>JAGKQI010000104.1:0-1200000 GCA_018806915.1 Phytophthora colocasiae | reverse complement strand
CGTCTCGTCACGATCAGTTCGCTTCCTCAGTCCAGTAGGAAGTACGATCACTTCGCGTTCCTTTTCCCCGTCCACTGCTTCTTGAACGTTAGATTCTCCAGTGACTTGGGCCGATTCATTTGCTGATTCTTCATCTCCAACATCGAATTCGATTTCGGATCCATGCTCTGCATCAACGGATATAATATCGTCATCAACTACATCCTTTGTAGCTTTCCCTGTCTGTTCCGATGCAAAATTACTTTTATCTTCATCACCATTGTCGGCGTCGGATTCATTTTCATCGCCTCCCTCGAGGTAAATCGACCGTGTAGTCGATTTGATCTCGCTAAATTCATACACAACCGACGCATTTACTTCGCTGTACGCGTCCTCGTCGGCATCAAATGACCGCATAGAATATTCAGACTCCTCCACGATGCTGTCATCAACACAGTAGCTTCCCTGACTGAGTGTGTCATCATCATCTAGAGGGATAGTGCCAAACGTTAGCCATTCGGAGACGTTGCTGTCAGCGGGATCGACTTGGTGACGATCGCGGTAGGTAATTCCTTCCTCAACCCGAACTTCAGCCACAAATTTAACTGTCCGCTCACTCGGAGTGTACACCTGGCACCCTACAGTGTCTTCAGCGTAACCAACGACGAAAGCCACGTAGGCATTTGCGTCTTGCTTGTGCTTATCCGGTGTTACGGGCACATGGACGTAGGCGAGTGATCCAAACTTGCGAATATGATGAATGTCTGGCTTTACTCCGAACATTCTCTCATAGGGCACACCGTCAATCGGTTTCGCATACACTCTGTTCTTGATGTAAGCAGCGTTCTTGAGTGCGTACGGCCAAAATGAACGCGGAAAGCCAGACGCATGCATCTGAGACCGAACCATTTCCATGAGTGATTGATGTGCACGTTCACATGGGTTCAGGTGAGAGCTTTTCGGACCGACTTTGATATGTTCAATGCCTCGTGCTGCGTACCAACCGTCGATGGCGCCATTTACGAACTCACCTCCTTTATCAGTCAGGACTTGTTTTACTGGGAACTGTGCACTCTCCACAAACTCGTACTCCCGTTGAACAATCTTCTTGATGCCTCGACCAGCTTGGCGCTCTGCCCATACAACGTACTGTTGCATTAAGGAGTTTACCACAGCAGATCCCTTGCTCGTTAGCAAATGAACTGTCAAAAACCTGCTCCAACCGTCCATTATCACCAATACCGCTTTGTAGTTCGTCCCATTTCCTTGGCCAGGGAACAGTAGGTCTGCGTAGACCACTTCGTTAGGTGCAGTTATCCCACGATTTAGCTTCTTACGCCGGCGTTTCTGTTTCTGTTTTCCGACGTGGCAAGCATCACACGCCTTCACCTGCCGCTGCGAAAGCATCATTCCCTTGACAAGTCCACGGTCCACCATAACCTTCAAGTACTGAGCGCAAGTGTGCCCCAATCGCTCATGCCATACCTGCAGACTTCCAACACCGTCTGCTACTGTAAAATTCACTACGCGCTCCTCACGTTCCTCTTTAACGTTGTCGCTAGAACTGGAGTTTTCCCTCACGTTGAAGATCCAGATTGCTTGTGCGGGATGTGCTTTAATGACTCTTTCTCCTTCCTTGTACACGCTGTAAACTTTAGTTTTGGCATCATAATTTACATCGAACCCTTGTTCCAGAGCGAGACCCATGGAGAACAGACCATGTGTGGCCCCTGGGACGTACAGAACGCCATCAATGCAAAGTTCCACTTCATCCTCGCCCACTACTGATGTTATTTTCACAGTACCAACCCCTGCGGCCTGTGTGATCATTGATTGAGCGACACCTTTGACGTCAGCAGTCAGGCTTTCTGGCACTATATCTTCCAAATGAAGAAAACTGTCACGATCGCCAACTATATGCACGTTAGAACCGGTGTCGAAACACCACCAAGAATAACTTCCAGGATCTTTCTTCTCCACATCCGCATCGACAATACCCTGGGGGGAAAATTCGATTGCTGCCTGTGCTTCATCCCATACTGTGGCCACCGTTCCAGGTTCGTTTTGGTACGTTCGAAACTTTTGTGATGTGCTTCCGTTTGCATAGTTTGATCTCTTCTGACGTTGATCTTCATGTCCAGACGCACCACTAATACTCTGCTGGGCAGTTCGTTCCGGACAATTTGCCTTGTAGTGGCCAGTGTCGCCACAGACAAAACACTTTCTCTGGGAAGACCGCCCACCGGAGGAGTTATCCTGTTGACCACTACTACCTCCGTTCCGTACACGGGCTTGCCCAGTCTGTGGTGGTCCAGCGCCTTGACCAGCACCTTGGCTATCACCACCCCCTTGCTTTGTACCACCTCGACGTCGCGAATTATTGTTAATGCGTCGTCGAGACTGACGATCCGCGGCCTCTTCGATGAGCACCCGAAGTTCTTCAGGGGTCAAAGTACCGCCGTTTCCTCCATATTTGACGGCTCCACGAAGCTGTTCAAACTCATATTGATCTGGTAGACTGTCCAGCAGCATGGACTTCATGTTGATATCGTTCACCTCATAGCCATAACTTGCTAAGTCGGTTTTCAGCCGAAACATGTATCCCACATGCGCTTGTACATCGTCACTACCAGGACATTTGAGGTTTTTTAATTCTTCTGATAGTCTCAAGATAGTACTTTCTCGAATTGTCGCATTTTGACGCTTCTCGTAGATCTCACACAGCGCTGCCCACATCTCTGCACCAGACTCATATTGGTCGACTTGTTGAAGCCTGTGTGACGGTATCGTCGTCCCGATCATCCGCATAATCTTGAACTGCTTCTTATCGAAGGTTGCCTCTGACTCCTCACTCGTGAGGCCCTCACGCTTTATCTTGCCCTCGGCGATGTCGAGTAGATCGTGTTCCCGAAAGATCGTTCGCATCGTCCACTTATATCGCCGCCAGTCTTTACCGTCCCATCCATACGGTAGTCCCTCTACCTTAGATTCGTTATTCATCTTGTACACCTTACGCGAGTTCTTTTGGGCTCATAACCCTGTTTAAAGGTGAACTTCTTCTTCGAGTATGGAAGGACGGCTTTGCAAGAAGACTGTAGATTGAGAACTGATGTATTTTAGCTACCACTGCTTTCTCTTCTCCGTTGGTTTCAACGCCCAGCTTCGCTGGAGTCCAGTAGCTATTTCCGAATGCAACGACCATTGGTCCAAATGCAAGATAGCTCCACAGCCATCACAACGTACCGTGATCTGATCTTGGATACGTTTTCCAACAACTCTTCCCAAGTGGACGTGGTGGTGGCGCCCCCATCATTGCACTTGGACCAGGTGCAGCAGCTACTGCAGCGGGACATCGCTGTGTGTGCTCAGAACGTGAGTCTCACGGGCCTTGGGGCTTTCACGGGGGAGATCGCGGCTGAACAGCTCGTGGATTTCGGTATCTCCTGGACAATCACTGGTCACTCGGAACGTCGTGCATACTACGCCGAGACGGACGAGATTGTGGCCAAGAAGACGAAGCGCGCACTGGATCTTGGTCTCCAGGTCATTTTCTGCATCGGAGAGACTCTGGAGCAGCGTAAGGAGGGGCAAACGCTCGACGTTTTGACGAGACAGACGAAGGCGTTGACGGATATTATCGACGAGAAGGAGTGGGAGCGTGTGGTGATTGCCTACGAACCGGTGTGGGCTATTGGCACTGGGGTGGTTGCTACATCTGCACAGGCCCAGGAAGCGCACCAGAAGCTGCGTCAGTGGATTGCCAGCAATGTGTCAGCTGGTGTGGCCAATGGTGTGCGGATTATCTACGGGGGGTCAGTGAATGGGAAGAATTGCAAGGAACTGATCACTCTGGCGGATGTGGACGGGTTTTTGGTGGGCGGTGCATCGCTCAAGCCGGAGTTCGGCACGATCATCCGCAGCGCTCTGTGAGGTACGGACGTTCAGAAATGCCATAATGCAACCTTGTCTTGTTTACTTTCTGGTGCAAAGGTTCTCATAAATTTACAAGCATTGACGATGTTACTGACA
Source organism: Phytophthora colocasiae (assembly GCA_018806915.1). Taxonomy (NCBI): domain Eukaryota; phylum Oomycota; class Peronosporomycetes; order Peronosporales; family Peronosporaceae; genus Phytophthora; species Phytophthora colocasiae. The sequence continues at coordinate 1,195,992 of JAGKQI010000104.1, read as the reverse complement.
CGAATCGAAGAAAGAAGACGGAATAATATTCCCATACTATGCGTGTGGCCAAAACCCACTCACCAGGAAGAGTCCACAAAGAACTCCTCCTTCCGTCACGCCGGCCACTAATCCTCTGTATTTCCCAGTGAGATCCCATTCTCGTCGTGAACGACGTCGTGGTCGTCGTACAAATCGCACAAACTTCAGATTCCTCTCCAACGCACCTTTCAATGGCCGATACAGGTCCGTGCAGTTCGTACGGATGCGTTCGATTTCGCTTGATGTCAAATCGGTATACTTCGGATTGTCCTCATCGGTCAAACTGTCACAATACTCGCAGGACACACCATGCATCCCTTTCCAATGTTCCTCGATGTAGTCGACAAAATGCGGATTCGGATTCAGTTTGAACTTGTAGAAGAACCTTGACCCAGCTCCAGGACTGATGTCATTCATCGCTCGAGTGACTGCAGCTTTAAAGCGTAACTTTGGCTTGTCCAGAGTCACGAGAGGACACAGAATGGGGGCAAATGTGGCGTCTCGAGCTCGAACTGCAGCTTTAAAAGGTTTAATCAACCTGTCAGTGAGCAGAAGGGCATCCAGAAGGATCTTCGGCCCTCCCGGTACTTTCAGAATGGGCAACGATTTCTCCACAGTGAAAGGCGCAGACATTTTGCATCCATCGCCGTACCGGTAACTAAAGTCCAGTCGACGCATCCAGTCGCATTCACACTGACAGCCCAAGTGGGTTTTGTGCTCCACTGCAAACTTCTCCGCAGCTTTTAGCGATACCGAATCGATAAAATCCTGCGAGAAAATATCTGGACAAGCTTTAAGAGTATTGGAAACACTCTGAGCATCGAGATAATCCCACACCGATGCAGATCCCAAATCCAAGACGTAACAGAAGCGATTGACGATAGAATGAGGATCAGGAGCGATCTGGATGGAAGTTTTTTGCCTCTTGCTCTTGGCAAGCCGAGGTGGACCACGACGCAGTGCCATCGCGACGCTTTGGGTTTTCATGATCGCTTAGGATTTCCATAAAAAATACTTCAAAGCATTCAAGAATTCTTAGTGAAAAGGGATTGTCCATCGGGCCAAGTTAGTTGACCGGATACCCGCTATTTCGTTTAATTTTTCTTACCAGTATCGTACCGCTCCATACCCTGATACCAAGTAGACACCACACAGAACCCCGTCCTCCGTAATACCTGCTGCCAGCCCTTCATACATTTGTGCGTCGTCATTCTGTAAACCTCGTGGTCGAGGTACAACTCGAGCGAACCGGAGATTCTTCGTCATTGTTGCCTTTAATGGCCGATACAACGCCCTGCAGTTGGAACGAATTTTCTCGGCTAAACCATAATAATTGTGCCGATAATTGCTCGTTGGGAGGTTCGGGGCTTTGCAGTACTCACATTCTGAATCCTTTATTCCTCCCCAATGACTATCGAGGAAGTCGACATTACTTCGACGTCTCTTGCATTTGTACTCCTGGAAGAAACGCGTTCCAGTATTACCGTAAATCTCGTTCAAGACTCGCTTCGCGTCTCTTTCGGTACATTCTGCCAGACGAACTTCCTTCTTCTCCGAAACAAGGGGACAAATTATTGGGACGAAAGTAGCAGCATCAGAGCCTTTACGTGTAACTTGCTTCATCAGCTTCTCTGTCAACACCAGAGCGTTTAAAAGAGTCCGAGCTCCACCTGGAACCTGAAGAATCGGTAGTTTCTCATCCAAAACGTAAGGAGATGAATCCTTACATTTATCCTTTGAACGAGGGGTGAAATCGCGTCTTCTCATCCAGTCACAGCCACATCTACGCCCCAAGTGCGTCTTGTTCCGGATGACGAACCTCTGGATCGCTTTCAGAGCGACTTGTTTAGCAAAACCTTCCGATATTTCAACTGGTATCGTATTCAGCAAAGTGATAACGTCGGAAGACGACAGGAAGTCCCAGATGAAAGCTGATCCCAATTCCAAAATCTGCCAAATGCGAGCTATGGGAGTAGCATTTGCGACGTCGACACCCGACCGATGGTTCTTCTGGTTTCCCTGGGTTGATATTGCAGGGGAGTGCCGTTTTTTCTGTGATTGCCTGGTTGAGACCATCCGTTGTTGTTTCTCCTAGTCCAGTTTGAAAGTGAGAATTATGAGCTAGGTATCGAACTTTTCACGATTTGTTCGCGAAGAAACAGCTCGTCACTTTACATCACTAAATTGGAAAAAAAAATATAGGCAATGCATGTCGGGTTTTCTAGAAGTAGGCAATTGACACGGAGTCTGGTAAACACATAGAAAGTAATTCATTGAACCGTTATGTGGGTGTAGCATTCTTAAACCGTTTGAAGCCCCTTTACCAAATAGGCACCACACAGAATCCCGTCTTCCGTAATACCTCCAATCAGTCCTTGGTATGGGTTTTCAGATTTGCTGAGTCGACAAAGACCCGTTTGAGGGACAAATCGGACAAACTCGAGATTCTTCACCATTGCAGCCTTTAGTGGCCGATACACCGTCTCACAGTTTAAGCGGATTCTCTCGACTGCCTGAGTCTTTAAGCGTGTTTGGTCTTCGCAGTATTTGCACGAAGACCCCTTGATTCCATCCCAATGATAGTCCAGGAAATCCTGATCACGTCTCCCTCTCTTCATAGTGAACACCCGGAAAAAACGCCCCCCGTCCTTGCCGTACATCTCGTTTAGGACTCGCTTCGCGTCGCTTTCGATACACTCAGCTAGGCGCAAGTTGTTTTTCTTTTTCGATACAAGAGGGCAAACTACTGGAGCAAATGTGGCGGCATTTGGGTCCTGACTGCTAACTAGCTCCATCAGCTGCTTAGTCAGTATCAGAGCTTTCAGGAAAGCCCGAGGTCCTCCTGGGACCTGAAGAATCGGTAAGGTCTCATCCAAAAGGTACATTCGCTTTTCGAAGTCGGAAAGAAATCGGGATTTCTCATCCAGTCACAGCCACATTTCCGCCCTAAGTGCGTGTTGTTTTCCACCGCGAGTGCTCGGATCGCCTTCAAAGTTATCTTGTATGCAAAATCTCCCGATAAGTCACGAGGAAACGAATCCAGCAAAGTTATGATGTCGGATGGAGGGAGATAGACCCAAATGCAAGAAAATCCCAGCTCCAAAAGTTGACAGAAGCGAACCGTTGGGGTGGCAACAACAACGTCGGTCGTACTGGAGGACTGACGCTTCTTGTTGGCCGGGGTTGATTTTGTGGAAGAGCGACGCTTCTTCCCTGATCGTGTGGTAGATGTCATCCGTAGTGTTGGTTCTGGTCTAGTTGGACAAGTGAGACTTTCGAAAGGCTGCCTGAAAGGGATGGAATGTGAACCTTGTACAAAGCTTTCAAAAACGCGTATGTACGTTCAAACAATGACAGAATTTGATTTTGTCGTTGAAATTCTCCACTGTGGACATTCTCCATCCAATTCTTCTCGTGTCAAGCTAGAAAATGTGGTCGACAGTATTTTTGCCGTCCATGTAGTTCGTCGGTTTTCTCCATGTTTCCGCCCATCTAAGTATCCCTCATTTGACAAAAGAGAACATCAGCATCTTCGCATATCATGGCCAGCAAACTTTCGTCGGTGCCTGTGCTGCCTCCGCGCTACTCGTCGCGGCTCTTCCGGTCCTCGTTCGCTACCTGCTTCTCGGTGGTCGGCGCTGTACGCAGTCAGCTCTGGGGCTGCGCGTTTGTGGCGCTAGTGGTGCTGCTCACGTCACTCAACTACTGGCGCAATCCGGTCAAAGGCTGGCGTCGCACGGCTGATATGACTGCAGTCTTTGGAGCTGCACTCTACCACGCCTACTGCTGTGTGGCGGTGTGTCATGACCCATTGGTGCAGGTGCTGTACGCACTAGTGGTGGCCAATTCGGGCTATTGTTACATGCAGGCCCGCAAGGCACCCAACCAGGACGTTTCGTCGGCTTGGCACTGCGGTCTACACGTGCTGGGCAACGCCGCAAACGTATTGCTGTACTCGGGCATCTAAGAGAGTGAAGTAGTTATAAGGCAGAGAACTGTCGTCTTTTTAACATTTCTAAAGTGAATATCTATGATCAGGTGACTCAATATGATCTATCATGTTGCACGAGAAGCAGCGAATGACGAGCTCTCGATGGCTGTTAGAGCTGATTGAGCCATAGTGTTGACGCGGTCACGAGAGAGCGCCAAACTGGAAGATGAAATGTCGAGACGGTAAGTTACCGACTTCCGCCCACTCTTCTCGCACCGATACTCATCCAGTAGTGAAATTGAGACTTCCATCGTCTCAGGAGAGAAATGTTCTCGTACGATGTCGAGTAAGAGCTCTTCAGTGAACATTTCCTCGTCTGTGACCCAGAAACTGACATCACGAGACCATTCGATTGGGAAACACGCCTTAACACCTGGAGCTTCGTGGCAGAACACGTGTGAGATACCATCTTCCGTCCAGAAAGCCTTCTCTCGTGATTGATAGCCGACACTGTAGTATCCCAAGTCCGCCAATTCATCCACAGGGCAGAAATGAGCATCTTGAAGTACCATACCCGCAGCAGCAGCACAATGAACGATCTGCCACGTATCCCCGACTGCACGAGTCTTCCTTTCCAGTTTAGTTCCTCCTTGACCAGCACAAAGTGTGACCCAGATCTGTCCACTACTACTCAGCACTTGACTTGCACTAGCGAAGAAGTCCGTAAGCAGTTGTCGATGCCGATGGATTTTGTTGCGCTTGTGTTTGTTGCCCACACCCCCGTCCGCTGCGTAATGAGGGAAATTAAACACAATACGGTCAAATGAGACCGAATCAGCATCTCCTTCCTCGCCAAATGAATACTTTTCCAGCTTCGTAGCGTTTACACCATGTCGAACGTGAACTCCACCATTGCGCAGCTCTTCCAGAATGTCTCGAGACTTAGGATACATCTCCATTAACTGGTTCTCAGTATCCAACGAAGTGACGGTCACGTGAAGCTCTGATGCTCCAATTCGAGCAATGTTGGCGCGTAGGAACGCTCGTGAGTAGGAAAAGTTGCCATCTCCGACGACCAGCACCTTTGAACCTGCTTGGAGTGGCCCTAGCGACGTCAAATTGCCGATGAATTGGCAGCCAGTTGCAGATGAAGTAGGAGGTGATACTGTTGATATCGTAGCCATTTTGCTCCTGTAGTACGGGGCACCAACACGCCGGAAGTTGCGAGCAACTATGGGCATTGACAGATGCTCGACAAGTTCGTAACAGTTAACCCTTTTGCTGCGATGACGTCGGTAGCGAAAGGGTTAACAACTGGCAAGAATGTTGATGTCGTTGGAACAGAGAAGATCGTTGCTGGGGGATATTTCATGGCTGTCGTGTGGTGGGTCCTGCATATAGCAAGCTGCTACGCGCTGGCGTTGATAGCGTGTTATGCTGGGGTTTTGACGCCTTGAGAATGATACGTTTCCAATTGCAAAAAATGTGTTCAAACTGGATTTCCTTCGTGGGGAATAATGATCAATATTGTTCGCGTCCTGACCGTGCGTGTGCGGCCTCATGGCAAGAATTTAGGCGTTGTAGTGGTACCAAACCATGGCGATCACTAGTGCAATAATTGTAGGTCCGAGAAATGCCACCGTTACGCGTCCAGACTGCGCTGTCAGAGCTGCTTCACCTGTTTCTTGGCTTAGCTTAGTGGACCCCACATCGCGCTCTTTGGCTTTTGTATCGGCGCTGGTCTTGCCCTCCTTCTTCTCTAGGCGTTGCTTCAACTATACGAAACAATAAATAACGAATAACATGGTCACTAATGAGGTTTTACCACTGTAACTCGTTCATGCTCGCACCGTCAGCTCAAGGTCGTCGATGGTCATCCGTAGCTGCCACGGCACCTGGATCTGCTGCTTCTCCAGCTCCGCGATCAGCTGCTGGCGGCAGGACAGAAAAGCCTTGTACTTGGTCACCACTTCTTCGCCAAAGTCGTCGTCACGCTTGGCCTTTTGGTGTGCAGCCTGCAGCTCGTCATCCCTAGCGTACAGCTCCGCCAGCTTGCTTCGGATCGTCTTCGATCCGCTGGCCAGAGGCTCAAGGCCTTGCGTTAATAGGGACCCTCCTCCTACCATCAAGCTTGTGACTTGTGTAAATGAGAGCAAAACTGGGAATGAGACGGAATAATCGACACAACGGAGCTGTGCGGTAATCAAATCCACTTCTGGTTGTCAAACGTGTGCAAAGATAAAACTCCATTAGCGTAAACTGAAAAATCAAAATGCTATCCTCCTCCGTCTTAATTACAAGCTTGAGCTCACGGGAGCCTCGCCACTCTCTTTCTCTACGGCACCGAGAGGTGATGTACGGTGCAACTTCCACAAGTCTACAGCTCCACCACGTCGTTACGACGCTGGCCGTACGTGTTGCGGTCTTGCGTGATGTAGTGGTTGGCAGCCGAGTGGCGGTTGGCGTCGTACGTCTGCTGACGGTTGTCGTTCTCGTGCGTGGCCGAACGCAGACGGATCTCATCGGCACTGCTGTAGTCGACGACACCGCTTTCCTGGACGTACGGGTTGTTGCCGTTGTTGTTCACGTTCGACTGCTGGGACTGCAGAACAGGCAGGCCCGATGGGTGCTGGGCGTTGCTCGGCGCGCGGTCCTTGCGTGTTGCAGGTGTCTCATCTTTGAAGTAGTCCTGGGCGGTTTGCTCCTCCTGGTCGTACGCGGCATCACGCTGGAGCTTCAACTTCTGCCAGAACGTGTAGAGAGATCGGATCATCAGCAGAGCCAGCACAAACAAGTTGAGGCCCACAATGGCCACCGAGATACCGTTCTGCAGACTGGTGGGGAACCCGTCGCTGGTTGCAGCGGTGACAAGGAAGAACGTCAACACGAGCACGGCGATCTTCATGATGGACACGAAACTTGTAGTAGTCTGCACGAACTTGGAGTGGTGCGGTGACTGGATCTCCAGGTAGAAGAAGAACAGCACGTTGAGCGCAAGAATGATAGAAACCTGCACTTTACCAGACATGCTGGCACAACCAGTAACCACGCCAGTCGTCAGCGCGAGCATCATCTTGGCAGCGAAGAAGTAGCGGTTCTTGAACTTGTACTCCTCGTAGAGAGGGCCATAACGCATGTTCACAGTCTTCTTCAAGTGCTGCACGGTACCAACATCACTCAGCTCGGCTTCGTGCTTCTTGATAACAACGTAGCCGTACACGAGGATACCAGCAGCCAAGAAGATAATAGCAGCGAAAGCCAGCAGACACTTCGGGTCCGTCAAGCTCTCGTACTTGTTCGAATAGTAAATCTGGAACGTAGCTGTCACACCGATAGTATACTGCGAAAGAATAGCCACGAGAATCTCTAGACCGATCATCTTGTCGAAGAACTTAGCCAGGTACTCCTCACGAGGCATCATAAGGCCCGACAGGAGGTAGCCAATACCGAAAAGACCCACGACGCCCGCCATCACACAGAAAACACCAGCCAGCGTCACAATGAACAGCATGTCTTCGTTGATGTTCAGTTGGCGAGAATACTTGGCGATGCCAGTAAGCTGGTCCGAGCTGCTGCTGGAGCTCGAACTGCCGCTTGTACTGGAGCTCGCAAGTCGACGACCAGAGGTGCTGCTACTTCCAGAGCTGCTGCTGCCACTTCCAGAGCTGCTGCTGTCTGAAGATGAGTCGTTGAGCTTCCCGAACGGGAGGAACGTGAAAGCTGCAGGAGCCATGGCTTTACCGAACTGCGCCAGGGCCGACGATTTGCCGTCAAGCTGAAGCTGGTTCACAAGCACACCAAACTGGCAGATCTCGACCGTCGTAATGGCCATGGTAGATCCAGCAGCAGCGAGCGATGCACCAGCAGAGCTAACTCCACCCACTGCAGTACTGGCGATAGCAGCAATACCAGTGACAGCGACTGTCACACCTGCAACACTCTTGGACGTAGCAGCCACCACAGTACCGGTTGTCGTAGTGTTATCCTTGGTAATCACGCCTGTCTCCTCGTTCTGAGCACGTTGCTGCTTCTTGGCAGCATCTGCCACACTACCTGAGCTGTCACTGTCAATTAGCATAGCTGAGCACGTGCAGGAAGAGAAGGAGCTCTCGGACGAGTACGTGCATTGCTCCGAGTTCGACATCGTAGAGTTCGAGAGGAACGTCGACACTGTGGACGAACGTTCCTCCAGAGCTGCAATCACTTCACTCGAAAGGAAAGACTCGATGCTCAAGCCATCGTACACGGACGACGAAATGCCATTGCTTCCTCCATACACCCAGGCGCTGTTCGTGCAGGCCGGGAACGAGCAGATAGAGACGCACGTGGAGCCAGAAGTAGAACCCACTGAACCGCTGTAAATGACGCAGCTCGACGCCGAAACAGCAGAGGCCACGTTAATCCCAGAGCCACCGCACTTCAGTCCAAGCGTGTCCCACTTGGAGTAGAACGTGCTGTCACACGCCAGAACGTCCGAACTCGAAGAACCGGAGCCTACCGACTCCGTCGTCGAGCCTGAACCTGCGGAAGTCGTTGTAGTGGACGTCGATCCAGTTGTCGTAGTAGTTCCAGTCGTAGTAGTTCCGGTCGTTCCGGTCGTAGTACCAGTAGTTCCAGTCGTAGATGTGCCAGTAGTTCCAGTAGTTCCGGTCGTGCCCGTCGTGCCTGTAGTAGAACCTGTCGTCGTAGTGGTCGTAGCCTGTAGTTTACGCACACCAAGCGACAAAGTGGTTGTACCCGCAGCAGTTCCCGACGATCCCGAAGACGTCGTAACAGTGGCTGCCGTGTCGGTAGAAGGCGCTGTAGTCGCTGTTCCTGTAGTAGTCGTAGTGGACGCACTTCCAGTGGTGGTTCCAGTACTAGTTGCCGTCGTAGTGGACGGCGTTTCTGTAGTCGTCGACGGTGTCTTGGTCGTAGAAGAAGGTGTAGTCGTGGTGGAAACACCCGCACTACCTGTCGTTTCATCACTTCCTGTAGTAGTACCGGTAGTAGTTCCTCCACTGGAACCAGCAGCAGTAGACGTCGAAGAGCTCGAAGATCCGCCTACATCCGTGTTCTGCGTGCCCTGACTGCCTGCATCTGCAAAGTTACTTCCCGATCCAGTAGAAGACGAGGATGAAGCTGTAGAACCGCTTCCACTGTCACTGGACGTAGAGGAAACGATCTTCGTAATGGGCTTCGTGAGCGTTGACGTGGTCGTGCTCTGAACGTACACGGGGCACGTTGTAGTGGCGGCCACGGAATGCGCCGCCAAGGCTGCAGCGCCCAGAAGCGCGAGCAGTTTGGCGTTCATTAGACTGTGGTTAGTTAGTCTGTTACTGTTACTGTTTTGTACTCCTCCCTCGCGCCGAGATGCAAGGAACGAGTGGGTGGGCTTCCTCCGCCGATAATGTGCCGCCTTGTGAGCTGTCGAGGTAGAGAGCGAATGAGCGAGCGATACCAAACGGCCGTTTAGTGATTGGGGCAGAAAAAAGTCGCCAGTTTTTTCCAGAAGCAACTGCATACTGGATTCAAGTTACTTTGAGCGAGGAGAGTCTTCCCGCACGACGCTGGCCTATTGCGTGCCTTCTGACGATCGAGCGAAAGGAATACCTATGAAAATTGATTTTCTTGAGAATGGCTTTGGGCCAGAACTTAGAGACCTGTGGAATAGGATACCTGACGGATTGGAGATTTTGACCAATCCTGTCTTTGTGCGGTTGTAGAGGCTGACTTCTCGACAACGTTGCAAACGCCGAGCTGTCTGTCGTCTTGAGCCGTGGACGCCGCCAGCTCACAGTGCTTCATGGCTGGATTTTTCCTGCAGGTCCGACACCGCGCTGTCTGCAAGATGACCATGAAGCGCGACTGGCGGTGGCATCGCCAAGACTCTTGCCAAGAGTGCCGGCTGGCAGTGGTGCTGGGTGCCGATGTCGCAGTTCAATTCAACTTGTGGATTGGCGAGCCACATTGGAGTGACTCCAATGTCCAATGGAGTCAATGTGGCGCCCAACGTGCAAAAAAATAAAAAATTAGCGACAGCCCACCCACCTTCATACAACATTCTTACCACCTTCATACAACACACTGGCCGTTGTTGACATTGTTGACTGCGATATGGCTCCAGCTCTGCGGCGCAACGGCGCGCGTATCCGCAAGGCGCTCCAAGTCTGCAGTCTAGCGGGCCATTCGCAACAGCTAGTGCATCACTCACCGCCACTCCGTGTGCTTGGCCTGGATGTCAACACCAACAGTACGGGGTTAGCTGTTGTCACGGAACAAGGCCGCGTGTGTCGCTGGGGCCACATCCCCACCACACAATTCGCCAGTGCCGACGTGTTGCACATTGGCGGCGTCATCGACGAGTTCCTATGCAATGTCCAAGCTGTCGAGCCCAAAGAAGTTCAGTGGGTCGTTGGCATCGAAGCTTTCATGCGGATGTTCCGCTCTGGCCGCTTCCACAACGCCGGTATCTTCCAGTTAGCACAGCTCAATGGTATCGTATCCTTTGCCTGCTGGAAACGCTTCAATGTACTGCCGTTGCACACGCATCCGTCTGCCGCTCGAGGGTTTTTCGGTCTCAGTGCTCCAACGTCCACGTCGTCCAAGAAAAAGAAGGACAGCATCAAGCTCCAGGTCATGAGCTTCTTGGAACAGCAAGAACCCGATCTTACGAGGGCTGCAAATGAGGACACGAAAGGGTCAGAACCTCTTCCAGGTTTTGAACGTATGCGAACGGGATCATTGGCTGACTCAGCTTTCGATATCGCCGATGCCTACGTGATTGCTGCCTACACGAGGTGCGTGCACTTCCAAACGCAGCTACAGGTGCAGCAACCGCAACTCGCCGAGGAGTTCTCAAGGCGATACATGGAGTTGACACATGAAGCAGCTGCCAAGAAGAAGAAATTTACAGAGGTGGAAGCTCTGGAGAGCATGAAGGAGAAAGAGAAGACCGCGTATATCCACGATCTGTTCACATACGGCTTAGAGAATTGGTTCAAGGAGAACAACAAAAGCTTTGATACTACTGTACTTCAGGTACTTAAGAGTAGATAAATGTGTGTAGAAGAAGGCAAGTTGGTTAGATAAAAAATAGTCGTGTTGATAACTTGCTTCTTAGTCTTCTGCACGAAATACTCCATGCATGAAGCTTAGTAACACCATGCTCTTTTCATAAGGCGCTTAGTGGAACTCGTGCACGTCCGTCCACGCATCCTCCTCCTTTTCACGCTTGTAGTAGTCGAACAGACTGTCCGGCTCAAGGCCAAGCATAGGCTTGTTCTTGTGGATCGCCATGGCCTCCACGAAGAGCTGCACCAGACTGATGTTCGTCAGCAGCGGGATGGAGAAGTCCACCGCCGTACGACGGATCAGGTAGTTGTTCTTGGTCTGCTGGCTCTGGTTGTTGGGCAGGTTCACCACCAGGTCGATCTTGCCTTCCTTGATCAGGTTCAGCGCGTTGATATCGCTGTCGCCGTCCGACGGGAAGTCAACCTTCGTGGACGGGATGTCGTACTTCTTTAGGTACGCGTGCGTCTTCTCCGTCGTGTACAGGTTGTAGCCCAGCTCATGCATCTTGTAGGCAGCGTGCACAAACTCCTCAGAGAACTTGTCCTGCATCGACAGCAGGATGTTCTTCTCCGGCAGCTGGAAGTTCGACGAGATCAGCGCCTTCAGGAACGCCTCCGCACGATTCTTGCCGAAGCAAGCCACTTCACCCGTCGAAGCCATCTCGACACCGAGCAGCGGGTCAGCACCACCCAGACGAGTGTACGAGAACATCGGCGACTTGATACCGACGTAGCCCTCCGGGCGCTTGGGGCCGTGAAGAGGAGGCAGGTTGTCATTCTCGGTAGACTCGCCCACCATCACCTTCGTCGCAGCGTTGATGAAGTCAGCGCCCGTCGTCTTCGACACGAACGGGAAAGAACGCGAGGCACGCAGGTTGCACTCGATCACGCTCACGTCAGCACCCTTGGCGAGGAACTGAGCGTTGAACGGGCCCGAGATGTTCAGCGCCTTAGCGATCTTCTCAGCGTTACGCTTAATCTGGTTCGTGTAGTACGAGCTGGCCTCCACAGGCGGAAGCACCAGCGTGGCGTCACCACTGTGCACACCGGCGTTCTCGACATGCTCCGAAATGGCAGCGGCAATCACCTTGCCGTCCTTAGCCACAGCGTCAAGCTCCAGCTCCTTGGCTCCCTCGACGAACTTGGTGATCACAACAGGGTGGTCAGCAGACACAGCAACGGCTTGGTTCAGCACGTTATCCAGCTCGTCGAAGTTGTAGGCAACGTTCATGGCAGCACCGCTCAGCACGTACGACGGACGCACCAGCACGGGGTAGCCTACACGCTCAGCGAACTCACGAGCGTCAGCGTGGCTCGTCAGCTCCTTCCAGGCAGGTTGAGGCACACCAGCCTCGTCCATCAGCTTCGAGAACTTGTATCGGTCCTCGGCGCTGTCAATCATGGTCGGGTGCGTGCCCAGCACCTTGACACCGGCCTTGTGCAGCGGTAGCGCAAGGTTGTTCGGGATCTGACCACCCACGGACACCACAACACCCTGAACACCCTCACGGTCGTTGACGTCCATCACACGCTCCTTCGACAGCTCCTCGAAGTATAGCTGGTCACACTCGTCGTAGTCCGTGCTCACAGTCTCGGGGTTGTAGTTGAGCATAACGGCACGGTGGCCAAGCTTGCGCAGGGTACGGATGCAGCTCACAGCGCACCAATCGAACTCGACGGAGCTACCAATACGGTATGCGCCGCTGCCCAGCACCATCACACCATCGTTCGGGTCCTGCGCAGGCACATCGTGCTCGGTGCCGTTGTACGTCATGTACAGGTAGTTGGTCTGAGCCGGGTACTCAGCAGCAAGCGTATCGATCTGCTTCACGGCCGGCACAATGCCTAGCTCCTTACGCTTGGCACGCACCTCGTCGTCAGTACAGCTGAACATGCGGGCTAGCTGACGGTCCGAGAAACCGAGCTTCTTGGCCTCGGTAATCTCAGCAGCGGTCACCGCATTCAGCTTCTTGCCAGTGAGGTTCACATCGCAGTCGCAAATGGCCTGCAGACGGCTCAGGAACCAAGTGTCGATCTTGGTGATCTCGTGTACTTGGTCAATGGTCAGCTGGCCGGACTTCAGGGCCTGCGCGATCTGGTAGATACGACGGTCCGTCGGCTTGCCAAGAGCCTTCACAAGCTCATCGTGCGACAACTCGTCGTAGCGCGGCTCAAAGCCTTCGTTCGAAGGTTCCACCATACGCAGAGCCTTCTGGATGGCCTCCTCGAAGGTGCGGGCAATTGACATGACCTCACCAACACTCTTCATCGACGAACCGATCTCCGTGCTGACGTTTTCGAACTTAGCTAGATCCCAACGCGGCATCTTAGCAACACAGTAGTCAAGCGAAGGCTCGAAGCAAGCAGTCGTGCTCTTGGTCACTGAGTTCTTCAGGTCCGGCAGGTTGATGCCCAGAGCAAGCTTGGCGGCCACGAAGGCAAGCGGGTAACCGGTAGCCTTGGAGGCCAGGGCACTCGAACGTGACAAACGCGCGTTCACCTCAATAATGCAGTACTCCTCCGACTCGGGGTTCAAGGCGTACTGAATGTTACACTCTCCGACAATGCCAAGGTGACGCACAACCTTCACGGCAGTCTCACGAAGCATGTGGTACTCGCGGTTCGACAGTGTCTGCGAAGGCGCGATAACGATCGACTCACCCGTGTGGATGCCTAGAGGGTCGAAGTTCTCCATGTTACACACCGTCAGACAGTTGTTGGCGGCATCACGCACCACCTCATACTCAACTTCCTTCCACCCCTTCATGGAACGCTCCACCAGAATCTGAGGGCTGCCCGAGAAGGCCTGCTTGGCCATCGTACGCAGATGAGCCTCGTCCTCGCAGATACCCGAACCAAGTCCACCAAGCGCGAACGCAGAGCGGATCATCACAGGGAAACCGATGTTGTATGCAGCCTTGACAGCATCCTCCACAGACTCGACTGCCTCACTCTGAGCGATCTTCTCGTTGATTTCGGCAAGCTTGTCGTTGAACAGTTCGCGATCCTCAGTGTAGTTAATCACATCGATCTGCGTACCCATGACCTGAACGCCGTACTTCTTGAACACGCCACGCTTGTCAAGCTCGACACCACAGTTAAGCGCAGTCTGCCCACCCATGGAGATGAGGATACCGTCCGGGCGCTCACGCTTGATCACCTGCTCGACGAACTCGGGGTTCACCGGGAGATAGTACACGTTACTGGCCTGAGCCTCGCTAGAACGGTCAATGTTGGTCTGCACAGAGGCGATGTTGGGGTTAATCAGGATCGTCTCGATGTTCTCTTCCTTGAGAGCCTTGATAGCCTGTGAGCCAGAGTAGTCGAACTCACCGGCCTGACCAATGGACAGACCACCGGATCCAAGCACCAGGACCTTCTTCACCTTAGGGCGCTCAATGTGGGGACGCTGGACCAGGCTCTTGATCGGTCCCTTCTCCTTGGTACGCACGGCGTCAAGGAAAGTGTCGAACAGGAACTCCGTGTCCGTGGGACCACCAGCGTGCTCCGGGTGGAACTGAGCCGTGAAGTATGGCTTGGACTTGTGGATGATACCCTCGTTGGTACCGTCATTGAGGTTCACGAAGAGCTCCTCCCACTCACTGGGCAGTGTCTTGCCGTCCACGGCGTAACCGTGGTTTTGAGCAGTGATGTAACTCAGGCCGGTCTTCAGGTTGTGCACGGGCTGGTTCTGGCCACGGTTACCGAAAGGTAGCTTGTATGTGTTGGCTCCAGCGGCAAGACTCAGCAGCTGGTTACCCAGACAGATACCGAAGATAGGCTTGACATTGTATCCCTGCAGCTCCAGAGCCTTCTTGAGCTGGGCAGTCGTCTCCTTCATGATAGCCGGATCACCGGGGCCGTTGGAGATGAAAAGACCATCGTACCAGCCGATCTCAGACGAGATGTCGTGGTTCCAAGGCACGCGCTTGACCTCAGCACCACGCTTGACAAGCTCGCGGATGATGTTGTACTTGATACCGCAGTCCACGGCCAGGATCTTGAGCGGGTTGCCCTTGCCATAAGTGATAACCTCCTTAGTAGACACAATCGAGGCCAGGTTGGCTTCGTTGACATCCACAAGCTCAGGTGCCTCCGTGCCTTCCACAATAATGCGACCAGCCATAGCTCCGTGCGCACGGATCTTCTTCGTGATGGCACGGGTATCAATGCCAGCAATACCGGGGATACCTTCGCTCTCAAGCCACTCCGAGAGCGACTGAGCAGCGTTCCAATGGCTGTGGTGGGACGAATAGTCCTGCACGATCATACCGGCAGCGTGGATGCGGTCCGACTCGATGTTCTTGTTGAGTCCGAACTCGTCCAGCGCCTTCGTGTCAGGCACACCGTAGTTACCGATCATGGGGAACGTCATGTTCAGGATCTGGCCCTTGAACGACGGGTCCGTGAGAGCCTCCGGGTAGCCCACCATGCCCGTGGTGAAGACCACTTCACCTGCCATGGACTTCTTGGCACCAAAGGACACACCAGGGAAGCGCGATCCATCTTCGAACTCCAGCACGGCGGGGGTCTCGAAGCGCGGCGCGTTGCGGCGGTCCACCTTCTCGCGCGCAGACACCAGCAGGCGGTTGCCGCTGGCCTTGTACAGCGGCACGCGGCGCTTCACCGAGTGCGACAGGCGAAGCATCCTGTCCAAGCTTGGGGTTAAACACTCGGCAAGTTAGAGAGAAGCGCGGGCGTGGGGCCTTTTGGCCTCTTTTGCTCGCGGCGCTTCCAGTTTGGAAATGGGATCGCAGGTCAAGGCGACGGCTGGTCCTAGGAAGATCGCGGAGTACGTGGCGTCGTGCATAGAAACAACAAGCTGCGGAGCGGCCGTTGCCTGCCACTGCGTGAAGACAAGTTATGGGGTGATAAATCAAGGACAGAAACGGGCGGAAGACACCATGCAGAACTTATGTTCACACAAAAACGAGCCATGGACTCCGATCTGTCGAGTGCAACGGCAACTTGACCTCTTCTTGCTCTTGCTTGCTGGCACTGCCACAGGCTGCCAGCCAACGAAGTGACTGCCAAAATGGTCAAAAGAATGCGACGTGGCAGTGCTTGCTAGCTGAGGGTGTTTTTGCACTGCAGTTTTCGTTTTACCGGTACACTTGGAGCACTTCAAGATGCATGATTCTGTCCAGTGTGCATGACAACTGCATGTGAACGCCGTGTTCCGAGTTTTACACGCAGAGAACGGCGCAATGGGACTCGAGCGTTTCAAGTTCGCTTTGAAAAGGCAGCATCTTGGTGCTCGACGGCGAGCTTCTTCGCCATTCCCGACATGGAACGCGTGCAAGCGTGTCGCTCCGAGCCTGATAACCAGGTCATGTCGAAGCGCAAGTTCCGCCGCGCTCTTGCCGCCAGGAGAAGTTTCACTCGAGCCGGAGCCTCATCATGATGTTGAGAGGCAGATCTGAAATAAGCCTCCAAGCCATTCATTCGGCTTCCCAAGGGAGATGGGCAGCTGGTCCAAAGTACGCGGCCGGGACTCTATAGCCGGAGCACACGCACCTACCGACCACTAGCAACCAATCGTACGCATCTTCTGCGAACTCCTGCTTGAATTCGAGCAGTGCGAACCGCACTTAGAGATCTCAATTGTAGTACAATAGGCTAATACTCTGAGCGACTACAGCGTAGTATAGGATACATCAACGCAATTCAAGCTACCACAAACTTGTCATATGTACGCATACGTCAAGTGAAGCTAGCAGTACTAAGCATAATGTCTACCTACGGTTGTTGCGTGCTCAAAATTGCAGTCAAGAAGGATAGAATAGCTTGTAGTAATCTTCAATACTACCCAACATAGTACTACTAGTACATGTAGTAAACACCACGTAAACCTACTTCGTAGAATAAGATATGCCAAAAAGCAGTGTATCGCCGTTGAAACCAGCGGTTGTACAGTGCGTACCCCGCCATATTCGAAGAGACCTTCCTCTGCAGTAGCGATCTTCTTCATCCCCGCAAAAATGTGGCGCTCCGTGGCCCAGCAAATGCCGGCGTTGACCCGTGCGGCAGCTCGCAGCTCTCAGGCCTTGATGATGCCAGTCTCCCGCGCATGTGCGGCCCCAATTACTACTGGAAAAGCTGTGAAGCAGGTTTCGTCTTCTATTCAGGCCCGTACGTTGTCTTCCAAGGCCAGTGACGACTACGCGCTGAACCTGGCCAAGATTCTGGCCCCTGAGAAGACGCTGGAGGAGTTCAAACAGCTGTACCGCACGCCTGGAGTGAACCACACGACGGTTATCAAGATCGGCGGTGATGTGATTATCCACGAGCTCGAAACGCTCATCGAGTCGCTGCGCTTCATGAAGGACACGGGGTTATTCCCCATCCTCGTGCATGGCGCCGGTCCGCAGATGAACGCTGAGCTGGACAAGCAGGGCGTGGAGCCCGAGTACGTGGGTGGCAACCGTGTAACGGACCAGAAGACGCTCGACATCGCCAAGGAAATCTTCATTGACACCAATGCAACGCTCGTAGCTGCTCTTAACAAGGCTGGTGTGCCGGCCAAGGGCATCACCAGTGGCGTTATCAAGGCTGAGTTCAAGGATAAGGATGTCTACGGATTTGTGGGTGAGGTCAACAAGATTCACGGCGATCCGGTCCAAGCTGCCATTGATGCCGGTAAGATTCCTGTGCTGTCGTGCCTTGGTGAGAGTGCGAACGGTCAAACCCTTAACATTAACGCCGATGTGGCTGCTCGCCAGCTGGCTCTGAACTTGCAGCCTCTCAAGACCATCTTCGTGAACGCCAAGGGAGGCTGGATCGAGGATGATGGCACGAAGCTCAAGACGATTAACATGTCGAAGGACTACGAACGCATGGCTGCCCGTGACTACACTGGCCGCCAGGGCACGCTGTTGAAGCTGAACGAGATCAACACTCTACTACAGGGTCTACCGTCGACTTCGTCCGTTGTGCTCACGTCTGCGTCGGAGCTCATGCGTGAGATTGTCAGCAAGAAGAGTGCGGGCACAACGTGCATCAAGGGTGAGAAGCCCGCTGCTACGAACGCGAAGACCGGTAAGAAAGCGCCTTCAGTCCCGCGTGGACCCAATGGAAAGTACCGTGTGGGTCTGCTGGGTGCTCGTGGATACGTGGGTCGTGAGCTCATTCGCGTGATTGGCCGCCATCCTGAACTGGAGCTAGTGTGCGCTAGCTCGCGTGCTCTGGAAGGTGAGAAGGTTCTGAATGTGGCTTTAGCTCCACCGCTTAACCCGCACACGAAGCAGCCGGCCAAGGCCGTCGAAGATGTGAAGCTGAACATTGATCCTGAATTGAAGTTCTGTGAGCTTGGACTGGACGGCATCCCTACCTCGCCATTCGGCGAGAGCGTCGATGTGTGGGTGCTGGCCCTGCCCAACGGATACTGTGAGGAGTACGCTACGGCTCTGGACTCTCTTCGCCGTCAGGACAAGATTATTATCGACCTGAGCGCTGACCAGCGCTTCAATGCAGAGTGGACTTACGGCCTGCCGGAAGCTCCGGGCGGCCGCACGCGGCTCCAGGGCGCCACCCACATTGCGAACCCGGGCTGTTACGCCACTGGCGCTCAGGTTGGTTTGATGCCACTCCTTGGCGGTAAGTCTGATGTGAGTGGTAAGCTCATCGACGAGACCGTTCCGCCTCACGTGTTTGGAATTTCGGGCTACAGTGGTGCTGGCACGAACCCTTCCAAGGCGAACGACCTGAATGTGCTTAAGGACAACATCATTGCGTACAAGTCTGTGCAGCACATTCATGAAAACGAGGTTAGCCACCAGCTTGGTACGCCTGTCCGGTTCATGCCCCATGTGGCCCCATACTTCCAGGGCATTCACCTCACACTGTCCGCTCAGCTTGCTGACAACGGTCTTATCACTTCGGCAAAGCAGGCCGAGGAGCTTTACCACGAATTCTTCGCGAATGAGGCTTTGGTGAAGGTCCAATCGGATATCCCGTTCGTGAAGGACAACTCGTACCACCCGCACGTGACTGTGGGCGGCTTCCAGCTGGACCCGGACACGGGTCGTCTTGTGGTGATTGCCACTATCGACAACCTCCTTAAGGGTGCGGCTACGCAGGCAATGCAGAACATTAACGTTGCTCTTGGCATCGATGAGTACGCCGGTATTGATGTTGAGTAAAGCGCCTTTTGATCCCTCCTCATTGTGATTACTGGTAGTTTCGTGAGCAATGTCTATTGAGGCCTGTCAAATACAGCACGCCAATGAAGCGAGGCTTTTACGATCATCACAAAGCAAATCATTGTCTTTACATATACTTCAGCAACAACACCCGGAGCAGATCCTTGTGTAAATTTTCACGGTCCCGAGGTGACGATGGCGACTAGTACTGAAGGATGGGATCACCGACGCGGTCGATGATAGGAACTGTGCACTTGAGGTCGAACACCTTGCTGAGTACTACCTTAAACACTTTCTGCACGTTGATGGAGTGCGAGGCCGACGTGAAGATCAACGGCGCCTTCATTGCCTTTGCAAACTTGCGAGCCTAGTACCAGCAGCAACCATAACATCGTCAGAAACCCCCAGAAATTAACAATAGCATACATTATCATCACGCACCTGCTTTGTGATATCTTCCTGCTCCTCCGCAGCGAAGTTGGCGAAGTGATCATACTTCATCCCCACGAGGAACGGGAAAGCATTCTGAGCACCAAAAAGCAACAAGAATTAGCCGCCAACCAAACACTACAATCGACTTCTTGCCGTACCTTGTTAATGGAACGCACTTGGCGATACCACTCTTTAATGCTGGTAAGTGTTGCTTTCCGGGACAAGTCGAACATGAAGAGAATGGCCACCGCATCGTTGCACACCAGTGGCAACATACTAATGAACTCGCGATGGCCGCCCAAGTCCCAGATGCTGAATGTGATCTCCGTGTTGCGTAGTGCGATCGTCTTCTCCATGAAGTTCACGCCCAGTGTGTGGATGTAGTCCTCGTCGAACTTGCCCTCCACGTACTTGACCATGAGACTCGTCTTGCCCACTTGAGCGTCCCCCACCATGCCCACTTTCACCACCACGTTGTTACGACCCGACCCACTGCCACCTGCTGTCGCCCCACCTGCGGGTCCTACGCCTCGCGACGGCCTCTCCACGCGACTCGCAGCACTACGAGCGTCTTCTCGCTGCTTCTCCTCCATCTTCTCGCTGCTCGTGCTCTATTTATCCTCTGCGGATAAGCGAATGACGTGATATCACTAGTAAAGTCACTAAAACTCGATGTCCCATACACTAAATTGTGTACTTCACATATTCATCTTCAACTATAACTTCAACATCAATTTTTGATTAACACAAAATACATGCACTAATTAGTCCTCTTCATTTTCGCTCACCTCTTCGTCGTTCTTCTTGGATGAAACAGCATCACTCTTCTCTTCGGCCGCCTTCTTCGTCGACAACGTAGTAATTGGGATTTCATCCAAAGCAGTCCCCTCCAGTGCAGCCGCAGTGGATTCCACTTCTCCCTCGATAGTCGACGCCGACTGCAATTGTCCCTTCACACTCTTCTTTTGCATCTCTCCAAATGGAGTTTGCTGCCAAAGTACCTCGAAATCTTCTGGGCTCCCGTTCGAACAGAGTGACTCATGAGTTCCTTCGTCCTCCTTGTTCTGGCGGTGCCACGTAGTTCGCATCTTCTTGCCATCGATTTCTCGCTCGTGTACAGCTTTCAGTCGGCCAGTGGAATCTTCATAGCGGCGGCGCATAGTCGAGACTTGCCGACCCTGGTCGTCCACCACGGAAGAGCTGCTGAACGAATAAGACGAGAATTTGCAGCTCTTGTCTTCGGCGTTGCGCTTCGTAGCGGGAGCGACCTTGTACGAGCGGTCGCGGGGCTGCTTCTTGTGTTTATTCTGGCGCTTGCCTTTAATCTTGACCTTTGCTGCATTGCTTGTAGTGGGGGTGGCTACGTTATCACTACCCTCATCGTCAACTTCCATACTGGAGCCTGAGTCCACATCACTATCTTTGATATTCAACTTGAGTGCCGTCGACTTGTTCTTGCGCGCCTCCACAGGTAGATCCACGAAGAAATCATCGTCATCCGAGCTTAAGACCGAATTTTCATCCGAATGCTTGGGCGTTACGAGCATGTCGTGGCGCATGTCGAACAGGGAACGCGGATTTGTCATCATGTCGTTCATCTGCTCGAGCTCCATCATGGACTGCTCCAACGACGACATGGGGTACCAGAATCGCGGTCGCACGAGATCCCACGAGGTAAACATGGTTATGGATGAATAGCTTGGGCTTAATGTGCTTACTTGTGTAGTTTGTAGTAAGTTCGTTAATGACAGTGAAATGCTGCGCGGTTTGTTGCCTAGATTCTAGATCTAGAATCTATGTGGAATTCTACAACATGTCCCATTCAGGAAATGTTCTAGAATTTAGAACCAATTGTCCAGAACGATTTGGTCCAATCAGCGGCCTGATGACGTAACCGACCTTGATTACGCTTATATACAGGTTTCCCCGCCTAAGTAATTTACCTCGATCAGGGAGTGAAGATGCGGATGCGATTTGCTCTATCTGGTCTGCCAATGTACTGAGTTACATGCAATCACGGGGGAAATGGGATGCACGATGAAGGTTCAAGGAAGATAATCCCTCCCAATTTTTCAGTAACTCAGTACCTGATGCATCTATGTGATACCTGTGCAGATTTTGCATCCTGGCAGATTTTCTTGGTCCGACCCCTGCAAATTAGGCGGGGAAACCTGTATATATTAAGCACGGCTTATTTAAAGCTATACACCAATTTAAGATGCTAATTTTAAATCGAGCAGATTCGGGGGGATGGCCACTGAATTTTGGTTACTACAACGGTATCTGTCAGATTTGGCGACGGCGTCTGCCGATCGGACTTGCAAGTCTGGAGGTATTTGTCACAGCCGGTACGAAATACACGAGGTATCTGGTGTCGTGTCTACCATACTAAAAACCATATAAATACAGTGCTGGCCATATGTTTGTGCGGGGCACTTTTTCGTGAATATTTAGGCTAAATCTGAACGAATAAGGCTAAAACCGCGTAGAACTGCTATCCAAACCAAGAGCTTCCCGAGGATATATTTTTTTTCACGAGGCGATAAGCGGTTGTCGAGATACAGCAATGACCATCACTCTGACCCTGGTCAAAAGTCCGTGCGCTGCTCAAAAAACAATGTTGCGTAGCCTGTGTGGAGCTTGCTAAAAGCTGCTAGTACTTTGTTTTCTTTCCTTTGTCCTCTAGGACGGCACTGATGCGGTCAGGCATCGAGTCGATCAACTTTTGGAGTCGCTGGAGCTTCAGACGTCCCCATGCTTGGCATATGGCGTTCTTGAGCTCACTGACCGTCAAATACTGCTTTCCACCGCGGTAAACATCATATGCAAGCATTCCCCACACATTCTCAATGGGATTCAAGTCTGGAGAAAGCGCTGGCCACTCCAAAACATTCAAACCAGCGTCCTTGAAAAATGCCTTGGTGGACTTCGAGGTATGGATACTCGCGTTGTCTTGCTGAAAAGTGTAGACGCCGTCGTGCATACCCTCGCCAAAAGGCAGCAGGTAGTCGGTGATCGTTTCTTGGTAGTTTAGGGAGTTTTGGCGTCCAGACAGGAATGCAATGTCAGTCGTACCCTTAGAGGAAAACGCACCCCAAATCATGACTGAGCCTCCCCCATTTTGGCGACTGAAGAAGCTCTCTCTCTCCTTCCGCAGGTCGTGCCAGTAGTACTGCATGCCGTCAGGACCGTCGAGATTGAATTTCTTCTCGTCGGAGAAGATAATTTTATCCCAATCAGTCCGGGCACGGATCATGGCCTTCGCCCACACCCGCCGGGCTTGCTTGTGGGCAGCTGTTAGCATTGGTGTGCGCTGGCGTTTCACGTAGCTTATGAAAGGCGACTTCTGCAACACCCTTCGTACCGTACGTGATGACACACGTAAGCCGAGAGCTGCTTTCACCGCACTAGAAGGCTCACCAGTCTTTTTTGCCTCAAGGACGATCTGGCGTTGAGTTCTTGCCGACACCTTGCTCGGTCTTCCCGTCCGTTTAGTCTTCCCACGCTTCTCTCTGGTATTCCAGAACTTGCCTACACCTGTTGCCGAGCGTCCAAGGTGCTTGCCGATGACAACGAACGTGCACCCAGCCTCTCGTAGACCGATGATAGTGCCCTTCTCGATGTCAGTGAACTCAGTCCCTTTCCTCATGGCTTGCGGATCTCCTAGAAATAATTAGAGTGAATGAGCGGGTGCAATCGGCTGCAGAGCTGAAGATCTATCAAACGGAGTGCTTACTAGCTTCTAGAACGTTCTAGAGCGGCCAAAATGGCGGGAAACTTGGCGGCGCACGGACTTTTGACCAGGGTCAGAGTGATGGTCATTGCTGTATCTCGACAACCGCTTATCGCCTCGGGAAAAAAATATATCCTCGGGAAGCTCTTGGTTTGGATAGCAGTTCTACGCGGTTTTAGCCTTATTCGTTCAGATTTAGCCTAAATATTCACGAAAAAGTGCCCCGCACAAACATATGGCCAGCACTGTATAACCTTTGGTATTTGATCGATGCTCGACGACAGCCATTCCCTGACCCCCCCCCCCCTGCCGCCTCCCTTCTGCCCCAAATTTCTCGATGGACTAGCGCACTCTCGTTGACGTCCAAAATACCCAAGAAATACAGCGTGTTGTTACGAGCATCGTCGTAGCATACCGCAGCGCGTTTTACAAACACGAAGAAGCAGTACGTCCCAAAACAAGCTGACTTTAAGGAGTGGCGCGCTAGCAAAAACTATGCAGACGGTTATACCAGAAGGAAAGCATGTTACCTATTTGAAAACCCATGTTATCACCCGTGGAAACAAGCGCCAGAAATCTGACTCGGGCGAACCGAAAGCTCTTGGGATAACCAGCGTGGAAGCTTACGCTAAAGCTGTGATAGATCTGCACAAGTTGCAACAAACACTCCAGATAAATAGCCATGCTCACCCTCGTGGTAAAGCCTATCGCGATCTTTTTGACACGCTTAAGCGTTCTAAAACTGAGCGAAAGAGGGGCAATTACGAGAAGCAAGCGCTTGGCACTGTTCTCGATGGATATAGCATGGAAGATACGGTTCAGCTTACCCAGCATTGGGTGGCAACGTATGATGCTGGCGCTACGCGTGAGAGGGCGGATTTTATTTTGGGTCATGCTCTTCTGGAAAGAGGAGAAAGTCGGAGGTTTATTGAATTTCCAGACATGCTTACCTTGGAATTACCTGATGCGGAATCTCAAATGTGCACACCACTAGTTATCATGATGAACCGCGGCAAGACGAATCAACATGGAAGAATCGAATACGGTGCGGCGATGCGTTGTAAAAACGTGGATGTGTGTCCTCTTAATGCTGTCGCCTGTCATTTATTCTGGTGCTGGCAAATTGATTGTGAGCCCTTTCCCGACACTATGGAAGGGAAGCGATGGTATAAAATTCATCTCATAAACGGACCGGATATAGCCACGGAGATGTCGTACTACACGCAGTTAACCAAAATTAAAGGAGCCTTTAAAGCGTGTGGTATTGATTCTACTGTGTGGGCTCACGCTAACCGTGGATCAGGAGCAAAGCTGGCAGAGACGAATGGTACAAATGAGGAGCACATTTGGCGCTTGGGGCGTTGGAACGCGGCTCGTATGGAAGCTAGTTATTTAATGTCGCTCTAGAAAATGGCCATGGGAGCTCTAGCTGGATTCCCTACAAAAGGCGGTGGCTACTGGTTGCGACGAGCGTCTGTCATGCCAAGTGAGGCACTGCAGCGTTTGGTGTATCCCGAAGTTGATAGTTTTGCTGAAAAACTACGTCAACGCGATAAGCAGGAAATTGCTGGAAGAGAATTTCTACGAATGGTTCGACAGATGCGTGTTGTTTTTCTGCAAGACTCAGTGGTGAGGCGTCAATATCATCACTACCAATTGTGGAAGCATGATCTTTTCATTAAAAGTGAATATCATGAGTTCGACCGTGAGCTATGGGCGGTAATGCCTACGCTATCCCAGCCCGAGAATCATACACTGTTCACTGTAGTGCCTGAAATAGCGGAGGTGATAAAAAGCGGCTTGGAGGTTCTAAATGGAAAATTGGACGCTTTGACTTCTGGTATGGATACTCTGAAAGACCTGACGAAAAAGAGACTCGTGCTCACATGGGAAGATGCTGAATCGGGTCCTAGAGCTGCAACATCGGATACTGCGTTGCCTCACAACCGCCCTCGCTCTCGCCTACACATGCTCCTCCCATTAATTACCCTAAGCTTAATAGAGCTGTTACAACAGTGGAGGAACTTTGGAAGGAGTACTCTATTGGAATTGCAGGGAATATGCCGATATCGGAAGCGAATAGGAATTTCGGGTCAAAGTGGCGACAGGATCCAACTTAAGCCCGATTCTATCTGCGACGGGAAAGGTCTTATGATGCCATCAAAACTATAGCACGGAGGAACAATATATGCTGTGAAGAGGCCGCTGCGGACTTAGAACGGATCCGCCAGAGTGCGAATCAGTCTTTGAATGCGTTTACCAAAACGCTCCAGTCCCTATCAAAGCCACAAGAACAGTAAAGCAATAAACGTTGCACAAGATGTTTAACCAGACAAATCAGACTGATCAGATTGTTCTACATTAGCCTGACCGGTCAGTCAAGTTGCGTACAGATTAGTCTGAATGGTCAGATTGTTCAAGAAGTCAGTTTAGAGATCAAGCGGCCCCCTCATTCCAGTTTTCGCCAGGAACAAGATTGGGGGCTTGGGGGTACAGACGTCGGCCCGCGACATCATCGCAAAGCTAAAGGTATGGCAGGACCACCCAGAATGGTCTGCAGGTCGCGCGGTCAAAGAACTTAGTGACAAGGAGCCGATTAAGAAGCCGACGCTTCTCGGGTGGCAGAAGAAGTACTGGAGCGTGCTAGACACAATTCAGGATCCTGGTAATCGCATGCGGGAGAAAGGAGGAGGTCGCAAGCACGAGATCACGCCTGTTCGAGTGGGAAGTATTGGAGTTTTTTAATCGCATCTAGTCGCAGAGGGTACCGTACGCGAATCCGATGTTTTCGACTTTTGTAGCAGGCATGATGGATTCGAAGCGTGGAGGCCTAGAAATGAACTGGGTCAAGCGATTCATGCAGCACAATGCAAAGCGCGTGGCAGACAGACCCAGCAAAGGAGAGGACGGTAAGGAATGGGGCGGCGATGTGGTTGGGATGGGGAAGATGGCGCTTCCAGCGCTAAGGGGGCCCGAGAATTGAATAGGACTTTGGAAACCGACATGGCTACCGACGGTGCAGAAACGGAAACGACCGCAGAGGGTGGTGGGGTCTTTGAGGCTGCAGAGCAGCTACCAACGCGCGCCAGCGGAGATCTAGTCGAAGAAGGTGATGAGTACAATGATGATAGCGCTCGTACTGCAGAAAACGAAAGTGAGGAAAAGAGCGGTGACAGTGTGATAAGTGGCGGTAGTGGAGAAAGCAGTGATGGTGGAGACAGCAGTGACGGTGGAGCGAAAGATGTCAGTGAAAGTGAGCGTGATAAATCTAGTGGAAGCAGCAGTGACAGTGACGTGGAAATGGTGGACGCTGCCGAAGTCAGGGGTCAGAGTATACTCAAGGGTGGAGTCGCAGCAACCATCGCTGTAAAACGTGTGCAAAGTGAGAAAACGAGACTTTTTTCAGGGCTCGTTACCCCAGCTACGTCCCTCTTGTTGTGTATACTGACCCACAGACAAGCTACACTCTGCATGTTTTCACGGATGATTCAGACAGCCTTCTGAATAACACGACAACTACTGGTAACACCATCGACTACTTCATCTACGTGTACATGGAAAACAAACCCGACATCGTTTGTCCCGTTGGTACCGCTCTGTTCTTTCAAATTGAGCTGGCGTATACTGCTCGATCGCCGCCAAAGAAAAATGTTCTGATTAAGTCGTCGATGAGTATATTTGAGTGGTCTGCGTAGCAGAAACCGCTGGAGTTTTCTCCTTGTGGAGCACTTGTCAAGCTGGCAGTAGTAAACAATTGTTCCACGTGAATTCGTTAAAGGAAGCACACAGTTCTGAGTACGTGTTTACAGTATTCAAGTGGTTCTTTGCTCGCTTTGTAGCTGACAAGACGGGGGATTCCGATACAGTATTTGAAGCAACAACTAGCGAGCTCAAGACAAAACCACAGCAGTCGAGTTCTCTTGACCGCTGCACATATCTCCTGTACTATATGGACAGGATTTCTACTTTGATTGCAAGCAGCTAGCCTACATCGATTGAAGATGACCTGGCGACCTGGACCCATAGCGGATTTAATGCGACCAAGGCAGAGCAGTATCGTGATCTGCTTCACCAAAGGCTCCACGAAGACATGACACCGCAGTAGCCTGTATGCATTAAGTAGTTTGAATTGATGCTAACTCAATTAAGTTAAGTTTCCCTTTGAATTAGGCTCTCGTTCAGCTATGTGGACGACACGTTCGCGAACTCGGACTGCACTGTCGTTGCCGGCACATCCATCTTCGTCAACGTGCTTTCCACACGGGCGTTTGTGATCAGGTTGTTTTCGTACGCGCTCCACCGCCTGGATGTACTGCAGATACCGATGTTGCACGGTGCCGAGATTCCAAGTCGAAATCAAGGCGACACTAGGTCGCGGCTACTTTCCAAATGTCCTTGCGCTGCTGCTAGCTAGTGCTGCTGATCGATACCAAACGTGTTGTGCTGTGCTCGCAAGCAGAATCAATAAAACAAATTAAATAAACCTCGTCGAATTGCAAATCAAGTATATCAGCTACGTCGGCTC
This sequence comes from Phytophthora colocasiae, assembly GCA_018806915.1. Lineage (NCBI taxonomy): Eukaryota > Oomycota > Peronosporomycetes > Peronosporales > Peronosporaceae > Phytophthora > Phytophthora colocasiae. The sequence goes on along the minus strand of JAGKQI010000104.1, from coordinate 1,168,157 downwards.
GTCTGAACTTGGCTGGGTTTCACTATCGGACGGTGTCCGGTCGGGACATGAGATACCTTCTCGGCAACGTCACCTATCCAACGGAGCTCAGCACTATTTTAAAAGGGTTTGGAACTACCATTGCGTACGGCCAGTAACATCACAAATATTAGATAATTTGGTTCCCCAGAAGCTTCTTGGCACGGAAGAGCCCCCCCCCCCCCCCCACCGCCGCGCCGCCGAGAGCGTCACCCTTGGCAGGAACTGTGGAGAACTGGAGATAACTTGTCTTTTACGGATTTCACGTCACAACTATCTTCCTTTTCTACTGACAAAAATGATATGTTACGAAGCACAATGAACCATGTTGATCGAGAAGAAGACACGTTAGCTGCAACGTGGCATGAGATGTGCTGCAAGTTATCTAAATGTACATCTAAGCGGTGTGCAAAGTCCGATAATGCCCCAGGTTAAACGTGTGAAGCCCGCTACAAGATCCTACAGTGCGCAGAAGCTGATTTTACTATTGTGTATGGCCAAGGAGACCACACAATGGCTGCTGATGCACCACCATCTCCTACACTGCCTAAGTTAACACCAGCTACGAAGTCTTATATCGAGGCTAAAATGATTGGAACGCCGTCAATGATGGCTCAGCTGAGAGGTTAAAGCACACCGTATCGATGGCCCATCGCCAGAGCTTAGACAGATACAGAATTACGTCAAGGCATGAAAAAAATCACAAACAGGACGCTATGGGCCCTGTGATCGAGATCAGCAAGCGCTCTATGATTGATTTGCACGTGCCTCGTTCTGATGATGATATGCTGGTGTTCGGTGACTATCAAATTGTGGATGGAGCTATGCAGCAGTTGCTTGGTACTGGGTCGGATGCAAATCCGTTTCGAATTGGACTGACGTGCATGAATCTTCTCAAACGGTATATTGCTGTTCTAACGACCCTGCTTTAACTACAGTAATGCACCTGGACAGTACGCACGGTGTTGTGAAGCAACGTTTCCTGTTTTTGTGTTGGAATTTCAGATTGTAGTGGAGGTTTCCAGCCGATTGTGTTCTTCTGCACATCTTCGCGTCGTGTGCCTGACGTTTCTTGGTGTCTCTCGTTTTTGAAACGTGTTATTTTCAATGAATTTGGTGTAGAATTTGCACCTAAGTTTACTATGGTTGATGCAGACAACGCACAATGCAATGCGTGCGTCTCCGAGTTGCCTGAAACCACGATTTTGATGTGTTGGTTTCATGTGTGCCAAAATGTTTTCAAACATTGCAAAGATGCAAAGCTACATGGTGTCTCAAAGCAGGTTTTCGCAACTTGTACGATTTGCGCTTTTCGCCCACCGAGGAGTAGTACTTACAAAAATGCGACTATGTGATAAAATCTTGGCGGGGTGCTGGAGCTGTGTGTCCTCAATTTAAGCGTGTAGCATACCACATAATTTCTATGTGGCTACTGAATGATCGATTTTTGCGATGACAGGCTTGCCACACACACACACCAGGTTATGTGGCAACAAACAACCCCCTTGAAACGTATCACCACACTCTAAAACTAGTGAACGACAGCAAACGAGCTACCCCGACTGAACTATTGGTGCGACTCGATTTACCTCGTATTGCTTACATCTCGTCGATGGGACCTTTTTCGTCTGAAGCTGTCGTGTCCAAGCGTATGGAAGCAGCTTTTAATGTGGCGAAAAAAAAATATGAAAGCTGAGGTTGTTCTTCGGGTACAGAACCGGGATTTGGTAATGGTTAAAGTATCTCGTGTGCCAGTTCATGTCCGGAGGATTGATGTTGATTCGTTAGACTCAGATTCAGACGACTTTGAAACTTAGGATAGTTCATCCGACGCTGGACGCTCCTACAAGTCCTCAAACTACGAGCTAATTCTCTGGTATGGCATGCCAGAAGGTGGCTGGATTGTAGATGCCACAGGAAGAACTTGTTCGCGTTTGGCTTAAATCTGGAATGCGCTTTCATGTCATAAAAGTTTCTCAGTTTGCATATCAACGATGCCCTGGGATGCCAGATCCACAAGCACGATTTGTTACACGAAGTAGCCAAGTCCGATCAAGGCGTACTCGTCAGGGTGCAACCCGTGCTGATGATCCACGACTATAGTCTGTTTTGGACTGTGAGATAGTATATGGGCCTCCGTTGCTGCAAATAAATCACGCCCTATTATACGGCGTGGATATCGATGCATGTAGGGACCAGGTACACGTAGCTGATGAAACTGAACTACACACCAACATCCAAGGGCACTTCCTTGAGGAGATTGCCCCTGACGGTGAGAAAATGGATTATAAAGGGCCTGTTGAGCAAGCTGTACAAGTTGCGCCTCAACTGTTTCCCGAAGCTGAGGAAGTAAATGATCACCATCCTGAACTTGCTCATAATGCAGATGGTCCATCTGATGGTGATGTAGAATCTGAGACTTCATCTGTCGTTTCAGATCGAGAAGATGCTGTAGATGCAGTCGCATCCTGTGCACTGGACGACAGCCAGGTCCGTCGGTCAACACGACGCCGCCAGCCATCTCTCCGGGCTCGAGAGTCATATGCTGTTGTTTATGCAAAAAAACACAAGTAATAAGGAGAGCGAAGACATCGTACATACAGTCTGTATGTAATCCAGACTTGATTTTAACCAGAAAAGATGAAGCTGGTTCTAACGATATCCAGCAGATCAGAACCCTCCTTTACATTCGTACCCATATGGCAGTAAGGTTGTCCTGCTCATTTGAAATACTTCTTGACACGTAACACACACGCATCACCCGAAATCATCGCGTGCCCCCGTATGCTGAGTTGTACCTGTCTCAGTGTTGGCAGCATTCACGACTAAAACGCACTCCGCACACGCAAGGTGGTGATTTATCAGTTTGATCAGCATCAAGTACTGTTTAACATTGCTCTTGCTTGTAACCTGGTGTGTCCGGAGGCGAGCGCAAAAGTGTTTCGACCGGTGAAATGCAGTTTCATCATGCCGCTGTTCGACGAGATCAGTACCGGACTTGATAGTACTGCAACCGACGACATCACCAAAACCCATCGAAGTATTGCCAAGAACCCCCACTGACCGATTTTGATAACACTGCGGCTTTGTAGCCATTGTATCAGCTTATATTATCTACCCGATCTTACTGCTACTAACGAATTTGGCGTTCGCTACTGGTTCTTCTGCCCATCGACCATGTCGGCTGAGTTGACTCGCCTCACCTGGATATCGTCAAAACCATTTTGTTACGGGGTTATACGGCGCTGATCGCCTTGGCTACATTAGTGTGGTAAACACTGGCTAAGACACACATCACAGATCTATGTGTGGCACATCGAATTCTTACACGTCACGTGTACCCATGTGAGGGCAGTTGGCTCAGAGCAACAGATTACATTTTGATTAGGATTTAATATGTGATATTAAATCCGTTACATTTAGGATAAGGGCAGATAAAAGGAAAATCAATACAGTTCAGTTTACATTTTAAATAGTTTGTGTTAATCCTTATTTTATAGGGACACTGACTTGGTTCTTGTAAAGAACCGAAGGTTACCGCCTTGCAAGCGAGACTCTACGAGTCAACTAAACTTCCTCTGCGCGCAGCCCTGATGCACATTTCGACGTTCTCAATTGTGTTTTTCATTCTCTTCGATGAATTCTCTAAGCACTTTACCTTCCCACTGTAATCTCTGGAACTGTAAGATACGATCGTCTAATTTACCGACTCCATGCAAACGCTTCCGATCTTTAACAACTGTACCATGTGCTCTTACCTTGACATTTTCAGCAGTCAAGAACCCCAAAATGTTGCTTTCTGCGTCACGTCCAGCACGTAAAATCCGAGCTTTGGCATCGTCACCCGTTCCGGTCACGTCGTAACCTGCTGGTAAGAAGATACGCATGAACGCTATGACTACTTTGCACTCATGATACCGTCGTCTGTTTTGTTCCTTTGTCGATAACAGATTTGAGAACCATTCGAACCACACAGATGATAGTGACTTCGGCCTTGCGCGAACGCGAACGATTGAGTGGGGGTCCGTCACTCGAACATGTCGTGGACACGTTTGTCTCTCCATCAGTGATAACCATAGATTGAGGTGGGACTTCCAGATGGAGAATTCTGTCGTTTAACGCTGTCACCTGAGGTGATAATTCGTTGATTATCTGCGCTTGTTTCTCCAGCAACTCTGCCTACCGTCGTACGAGCGCAACTTCATCGGACGTGGCAGCAGGGATATTGGGAGATTTATGTTTTCCTGTCTCGAGAAAAGAAAGGTGACTTATCATTGCTCACGCTTCAAATTCTCCTCCGATACATAACGTGACTGATTGCTGTGCGACGTAGAGTGAAGAGGGGCCAGGAGAATCATAGCCTTGAAGTGCATGATAGAAGTAGCCATTAAAACATCGGCAACCACATTTCGAAATCGGAGATCATCTGGAAGCGCATGGCAAGAACCAAACAAAATCTTCGGACAAGTCTGATCCTTTGCAGAACCACATCGTCAAATACAGCCAGAGCGGGTAGGTGAGGTGTCTTTTTTAAATCCCATCCAGCAAGCACCATCCCAACCATTTGATCTTCGCGTGTGGTAATATCAATATACTTGAACACCTTGTTTACTGCAGTCAAACTCCAGCCACCCCCCGTCTAAAATCCAAGGTATGCTAATGGAATTGCACCCGTTTGCATTCTGAGCCGCGCCACGTCGGAACGAGTGGGGGGATTGCCGTCGTGTCTCTGCGATTTCTTCCGTTTCACATACCGAACTCCATTTTGGCAGAATACGGTTTACATACGCATGAATACCAGATACAACTCGTTTACTACGCGCTTGCACGCCATCATCATTTTCATCCAGTGCATTGCCAACACTTGAAGGTCTTACGGTACAAGTTGTACAAACCTGAATGAGCTCTCGAAGCGGTGTCCCATCTATCACTTCAGGTACAATGGTACTAGAATCTTGAGGAACCTGATCCAGTAGAAATTGGCTGGGAGTCTTCTCCATTAAAGTAGCCACTGCGAGTGCATGAGTTGGGCACGAAACAAACTCATTGGGATCCACGAATATTACGGCACTTTGTGTAGACACTGACTTAATTATCTTGAAGTTTTTAAACAAGCAACCACCTTGTGAATAAAACGATACCAGCCATAAATTTCAGCAAATTAATATTGGTAGATAGTACAATTAGTACTCACCTGAATAAACTGCAACTTGGTTCTTCATGAGACACAACGTGTCTGACGATCTCCCCAGTAAATACCACAACAGGTTCAACAGCGCACAATTCTTATAGTCTTCAGACACTGCACCGTGCTTCAGTATAACAGTAGAGAGCACACGGAGGTCATTCTTTGTACACGGAGGCGCTTGGTGCGTAACGTCGGTATCACGCTTTAAGTAATATTTATCGAGAACTGAAGCAATCTTATGCAGACGACGATCTGGCACTACTTCTAAGGAAGGGTACAGCTCTAGTAGATGGTTTTTGACATTTCCAAAGAAGCTAGCAACTGAGTTTTTCGATAGTAGCATGCCATTTGTTGTCTCTTGGAACGTTAAATGCATAGCGAACTTGTCTAGGACGACGTATAGCTTTTCCCCCGACGAATCACTGCCCCCAAGTTCACAGATCTCTTGTATAGTATACTCCTCAACTTCTGCAAACTTCCCAAACGCGTTGGCGCCGTTTGACGCACCCTTTGCGAGTTCCCGGGAATCAGAGACCGCGTAGACATCAATTGTGTTTTTGTATTCGTTCTAGCAAATGGAGGAACTACCTTACTTTCTTGGGAAGTAGTTTCTCTCTTAAAATACCACAAACATGCTTTGCTAAAACTGTTGGATCCTCTCTAAATCTATTTTGTGTCCCACCAGAAACTATATTTGGAATGTACGCGTTTGACTTAGATTCACTATGCTAATAGAAAATATTTTGTATTTGTTCGGACAAAACATGTCCGAACTTGAGCAAATATATTTGCGTTTTGCATCATTGGCTGATCTATTGTTATAATCATTTTAATTGGTTAACGGTGAACCACAAATATTAACTAATGTCCGAACAAAAAAGCGCTATTCTACCATATAATCCCGTTTCGAAGGTGATGTCCACAAATCTGTCGTAAAGCTAACTCGGACCATCAATTCCTGACGGATTTCCACGCGAACAGCCTCTTTTCAGTTTTCCACTGAACTTTTCTTCGAATCGTTTGCTGACATGGTCAGGACGTAGAAACTTACAATAATCCACAAATGTATCTTGATCGAAAGCAGCGAACGGCTGGGGGTTGGAGACAATCGACATAACAAGTTTCTCGTCAGACTACTTGGCGGCTCCCGGTCCCGTGGCTTCAACACGGGCTCTCGTCGGCCGGGGAAATGTGCTAGAGGCTTGATCCTCAATGTCAATGCCGTAGATGTCTGCATGATCTTGGGCTAGGTAACCTTTAAAGTTTGGCGTTGAACGAGAACGCCAAACCTGAGTTACTCCTTATCTAGAATAGACCATGCACTGAAATTCGCCAGTTCTCATGTCGTTAATAAAGATGAAACAGGTAACTCGTTCTTTCGCATGCGTCTTCTGTGTTAGAGGACCCGATGGAGGAAATAGTAGAGGCCGTGTCTGTGTCCCTTCCTACGGACACGTAGTCGGTTTCCGTGTTTATAGCCACTGCCACTAGCACTTAGCTCTCAGAGAGCCGCGACTACGCCAGTTCCAGGGGTGAAATTGAATTACAGTGCTGTTGTCTACGCCAGTTCCTGTGGACTGTGGAGTCAAAGATCAAAAGACTACCATCGACACTTAGTGGGAGTGTTGCGCCCGATCTCCACTGGGGAGATGGCGCAGAGGAGAACCCTCTGTGGAGTCAGCTGTGTCGGTAGGCAACCGACACATCTGTCCTCCAGATGGATTCAAAGCCAACAGTTTGTATAATCAGTTAATTAAGGCTAAAGTTTAGCTAAGGTTAATCAAGTGACGATACAGTTTGACAAGTAAGTAGCCAAGCTGTGACTGGCTAGTACCGTCTCTCTGGAGAGAGACACCATTTGTGCGATGAGGAACCGGAGGCAAGAGGGAGATGATTCACTCCTCTCACAACCGCATTTGCTTCGGACTGGGCACGTTCGTAAGGATAGCATAAGTTAGCGGTAGAGAGATAAAGAATCAATAAAGACAGATGATTAAAGACATTTTCTGAGCGTTTGTTTACTTTAACAATAATGTCTCCGTCGATCACCCTCCAGCGTTATAAACAGTAACGCGAGAACCTTCAGCATGACCTTGAGCAGAGACTCCGCAGGGACTTGATCGCACGTGTCTATCTCCACTCCAAACAGGAATACCACTTGCCGTGGGTGCCTAGAGTTGAGCCAGTCTGTTGGTGCTCGTGAAGTCAACGGATCCATCAGACATATTGTGGGTGAATGACGACGGTGATTCACAGTACTGTAATTGAGCCCCGTATATGTATACAACCGGATATACATATAACAGTGGTATACAATCTGTACCCATTTTTTACACTCTAGCTTTTAGTAAGTGCTGGGCGTAGTCACTGCTCTTTCATTACCAAAAATTCTCCCTGTTGATGTCCTGCAAGTACGACATTCACTTTTAACGCCGTGGTCCTGGCGTGCTCCACTGAAAAGGAGCCATGGAGTGGGCCATGCAGGCTTGACCACCACAAGTGTGGTGTTCCCATGGTGCAAGACGGCAAAAGCTGGCGCTGCAACAGAACTGGATGCAGGCTGGAAAAGAGCATGCGCGCAGGGAGCTTCTTCTCGCGCTCAAACGCTCCACTCTCGATGCTTATCAAGGTTGTGTTCTTCTGGGCAGCTGGCACTCACATGACCGAGGCTGCCCAACACGTGCAGATATCGCGCAAGACCGCGGGCCCGTGGTACCAGTACTTGCGCGACATCTGCACTGGTGAGATGTTGCGTTACAAAATGCAGGTAAAAACTATTTTTCACTATTATATTTTGCTTTTTCTAAAAAAATAATTATGAGTTTACAGGTTGGTGGAGAAGGCCATACTGTCGAAAGAAAACGCAGAAGTACTTCCAAGGGACGAAACATCCCAAGTACTGGGTCTTTGGTGGTGCGGTCCACACCACCAAAAAGTGGTTTGCTGAGATTGTGTACGATGACCGTACAAAGCCAACACTGTCAAAGCATATCAAGGCGCACATCAAGCCCGGGTACGATAAATGCCTTTTAATTATGATTCTCTTCAATTAAATTTGATTCTGTGTTATTTTAATTATTTTTTTGTACAATAGAACTTTGATCATGTCCGACATGTTCAAGTCGTATGTGACTGAGGTACAGAGTGGAGAGAGAAGGGGAATACTCTACACGCTGGAGAACAACCCTGCGCTGTTAGACAAGATCACTCGACCGGTGTCCACACTAACCGGATCGAGGGAATCTAGGAAGTCAAGATCAAGGCTAGAATTAAAAGTGAGCGTGGTATGAAAAAAACTGTAGTGCCTAGCTATTTAGATGAATGCTTGTGGTGTTCGTGGTACTTTAGTACCAATGACAGGAAGTTTACTAGCGAGTACTTTCACGGCTTGGAGCAGGGCATTAACCGACAGTACAATTTTTAAACTTTGTGTATAATATACACAGTTATGCATTTGGTTTCCGGCGGTGTATACATATGCGGGGCTCAATTACCCTTGTGCCACAGTGGAGAACATAGATCCCTCCTACTCCATGACGAACTGGAGGATCGTAGAATACCCCAGTCACACGCGGCCTGTGATGCACCGCGTAGGGTCGGTCTGGGTTGCTCGTGACATCTTCATGGAGGATCTCATTCTCCCAGTCGGTGCGAAGGCTACTGGTAGCGTGGTATAGGCGATCTCCTCGAGGTTAGAGAATTTAAACGGATGAGGATAACCGGTTTGAACCGAATATGATTCGGATGTCAATCCGTTAGAACCGATCTTGAAAGTATCCGAACCTAAATCGAATTAGAAGCGGTTCAATCCGGTTAAACCAAAGCGCAATTGGACAGAAATTGTGCGACGAAATAACTCTGTATGATTATCACTAAGATCAGACATCAAAACTGTAACTATGAGCTCGCGAAGCTTTGGAAACTGTCCTGTTGGTAGAGCTTTGGTTAAGATGTCTGCAGCCATGTCATCGGTCCGACAGTAATGTACATCTAACCTTCCTTCCTCTACTAAATCTCTGGTAAACAAATATCGTATTTGAATGCGCTTTGTTGCTTTGTGATTTCCTGCATTCTTTACTGTGCTTATGGCGACTTGCTATCGCACCATACTTGCACTGGTCGCGTTTTAGGAAATCCCATTTATCTCAACAAATACCATAACCACTCGCTCTCCTTTGCTCCTTCACTTAGGGTAATTAGTTCAACCTCAGCTGTCGAAAGAGACAGCCATAGTGATCACATACCCAGTAATTGACTTGCTTTGTTTGGGTTAGCACGCGAAGCTTGCGTCTGTGTACACTTCATACGTCACCGTTCTCGAATTCCCATCAAGGAGGAGACCGTACGTTGACGTCCCTTTCAAGTATTTAAGCACTCTCCATTCTGCCTCCCAGTGTGTGTGGTTGTAACACGATAGAAACTTACTTAGTTATCTCACTGTATTGGCAATTTCTGGTCTAGTTCCTCTCACTAGACACTGCAGAGACCCCACAAGCCCTCGGAAATCAAATTTCTGATCAGTTATTGCTTTAGCTGTCATTTCTGTCTCTGCTACTAGTTCAACTCCTCTGAGTTGTGGAGTAGATACTGGAGTACAGTTCAACATGTCAAACTTCTTCAATAGTTCAGTTACATACTTGGGCTGTAAATGGTCACTTTTCGCTGTGCACGATTTCTACGGACCTCCATCTTCAGGATGTAGTGTATGTCTCCGAGAACTTTCATCTTGAATCTCGAAGATAGGTCTTTCTTTAACTGGTAGATCAACCTCATGTCGCGAGACATGATGGTGAGGTCATCAACATAGACCACCACAATTATCCAATGCTCTCCCACTTTTTGGACGTAGATGCAATACTCTTTGTTGCATAGGACAAAACCTAAGCTTATGAAAAATTTGTACAAGACTCTGTACCATATTTTGGCGCTTGTTTCAGCCCATAAATGCTCTTTTTCAGCTCACACACTAGTCATTTATGCCTAGTCTGTCTGTAGCCTGGAGGTTGATGCATGAGCACCCGCTGTTCACCTTCCATCGATCCATTGAGGCATGCAGTACTAACATCCATTTGATGAATGTGACAATCCAAGATCGTCCCAATAGCCAGAACTAGCCGGAGTGATTCAAACCGCGCCACAGGTGCGTATACATCATCGCAGTCCACACCGTATTCTTGGTGATTCCCTTGTGCTACAAGTCGTGCATTAAAGGGCTCAATTGTTCCATCCGCATTGTACTTTACTGCGAGGACCCAATGGCATGGCAGCGCTTTTTGGCCTGGTGGTAACCGTATCAGTTTCCACGTGTCATTTTCTAGCAGCGATTCGTACTCTAAGTTTAGTGCTTGGCGCCACTGTTTTCTTTGTGTGCCAGTCAGAGCTTCCTTTAGACTTCTAGGTACTACTACTTGATTGCTTAGCTGGTCCACAGCAATTTCCTTATCAATGTGGGTTTGAAAACACTTTTAGTATTTGGACCTTTCCTTGTCCTTTGTGGCTTCTTTGATGCCTCCAAAGGAGCTTTCTTTGCTCTCTATGATTTGTGAGGAACTCCCACTGCTTCGGTAGTTGTCACTGATTTGCACTTGACTCCCACTGCTTTGGACAACTTTCCATGCCTTGCTCGGCAACAGGAACTTTGGAAGTGACTTCCTCCGTCGTTGACATTTGGTCGAGAGAGTCAATCTCTTCCAACTCGGCATCCGTCAACTTATCTGGATCCTTGCCTAAGGGTCTTTCGATGATTCCTGATGCATTTTCTGTGTCAAATGTCACTGATCTAGCGATCATAAACTTGTTGTTGTGCACATCCAGAAGTCGGAACCCTTTTGTGTCTTCGGCTATTCCCAAGAATCTGCACTTTATGGCTCGTGCCGACAACTTCTTGTCTTTTCAAGTTGCTTCTGGTACGTATGCAAAGCAGTCACATCTCCATACTTGGAGCGTTCTTGCTTCCGGGTGTGTCCCTTTCACTAACTCATATGGTGTTCGGTTCTTTAGGCGACTCATCGGCGTGCAATCCTGCACATACGTCATGTTTTGAGTGCTTCTGGCCACCATTTAGCCGGCATGTCTGCATTTTATAGAGCACACCGTACCTTTCCCATCTTGGTTTGGTGGTCGCTCTCAGCTGCTTGGACTGTATGGATTGGATGTTTGAAAGCTGATTCCTTTGCTTGTGTAATACGTCTTAACCCCCCAACACTCAAGGTAGTTAATTGCAACATCGCTTTTTGCACTTTTTCATGTTGTTAAATACAACATGTTAATGCCGGCACATTTCGTGCAGCCTTTGACAGTTTGCACGCGGGTAGGCAAAAGAGTTGCAAAAATGGCTGGAGATGTGAGGACCAACTGCAGCGACAGTACAGACTTTTCGTATAAAGTTGATTGCTGAGTGGCTGGAAGCCAGTCAGTTTAAATCCCTGAGATTTTAAAATTACAAAGTGTCTGTCTGTCTGTAGTCCGCACTCCCGGCCACAAAATTTTTATTGGACAAAATTATACTAAGTACGATAAAAATGCTTCGAGAAGTACGAAATTGCAGCAGCGAGCTCGCGAAGCGAGTAAGCTTCCCCGATCCATAGCCAGTGAAGCGGGATCCAAGCGCAGTAGTGCGGCGAGCTCGACAGAACGAGACAAACGGATACCAATAAAACCTCCCGCAGACCGAATGGTGACTACAAGTCAGTTGATAAAAGAAAACTTGAGGAAGAAGATGCGGAGGTAGCGGATGAAGACGCGGCGGAATTGACTATTTTTGTAGTGTGGCGCATGCTTTTATAGCGTAATGAGAGTAAGTATAATGCAGCTATTGCGTGTCAACTGCAATTCCGAATATAGTTTTGCGGCGCGTCTATCTTTTGTGCGGCGATCTTCCACAGACAATGCAGTTCCGATAAAAAGGGCATTTTTGAGGAAGTCAATAACAACATGTTTGCTGGCAGGTCTGAAACGTCTTTTACAACATGTTCGACATAATCGTGCGATAGACTTGTCTGTACACGGCCAACCAAATCTTTGTCCGGTGAACTTAAGGTGACCATACAAATATCAACTATATTCTGGCATTAACATGTTGTTTTTAACAACATGTTCACGCCTTTACACGAGGCCAAAAATAGCGTGAGTGTTGGGGGGTTAAGTGCATCATTCACAAAATCCGTCCCGCCATCGGATCTGATGCGAGTTATTGTGAGCTTTCCATCTCGTTTTAACCGTGTCAATAGTTATTTTACTTTGGTCTGCACCTCTGTGTTCTTGCGAAGGACAAATGTCCATCGCGGAAGCCGCGGTAAATGTCCCTGTAGCATACGACAACATCTGCATGAGTGTTCTCATCGCGCTGTAACTTGTAGGATGCATTTGAAAGGGGTCGAATCACTCGTTCTGCTGCTTCAAGCTGCTGCCAAAACTTAGGATCTCTGAAGACATGGAGAGCTTCAGATAACTCTGCATCATCCATGTACTTGACTGCAAATTGGTGCAAACCATTTCGGACGCAAAAGCGAAGCAAAGCAGCCTTGCATACTGTTTCAGCGGGTCTCACAGAGATTGATAAATCCCAGTGACTTCCCGTACGTAGCTTTCAGAACTGTGTGAGCCCGAACCAGCCACTTAGATGAAGATGCGTTTAATGTTACCGTTCCAAGTAAAGTCTTTTTTGTCAGCGTCGGAATGAAGACTTCACCAAGTTATTTACGTCATGAGCAAAGTAACGTATAAACGCAATACGGGGGTGCGTAGAGCTAGAATGCGCCGCGCACGGCCACACTGTCCAGCGTCGTCGGTGACAACAGCGCCAATCTGCCATCCTTTCGCAGTGATGTCTTTCATGACGGATTCCATTTGTTCTCCAATCGCAACACCGTCATGCCTCGATCCAGTTGAAAGTCCCGAATAAGGCAAGTTTGCATCCCAGCAAATGCACCTTGACAACATTCTGCCACACTTCCGATAGAAAATTCAATCGTCCACCACTAAATTCTAGTATGGTTTTGAGAGCGACGAACTGGCCTTCATCGTCTGCGCGGCTATACTTATCCAATATCCGATTCATATCTTTTCTCTTAGAAAGTGCTCCAGCACATGCCTTGTTTAGAAATGTAAATAGTCGGACAGTGGATTTCTTCTCCACAATACGATCGGGCAAGTAGTTGTCCGCTTGGAGCTGGATAAGAAGACGCTCAAATCCTTCATGTTTTACATCGGAAAAAATGTTGTCAAAGTAATCACGGATGAAGCGCTGGCGTTTGTTTGGTAGTTGTAGAGGAGGCATCTTCTGAAGGGTTTGATGCTACATGTTTACGGGTAAACCCACCTAAAACTCTCGGCAGAACTTGTGGTGGCCTTACATTACCCCGTGCAAGAGCCTCTTTGTAGTACTTGCAAGCCTTCAGGTGATTCTTAAACGTTGTAGACCGCGCAGCGATAACTTTAGGGACTGGCGGCCCGTCGGTTCTAGCTGAATCAGTGTACTCTGCAAGGCAGTGTTTACACACTAGTTGAGCTCTGTCCTTCTCTTTAGGTAGACCGGTGTCATCAAACTACTGTCTCTCGTAGCTTGGAGCACGCCCTATTATTAAGATCTAGCCCAACGAGCGCTACAGCCTGTAGTACAGGCACCCGCAACTTTGCCCAGGCAAGGAGGGAGGGGGAATTGCGAGAAGAGCGGTATATTGTCCTTTCGGGCCAAATTTGCCGAAACGTGGTGATTGGTTCAATCCACACAGAATCCACAGTTAGCCCTGATTGGTCAACAATATGCTCGAGTTGAACAGACGCGCGACTTGTTCTTCTCTTCAGCTCGAGGTGCGTCTTGCCGATGGAAGAAGCAGTAGCACGGCAGCACGCCCACCCGAACACAGTGTTTCACTGTCTCTACGGGTATTATTGTCTTGGATACTCGCGTGCGCAGCTTGCGCATATCTACCGCAAGCCTGTGAGGACTATCGGAAATTGGATAACCGTCTTCGAGCAGACTGGGACCTACCAGTGAGCCGATTCCAGAGCTACAAGAACATTTACAGTGGCGCAGAGGAAGTGGTTGCTTGAATTTTATGCCCGACAACCTCTAGCTTACTTGGACGAAGCTCGTGACACTTTTATTCGTGCACATCAAGTAAGCATTTCAGCGTCAACCGTGTGGCTAATAATTCACGAGGGTGGTCTTACCAGAAAAGTACTCGAGAGACGTACTATGCATATCAAGGAGCACGAAGTGTTAAGAATTGTTGAAGAGCTCAGCCATATCAACTGGTTCTACAGCAACATTACTTTTCTTGACGAAGTTTCTTTTGTACGGACACGCGCCGTTGAAGATGAACTAGACGATGGTGTTCTTCGCGAGGGACGTCGAATTGCGGGTGGTGTCTGCCGGGACTATGTTGCTTCATCGTCTTGGGCACTCTGCGTCAACGGTGGTGGACTCACCGCTGGTCGAAGCCAAAGTGAAGCCCGAGGAGCTTGTGACAGCCTCCTCGGTGGTGCGGGTGGCGTAGGCGCTGGACGAAGTGAAATTGGCGTGTGGGGCCTCCCTGACGGCCCGCATTAGCTGCTAATGTCTGTTCTTGGGTGTGGCGTCGTCCAGCTGTAACCAGCTATCAGCATAAATAATGCCAAATCCGAGTTTGCGCGATTGCGATCAAAGAACCGCGCACGGAAATTTTGAGTAGAAAGCACAATACATGTAGTAGAATTCGGCAGCGTATAAATTGGTATAGCCATTCGGCTTTATTCGGCTTAATTTTGCTAATCGAGGTAGAATTTATAAAGCTGATCGATTAGGCTTTTTCCAACGCTAGGGGGGGGGGGTTAGGAAAGGAGAAGTCGGGTAATTTATCGCACGTACTTTATCGCGTCTCGAACATGGGTTTTTCCCCGCGCACTTATCTCACCAACCAACCTCCACCGTGAATTAATTCGCTTCGAGTTGGATCGAAGCTTTATCATTTTGTTGCACGGGAAAATGTGACGAGGGAAACGATCTTTACATGTAGCAAGATGTTTTTTTTTATACAGCGGCAGATATCTTGATCTAGCTATTTCTCGACCGTTCCAAAACAAGTAGAATTCGCCGAACGTGCCAGATGAGTAGCATCAGAGTCATGTCGACTCCAGGAGGTGCCTCAATGTAGTACTCGTCACGACCCATAAACTTTGGAACTCTACTGAATCGACTGATCGCTCGGTAGCAGCCAAAGTTCGCCTGGAAGTCTTCGCTGTTTCTAAGTGGCGAAAGTCTCGGAGAACCGATCTCCAAGAAACACACGATCACGCTCTTGGATGGCGAGCCTCTGGCCACAACGCGGCACGGACATCCGGTCAGTAACATCGTATTGAAGATACCACTGGCGTCACGTAACATGAACTGCTCACGTTCAGTTTGGTCCCCCAAAAAGATGTGGAATTCGCTCGAGAACGAAGTCGCTTTGATAGTGACAAGAGTCTGGTCTGCTGGTCCCTTTAGAAAAGTGCGGAGGCTTAGGAACTTGTCCTTAAACGTGCAAACTGGAGCATTGGTAGCCGTATCAGTTACAGTAGCGCTGGTTCCACCCAGGGACGCCTTAACATGAAGACGCGTCGGTACTTGAGATATCCAGCTGAAATCGAGAGCTCGCATCGAGCTGGACGGCGCGTGCAGCCGAGCGTCAGGGTCAGCGGAGCTGGAATTGCCCATTTTCACTCAGTTGCGGGGCATGAAGCTTGATGTATTGACACCGCCTCCTGCACGGGTGTGGCGAGGAGGGTTTTAACTAGCTCTAGATTCAATGTAGTTGTTGTGCTTGTGGCAAATAGCAGAATAACGACAATTCAACTGCGTTTCTTGTCTGGCGCTGCTAGCCAGTCATCTGAACGACTGGCGACCAAGTGGCTATCGGCACCGAGGCAGAGTGAAGTCCGAACCCTCACCCAACCGCAAAAAGTTACTTTCACGCTGCAAAAGTATCCATTTCACTCAGTTGTGGGGCATGAAGCTTGATGTATTGACACCGCCTCCTGCACGGGTGTGGTGAGGAGGCAGCCCCGCACTTTGGTGTCGATGCGGATGAGCTTCGGGTGTCGAGTGCACCATTTGACTTGCCATCCTAGCTGTGATGCGATTGTCGATGCGAATGTATCTTTCAAAGGCTGATGAATGCCAGCGCCCAAACAACTTAATTGCTTGGCTGTCGACCCCTGCTGCAAAGAGAGCAGTAGCTCCTCCAATCCTGAGCGAGTGTGTGGAGAATCGACTTGGGTCTTGGCCAGTGATGTTGGCCGCTGTCTTGATCCGCACATTCACGTCTCGTACTTGAAGAAATTGGCCGTTTTGTACCTTGCAGAGCAATTCGTTGGGATCATTGCTGAGTGTGCGGTGATGCTCGACTAGAAACCACAGCGCGCGAACTGGACAGCACCATGAAAGAGATGAAGTAGTAAGGGATCTTGATACTCCAATTCCGGCCTGATCATTTTTACCACCGCGAAAGTTCAGCTCAACTCGACGAATGCTACGCATATCGTAACACCTGTTTCCATCTTGATCATAAAAGGTAACATCAGTGCGACGAATTGCGAATTGGTATTCCGTGTTGCCGTCCCTCAGATACTCGCTGCGCCTCAGGAGAAAGAAGAAGCCCATGACCGTAGCCCCCCATAGGACACGGTCATGGACTGACTTGAAATCGAGTAGCCGGTGGAGCGTTCGGAGAATTGGGACCGTGACAGGTTGCTTGGGCTGGGGGGAGGGCTGGAGACGGTGGATGCCTTGGATTGCCATGGCGTGGTGAGGGAGGAGGCCGACATTGAAGCCGCACTCCAATCGATGATACCACGCAACTGCGCTGATTTTGGACTGGATGGTCTGTAGGGAGTTGCCTCTTCCGGTGGTAGGTTTGCTGCCATATCGGTAGCAGTATACTGCGAAGAGGATGAGCTGGCGTGACGCATAAACTGGGTCGTTGGGGAGCCATGGGCAGTACTCCATATCGGCGCACCATCGCTGCCACTGCTGCCATGATGAACGATACCGCTTCTGCGATGACTTGGCCAAAGAGTTGGATTGCAGGACTCGGGGAATGTCATGTAGATCCGCCTCCAATGCTCGGGCACTTGCACCTGGTGCCACGAAGATGACAATGAAGACCACAAATGTGAGTAAGGTTCTGACCACGCTCTTGATCCAGCGTCTGCCATGCTGTTAATCACACCCGGTAGATGTCGCGCCGACATGCGAAACTTAAATACGGCTTCAGCGAGGCCAATGGCCCGGTTAAGTTCTTGACCAAAGTCGTTTTGAGAGTGGAGACGGTTGATCCATGAAACTGCTGACACGTTATCGCTCCAGCATACGACATGTGGATAATCAAAATCACGCAGAAACCGGACTCCCCAACACCAAGCGGTAAGCGCCATACAGAAATGCTCGCGCACATTGATGTTGAAACCGGTGGACTCTGCATTTTCGATGAGGCGTATCTCTTCCGCGTCAAAGCGCAACTGTATGAACTCGTTGCGCGCCGGGTTTAGGACAGCGAGACCAGAGTTGGAGGCGTCCATGTAGAAATTTATTGTCGGTGTGGGGAGATCTCCGAAGAAGCGAAGCGGCAATTTTTCGAGGTGGCCATCCGAGAGAATATGTTGAAACCACTGAAGATCACGTCGGGAGGCTTCCGATAAGCGCACCAACCGGAACGGTTGAAGTCTATTGCACACAACTTGGAGATGCTGAAAGAATGGTTTTGCGGCACGGAGACAGGTCGTGAGGTGGCGTAAACTGCCGAGTAGCTGTTGGAGCTGCTGCTTGCTTGATCGGTTGGCTTCTAACAGTACTGAGACGCGATTGAGACACTTGTGAATATTTTCGGTCGGCATTGATACGGTGCGATCGTGAGTGTTCCAAATAAGTCCGAGAGCTTGTAATTCAGTTGACCACTCGGAAATGTTTTCGTCGTTGATACTGTTGGGTCCGAGGACGGCCAGCATACTGAGCCGCAGTGTCGCCTCGGCGAGCTCTAGGCGGTCATCTATGTCTGGTTCGACCATGATGTGATCATCCACCCACTCAAAGCCGAAAAACAGCTCATCGTCAGCACTCTCGGATACAGAGGATGGGGAATTGGTTCTTACCAACCAGGTTATTGCTCGTCCGAACGCACTGTAAAAGGCTGGAGAACCGGACCAACCAAACGGAGCCGCCAAGTCGACCACCAGTACGTCGTCATCAGGGAAGGTGGCACCCATGCATCGCACGTGATCAGCGTGCATCATGAGGTGCCGAAATGCGGACTTGACATCGCCTTTTAAGATTTTGATCACAACTTCTGGATAAGTTGTAGATAGCCACTCGATCCGTCTAGCAATCGCTACCACGCATAAAAACTCAATTTCAGGGAGGCAACCCACATCCAAGTACGCATTTGTAGAGACTGTGTCAGGAAAGGATAGATCATGTATCGGACGAACTTTGACGTGGGGATCTACACCGTTCTTCTCCACAGCACCGAACGGGCTACAATTGATGCTTTTCCACTGGTGAAGAAGTGATAAGCCGACAACCAGATAAGTCCCGTTGGCTTGTCCTCGGCGAATACTTCGCAGAAGTGCCGAGTGAAACAGTCGGGCGGAGTTGTGATTCTTCGGGGGCTTCTGCTGAGGAGGGGGGTCCTTCTTCCAGGACGGAAGGATCCCGTGGCGCGCGATCTTGACGAGTAGATCAGCATGCTGGTAGCCGCGGAGCACGCGTTCTAGCCGATTGGGGTCGAGGCCCTTGTTGGGTCTGGTATCTTCGCCCACTTCGCCACGGCGCTCTCGGACAACGTCGGCTAGAGATAGCCTGTGTCTAATCGCGTAGCTGGTAACCGCATTTTGCTCAACAATGCCAACCTCATCGCAAAATTTGCCTGGATTGGTAGCTGAAATACCTAAAGACCGATGCCACGCTTCCACTTGGGTTCGTAGCTGCGCTCCGAGCTGCATCGACAAGCAGGCTCGGATACGAGCAGCATGGAGCAGAGAGAAGCCACACGGAGGGAGAGCTCGTCGAACTTGCTGAGTCGGTGGTGGACGTGGTGGTGGCTCAGATGGTGGTCCTGAGAGTGTGTTAATGCTCTCCAGGTCGACGGTATGCCCAAGCAGCTTGAGCCGAGAGCTGCTGGGGCACCTTCAAAGATGCGAGAACCGCTCACTGAGGCCACCCATACGCTGAATGATGTGCCCCTTTACGCGAGCGTCCAGATTGTTAGGAGCGGCGTGAGCACGGGGGCCATAGACACAGCGGTTAGACGCACCGGATGGACAGCCCATTGCGGACAAGTAGCGGAGGCACACGGGAAGCCCATTGTGCGTCGGAATCAAGTCGAAAATAGCAGGAGGAATACGAGGTTGCCGTTGGATGCTGCGTTCGTGAGACGACGAAGATTGGGATGGACGAAGCTGCTGCGGACCTTGGCGTTGGACTTCATGGGTTAAACGGCGAGACAGTGCGTGCATCACATTTTGCAGCTCACCATCGTTAAGGGAAAGACGAGCTATTGACTGAAGACTTGACGCATACACATTTCCATCACTGGAGTGGACGAGAGAGCGAAATTGTTCTAGTACCGAGTTTATCCAAAACACCAGATGCGGAAGGTCGGTAGTCATCCAGGAGTGCCATCCATCGAGTTGCTGAACAAAGTCAAGCAGTGATTCAAGAACATCTCGGACCGGTTGCGCAAAGAACTCATGTCCGTAGCGGCAAAGCATTCGTGCTGCGTCGACCAGATCACGCATTGACGAGGCTGCTGTCGGCCTCGGAGCAGTGACTCTAGCAGAAAAGTTTTGCATGTTTACGCCTCCTGCGTTGATCCATGACATGCGCTGGTGGACACCGAAAGGTACAAAGTGCATGATTGATAATCCAAACATCCCGAATTGAAAATCGTACAGCCGGATGATGATTCCCGGGTGTGGCTGGAACCGCACAGCAGCTGCATAGACAACAGTTTCAACAAAGACAGAGGGAGCCTTACCTCGATGTTCTGGAGCTGTGATGCCTTCGTGGACAGCCGTCTGGACTGCCGACGGCGCGAATGAGTATTTTGATTGCCGGCGAACCGACTCTGACTCCGACATAGTAGGTCCTGTACGTGGGTTTCTTGCGGCCGAGATAACTTGAGCAAATCGAGCGAGTAGCTCCGGTTGATGCATGAGCTGCTCCATGATTCGAGCGTCGACAGAGGTCGTCGAAGTGCTTGACTGGGTTAGAGTAGAACCACCGGCAGGCGCAACAGGCACAGCGTTGTGTTCAGCCGTACTCCGAACGGGGCTACTGGAGGTGGTGATTACTCGTCGGCGGTCGCGTCGGACAGCGCGTTCTGGGAAATGGTCAGCCTGTACCGGGCTGGCGGGCTTCTCTTGAGCGAACAAGGAGATGATGCTGTCGGCTTGTTCTGCTGGTGCCATGTTGCTTGAAGATATCAATTCGCGAGTTTGACCAACTTCGGGCGCTGGTTCTCGTTCGAGCTGGCGGGGCTCCTGACAGAACGAGGGGCCAATGGACAAAAGGAGAGATGGAGGGGCTGACTGGTTGCCATCCACAACAAACGCATAGTCCACGACGTGTTGAAGTCGGAAACGGCACTGTCTGCCCGTGCGCGGGTCGATCCACTGCCGATCGGAATGGCCATCGGGCATGTCCATCGGCGCTACAAACCCATCCAGAATCGATGGTATCGCATTGGAGGCTGGTGCCCTGGCGGTGCCGTCCAGGATACGCCCGAGAATTGAGGTTTGCATATCCATGAGCCCGTCACGCGTCATGGAGGCGTGAAGCGGAACCCGTAATAGAAGCAGAGCCACGACCGGCGCCACCGGCGTTAGGCACGAGGGCTCAACAAGGACAATCCTGTCTTCCAGTTGCAGTTGGGCTAAGCGACCATCCACACCGACCACTTGGCCATGCCAGAACCGATTAGCGGATTCAGTCCAAGCCGCTTGGCGGAGAAGAAGGCGCCGCTGGGTTCTTGTTGCTTCTACCTTTGACACCGTGAGCAAACGAGCAATTGCGACGTCGAGGTTGCACGTGACCGGTTCGTCCGAACCGATTGACCTAATGGTCGCAATGTCGGACGTGAGTGCCGTAACCTTGGCGTAGAATGGGTACTCCGCCACACCTTCTACTTGTTCAGGAAGGACGAAAACGTAACCATCGACTTGGAGTTGAGCTCGGCGGGCCATGTTAGAACGGAGAGGAGCGGAACTAGCTCTAGATTCAATGTAGTTGTTGTGCTTGTGGCAAATAGCAGAATAACGACAATTCAACTGCGTTTCTTGTCTGGCTCTGCTAGCCAGTCATCTGAACGACTGGCGACCAAGTGGCTATCGGCACCGAGGCAGAGTGAAGTCCGAACCCTCACCCAACCGCAAAAAGTTACTTTCACGCTGCAAAAGTATCCATTATTGCGGTAGTCGACGAATAAGGTAGTACTAGTAGTCAGGACGCTAAAGAAGAAGTGAGCAGTATAATACTTGTCATAGTTAGGTGTGTAGCCAACAAAACGGATGGATGTCACCCCCACAATTCATTTTTTGTGGTTAACACCCCCTCTCTCTAGTGGGATCTACTGTTGACTCTACAGTAGGTTTATGCCGAAGTTTTCCGAGCCTCCTACATGCATATCCTCTCAGTGTGCACTATGCTCGGCCTTGTTCTAGGACATATATGGGATCTCCATTATTCCCACTAGTTTCACTTTTTTCGGCCGGGGCTCGTCGGCATTGCAACCGCAGACACTTCTTCAGCATATGCTTCCCTAAACCTCAGCAGCTACAGTAGTGCTAAGTTACCACCAGATCAAACGCTATGCCTGCAAAACTTGCTGTTAAATGGGAGGCCTCATACTGAAAAGAATCATAAACATGTATTGGTTAACCAAATAAAACACCTTCGCATCCCGAATCATGAGGAAAACCAATTTGACCAACGTACCACAGGGATAGGAAAAAATAAATTGGTCTTTCCGCCGACAAAAAACTGCTTGCAAAATGCCAAACTGTGGTCATGAGTCCAGTACCAATACCCAACTGCACTAACCTCAAATATTGCAATTTCCGATTGCGTTGTGAGTCGCAATACAAAACGGCTACCTACATTACGTCGGTACTTACTTGGGGCTACACAACCTCGCGCGAGGTCGTTGCATGCGAAGCTCTGATAGCCTTAGCAACGAGTCTGGAGTCCCAGAAGTCTCTATTCACTTTCAGAAACATAACAGCCTCAAAAAGGAGTGGAGACATCCTGTTCCTGCGGTCCGTCATGAGATCTCGAAGAAGTACTTGACGACAGGGGGGAACATCTCCGCGACGCAACTTGTTTTTGTTGAGTGCCATAGTGTTGAATAGAGGAAACAGGTCGATGGTTGCTGAAAAGCCGATGAGCACGGGATGCTGTCAACCAGAGGCGGCGGCGGAAGGATGAGAACGTGGAAATGAGGACTAGAACACGGGTGCACAACTAGGAGACTCTATACCCGACAACTCCTTAAAACGAGCAACGGTTTCCCGTACCGTTTTGCTATTTCCTCGATAAGAACAGCGCTCTTTGCGATCTTGTTTTGTACGATGTTGAAGCCCATACTTGAAGCAACAAAGCATATGAAATTGCTGTATCTTTGTGCAGTGCCCGATTGCATGGGCTCCGGAGATTGCAATACAGTATTGCACACCCACTAGATCTTGCCATACAAAACTGGGTCAGCAGAAACACTGCTTTCAAAACGGCAATGATATAATATCCTAAAAATCCTTGCCAATTTATTTTTTCCTATCCCTGACGTACCAGATCAGTAGTAGCGGTGTCATGTCGACTCCAGGGGGTGCCTCAATGCCGTACTCGTCAACTCTCAAAAACTTTGAAACTCTGCTGAAGCAGCCGATCGGTTGATAGCAGGAAAAGTTTGTTCGAAAGTCCTCGCTGTTTTTAAGCTGCGAGAGCGTCGGAGAACCGATCTCCAGTAGCACACGTCTAGCCACAACGCGGCACGGACATCCTGTCTTATTGTTGTAGTACTCCACAGTCATAACATGCCACGCCGACTTTGTAATGATCCCACCACTAAAATAAGCACTTGTATGTAGTCTACCATAGATTCAATGTTGAATGCGCTTATCTCTTTTTCTTGCCCTTTCGTCTCGATGACGAAGATGTCGAGCTGCTTTCTGTAGCTGTCGTCTTGGATTCAATCTCGATCGTGCCACCCTGCAAAAAAAAATTAGCCTTGTACTTGTAATACTGTAGCGCGATCATCATTAGGGATGTCTTACCATAATATCCTCTCGGTGCGCACTCTGCTCGACTTTGTTCTGGGTATCGAGATAAAACATGAGATCGCGGACTTGTCCTTCTAAATCTCCAATGCGGACTGCGGTCTCCTGTTCAATTCGAGAATTCTGTTCTTCTAGCATCCGCACACGCTCCTTCCATTGCTTCTGATTCTCAATCAGTGACTTATTCAGCTCTCTGTAGTATTTGTTGATCATACATTGCACATCAGGCCGGTTAGTTCTACAAGAACAGCAAAGTAGTTATAAGTTCAGTACTAGACGCACCTGACAAATGTCAATTCCTCCTCCAGCTTCTTAGTTTTTTCTGCTAGTGTTGCATTTGCTTTCTTGAGCTGCTTGCGCTCGTGCTCATGTGCATTCAATAACTGTCGGCTCTCGCCTTCTTCAACGCGTGCAAGAAGCCGCTCGTAGTAGAGCCGCTGCTCCTCCAATTGACTGTCACACGAGAGAATAAAAATCAATAAAAATATGACCACAACGAGAAAACACCAGTGCAATGTACCTCTTCAACAGAAAGTTGTACTCAACCGCCAGCTTCTCGAGTTTTCGGTGTTCACCTTCTTCTTCCTCTGCAGATGTGCTCGGTGGAGTTTGCGAGCGTTCCCCACTGAGATTGTTCGGGCTCGGAAACTCCACGAACTTGCCGTCTTGCTTGTTCAAAATCAGCCGGTGCACATATCCATCTCCAGCATAGTCCCACACACGCTGCGTCTCCAGCTCCAGCGAGTACGTATGAAGTGTTTCCTGGTAATGCTGCTTAGCATGCTCTCCAGAGTAGCGTCCGCAGCCCACATGACCGCAGATTAAACAAATCCAAAGATGTTCCGTCGACCCACACACTTCACAGGAGGATCCAATGTCTCCGTGACTATAGCGACATACAGGACAGCTTGATCCTTCCCACCGAAAGAGACAGTCACAATGGAACGAGTGGTTGCACAATGTCGTCAAAATACCTGACGCCGATGCGTCTAATCTGTCTAAACAAACAGCACATGTTGGGATCTCCGTCATTCCCGCTGGTGGGGGTGGGAACAGCTTCCTCATCTGTGCACTACTCGCTCTTCTCTCCGACCGAGGACTCATCGCGGCCACATCTTCATCTGCATGTTTCTCCTCATCGCAGTCCTCAGTCACCACTGGATCGAACTCAATGCTCCGTACGAAAACGATCTTGCACCGCTCTTGCTCGATCGAGTTGAAGTACTTGCCATTATGGTCCTATCAACATATAAAAAAAAAGTTTAATGTGAATATTGCAATAGCCCCGATAAGATCTTCATTGATCACGTACGATAAAAAATTGATCTGCTCGTTCCTGCGAGTTGAACTGCATCAGTACCATGCAATTGCTGCGTTCCGGGTCCTTTAAAATGCGCACAAGAGCAATATCTTCACGGAAACTGGCCAGGAACTCGAGGATCTCGACAGGTGACATATGTGACGGTACTGTCACCACACATACCAGTGTACTGCGTTCATTTGGCAATTGCTGACTTCCGCTGGCGGATGCAGCAGACGAATAGGGTTTATCTGCCCGGTAGAAGCGCAGTTTGCCGGTGGTCACGCGCACCTGCGGGTTGCCGGCCAAGAACAGAGCGCCTTGCATCTGCTCGTCCTCAAGCAGCGGCTCCTCGGCCTTCGCTTCCTCCTCCTCAGCCACGCTGGTGGCTTCCACGCGGATCTGAAACATGTCAACGATAAAGATGAAGTGAGAAAAAAAAGATCAAAATGTATACCGTGGACTATTTTCTAAACTATTTAATGATGACTTAGGTTAGCAACAGACATTTGTGTTCTAGAATAGTCCTGGATTTTTGAACCTATATATTATCGCAGCCACTTTTTGTCCCGCACATACTGTATCACTTTGCAAACCGTCGAACCAAGTGCACAGTGAAGAAAGAAAAGCAAGAAAGGAGCAGGTTAAAAGGAAGCTAAAGCGTCATGTTTAACCAGCCGTACGTCTGTCTAAAGCCCCTCTTGATCACCCAGTAGACTAATCACTATTTCTCCTTGTATGTAGGTATATGAGCGAGGCTGTGCCTGTTCCGACAGCTCCGGATGTGAATCCCATCAAGCCGTACGTCAATTTTTGATATTATCCAATACATCAAGACTCACGTTGTTTTTTTTAAAACACAGAGAGGAGAAGAACATCGAAGAGGCCAAGGCAGGCTGCCATGACTGGCCATTTGCGCTTCTGTTCGTGATTAATGTTGGCGTTATTATCGCCCTAATGGCTCTGTGGGGCATCAAGACCGTCACAGACCCAGACAACAACTCAAGCGAGCTATTATCAGGTGACGACACGAAAGTCGTGGTGGCTATCGCTGTGGGTATGGCTGTCGTGTCTATGGTGCTGGCACTGCTGATGGTCAAGCTGTTCGTGGCCTACGCTCGTGTGATGATCTTGTTCGTGCTGTGGTTCAACGTGGGTATCTCGTTCGCGCTGGCGGCTTACGGATTCGTCATTGGCAACATCTTTATCGCCATTATCGGCCTCATTATCGCTCTATTGAACCTCTGCTATGCCCGCGCCGTGCAGCACCGTATTCCATTTGCTGTTGCCAACTTACGCGTGGCTGAAGGAGCAATCGCCAAGCACCGGTCCACATACATCGTGTCGGTCGTTTTCACGATCGTACAGGTTGTGTGGGTCGTGATTTGGGCCATGGCACTTCTGGGTGTTGCGAACAAGATTGCTGAGGACAACCCGAGCTCTACGAACAACACGACGACCACAACGTCAACTAGATCGACGTACAAGCAGTCGGGTAGCTCCTACGTCGCGTACTTCTTTCTGCTGCTGTCATTCTACTGGGGTCTGCAAGTTTTCAAGAATGTTGCGCATACTACGGTTGCTGGTACTGTCGCAACGTTCTGGTACCAATCCGAGTCGAGTGGAGCTACTGGTGCTGCGTTGAAGCGCAGCACAACGAGTTCATTTGGATCGATCTGTTTCGGCTCGCTTACTGTTGCGTTCTTACAAGCTCTTCGCGCGGTACGATCACTGTGTTTTTGGTAGTCATGTTGCTGTTACCACAATTTGGACTAAACGGGGTTTTCTTGTATTCTACAGTTGGCGGAGAGCAGTCGCCAGGACGGAAGCGCACTGGCGTGCTTTGCCGAGTGCATTTTGGGCTGTCTGCAGTCCTTGATGGAGTACTTCAACCGTTGGGCGTACGTTTACGTCGGCATTTACGGCTACAAGTTCACTCAGGCTGGCAGGGCTGTTATCCAGCTCTTCAACGACCGTGGCTTCGATGCTATCATCAACGACGACCTCATTGGCAACGTCCTTGGTTTCGCTGCTTTAGGCGTTGGTACGTTTCCATTGGTCCTTTAGTTTTAGTGGAAAGAATGCTAACCCTCACGTTTGTCGCTTAGGTCTCATCTGTGCTGGTGTCGGAGCGCTCATCGCAGAGACGACAGACGCTGTCACCATGGAGAACAGTACAGCGTTCCTGGCTATCCTGGGCTTAGTCGTCGGCATCGGCGTTGCCGTGACCCCACTTGCTGTCATCGATAGCTCTGTCGCCACCATCTTCGTGTGCTTTGCTGAGGATCCAGCTGCGTTCCAGCGCTCTCACCCGGAGCTGTACGCTCCGCTGGTGCAGGAATGGCACAATCTCTACCCAGAAATCATGGTGCAAGCTGGCTACTGGTACGCCTAAAAGGGTATCACACGTGCCAGTTGCAGTTTATAAAATTCATCGCCATTTGCACTTTTCCGTTACAAAAAAGTAGACCTAAAAGTGGCTTCAGTCCACTTCAACTCACTCCGTAACTTGTCACCCATTTCACAATAACTTACGGCAACGTGTGCTGACCCTCACTTTCTCGTTATTAACTTCGCCTGCCATGGCCTCCTCCATGACGTCGCTGCTCTTTCGTGTTGTATCGGTAAACCTCGTAGCTCGACGCATTACGGATGTGGATACAACAACAGGTTCAAATTTAAGTTCCGGCTCAGGATCAGTCTCTCATTCGGAAGAATGGGACGTAATGACTATTATTCACTACGCAGCTATTGCGTTACTTCTCATAATGTCGGCCATTTCTTCAGGACTCACGTTAGGACTCATGTCATTAGACAAAGTGAGTCTTGATGTGATTGTCCGAGCTGGAAACCGACCAGGAGCTACGTTGGACGAGGTGAAGAAGGCGAAAGCTGCCAGACGAATTCTACCTGTCCGATCAGATAGTAATCTACTACTGACGACTTTAGTATTGACGACTGTGGCGGTGAATAGTCTGTTGTCCATTTTGATGGCAGATTTAACCAGTGGTCTCGTGGGATTCTTCGTATCGACCATTCTCATCCTCATTTGTGGCGAAATTGTCCCGCAATCGCTCTGTTCAAGACATGCACTCGCAATTGGGTCGAGATTTGTGCCCGTTGTGAGAGTTTTGATCGTGTTGCTCTACGTTTTCACGAAACCAGTGAGTTATGCGCTAGACCGCACAGTTGGAAAAGATGTGGGCACTGTGTTCACCAAGCGAGAGCTGCAGAAACTCGTGGAGATCCATGTGAGGCAGAAGATTATGCACCCTGAAGAAGGGTATATCGTGCGCGGTGCGATGAATTACAAGAACAAAATCGTCAGCGACATTATGATCCCGGCGGACAAGCTTTTCTCACTTCCGATATCCTTTTCCACGTTGATTCGCTACGATTTGAGAACTTGATGTTGCTGGCTACTTGGTTCCTTGACTATTTAACGTTTATCTGTTTTTCTTAGTGTACGCAAGTACGATACTCAATCTAGAGACACTGAAGATGATCTACAACAACGGCTACAGCCGTATCCCTGTGTGGAATAAAAACCCGAACGACGTGGTGGGCATCGTATTTACCAAGGACCTGA
This sequence comes from Phytophthora colocasiae, assembly GCA_018806915.1. NCBI lineage: Eukaryota > Oomycota > Peronosporomycetes > Peronosporales > Peronosporaceae > Phytophthora > Phytophthora colocasiae. The sequence continues at coordinate 1,139,774 of JAGKQI010000104.1, read as the reverse complement.
TCTACGTAGACCCAAACCAAGACGTGCCGCTTCTGTCATTTGCGCGTGTTTTCGCCGTTGCAGCTCACCGCATCTGGCTGGACGCGAAGCTTGGTGAGGTGCTCAGTGTCTTCAAAATGGGTAGCACTCATATGGCTCTTGTTTACGACGTCAATAACTCTGGACCGGTGAGTTGGTATTATAAAGTTTTAACGCGTTAGATATTCCTCATAGTAGATTTGTGCTTTGGTTTGTAGGGTGATCCGTTCTACGAGCTTAAGGGACTGGTAACTCTCGAGGATATCGTAGAGGAAATCCTTCAATCGAAGATCGTGGATGAGACTGATTCACCTGAAGCCAGGAAGGAGCGTCAAAATTGTACGGACCAGATTGGGTACTCCGACGGGGGTGAGTTTGTTGCACACGCCGTCGTCTTGCTTTCCCCATCCAGCACTCGCCGTGATTCGCTCTAGACGCTGACTTCGTGTATCTACGCCACGTTCAGCTTACTCAGAGGAAGACCCGCTTCTGTCGGAAAGCTGGACAACTTTCGGTACAGCTCGTCCAGCTTCCGATTCTCACATCCAGTACTAATTAGAACAGGCAAATCGTCATCATCCCCACTCAAGGTTTCCAAAGGGGAATAATTATTGTGCCGAGCACACTAACGACTGCATTTTCACAGTTAGATCCTTGAATCAACGGACGCGTCTTCTCAAGATATTAGATTATTGCGATGAAATCGAGACAGTGGTCATTGCTCGCATTGTGTGTGATCTTCGTAGGTTGGACAGCAGAATCAACTACAACAACCGAGTTAGAGTGCAATTCCACCGCTGCTGAGCAAGATGCTATCGCGCGATGGTCGCTGTTATCCGAGCTCACTTTTTCACGAGACTGTAAGTCTTTGTTCGAGATCATTGATACACTTCTTCGGTTAAAACTGACGTGGGAATTACAGCGCATGCAGCTGCAGCTTACGCGGACAAGATCTGGATTGTAGGTGGTGTATCGGCCTCGTACTACACGAAGCGTTTGGAGTACACCACGACGCGTTCGGATGTGACTTACTCGACTGATGGGGTTGAGTGGATCGAAGTATTAGAGGAAGCACCGTTCCGCCGACGCTATGGCCATTCATTGATCGCATTCACCGATTCAAGTGATCAAGTGGAGCGACTTACACTACTTGGGGGGTTTTCGCCTGAGCCAGCGACAGATATTTGGACGACAACCGATGGCGGTAAGGAGGTGCAATTGATGTTAACCGCCTGCATTAAGGTTCACTGTGTCTGTGTCTGCAGGAAATTGGACACAAGCAACTACAAATGTCTCGTGGACAGGTCGAGGTTACCATTGTTCAGTGGTTTTCGATGACAAACTGTGGGTGTTAGGTGGTAGCCCGATCAACAATGAGGTTTGGGCCACATCTTCAGTTCTAAAGGGACCGTGGAAACAACAAAGTAACGTACCCTGGTCACCCCGGGCTGCTCATGCCTGCGCTGCCCACGAAATCATGTCGAATGCCACCGTGGGCGACTCAACTCGACAAGAGTTTCTGTTTCTCATGGGCGGGTGGCGCGACACCAGTTTGAGAGACGTGTGGCGAATGGATGCCTCTGGGAATTGGGAATTGCTTGCGGAAGCTGCACCGTGGGAACCTAGAGCGTGGTTTTCACTTGTGTCTTTTGATTCTAGGACAAATGGTGATGTACAGCTTGGGCCGAGGCTTTGGGTCCTAGGAGGTGGCATTGTAGGCAATGGGATTGAGAAAATGTATCCTTTCTCGGACGTTTGGTACACTCGTGACGGTATTGAGTGGGTCGCGGCCAGTTCAAACTCGTCAGGCATTTCGACTGCTGAATGGAGTATGCTGACTCAAAGCAACGAAGAAGTGTGCATGGGGAAATGGGGTCACTCAGTAGTTCCGTTCTACCGGACAGTCACCCGAGCCTACTATTGCCACGAATCGTGCACGAACGAAGATGGATCGATTAGTCTTGCCAATCAACTCATTCCAGTGTGCAACCCAAGCACCACCTTGCCTGAAATCCCTGCCCAACACACTGTTCTTCTCAATAATGCCATGATCACCAAGACACTTTATCCGGATGGCTGTGGTTTGTGCATGACTGATTCCAATGCTCGATACCAGAACAGCACACAAGTGCCAGTACTTTTCCTCCTGGCTGGTAATGTGGGCGTCCAGAAAGTCAACGACGTGTTTCGGAGCAGTGATGGGAGTAAGGATGGAGACTTTACTTCGAACAACTTCAGTAAAAGAGGGAATCTCTTAGGACTGACGAACTTGTGTAGTGTTGTGCGAGAATAATGGCATGATCTGTTCCGGCCAAGGCGTATGCGTGCAGGGCGGCACTTGCCTCTGCAACAGCGGGAAGACTGGGGCTCTCTGTGATAGCGAGCTCCCGTACACTATCGTCGATTCGAGTACGTGGGTACAGATAATGTTTTTTCATGGGCTTCAATTGACTGGCTTTTGCTGCAGCGAGTTGCTTCCCCGAATCGGCTCCAGTCATGGTCTTTGGAGGCAAGACCAAACGTTTGGGTGACGTAAAGATCGGAGACTCGGTGCTATCACTGGATGAAGCTGGGAAGCTCGTGTACTCCACTGTTTACTACATTCCACACGAAAGTCATCGGAATTACCCGACCGAATTCATCAGTGTGAGCCACGAGAGCATGGAGTATGACCAGGTAAGTGTGTACGTGCCGATCAGACCGGGGGCCATGCGGTGCGGTGCAGTAACCACCTCTACCTAGGATCGCTTTGAGTTACTGTAGTGACGTGTGTAATTGTGTTGAGCAGGGCATTGTTGAAGCGCTGCAGCTCACCCCCGACCATCTCGTGTATTATCTTCCAGAAAGTGAAGCGTTCGATGGACACAGTTCGCTCTTGTTGATGGCAAAGCTAGCGCAAAAACCCGCGAGTGGTCTACGGGTGAACGACCTGCTCTTGACGTTCCCATCGTCGAATAGATCTTGCAACACCGAAACCGTATCAACCCCATCCAGAAACACTTCAAGCACCGCTAACTGGAGCTGCTTCGATGGCACGGTGCCATGTCTTCCAGCTGGGCTCAGCTTGGTCAGAGTCACTGGATTGACACGCGTTATACATCGTGGAGCCAAGACAGTGTACACGATGACGGGCAACTTGTTTGTGGCGGGCGTACTCTGCAGTAACTTTGGCGACTACTATCCGACGCTACCAGGTCAACAATGGCGGGATTTGGTAGCCTTCAAGCTGTTCGCGGCGCACCGTTGGGTGTTTAGGTTGCTCCCTTATCCTCGCACGGCCGAGCTCCTACGGACGCTCATGGACCAGCTGGTGCTGCCGGTCTTGACATGGCTTCGCCTGCTCCTCTCCAAGCAAAGCGCTAGGATCTCGTCACAAGTTAATCAAAGTCAGAAATCGAGGAATTAACCCTTTCACTACCAGATATTACGGCTTGTCATAGAGGACCGCAGCGGTCCTCTAACAGCCGGCTTGTTGCATTTTGATAGGCTAAAAGTCTGTACTTCCTGGTTCTGACTATGCCACATTGTGGTAATAGGACCGCAGCGGTCCTCTACCATTTGCCGTACCGTGAAGGCCACAATAGCAAACAGCTCCTTATCGTCAGATTTCTTTCCTCACACTTGCAATCTTCCAGGACCAGCATCAGATCAACAACCATGGAAATCGCCGACCTGCTGAACCAAGTTGATGACGACGCTGACTGGGAGTTCGAGGCTTCGGACACGGAGGAAGAACAAGGTGAAGAGGAAGATAGAATCGCAGATTTAGCGAGCGAGACCGCGCAGTCAGCAGCCACGTCTCCGCTAACCCAGCGGCTAACAGGCAATGAATACGTCGACAACCTTATCAAGTCGAGCGGCCTCCACATTATCCGCGGCAGAGAGGTCGCAGCGGCTTACAATGAGCGCGGTGAGCTTGGTCTCTTTTCGCTTTTCTTCACCCGCGAATTCAGAACATCCTTGCAGTCTTGGACCAACGAGGTTCTGAAGGAGAAAGGGCGACAAGAGGCTACCGAGTACGAGATTGATGCCTATATCGGCTTAGAGATCGCTATGAGCTTCAATCCTGTTACGGCGATCAAAGATCTCTGGTCAAAGAAGCTATTCATGGGACAATCGGACTTTGCAAACAACTATGTCTAGAAATCGGTTTGAAACTATACGAGCCCGATTCCAGGTTCATGCACCTGGCAGCGTCCCCGTTGAGCGCCGTGAGCTGGATCCGTTGTTGTGGCACAGCAGACGCCTGATGTCCCAGATCCAGGAGAAGTTTGCCACCATCGCAGTCCCAGTGGGAGCGATCACTCTAGATGAGAATACTGTGAGGACTAAAGCGCGATCCGCAGCGAAGACGTACTTGCCGTCAAAGCCCGACAAGTATGGCGTGCGCTTTTACGCGGCAGTTGGGTGGGAAAGTTTGTACGCCTACTCAATATGGGACAACGGATCAGGCAACCGCACAAGAACTTCAGCAGCTGAGCGCTATACCGATACCTTCCCTGCTCTACGGACACCATTATTCAGGACGCTCGATCGGGTCGACATTCCAATGAAGCGTAAAGATCCAAGCGCGCTGTGGATCGCAATGTGTGGGCACCTGACTAAGCAGTATCCAGCACCGAACGGTCACCGGTTACTGGTCTGTGATAACTTCTACACTAGGCATTCTCTCGCAAAGACACTCTTGGTGTTCACCGACGGTGAAATGCGGCTTCTTGGTACTGTCCGAATTCCGCTTCAAGGAAAGTGGAATGCTGAAGCATTAGAAGCTTCCAAAGCACGCGTTGACGCTGCCGATCGCGGAAGCTGGGAGCTCGTTGCTGCGGTAGACGTTCCTCCTGGGTGGGAGAAGCAACAAGATCAGCACAAGAAAGCCCAGAAGAAGCTACCACTACACCTGCAGACTGAGTACACACCGTCCATGACTATAGCCAAGAATGCGGGCTATATTGTATTCCGGGACAAACGTGTTGTGGTCTTTTATACAAACGATTTGGCTGGCACAATGACGCAGCGTGTACTTCATGGAAGTTCTCCTGAAGCAGTTTCACTCTGTCGGAACCTTGCACCATTGCAACGCTGGACAGCAGACAGAGTAATGCACCGCTAAACCTTCCAGGTTCCAGCCATGATTGTCGCCTACAATCTCTTCATGAACGGCGTCGACAGAGTCGACCAGCTCAGGAGTACGAATCCAATACGTCGCAAGGAGAAGAGACTCTCCATGAGTATCTTGACCTGGGCTCTGGATCTTGCGCTTATCAATGCATTTATGCTGTTCAAAAAGGTTGCGGGGACCGAAGCCACGCGAGTCACTTTGCGCGATTTCAAGCAACGAGTAGCAGAAAAAATGACGGCAGTGCAACGTGCTCGACTGGATAAAGAACGCCGCCGCAAACTTGTCCCAAATTCACCTATTGCAGACGTCGTGGGCGCTGATGATAGCGTCCACGCAATTACTCCGAACTCAACGAAACATTCAGGGGGAAGACTTACATGTTATCTTTGTTCGCTTCGAGGTTTCGCGAAAAAAGCCCGCTTTGGCTGTACTGGGTGTCATCGAGGCTTCCACGTTACCTGCTTCACTGCTTTCCACTACAGAGATGCACTCACGTCCAGCTCACTCACGGTCCGCTCAGCATTGGATGCTGTGTGCGATGTGGCAGCAGGGGAATCGTCGGTGCATACTCGGCTAAAGAAGAACAAAAGCGTAACATACTTGGATCAGCTAGAGCTTCCAAATGCACAGTTAGATAATAGCAAGTAATACCTTACTACATTGTTGAGCCGATCAATCTCCTTTGACACGCACAGTGGAAAGTCTGCTCGCGCTGTTTTGCTGAGACGGCCATGCTTCGTATAGTAGTAGAGTTGCCATAGTGTTCTGATAGTGTGGCGGGAGGTGGATTTCCCCCCTCTCCTCGTCAGCATCCGGATTCTGTAGGCTACGATGTCCTTGCCGTATTGCTTCCACTCGCAGGGCGAGTCGCCGCAGAAGCTGCATGTTTGTGAGGCAATCATCGTCTGAGCTTGAAAATTCAAATACGGAAGTACCGTAAGCGACAGGAGAGACGGCTAGGTCGCATGCTCATTGGTGGAATCTTAGCTATTCAGCCATTCTATTGGTGGAGTTGTAGGACCGCAGCGGTCCTACAAAAAAACGCTGGTAGTAAAAGGGTTAAACTAGCTAAGTAGACTAGGCCAATTTGGAAAAACGTAAGTAGGTAGGAGTCTGTGGTATATAGTTGGTGGGAACGATAAAGTCATTTCCAAATTTAGATTAAGTGCTTTTAGAACTGTGTGCAATCGTACGATTAAAAACACCCAATAGTCGTACGATTCAAAATATGTAGCTGGCATAGCATGTTAGAAAATTGAATCGTACGATCCCAACATGAAAATAAACCTACTTGGGGGTTTCATTTTTCTCGTCCTGAGAACGTCGTAGTCGTTAGACTTTGTTTGCTTAAGGGTGTTCTCTCACTTTTCATTTTCCAAGCTGCCGCATTATTCTGCCCCGCCCTTTTCCTCTACTCCTACCATGCCTAGTGAACTCCCTGTCGGCTCAATTGAAGACAACATTCGAGATAGTGTTGGTCCACCAGCCAGCCAACCAAACCGGACTGTCATTGTAGGAGAGCCACTACTTCCTACATCAACGTCAGCTTTAACAGATGAAGTTCCTGCTCCAGAAGCGGTTCTAACTGCAACTCAGTCAGCCTTGTCTATCAGTTCGCTTAATGCTGACGATGTTAAAACCTTACGGGAATTGGGACTGCTGCGGGAAAACTTAAGTGTTGGAATGGATCGGCGAGATCTGGCCACGTTTGGTTCTGTATACGACAACGGAAGAAACCTTGCTCCAGCAATTTTTGAGTCTCGGACCTTGCTACAACAGCGATGCAGGGAATATGCGCGAAAAGTTGGCTTCTCTTTAAAGGTTGGCTACAGCAGTTGGCACAAAGATCAGCGAGAAGGAAACGCGCGGTACGTGTGCAAATTACTGAAAGGTCAACAACAGCTTTTTAAAGAAAGCAGACCCAATTGCCCGTTCTACATTACAGTTTATGGCATCCGAGATGAGTGGAAGGTAACACGTATGTGCTTGGCTCATGATCATTATCGACATGCTGGATTTCAGGAAGATACATTTGTCGAGGGAGCACTGGCTCACGAAACGACACGACAGCGCCGCCATGACGCGCCCTTTAGTGTCATGAAAGGTCTGGTAGAGCGAGAAATGTTACCCGCGTACAGTGGAGCGTGGGAAACCGTAAAGGGAAAGTCACTACTGGATTTCCTACTCTCAAAACAGATCTCTACTAATCGCCAAACTGCTTCGAAGATCAAACGTCAACTGTTGGAGAAACTCCAAGGTGACATGTTAGAAAGTTACCAAAAGCTGGAGTCGTATATAGCAATGGTGGCCGAAGGAAACCCCAAGACGCATTTCAACTTTGAGAAGACTCCCGACGGTATTTTCAAGAGGGTATGCGTGTTCCCCAGTTCTTGTTTACAGGCTTCTCAACACTGTAAGCACGTAATTGGTCTGGACGGAGCACACCTCAAAGCAGACATGAATAAACACGGTGTGTATCTGCTTGGTGCGACAAAGGATATGCATGGCCACATCATCGTGTTTGGGTTGGCCCTGGTGATGCAAGAAGATTACGACAACTGGATCTGGTTCGTAAAAGAGATGCAAACAGCATTCAGCAGTTTTGAATCCATGTGGAAACCACTGTTTGTATCGGATCGACAGAAAGGTCTTCTTGCATCGGTGTCAGAGGCGTATGGTGGCTGTGGACACCGATTTTGCGTTCGTCATATTATCACCAATGTTGAAAAGAAGGGTTCGAAGCTCACGCCCAACGAACAAGCACTGGTCTTTCAGATGGCAAGAAGCGAGTGTGAAAACGACTACAACTACTACAGCTCACGGCTCGGTGATACTCGACCGCTAGCAGTCGAATACTTAAACGGAATCGACAAGGCACATTGGGTTACTTACGCGTTCAACGAATCACACAATCAACCTTCTTACGACGAAGTAACCTCAAACTTGTCGGAATCAGCGAATAACTGGCTCGGTAATTCATGCAGAAGCTCCTATCCGAAACAAGCGTTTGAGCAATACTTTCTTAAAGTTGTGGAGCAATTCGCAGACCGGCGTCGCGAAGCTTGTAGAGGAAACAGCTCAACCACGCATCCGATCGTTGAAGTCCCTGGTGGTGAAAGGCTTCAAGAGTTGGCTCCTGTGTACAAAGCAAAACTGGACCGGCTGCTTGCTTTGACAAAGGCACTACATATCGTACCGTGCCTCGAGGGACAATACATGGTACGCTTTACTGATGTTACCGACCAGACCACGCACACATGTGGAGGACGGTAAACCTTCATGAGCATGAATGCACGTGCAGAAGGTGGCAAGATGAGCTTTTCCCGTGTGTGCACGCAATAAAGGCTGCGATCCACCATGGTACTCACATTACGGACCTTTTCGACTTTACAGCCCATTCTTCGTCGACGTACCAAGCAACATACTTCTATCAATTTCTGCCTCAAGTTCGTACATCAGGAATTAAACAGGACAAAACAATACGGTATCCCGACGTTGTGATCGCGGAGGAAGAACTCGGTAAGCGGGGCAGAAAACCAGGGCCCAAATCAAAACACAAGCGCAAAGTATCTCGTCCAGGGTCAGCGGCGTCACCACAGGTTGCTATGACACAATGATACACAAACGTACGATTAACAACGTTCAAAATATATTATTCATTCGAATCGTACGATGTCGTAATTTGAATCGTACAAATACAAATTTAGAAGTCGTACGAAACCACACAATAGTACGTCTAATTTTTAATAGTCGTACGATTTATTTCTGAATAAGAAATCGTTTTTTATTGGTTAAAATTTGCAAATATTTGAAAGGATACCTTTCTCAAGCACTCCAGCATTGACACGCAATTTTTTTTATTTTTAAAAAGTTATCAAAACTGAAAACGACGCAAAAATGATTTAAAGTAGAATGTTTACCCTGCAAAGTGGGCATCGAGCTTCGACATTTTCAGCTAGCGCGTGTCCAATATGAATGGACACGCATTCGCTACACATTGCATGTCGGCATGACCGAAATGGCACGGCGCAGATGACTTCCTCCAAACACACCGGGCATGAAACTGCTGGTGTCCTCCGTTGTAAGGTCGACAATGACGGGGGGTGGAGGAAGAGGGAGCCTTGTGCGTCTTGGGGAGATTGGGTTTGCTGGAGCGGGGGTGAGAGGTTCCGAGGGGTTTGTCGGGGCCGGCAGTGTTGATGGAGGTTGAACGGGAGGCGGTGAAACTTCGTGGCCGATGCCAATAACGCGCATAGCGAGAAGAGCAATAGCTTCGCGCCTTGCCTGCGAATATTGACGATCATATTCTTGTTTTGCCCTTGCCGCTGCCTCTCTCCGCTGGCGTTTTAGCTCAGGAAAACGGCGCTCGATTCACGTCCGTTTCCCAACGTGTGCTCGGATGCTACCGCGAGCTAAGTGGTGGCCACAAAGTGGGCACGGGATGCGAGAAGAAGACGAACTGGACGGCATGTTGGAAATTTGCAAGTGAGCAGTCTACTTATGCGATAGCAAAGAAACCTGTCGCCCTCGCAATCTTGTTCAAGTTTTCTAGTTCTTATTCTAAATCCTTTGATTTCTTGTTCTATTTTTTTTCGAGTACTTATAAGTAGATATGCAACCTACTTACGTTTTTCCAAATTGGCCTAGTCTACTTAGCTAGTTTAATTCCTCGTCAGAAATCGCCCCACCGAGCTGAGACCTTTACCGGATGCAAAGCTGAAGATGAAAAGTTCCTGCGCATTTTTTAGAGACAACAGCGCAACAGCAAAGCACCAAGAGTTTTGAGACTGCCGTGGCATTTTCGCGGCTTCCTTCTGTATTGGATAAGCCTTAAAGTTTTTGCTGTACGAATCGACACCAAGATCATCGAGATAGAGCTGCCGTAAGCACAACACCCCAGTATTATTGATACGGTGTAGCCGAACTCTAAGCTGGCATCAAGGAAATATTTGTCTCGTAAAAAGAAATGACTTGCTCAAGTCAAAAAAGCTCAGGACAAGTAGTACGTTCAAAGACCTCCCAGTCTCTGTTGCGGTGCTGTAGAAGCAGTTGGCCTACGGTTGGGGGAAACTGCGCTGAAGCAAAGTCACCAGAAAAACAACGACCGGACTGGGCGTTACGTGGCAGCTCTCGCTTTGGTGCCTCGGCCGCCATGGGACCAGCTGGACGCAGGCTTGTCGGTCATAACCCCGTGCTCGAAAAAAGAAGGCGAATAAGCTCAGAATCGGCGGAACACGGTCGAGGCGTTCCAACACTGGAACTGCGTTCGGACGTTGAGCTGTCGTGCGCGTTTGAAGCGAACTGCTTGTGCCGCCGCCTTCCGGCTCGAGCACGTGGTGGATTTTGCTTCCTATGCGCCGGTTGTCGTGCGTATCCATTCCCTCGCTCCACGGTGTCTTATTACAAACATGCGGCGCTGTAAGCTTGTGGACGGTTATGACCAAGAGAGGCCACATGCCGAGCCAACCTTGCTCACTCAGTTACTGTCAAACAAATGCAGTCCAAGCAAATGCTGAAGCAACAGGCCCACTTTCGCAGGTTAAATGCGTTTCATAGTGACATGCAGTCTACTGTGCCGAAACGATCGCTACTTCAACGGTTTCAGTGGTAAGCTAATGCGTCCTGTCTGGTCTCGCGCACGTTCGCGGCGAGCGGCTGGAAAGGCAAAGTCTCCGTACAGGCCACAAGCGACGAGACCTGCTGGCCGGCAAGTCGCTACGGACGGACTGCGGCTTGGGCTGGCGAACGATGCAAGTTCTGAAATACTCTCACTGTGCAATTTGCCATCCGCATCCCATTTGCACGTGTACCACCAGAAGACAGACAATCATGCTTGGCAAACGTTGTGCTTCGGAAATGGAGGCCTGCCTCACCGAGTACTACCGTCAGGAGTGCCTGCGTGCCCTGTACGCGAAACAGGAACGCCCGCGTAACTGCGCATGGGTCAGCAAGGACATGATGGCCAAGCCTCCTCGTCGTGCTCGCAAGGGCGTCTCGTTCGCGATGGCACCGGAGATCATCGGCAGCGCTGACCCCAGCGTGGACCGCAGCCCCATTGACGTCTCTCCAATTTCCAAGATTGAGCTCATCGTGTTGCTCTCGCAGCGCACGTTCCCCGTCCAGGCCTAGATGAAGCGGACTACAACCAAGCAACCGACCAACCTGTACAGGACCAACAAGCAGACTACATTCGTAGTACACCACCAGACAACCGACGACGGCTAGCACATGCACTGCACTGCAGGCACTGCACGACATTGTTCCGTTCTGGACACTCTTCCACTCCTCTTGCTAGGGTGGGTATAGAAGACCGGGTATGACGCTGTTGAACCGACACGTCACCCGAGCCGCAAGCATGTAGCTTATAGAGCCAACGAGCCACGATAGAATTGACTCGATATTTAAGTTCGCAATGTAAAGCCAACACTTCCAACAACAACAATCTTCTGGCTTGTGCAATTTGTCAACAGCAATTTTTTCTGGCACTTTCAAGAGGATCCATTACATGCGTCAGACGTTGAGAGGCATGAGGCGCTCAACTTCTTGTCGTGACACGCCGTGTTCCAGCATTTGTGCACGCGCTTTGGCACGAGCGACCAGAGCTTTGTCCTGAGCCATCTGCACCTCTAGCTGACGCAGTGTAAGTTCCACCCGGGCTTTCTCCAGGTCGATCTCTTCAATCGATCGCAACACTGGCCTCTTCTTGACCAGCTCAGGCGAGGAATTCCGCTTCTCAATCTGTCGAAATTGGACATGTTCTTGGTGCTCCTCTTCCTCCTCTTCTAACCGCATCACTGAAATCGACTCCATAGCCCTCCTCTTGCTCTTCCGTACTAGCCTCGTAGTTGGTGGCGTCGGGGGCGTCGGTGGACTCCTGATCCCACCAACCGATTCATTGTCAAAATCCCAAATCATCTCTTCACCCATCACCTCCATTCCACGCCGTTCACGCAAAGAGTAGCCCTTACTCGCTGGAGGAGTACTGGCAGCTCGAGCAGGAGCAGGAGTAGAAGCAGGAACTGGAGGAGGAGCAGGAGCAGGAGTGAAAATAGGGGCCGGAGCAGGAGCTGGAGGTGCAATTGGTAGTGGCACTACTTTCCTTTTCGTAGTCAGCCTCGGTCTTTTCGGAGGTGGCGAGTCGATCACGTTGTCGACAGTTTCTTGCATAATAGGCTGCAGCAGTGCGAAGTAGCGGCAGTGACGCTCTAGCACGCGACGCAGATTGCGTTCTGCCGGCGCCCCTTCAGCCGTCTGCAGCTCCCGCTTGGTGCTAGCCAACCGCTCTGCCGCTTCTCGATACGAATGCTCCAGCTCCGATATCTTAGTTCGCACTTGACTGGCTGTGCGGTGCACGAGACCTTCGGCTTGCAACCGTCCGAGAATTTCATCGGCTAAAGGTTGGTGGCTCCTCTTCCCCCTCGTACATTGCCGCCAGCGGTCGTAATTTCCTGGGACAGCCAACCAGTCCAACAACACACCCATAGAAGACTTACCACCCTTCCCAACATGGTCTGACGTCCACTTGGTCTCCTGCTGCGACTGCCGCGCCCGGAAGAAGCTCGGCTTGACGTGCATCTTAGCTCGCTATGTGCCGCCAGACGCCTTTTCAGCCAATCCGCATGTTGAAGTCGATGATTGGACGAAAAACAGTTGACCATCACTCTGACCATTCCGCACTGGCGGGGACAATTTGAATCATGGCGCGTCGAGGCATCTGCAACTCTCCGCTATCGTCTGCGGACGAGGGGGAGACCCCAGAGCTTCCTGAAGGGAAGCATAAGACTTATAGTAAACGTAAGCTGAAGGTGAAGGCGGAACGACAGAGTAAGAAGCCCAAGAATGAGAGAAAGAGCACGAAGGAGTTGATTGAAGACGCTCCTTTGGAATTTGTGGAGTACTTAGCGGAGCAGCTGAGTGTTGTACAGCAAACCAAGTATGATACAGAGTTTGGAGGAGGACAGGGATATATATTGAAGCTTCCCACGTCGCGCTGGAAGACCAAGCGCAAGCGAGACGAACTAGAAAGCTGGATCCGATTGTTGGGATTTAGTTCAGGTGCTACGTTGAGTCGTAATGCTTTACGCGTTGCTAGTCTCAAGGCAGATGTGATCTGTAGTGAATTGAAGCAAAGGTTACCTTCTGTCTTTAGTGAAGAGGACAAGGAGGAGGATGTTGAGGTTCATTCTCGTGTTGAAAGCGGTGGTGGAGAGACAGTTAAAGAGGATAGTGGAGAGCGGCCAAGTGAAGACTATGCTACTGATCAAGCGATGATTCGGTTAAAACAGTACTTTCAGAAGCTGGAATCCCAGAAGTTGGAGGTCGTGTCGTACACGGAAAACCATCGACTATTGTCGTCTACACAACACATGGCCATTGCTGACGCGATGGAGGATGTGTTGGCTCAACCTTCAGTTCGAAGAGATCGTCGACTCGCTAGAAGGCTTTCGAAGCTGGGGAGAATTTCTGGTCGCCGACTATCTTCCATGGGACCGTCGCCTTCATTGTTTCTCCCACCAGTGGAAGACGACTGGGTATGGGATCGAGAGGTGGACAATATGTCTTTAACACCAGTCAAGTGTCGCACCTCGCTTGGGGAAAACACACCTACATGCAAGAAGAACGTGTTGGGAGAAAGTGTGTTGCGTATCGTACTTCATTCTGGACTGGTAGATGTGAAGACTTTAAAGGAAGTCCTCCGGAAGGTCTCTACGATGTGGGATAAAGCCTCAGTCATGTAAGTATTGGAGTTCTAGCCAATCGTACATAACTTTGCACTAATCATCGTGTGTGTATTTCTACTGCATGTGATCAGGGCGTATGCTTGGGCTATCGCAGACTACTCGAAGTATGTAGCGAAATTCATTTTCTCTGGTGATTGCTGACCTCTAACACTATTGCTGCTTTGATATCCAACTACAGGAAAATCAATTTGTACTCAACGATTCAAATCTACAGTCGTCATCCTCGTGGTCATTATCTCGCGGATGGTGCCTACAAGAAAGTGTTCAAAGTGTTTTCATCGGAGCAGAAGCGGCTCGAGGCTATCAGTGTCATGGATATTGATGCAATTAGCAGCATTGGAAACCAGGTACGCAATCTAATTATTTGGAGTTAATGCACTGAATTTGCACGGCTTACCAATTTGCTGTAGGATGTCATTCGTCAAGAAGTGATATATTCCATTCTTCTCACGGACGCTGCTGAGCACGGCGTGTGTCCAAACTTCCTCAGGATTTATGACGCTTTCCTTGCGCACGAAGAACCTCGCCCTGATCGATGGGGTAGCAAGGCGCATCGTAAACCAACAGAGTTGCTTGCAGACACAAACATTGATCTTGGAGCTGTTCAACAGAAACAATTGCCACCTAGTGGGGAAAGTGAACGACTGTTTCAGTACATCCGAATGGAATTTTGCGACGGTGGTGATCTCGAAGACTTCATCAGCTTGCAAGAGAACAAGGCTCTTCCTCTGGATTCTGTTGCTGTGCCATTTTTCTTCCAAATGGTATTTAGCCTATACTGTGCCCGAGAAAAGTTTAATTTGCGGCATTGCGATATCAAGGTTCGTGGGAATTGCTTGATACTGTATCTGCTGTACGCTAACCGTTTTGACGCATTCACATAGCTCCTCAATTTTTTTCTTAAGGACATCAGCCGTACCAACCTCAACAAGGCCCCAGCAGCTGATATTGTGCTGCACTACATGCTAGAAGATGCTTGCTTTGTTCTCCAAATGCCGGCATCTTTTTCATACTGGGTGAAGCTGGCGGACTATGGCGCGGCCGACTCTAACCTGGAAAATTTAGGCAAACCTGTTACCATCGACCAGTTCACTACGCTGGAAAATTCGCCGATCGAGTTCTTATTGGAAGGAGATGCAGCTGAGCAATCCTACGCTGCAGATACTTCACGCCCTGAACAAACCAAACCAAACAAATTCTCTTAGCCAATAGACAAACCAGGGTAACGGGTTTGAACGAACCGGTTCGAATGCGTTTTATGGTTATCATTAGGAGTTTCGAAAAAACTCCAAACCAAAGAGACAGAATCATTGCAAACCCTCCACAGGTTCAAACCAGTAGATCTGACGAAAATGGAGACAACAAGCTCAGCATGCAGCGCGCTGGTGGTCTCACGACCATCAAGGCCTAGAAACTATGTCGTTTTGAATCCCAGTTGTATTGAGCGCCGCCAGCAGATATTACTCGAGGTGACATCGTTGTCAATGGAGCCGGAGTCGTGAATAGCTGGGGCATGCCTTTAAAAATTCGCAAGTACGAACGGATGAGAGCTTCTTGAAGTTGCTCAGTACACTCACGATCACGCAATTCATACGGCTGCGGACACAGAGAAGCGCTTGGGGTCTCGTATAAACAAGTGCACGCGAAGATGTCAAGTCCATTTGGAAGCGACAAACAAGATCAAATCGATAGCCAAGCTGCTGAAACAAATGCACGTCTTGTTGGTGTCGTTCAAGATGTTCATGACCGCGTCGAGCGCAAGTATGAAGACATCATTTGAGAAGTTTGCTATAGAGCTAGGTCAAAGGTCAACACTACTTTGACGGCGATGGAGGGGGTGCGATAAATGAACACAAGAAAACACATGCTTCCGAATGTGAGCTGCGCCTCGGTGGGCACTTAAATCGTCTCACGACGCTGAGGCTGCTACGGACCTGCAAGCGGAGTGGATTGAGAGAGAAGACTAAACGCCAAGCTGAAGAAGGCAGTAGAGGCAGAAAGTAAAAGCTTCAACTCGCTCAGCAATCGCATTTGATCAAGCAAGAAAAACATTTACAGGGACAAGCTGCTAAACTGGCAAATCACGCCAGCAGTGTTGAGGCGCCTACAACAAAGAATCAATAGCGCGATGGATGCCGCTCGCCTACAGACCCTCAACTTAAGCTTGATGAACGCTGGTGACATGTCGAGTACATTGGAGTGTGACAAAGTGGCACTGACTAACGAGAACTTCTTGATGATATTCACAGCAACAGAGTTAAACTTGAGGCAAAGATTCAATCGCAGCTCAGTGATTTTCAGGCCGCGTCTTCCAGAAGAAACTGCAAATTGCGGCAGATCAATGGCTCAGCTAATTGCAGCTGCCGATCAACTGAACACTCGCCTTTCGAGTATAGAAAATCAAGATGCACAAGAAATCAGTTTGCCTTTTAATAACCCTGAACACAGATGATCTTACTATCGAAGTATTGGATCCAAAAACCAGTGGACTGACTTCTCCGGCTACATCACCTATGGTAGACAACCATGTACCGAAAAGCGCTTCATCGTTGCAAGACGATCTACATCCAGTTACTTCATCATCCGCAGTGTAGACAACCGGAAAGTATCGGAAAGTGATCATCCTCGCAGGATGATCAGCATTTGTCAGAAGGACAGGTTGAGCTCCTACTCTGTGAAAATTCGGATAGCGGTGACACTGCCATACTAACGGCACTTAATCAGATCAACTTTGGGAATACAGGCTCTTCTTCGAAAGCCACGGTCACCAACGATCCATCGCAATCAAACACAGCACGGATAATAAGCCTCACCGATTCCAAGCCGGATCGTCAAACAACGATCGGTATCCCTGAAATACCGCTGTACCAATCCAACGAGCTGCTGGACTTCTAACTACAGCTAAAAGCAGCGATGAAACAAATCTAAGTGCGAGCTTCGAAACGTGAAAAAGAATTACGGAAACGCAAACACTGAAGCAAGAAAGACTCGATAAAGGGAGTATAAGCTGCAAAACGCAACTTGTGCTTGGAAGCTTGAGGTTCATGGTCAGCTCTAACATTGCAGTTGACATACATAATTTGGATGTACGTGGTGGTTCAGAAAAAATAAAGAACACCAAATGCATTTTATTCATCTTGGCAATCCTCATCTAGTTCACTGTCAAATAAACAAGACCTTCCTCGCGTTCCCATCGTGCAGCAAATGGTATGTTGACTTGACATGAAGACAGGGGACTAACACGTTTGCCGGAACTGCCTGCTCCAACTCTGAATCTGTTAGCCAGGGGCAATTTACCACGTCGACAAACTTTCGATTCCGATTCAAAAGGCACATATCGATATTGTGCTTATATGCAATACTAGTGCGATGGCTGGTAACAAGCATACCACTTATGCCGAAATCCTCTCGATCTGTGCTTGAAGATGCTGGAATTGCGTAGATGACCCGTGCTGCGATAGGTAATAGTCGATAGTTGTTTTCATCATGTTGGCGCTTCCAAAAGTAAAATTGATTCAGTTTTGGCCGTCGTCGTAAGCAGCCACTACTGGGATCGGAACCACCTTTCGAGCTCTTCATCAATGCGTGCTTCGTTGAACGTTACGCTGCTCACGTGTTTGGCCTCTTCTTCAGCAAATTCCATAAGTTCCTCAGAAAATGCTTGAGCAGGCTGGAAGGAAGCTGTAACTCGATAAATGATGAAGAGACTCGAAACCGGACGGCAACTGCTGCGGTATCTCGCAATTAGAGGGCGTACCGTACACTTCTGCTGGAGCTGAAGTTTGAGAGCTACTTGTCGATGATGGTCAACATTAACGCTCGCAACCGCCTCAGTTGCGGCATCCTTCACACTAGCAACATTTCGACTAACAGCGCCTTTATCATTATCCATTACTGCAGGTGGGGCTGCTCCGGGTCGATGATCAACTGTTCGTTGCAAAGGCGGACGATCTTTGCTAGGTTGACGTCTTGATTTTTAGGGACGGGTGCAGTAGCATCTGAACTTCCGGGATGAAAGACGACTCACGAATCCGTGCGTTTATCCGTGTAGCGAGCGAAGAAATTTTTATGGAACAACTTGGCAAGTAGTGCTCGTGTCGATTTCACGAGTCTTGTAAGGTCTCGGACTTGGTAAAAGTGGGGCTTCTGTTGAGGCTCGCATTTTGTCTTTGAGAGGTTGAGTTTCATCCAGGATAGTTTTGCGCAGTCGAAAGATCGACAAAGGACATCAACTTGGTTTGTGTCCTCCCTTTTGACTCTTGACATTTAATGCCATGATAGGGTTCAGAAGCCCATACAGCTGGAAGCAGAAGCTCAACTTGTCGTCCAGCAATTGGAAGTAGCTCTGGTGTTGATTTTCGCTCCCGAATAGCTTTGTCAATACGTTCCTGGAACCAATCTTCGAGTTGGTCCCATTTTCGAGCAATCGCCGGACAACTTTGCGAAAGCTCATGAATCAATTGCTCTTTGTGTTCGATTAATTGAGTTTGTAGCACCAGCGTTTGCCATCTCACAAAGTTCTGAAAAGACTCCCCATTGAGGCGTTGGAGCGAACGGCGTATGTTGTACTTTTGATGCGAGTAACCCAATTCGGTGGCTGGTAAGTTCTTAGAGGTCTTTCGCTTTGAGGTGATAAAACGCGTTTTTGTAGCAACGTTCGCGAAGGTGGGGTATGCACCATTCCCATTGGAGACCGATTCCCTAATCGTCATCATCCACTTAACATCAGGGCCAGCGTCACTAGGTGGAGCCGTAAAAATCTTTCGTGGATAGCCCAAAATCTTTTAGTAGCTCTGTAATCCAGCGCTTAAATGATTCACGGCTTCCGGCGCTTCTTTCCCCATACATCGGTTCATAGTGGCGAGTACCAGAAGGATCGACTGGAATTTCAGTTGTTGTCGACAAAATACACCCTCAGACCAAGATATTTGGTCGCCCTCTGTGTCTTGGAAGACCAAAAATCACACACCATTGAGAATGACGCCACGTTGTTAATTCTGCTGCATTGTAGATGGGATTGAATAGCCTGTCGTGTGCTTGAATAAAAAGCTCAGCAATAGCTCGCGTTACTGTGTCGTTATTGAGAGTCGCTCGGAACTCGTCTGCAACCACCAAGTCTGCGAGCAATTCCGATTCTTCGTATTCTCCGAACCGAAACGGGAGATTGTTGTTCACCACACGCAGCGTCTCGAGCAGCAATGTCATTCTTCTGCTATCAGCTCCATCAGCAATAGCACATCGTATGCGTTCTAGCTCCTTAAGCTCGGTTACGTTTCCTGGTGTTCTCGGCTGTGATTTTACTGGCTGTCAACATGTGCTTGTCGTTAAGATGCTTGGTATGGCTTTAGACGTATTACCAAACAGTTGAATTATCTTGTTATCACGACGACATTCGAGGCTTCCTGCGGCATATCCAGCAATCATGTATTCCTTGCCTTCAAGCGTGGAAGTAACGCGTACCCCAGTCTAGGAATTATTGATCGTTCACCACGGCGTCTTGGTGGTACCTTAAACCCCTCTGGCGGCACATAGTTTCGTATTGCTTGGGTAACGTGCATCGGCACGAGATACTGACGAACTTGAACTAGCAACAATGCTGCCATGGACAGATGGTGGAAGGTCAGGCGCAGGTGTATGCTGGTTCATGCCAGACATTTGCCGTCTCCACGAGTGCTGTGAGTGGCCCCGACCCTACTGTCTGTACTGGATGACCTGGTTGCTGGGTACTACCCACAGGACAAATACATCAGCATCTTCTTCTCGAGCGTTGACTCCGTTCTTGTGAACGGTGAAGGCGGAGTAGACGCTGAATTGTTTGTTTTGAGGTTGATACAGAAGATGTTGGGCCTACAACGCGATTGATAGTGAAACTGTTGTAGGGGCTTGAGTTGAGGGGCACTGCAAAAATGTAGTGTGAGCTGAGATCAGAGCCGAGTGCTCTGGAAAGATCTTTGAGTCGTTTCGCGTTTCATATCTTCGATAAGAACAGTAGACCAATAGGTGCTCTCGTTGTTACAACAAAGCCGTAACTCAAACCTGAAACTCAAACCTCCGTTCAGGTTTGAAGTCAGGATGGGTTTCATAGCCAAACCACGAAACCTACTTGTTTTGGTTCAGAACAACGGGGAAGTAACGTTCAAACCAAATTTCAGCGCTTTCCTCGGTTTGGTTTGTTCAAGGTGTGAGATACTTTTTCGTTGGGACTCTGCTTGCTGCATTTGTTTACGGGAAGGTACGGCATGAGCGGTCGTTGATACCAGTCTTGGTTATACTTTTCCTTCTGATCGTGTTTTTATCCGCAGTGCTCCATACGAAGAAATCCTAGAAGATGTACATTGCCCCGAAGAACTACTGAATGACCTCAAGCTCATGTGGATGGTACACATGTACCTTATCACAGCTGAAAGCTAGCCTGGTGCTAATGTGTGTTTTGTTTTGGCATGCAATGTAGAACCCACGAAAGAATTCAGAGTTTTCAGTGATCAAGAGCGTAGCGCGCGGTGATGATGAGAACACACTATGCCACACCTTGTATCGATTTCTTGTCCTCTTTGGACTGCCAGAGAAAAACCCAAGCGAGAGAAGAAATACCGACAAGGTGTGGCAATTATTGCTAAAGCACATTAGACCAGAGGACTCGGCACTTCACCTTCCCCAACGGCGATCCAGGCGAGCGGTAGGAACCAATAAAAGTCAAGTGCATGGGAAGACGGCCAAGGCTCAGTTCGACTACGACCAGTCATTGTATTCGATCACAAGTGGCTCCAACGATGTTATATACCGATGCCGTGAAGGGCTGAAGTTGATACCAGGCGCAATGGATCTACTGCTGAAGCTGGTAGACTTTGACCCAACAAAACGCCCCACGCTCAAGCAAGTCCTGTATCACCCGATGTTTTCACGCCTCCGAACACCTTCCGACCATAAAGCAGCGACTGCAGACTACGTTGTCAGCTACTATATGAACCGGAGCCAGGGTGGTCATGTGGTTTTGGATGTATAACTCCGATAGAAAAATCAAGTGCAGAGCTAAACTACCGATCAACTTCATGCATGTTGTCGAAAGCGCAAACATGGATCCAATTTTCTCATTTACAAGCTCTATCTACACAAGCTTTCGAAGTCATCAGAGATGTTTCCCCTACAAACGCTTTGCCATCATGTATCCAACATCACTGCCAATGAATCATTGATAATTTCAGCTTATCGGGTGCTCCAGCCTCTCATGAGACCTTCCACGCGATGTACCGTGATCTTGATAGGACGCTCGGCTGTACAAATTTCTCGGATCAATTCCTTCGGCTTCAAATACCTCCGGTCGTTGACAGCCACCACTCGCGAACCAACCAAAACGCCGTGCTTGCTTGCAATACAGTCTTCATCCACGCTGCGGACGACGCAGTAAAAGTCGTTTACAGACAGCGAACAGCCTAGTTCCTCCTTGTCATGCAGCGTCACATTGATTTCAACAGTTCGAGGTTCAGGAACGGACGAAATGACAGCCTTCGATCCATCCGGTGCCATCTGCGAACGGAAAACGAAATGAAACAACGCCGGTCTTGGCAATGTTCGAAGCATGTCCACAATCTCATCAAACTTTAGGTTCTTCGTGCTGTCCAAGCCGATCAGTAAGCTGCCGACGACGACGTTGGCTCGTTCTGCTGCACCCCCAGGTATAACTCGAGAAACTTCCGCATAGCCACTTTTGGATTTGGCCAACGTAAAGCCTAACGGTTCGCCAGGAGCTCCAATCTTTCGTTCATATTTTCTCCATTCCACAGCATTCTATAAGAAACAAAATATATGAGTACTCTTTTCCAGCAAACGTGAAGATGTGTACAACTTACTGTAGCACTGACAGAGCAGGACGTTGAGTGTGAGTTCAATTCATTCAAGAGAACCAATGAACTGCATGTCGTGCACTTGACAGTTGTGCAATCCGCAGGATCATTCACAGGACGCATCTTCAACGTCGTTGTCGGGGACATTTCTGGTTCTTCTTTAGAGCTTCCAACAGGACTTTCTTCACTTGGAGATGTGATCCCAGCAAGCATTGACAGGAACGATGTCACTGTGAATGCGCACTCCACCGATGGATCTTTTGCAGCAGATAGAGCTACTCGACTCCTGTAAGCTTTTGCGATGCCTGAAGCGTACTTCTCCTCCATGGGGAGATCAGAAACACCAGTTCCAGCACATACTGCTATCCATTTGCCATTACCACCGAGCTCCAGAGCGCGAATCTCATTAACTGACCAGGCATCCATGACCAGCGACTTGACGAAGCTCGTTTGCACACCCAGCGAGCGGTGTTTGCCTGCACAGGCCAGACATAGCAACACACCGAAAGAGACACCCGCCCATTGGGGACAAATGGCCTTGCAGTCCACGCAGCGCTGTAAGATCAGAATATTATACGAACATTTTTTTGTTAGCAACCAGGCAATAGCGATGCAATTGTAACGGTGAGAACGTACGTCGTTGCCGGGCAGCAAGCGGATCGCCACCTCTGTTGTGGGTGACAGGCGCGTCAAGGCCGTTGGCTCAGGCATTACGCTGCGCTTAGACGCGGGGAATGCCGCGTTGCTGTCGCTGGATGACGTGGCAGAAGTGCAAGTAGATGCCGACGGAGAGAGCCGTGAATCCTTGGAGAACGTCATGGTCAGCTCGCCAGTGTTACCAGTGACAAGAATACGATTTCTATTCTGCGACTGTCGCCGTTCGAAGCCTGCGATTGGACGGTCAAGACTCAGAACATAGCGCTCTGTCCTAAAATAACGGGTAGCTCTCGCTGATTTAATCAATTCAATTTGTATTGATTCACTAGTGCGTAACGGTCAATACGCATAACTCTTTCAAGGACAGAGGAAACTAAACGGCTTCGAAAGGGATTCTAATAGGGCAGCTCTACAATGGCGCGGCAAGTTGTCTGCAGCTGCAATACCGGTAACAGACTTCCTCTTGTGGATCCACCAAAGATCTGTGATTTGATGTTCCTTCAGAGATCAGCGAAAAAAATACTGTCTTCTCTTGACCGCATTCACACGGGTAGTGTCGAGTATCCACCCTTTACGAACGGAAAATCGCGGATACTCTTCCTGCCACGAGGTAATCATACGCCTATCCAAGTAACGTGTCAACGTCCGCTCTGGAACTCCATTGCCGAGCAGCCTTCTTTGTCAATTGCCCTTCTCGTACAGCAACTACATCCTGCATCAAAGTCACTTCTTGGTAAACTTTGGTGTTTGTTTATTTCCTGGTTTGACTGCATGTTGCTTCTGATCGACGTGGCGCCATGGCGAAGATATTGGTGGCTTGATGAGTAGCTGAACGATTCCGAAATGGTAAAGCAAGCATTTGTGAAAAAGTGCAGGTAGAAGTTATTGCTGAAGACCGCGCGGAACGAGAGCAAAATACTGTATTAATATTGTTATGTGTTGAAGTGATGCATGGGGTGGGGCTCCTAGCAAGTTGCGCTGGCATCACTGGAGTCAAACTCTATATGCTTATGCTCCTTATTGTCAATTCCGGGCAAATTTCGACAAGTGGCGTAGGCCTCTCACAGCCGAAGGGGCCCTGCAATAGCGATCACGGTGAGCATCGACCAATGGCCATGCACAAGTACATAAGACGGAGCGGGCTCGATGAGGATAAAACTTCCCTATGTAATTATTCGTAGTCTGTTTAGAAGGTTTGGTAAAAAAAGAGCAGGGCCTTATGAAATGGCTACACTTTTCCGTAGCCATTTCACGAAACAGCTGATTGATTGGCTGAGCTGGCAGCCAGCCATTCGACATTCATTCTCCAAGTCGCCGGCCAAGCAGCGCACTCATTCCTCTCCCTGCATCTCCACATCCCTCGACAATGGACTTCCCTGCGCTGGTGGCCGCTCTTATGAGCAATGACAACGCTACACGTAAGCAAGCCGAAGCTTCGTACGAGGCGTTCAAGGCGGAGCAGCCGCAGACCCTCGTGTCAAACCTGGTTCAGCTACTCCGCACTGCCCCTGAGCCTGAGGCGCGCGCCTTCGCCCCTGTGCTGCTGCGTCCGCTGCTGGAGGTTAAGGCCGGCGTCTACACGCAACTAGATGTGGCTACGCAGGCCACGCTTAAAGATCAGCTGCTGGAGGCCGTTGCTAATGAACCTGTTGCCCATATCCGTCGCAAATTGGGTCATTTGATCGCCGAATTGGCTGCTATTTCGCAGAAGTTCGAACAGGCATGGCCTGAGCTGCTTAATGCTGTCTCGGCCCTTACTACGAACGCTGATCCGCTGCTGCGCGTGACTGCCTTCGATCTGTTGGCTAAACTGGCTGAATACGTGGGTGAACTGCTCGCTCCACACAAGGAGAGCTTCCTTACGCTCTTCACCAACTCTTTGAATGATGCCAATGGAGAGGTGCAGATTGCCAGTCTCAAGGCCGCTTCGGCTTTTCTCCTCACCCTCGAGGACAAGCAGGAATTGGGTGCTTTTGCTATTATCATTGCCCCTATGCTCCGTATCATCGAAGTGCTGGTCAACGCTGGCGATGAAGTGGCTTTCCGTGAGGTGCTGTCGGCGCTCGTGCAGATTGCTGAAGTGCACCCCAAGTTCTTCCGCAACTCGCTGGATGACGTGGCTCGTGCTATGATCTTCGTGTGCTCGTCGCAAGAGCTTGACTCAGAGACTCGCGAGCTGGCTCTGGAGTTCATGATTTCTCTGTGTGAGAACGCTGGCGGTATGGTGCGCAAGTCGCAGTTTATTGTCACCAACGTGGTGCCTCTTGTTATCCAGCTCATGTGCGAAGTGGAGGAGGATGAAACATGGGTCCAAAAGTTTGACGATCCGGAGACGTTCACTGAAGCCAACGACGCGGACAACTCTATCAGCGACGCTGGTGCCGCGGCCATTGACCGTCTGAGTACGTCTCTGGGTGGAAACGCTGTGCTTCCTGTTGCCATCCCGGTCATCAAGGGCTTCCTGGGCGACGCTGACTGGCGCAAGCGCCGCGCTGGTCTGTACGCCACCTGCCTGTTGGGCGAAGGCGCCAAGTCTCTTATGACTCGTGAGCTTGACAACGTGGTGGGAATGGTGCTCCCGTTCCTGAACGACCAGCACCCGCGTGTGCAATACGCCGCTTTGCACAGCGTTGGTCAGATCGCTGAGGACTTCGGAGAGGTGGAGAAGGGCAAGAACTTCCAGGCTAAGTTCCACGCCGTCGTGGTGCCTGCTCTCACCGCACTCATTCAGAACGAGCAGGGTGTGCTGCGCACCCGCGCGCTGGCTGCCAGTGTGGTCATCAACTTCTGCAACACCAACGTGTGCAAGGCCAAGTACGTGACCCCGTACAGTCAAGCGCTGCTTGAGGCTCTCTTTAACGCCATGCGCTCGTGCCCGCGTCAGGTGCAGGAGCAGGCTATCACTGCCGTTGCCAGTGTGGCCAAGGTTATTGGTGACGAGTTCCTCCGCTTCTACGACATTTTCATCCCGCTTGCTAAGGAGGTACTGACCAACGCTCATGGCAAGGAGTATGCTCTGTTGCGTGGCAAGTCCATGGAGTCGATTGCTTTGATCGGCCAGGCTGTGGGCAAGGAGCGTTTCGTCAACGACGCCAAGGAGATCATGGAGATTCTGGTGCGTGTGCAGGCTAGCGAAGAGCTGGAGGGACCCGAGGTGCAGTACGTGGCGCAGTCGTGCGTGCGTATTGGCAGCATCCTGAAGGAGGACTTCGTGCCGTACCTGCCGCACGTGATCCCATCGCTGATCAAGCAGGCGCAGATCCAGCCCGACATTCAGCTGTCGGATGTCGCTGACGACGACGTTGAGGAAGATGGACAGACTGCCGACGGTAAGGACACCATGACCCTTGAGATCCGTGGTGTGGGCAAGAAGCGCCTGGAGATTAACACGAGCGCTCTGGAGGACAAGACAAACGCTTGCAACATGCTGTACCAGTCGGCTCTTGACTTGGAGGGATGGTTCTACCCCTACGTGGCTGAGGTTGCTCAGGTGATGATCCCGCTGATTGACTTCGAGTATGTGGAGGACATCCGCATTGTGAGCAGTCTGACCATGGCAAAGCTGCTGAACTGCGCTGTGGACGGCACCCTAAACCACGGACACGGCGCGTCGGCACCGCAGTTCCCGCAGCAGCTATTCGAGAAGTTCTTTGAGCCCATGCTGAAGGGACTTCAGGAGGAGGAGGACCTTGAGTGCCTCGGTGCATTCGCTGAGGCCATGTCTGCTGTTCTGGAGGTGTGCAAGGAAAGCCAGGAGAAGGGCTTCC
Source organism: Phytophthora colocasiae (assembly GCA_018806915.1). Taxonomy (NCBI): domain Eukaryota; phylum Oomycota; class Peronosporomycetes; order Peronosporales; family Peronosporaceae; genus Phytophthora; species Phytophthora colocasiae. Next base: position 1,113,631 of record JAGKQI010000104.1, on the reverse strand, counting down.
AGGTTGGCATTCCTTTGGAGCACGTCCCCCGCGTGGTGGAGATCTTCAAGACTGTGGCGTCCAACAGCGCTCAGCGTCTGATGACCCAGCACCAGGAGAACCAACAGGACGAGGACTACGACGCTGAGGCTGCTCTCCAGCAGACCGAGAACGACGAGCTGGAAGAAGGCGTTTTCCGTTCGATGGTGGACTCTATTGGCTGGATCGTGAAGATCCAAAAGGAGGCGTTCTTCCCCGTGTTCCAGGCGCACCTGCTGACGTTTGTGACCCCGTTGCTCGAGCAGAAGACCGTGCCGATGCTTCGCGGCCAGGCTATTTGCATGATCGATGACATTATTGAGCACTGTGGTGCTGCTGCTCAGGAGCTAGTCCCGCTGTTCCTGAACCACCTCGTCCAGGGTCTGGAGGACCAGAGCCCTTCAGTGATCCAAGCCTCCGCCTACGGCATCGGTGTCAGTGCCGAGAAGTGCGGTGCTGCGTTCGACCCGTTCTGCCAGAACGCTCTGGAGAAGTTGGTGAACCTGATCAACGCCTCCGCGAATGTGGACGACGATGAGGTTGGTGCTGCTCGCGACAACGCAATCAGCGCTGTGGCCAAGATCTGCCTGGCCCGTGAAGGTGCTGTGGACGCTACCAAGATGTGGCCCATGTGGCTCAGCTGGCTCCCGCTTCGCACGGATGTTCTGGAGGCCCGTGACGTGCACGCTCGCCTTATTTCGCTCGTGAACAGTGGCAACGCACACGTGATCGGTGCCGACTACGCCAACCTCCCCCAGATCCTGAAGGTGTTCGCATCTGCTCTCCGTAAGTTCATTTCGTATATGTTGTCACAGTTGCAAGTATCTAACTGTTGTGTTATTGTTTTGTTGACGTTCAGTGTTTGACCTGGCCGAGGCAGAGGAAGCAGCGGACGACGAGGACATGTCAACTATCTCCGAGGAGACCAAGCCTCAGCTTCGTGAGCTGCTTGCCAAGCTGCAGTCACAGTTGCCTGGTCCAGTGGTGCAGGGTGCGTGGGCGAAGCTCAGCGGTGACGAGCAGCAGGCTCTGTCTCAGCTGTAATTTGTCAAGGGTGAACTTGGTTATTAACGACGTAGGACATGCATATAGAGAATACGAGAACGATAGGTTGTAAGTAGTTTTGTCGCGGTTGATGCGCTGATGCGTTTGGCAACCTGCTAATGAATAAAAAGAGAGGTAGGAGATGCACTCCAACCCAAGCTGACTCACTTGGTAGCAAACACCGAAACCCCGTCATTTCAATTGTCGTGTCAAGCTCTCATTGTTGTTTGCTCGATCAGAAAGCTGGTTTACTTCAGTTACTGGACTTGCCAACGTCATATCCTTATCTCTTGAGCAAAAACTTGAGTGCCAGCCCAGCAACAACGACAGCCCCAACAATGCCCACTCCCACCACACCATCTTCTGCTTCCAACAGTCTTCATTAGTATCCAGCAATATCAATATCAGCATCGTAAAGCGTCCAACGTACCTCTTGCCACGACCTCCTTAATTCTTTTGTGCAAAAGTTGAGCCTTCATGTGTGACGGCTCCATACGAAGCAACCGCTCGCAGTAGCTTCGACTTGCACGATATTCGCCCAACCCACATAGTGTCAGTGCGATCCAATAGAGACTCTCCTTCGGAGCGTAGCTTTGATCCAGCAGATCTGATAACACACTCTTCTCATCAGCTCTTCAACTTCATTTTATCATTGGAATCAGATCCAAATACCTTCCAATAATCCGATAGCACGGTATTTGTCATCGCGTTTGCGACTTTTTGCTAATGCAATGGCATATCGAAGCTTGACCTTCACTCCGCATTAATAAAAACAAACAAAAACGTCAACGTAAGCTCTCGGATCGACGGAATGTTGACTATTTTTTTCTACCTGAGGCGACGGCTGCTCCTTCTCCTGCTCCTGCAAATATTCTTCACGTGCAGCCGCCAGTTCCTCGGGGGAGAACCACTCCGTGTCCGTTTTGGCGCCTTTCATGGTCATGGCGCCCGCCTGCGCGTTGCCTGCCGCTCCGCTTGGCGCCCGACCGGGTCTTATTGAGAGTAGTGCTTCTCTTTGCAGCGATTCTTCAATAGCAATAAATGGTGTGTGGTACACCAAATGACTGTTTTGCACACGTCACAGATACGTCTCTACACTTACTAATATCAAGTAAAACTGATATTGAAGATGCTTGCGGAGTTTATGCTCTACACCCAATTCCCAGCAAAGCAGAAAGCGCAACGGCAACGGCATGGTTGTTGCACTACTAAGTGTACATGTTGAAGTCGAATTTGAAAAACCTAACAACGATATGTATCGAGTAGTGAGCGAGTTTCTGCATGATTAAAGCGTGTTCGTGACTGAGGAGGGTGATGGAGGAGCCTTAGAAGACGCATAGTCCTTTTGGTACGCTTTGTGCACGTCGAAAATAAGCTACAAACACAAGTGCACGAATTGAAGTGAGCAACAAGCAATAACTTTTGTCAATAATAAAACGCTAAAGACGTACCTGGGCGTTTAGCAAGTTAATAAAGATAATCCCGCCGAACGCCATGCCGAAGTGCAGCTATTACAGCATGCAAAAGGTAAGGAAGGACTACTAAAGATTGAATTAGGTGATGAACTTACCTGCTGCACGAAATTTTCTCGTGCTTCAAAAAGCAGCACAGCGACGGTCATGTGAGGCAGAAATCGAGTGACAGCAAAAGACGTCCATTGCACGCGCCAGATCCACCGTAACAGAGAAGACTGTTGCACGGAGAAGTTGCTCATCACTAACAGCTTCCGAGCGTGCATGAACACCGAGTGCAACTCACACATCAAGGCAAGCGACAGCAATGGCACTCCGACAGTCTTGGTTAGTGCCGATATGTAGCAGATGAGCACCACAACGTGATGCACGATGATGCCAGGGGACTTGACATACAGTCCGTTCAACATATAGTCCCACAAGTCATAGGCAAAGTAGCCTGGAACAACAGTGACCAGGAAAAGGTTAGTGTTAGCGTATCTCAATGTAGACAATACGTGCTGCTCATTTACCAGTGGAGACAGCAGTTGCTAGGAACTCTCCCCTCGTGACAGTATTGACATAATCTCCATTCAGCGAATGGGAAGTGATCAATGCAGAAATTGCCAATAGCGATGACAATGCCGAGTGAAGCATCGACACTGCAGTGTTGCTAAATAGCAACTGACCAAACGTTGACATAGTTGAAAACGCCTTCACCTTAGCGGACACCAGCGGCACAACCACCACTCGGACTGTTGAAAAACACTTGGCAAACATACACCACCAGTCAGATAGCAACAAAAAAGTCAATATACAACAGGAATTACCAATGAAGAGGCCACAACAACCCAGAGCCGTGGGTCAGTGAACAGCTAGCGAAAAAAAAAACAGCAACACCATAACCGTTATTTCAAGTCGGACGTCGGTCCTACCGACTGGTCTCACCATGACCGCGCACATGCTCATCCAAGTGACGACGAGTGCTTCGGTGAACATGACGACTGTAAAACACTTCTAGCGCAAATGTGAGAATGCCGGTGCGGGTTCTTTGGTGTTCCTGCATTGAGACCGTAGAACACAACTGTATTTCCACCAATCCGTGTGCGCTTGGTACGAATTGACGTCACAAAAGTGACTGGCGAAATGTCATCGTGTACATTATAGCACATTTTGCTTTGATGGTCGTGGTTTATGGTGAGAACTTTTGAAGAAAAATGAATATCCGATCTATTGACAATGACACGATCTACTGGACTACCACCGCTTCAACTGTAGCTTCTAATGATTGAAACTCAAAAAGGAAACGAAGCGGTTTGTAGGTATATACACTCTACTGTGGTTTATGGCAATAAAAAACGTTTTTCTTTGTAAAAATGCTACAGGCTGGAAATGAAAACGAGGCTGCCGTCAATCCACCGACGCAGTTATACTCACACATTTTCTCTCTTCACATCCAGGTAAGAGACTTGAGGTCTTCACGTCACCAGTTATTGAAGCTGGGACCTTCGTGCTTGTGTCGTCACGTCATTTTCATTTGGGGGTCGTTTGATAAATTATGATGAAGCTTGACGAGGACGAGGGCAGGATGGTGACATGGTTTCCACCCGTCTTCTTTACTCGTCCTCGCGGCAAATGCGCTGGAAAATAGTCAAGCGCGAGAACTTGGAAGCTGCCGAATCAGTGCTGCTCGCCGAACGGGGAGACATGTTAAGTGCCTCCCCACTGCAAGTGCTCGAAAGGCTGTTGCGCATGCCAAAGTTGCCCAGATCACTGCTCTGGAACGAATAGTCCATGAACGGGTCGCGGGTCAGATACGAGTCAAACTCGGGCTTGGGTGGGGACAAACCAGTCAAAGGCGCCAAAGACATTTGCTGGTTAAAGCCACCGAAGGGGACGGACAGGTCAATTGGCTCCAGCACGTTGCCGTACGGGTTCACCAACAGGTCCTTGGATTGTTCCTGATCGTCTGATTCACTTGCAGTGCTGGACAGGTCGCTGCTTCCGAAGTCGACAAACCGCTGGTCCTCCTCACCCGGGTGGCGAGTATGGATGAACCGGCAACGCGAGCCGTACATACACTTGCCAGTCGACAGGTACGCTTTGCAGCGCGTGGTCTTGTATTTCGGGTGGCGCAGAACGCCACGTAGCTCCTCTTCGCCATGAGCGAATTGGCACTTGGAGCCGTAGCGGCACGACCCGTTCTCAGTGAAATGCTTGCAGAGCTCCGTCTTGTACAGGTTGTTGCGTGCCGTTTGAGGTAGACGGCCACAGTCGACAATGTCACCGTTGGCGAGCACGTGCATGCGGTTGGGGCTGCCGTAGCTTGGAGTCTCAATGGGGCCCATGTCGGTCATCCGCATCTTGGAGGTTGATAAAAAGAAGGCTTGCGTGTGATGTAGTCTATTGAGTTGTGTTGCCTTGGAACGGAAGGCAAAAAGATCGAGATGAACTGAGAGTAACTCGATAGAGGAGCGAGAGGTGGCCGGCTTTGAAGAATATATCAACAAGCAAATGAGAGGAGAGGGTCAGCGTCGAGCAGCTCCAAAGCCAAACTGTGGATCTCTACTACGAGCGAATTGCGTTGTGACGTGCCTTCCCCAGCGCGATCGATCGCGCTCACTGCGAGTGGACAGTGAACGCAATTTCTCACCGGAGCTGAACCTCGGGTAGAAGCGGCCGGCGCCATCCGTGCAATGTATCAGGACCGACGACGGACTACAAGGAGAGCGTGAGTACGCAACACCAACCCTGGCCCTTCTGCCTTATCTCGAACTAATTTGTGGCATACAAACAACAAGACAAACGCGTTCAGAAAAATCTAATATCCGTAGAACATAGACCGGAGACCGACAATATTGACGACCTTATTCGGCCTTCGAGGTCTCTGCCTTCCTTCTGCTGCTGTTCGCGGGGAGGACGCGGCAGGGCAGGGCAAGTTTCCTAGCAGCAATAGGACCACCAAGTGATTCAGATACAGTATGTAGCTTATAGTGAAGTTATGCATTTGCTACTACTACATGTACAGCGGTAGCAACTCTCTCCCCACGCACGCAGTCCGGGATAGGCACACGCGAGCGACAGCCTCGCATTTGGCGCGCTTGACCCCGATGTGCTCGCTACATGCGGCACAGGGATGGGGCTCTACGCAGCACACAAACGCTGCTTCACGGCCATCATCGGTGCCATCCTCCATCTGCTCTTCCTGCCGGCTGGGACCGTTTCTTGCTGGTTGCAGTTCGCTGGCCATGGCGCTCTTCGAGCAGGAGCTCTTTTTCAAGGACTTCAAAGTACATGGTGTAGCACAGATGGGGCCTTATTCGCCTGTCGTGTTGAGTGCGCTGCGCACGAGGAAAGGGCCGTAGAACTCAGCGCTGCGGCCGGAACATGTCAAGCGCCATCCGTGCACCAAGATCTGATCGATGGGCTCGACGATCTCCGAGAATTCCCGACCGGTAGGTGCGAGGCCGGATGGAGTGTCGATTGCCAGCACCGGGCACGTGCGAGCTCCGAACAGATGGCTAGGCATTCATGGCCGTTGAGTTCCAGCCAGCCTCGGCTGGAACCAAGGAGCTGTCGGTGCAGACAGCATGCTCAACCTTCTGCGAGCAGTGAGTCGTCTTCCTGCCAGGAAGTCGCTGCAAGTGGAGACTTGTCTGCACCGAGCCGGACTCACGTGAGTTGCACCGAAACTCGCGACCGGATGACGAGGAATTTTTCAGCCTTGCTGGCTATCGTCGTCGTCGCTTCTCGGTCGCTAAATTGACGGCACTTCAAGCATCACTGGCTTAGTCGCGCTGGCCAAGCAGGTCAGGGCGAACGGCAACGGCCGATAGATTTTGCCCCACTCTAGTCAGGCCGTGACGAGGCAGCGAGCGTAGATGGAGCAGCAGCGGATAGCAGCAGCTTTTGCCGCGGCTGACCGGTGGCTTTTTGCTCCGGAGCTTTTTCTTTAGCTGTTGTTGTATGTAGTGGTGGTGACAACTGTGCCGAATAGGCAACGCAACGGCACTCACGCCGCAAAATCCGCTACGCTGTATTCCTGCTTCCAACGTAAAAGAGAGAAGATCCCTCTAGCGTTACAGTAGAAACATCCGCCAATCGCTCCTAGGACGTTGGCAATGAGCGGACAGAAGATTAGCTCCAGCTGCTGAGCCGCAGCCACACCACCGCACGAATCTTCAATGGACAAACCACCTCTTGATCTCGGGATCAACTTGGTAACCGTGGATGCGGCCACCTCGATGATCGCAACGTGCGCATCTTTTCACATCCGGGCAAAGCGAGCTTGGCAGCGGAGACCGTGCACAGTCAACAACGCGCGTCAACGCTGTGGACTCGCCACCGTCATGACGACACAATTGCACAATGCCGTCCATCTCAATTGGCAGAACCAGGACGAGTGAGCACTGCAATGACGTGTTTCTGCCATCTGTTCCCGCGCGCAGGCAATTGACACTTGTCGTATCGGATCCGCTGGGTCCTGCACCAACAACGCGCAAACGTGGTGACAGCAACTTCCACTGCATTGACAGCAAAATCTACCCTTTTTGCAATTTATATTGACTACCTGGAGGCTGAGGCTTCACGGAGCAGCAGCGGCAGTCTCTGCGGACTTCTCCACGAGGTCCCAGTAGTGGGCGACGTTCTTGGCCTCCATCACCTTGCGTGCTGTCACTGTCGTCCGACACTCTTGGAAACGGAAATTGTTGAACGCTTTGCGAGCCACCACACCCTGCCAGACCAGTAAGCATCCGTTGCCACGCTTGGCTGTGTCCTCATCTTCACTGTCTGACTCGTGCTCAGCTTCTCGCGCTCCGTTCCAGTCAATACGCCGCATCATTAGCTTGGTGTACTGCTTGATAGCCTTCTTTCCTCCTTCTACCACAACCATGTTGATGTCACTGTCTTTACAAAGCAGGACGCCACCGGTGAGATGATACTGCTGAGCGTTGACATCCACCTTGAAACGATGTTGCGGGTTGGAGAGATCCGGCACCCTTTTCAGTAGTAGAAGTTGAATCGAGTTAGTCGCCCTGTCATGAAACATCGATACAAAGAGAGCACAGAGCACGTACTTGAATAGCGCCACATGGATGTCACCAGCGGCATCCTCTTTGATCTTGCGGAGTTTCTTCTCACGACGCTCCTCGGGCGTGAGCTTGCGCGCGAGATTGCGCATCTCGTGGTTCTTTTCACGCTGAGCTATCTGTTCGCGAACCTTACGTTCAATGGCTGAAGGGTCCGCTACAGCTTGTTCGGACAGAACGCGCATCATGTTCGACAGCTTCACTTTCGGCTCGGGAGGCGGCAGCAAGCCCAGCGCGATCTTGTCCTGTTTCTCTTTCTCGCGGTCAGCTCGGTTTTGTCGACGGATCTTCTTACGCTCCTGTATTTGTTTAACATCGATCGTTAGCACTTGACCTTTAATACACTCGAATCAAAGAAACGTACCGCTGCAGTCAGCATCAGTGGTACAGCCACAGGCTTGTTATCATGCCTGACGATCAGATTAAGTCGCACCGGATGCTCAATAACATGAGCAGTACCGCAGTACTTCAGTTTCATGTCTGCATACGTGACTGTCGCATTCGGATTCTCTTTGCGAGCCTTGGACTTGATAAAGCCAAACTTGTCCAGCATAGCACGTTTGTCCTTGGGGAGATATTCCACATCCCACCACTCCACATCCGGCGTAGACATTTCCGGCTTTGGCGGAACTTCCACGCTGTCAACCTCCATCTTTTTAACCTGTTCGTCATCCTGTGGTGTCGGATCTGCTGATTCATCAATTGCTACAATTGACTCCTTCTGGTATCCTCGCGGATTGCGGCCAGACGTGAATCCCGCCATCATCTTCTTAGCGTCACGTGCTCGCACCTGCTCCGCCTGCTTCACGTACGAACCTTGTGCAACGAAATTGAAGGTCTTGCGTGCACGTCTACAAAATAAACAAGCAGATGTCAGCTCCAAGATACATTTTTCCAAACCTGCTTCAACTTGCCACGTACGTTTCTCTCTTGGTGACCTTCAGTCTCGGATCCACTGCTTCAGCTTTGTCTTCTTCATTCACCGTACGATGGGATAAGTATGGGTTCTGGTTCTTCTTGGCTGCATCTCCACCTCTAACTCCCTGGTTGGCTTTTAGCGTTGCTACCGGAGCAACAGTTGGTTTTTCAGCGACAACATTGCCTGCAGCGTCAATTTCTCGTCCCTGTTCATCCAATAACAAAGGAGCAGGCATAAAAGTGCCACTACCAACTGCTTCACTACTGACTGTTGCAGTAGAAGCACCTACAGCACCAGGAGCTCCAGGTTTCCGCAGTAGCGCCTTGATGTGACTCATTTGGCTCTGAACCGACTTGTAGATCTGATCTGTCCGCCGTTTCTTTTCTTGTTCGATACGTTGTAGCTCCTCCTGATCAATATGAGCTCCTGGGATACTTGGAGCGGCAATTGGAGCCGAATTAACTGCTGACACTGACCCAGGGATAGCGCGCGATATCTTGGCCGCTGCTGCACGTGCGAGGGCCGCTGGATCCAGCACAGGAGCCGCACCTGGTCCTACAGCCTGTCGTTTAGCAGATGGCGCTGTGGGGACCGCTGGGGCATCGCTAAACCTGCTCTTCCGCTTGCGTCGAGGAGCGTCTCCATGAGGCTCCATTGTTGAGGAGGTGATGAATAAATTGGGTGGAGTTGCCGTGTACTATACTATCGTTTAAGTACGATTTTCCTAGCTGTACAATAATATTTGACAGGTATGATCTTGCGGGTAGAAAAGAAGCCAGCGTAAAAACATGCCGTTGGATAGGTTATTCACACGATACGTTGTCTACATGCACCTGTGTTTCGATGGGTTGGTAAATGCCGTTTGAGGAGCTGACAAGGTTCACTCTGGAAACGGTATCACTGTCACCAATGTATTTTAGGAATTAATGCCTCAACACAAGACTTTCTCTCAAGCAGGATAAGTATCCTAAACCTGTCTAATTTGTTAGATGAAACAATATCCATATAGTTTCAATTATTCATTATAACAACAACATATTGAAGCCCTTGTTTCCATCTCCTTCCTTTACCTGAACAGCCCCAGAAGAGAAAAGAAACCGTACACGGCAAGCCCAAGACGAGCCGAATCCCTATGACGTCCAAGACGTCCAAGAAGAAGCCAAATCTGGCGGAGGTGATGGACGAACTGCAGAGCCGCTTCCTGGTGAACCTGCCTGAGTCGGAGCTGGCCTCGAGCGAGCGCCTGTTCTTCCAGATCGAGCAGTGTTTCTGGTTCTACGAGGACTTTTACGCCGATCAGTACGCGCATCTGCAGCACGTGAAGCTCAATGACTTTGCGCGGCAGATGTTCGCCCATTGTCCGTTGCTGCGACCGCTTGCACACCGTTGTGACGAGCTGTTCCAGGATTTCAAGACGTATCAGCGTCAAGTTCCTGTTGTGGGCTGCATTCTGCTCAATTCCGCACGCACGAAGCTTGTGTTGGTGCGCAATTGGAAGGGCACAAGCTGGACGTTTCCTCGTGGCAAAGTGAATGAGGGGGAGTCCGATATGGACTGTGCACGACGAGAAGTGTTTGAAGAATGCGGCTACGATGTCGGAGAGAGTCTCTCACCCAAGCAGTTCTTGGAGTTCGTGGCAAATGACCAGCGGATGAGGATGTACATGTGTCCGGATGTACCGGAAAACTACGCTTTTGCACCGCAAACGCGCAAGGAGATCAGCACGATCGAGTGGTTCGCGTTTGATGCATTGCCGAAAAAGACGTGGAGTGTCATGCCGTTCATGTCAAGGTTGAAGCGCTGGGTCAAGGGACAGAAGGCGAGCAAAAAGAAGAGCGGCAACGCTGCTATTAACAGCACAGGTCGTGCAGCTTCTGCACCGCGGAATCGTCCACTGACGTTGCTTACGAACGGCGCATCCCAGCAACTTTCAGAACCAGGCACAAAGAAGAAGAACCGACAGGGAGAGCCGTCAATTTCGACTCCCCACAATGACAGACCAGCTACTGCTGGATCTAAGAAAGCCAACCGCGGCCACTTCGGCACGGAGTTTGATACAGCTACCTCGTACGATGGCTTGAATGACGAGACTTTTGGAAATGCCAAGAAGGGCTTCAGTGTGGAAGAGATGTTCAGTGTAAACGAGCGATTGACGGGGCAAAAGTTCGAGTACGATGGCAACCCGCACGATTTCGGCAAACAGACGTCGCGTCCAACCGCAACGCGAGCGAAAGCTCAACTATTTAATCCGAAGGGCCCGACGCCGGTGCAGATCCTTACGCGACCTTCGTCCGCGCCGTTGAAGAGAGTGGAAGAGGAAACGTGTCCGTCTCCGAGTCCTCCACGTCAGTCGACGGGCTCCACACCGTTCGGATCTTTCCAGTTCGACGCTGTGGACATCATGGCCGTCGTGACGTAACCTGAGTGTGACGTCGACAACTAGATTGAAGGGTGAACTACCACCACAGGGGTGAAGTGTCGTGACAAGGACGGCGTGAGTGCAACTCATCACGCCTCTTGCTCCCGTTCGGCAGGAGCAAGAATGTCCTGTCCCCCTTACTACCATCACTGCCCCTCGCTGTATTCAGGTGGATCAGTCCTTCGATCAGGAGTGTCACTGCATTTTTGCATATTGTTTTTTTACTGTGTACCATAGTTGAGCTGTGAATCGCCCCCCAGTGCTCGTAAATGAGCATACGGATGATCCGTAGCTAGGTGTTTTTTAACACCGCCCATTGTGAAAAGAGGTATCCGTCGTAGTGACTGCGTGCAATGGAGAAGAAAATGTCAGATTTCAGCATCAGCCGTACATGTACGCGTGGCTTCAGGTTGTCATGAACACTGGAACTCTGGCGAGAATCAATACTGTAGATCGCGTAGACAATTTCTTCGCTTGTGCATTAGCGTCTACCGTTGCTCGCCTCATTTTACTCGCCTGGCGCGGTGGTGTAGGAAATCCAGCATACAAGGATGAGTTGCAAGCAAGACACGCTGCGATATTCGAGCAAAACAAACACCGATCATGATGAGTATGAGTGCAGGATGATAAGGTCAACGAATTAAACCTCACCCGAAGAGCAAGTAGTTCCGGAAGAGGCGGTTTTCAGGTGCTGGCTCCGCTACGCTGCCCTTCATGCAGTTCAGCTATAACATAATGCCACAAACCCCTGTTAGAGTTGAGATCTGTAGCTCACCCGCAAAGATCACCGGCTCACCGTGAAATAAGACACCGCGACGCCAGTGTATAGGAGTGACACGTAGTAGGCAATTGAGCCAAGCAACTGGAACACGACTGCGTTGATCACCAACGGAATGTACTTGTAGCCGGAGAAGGATACCAAGTCCAAGAACGAGATAGAACTGTTCAGCACGTAGAGGCAGGCGGCCAGCACACCGATCTCGATCAACTGCATCACAAGGCAGTAACTAGCATCCTTGGTGATGACGTCTGGGCTGAACCTGTTCAACAGTTCTTACCGTTAGTGTAGATATCTTGAGCAAGATCAATATTGCAACGTACTGGTTTGAAGTTCCCTTGGAGTAGCCCACAATAAGAATGTAGGTCAGGAATCCCATTAGCGGAATATACAGATCGGGGGCATTGCTGTCACGAGTAGGAGGAGCATACTGCATCTGCAAATGTTCTGGTTAGATCTACAAGCCATTGCGGAGTATGTACAAACCAAAACAATACCGGCTTTGACTCGTCTTGCTCGCCGTTGCCCATGCGACGCCAAATTTTGTGTCGGAACGGGAGTAGCAAGATCTAAGGATAACAAACATGTAAGCCCACAGCAGCAACAAACACTGTGTAACCAAAATCCGCACCTTGAGACGGCTCTTAACGTAAGAGTTGTTGACAGTGAAGTAGTACTTCAAGCTACCCCAAACACCATACGCGCCTGGCAGGTACATCTCCGACTGCTTCTGCAAGAAATCCTGTGCGCTGTTCATCGCCAGACCTGCCATCGGGTTGCTACAACCAACAACAACTTTTCAGCATCACTTCTTACAACATCAAAAGCAATGTCACCAACTTGGAGAACTGGTTAATGAAGTCTGGCTGCCCCTGCTGGGGGTGCTGTGCATGCACCCGTGGGTTGCTGTTCGGCGGGCTCTGCTGAGGATTTTGTCCATACCCCCCAAAGTTGTTCCCTGGCATTGGATGACGGTGCTGGAAGCCCGCCGGAGTCGACTGGAACTGCTGCTGGGCTGGAGGCATCACATTCATTCCTTGCTGGTGGAACTGTACAACATCCATCAGTCAGGTTCTGCATTAATTACTCTAGTAACTTTCATCCACGCACGTCCTGAGTGAAAGCAGGAGCAGCCTGTTGATCAAAGAATCCGTCAGACGCCTGCGTCTGCATCGGAGTCTGAGCAGCTGCCGGTTTCTGGTAGAATTGGTGCGCAGGACCCCGCTGGGGCGTGCGTTGCTGGTTCATGGCCGGTTGCGACGGGAATTGCGGTGCAGCACCGAAGCCTGGCGATGAATTGAGCTGCGTCGGTCGCTGGCGGTTGTTAGGGTTCAGAAATGAGCCTAGAATATGAAGAAGATACACGGGAAGTAGGTAAGAGCTAGGGAGAAGTCAGGAAGAGGCTGCAGACAGCGATATACCTGGTTGAGCCATGGCAATCTTGGCAACGTTCGTTCTGCTGTATCGACGTGGCAAAAAAAGAGAAAATGTGGTGTGGTGTACATCGTTTTGTATCCATTTAAAATTTGGTCGGACCAGATCAGATCACAAACTCTCTTTTGTGTCTTGCAGTTGGACAACCACGAATGGCGTTCCTTGCCGATGACGACGAGGCCTTTGAGGCGGTGCTGAGCTTCGTAGATGAATTTAATACCGATGAATCATTGCCGGGTGATGGCGCAGTGGGTAATGAAGCGATTGAGCGGATGCTACTTGACGAAGTGCTCGAAATGCCAACAATTGAGGATATGAATGACGATTCTGTGGTTAATACGGAGGAGCGAACTTCAGAGCGACGACGCTCTGCACGATTATTAGGACGTGGTGCAGATACGAGATATGCTGCTTCATCCGTCGTGGAATCTCTCCGTTCGAGTCGGCGATCAACCATTAACGCTAAAAAGAAGATGTTGCGCAAGACTGGCATTTACGGAGACCCTAATCGAGCTCGCAATGAACGCAAACTTGAAATCGCATATTTGCGTGAGAAAGTGGCTCAACTGGAGACAGAGTTGCAGAGTGTACAGGAACGATCGACTTTATTATCCAGACCGTCGATGGGGCTAAGGGAACATTCTGCTGGTCAAAATGAACAGCTATCAACAAGACTGGATAGTTGGAGAGATTTCGCTGCTCACCAGCGAAGTAAACGGGAGGAAGCTGAGCGTGAAAATGTTCGACTGAAGCTTGTTCTAGCCAGTCAGATTAAAATTGCCAAAGGATTGGAGACCATCCTGGTTAAACGAGCTCAGCAACAGGTCTGGTGTACTGTTACAATACTGACGGTGACAATTGGTAATTGATGTTTGGAACTTATTGTAGATCTCCGAGTGTTCTGCATCAATTCAGAAGCGCGTTGATGTATCGTGTCCCTCAGGAGACACGTTGGATTTCCGAGCTGATGCTGCAGACTTTCAGGGCCTGATGCAATATCTGGATGATGCCTACAGTCAAGTCGATGCAGTATTGGCTGCTAACGGCCTGGCTTGGAAGGAAATAACGCTCCACGATGTGCAAATGCGCGAAGGTGTCAATGGAATGTATCTTGAGGTGTTCTCCAACAAAGTGATGCCGTTTGGTTTGCATGCCACGGCAGAGGCGACGTGGAACTACTTTAAAGGCTCAAAGAAGCATCGGGGCACCTTGTATGCTAAAGAGGCCCAGGTACGTTCAGATCAATTTATTGAAACGTATCTGGTTCTCTTTTACTTATTCGTTATGTAACACTAGAACCTCGATACGCTGTACACTGTCATCGAACACTTCTCCAAGGAATTAGTCGCTGGTAACTCAAGCACGGACGTTCGTATCAAGCAGATCGTACGCCGATACGTCGAACCCCACCGCGAAGTCGTTGTGTGGGTGGCATCAATCTCACCAGTCGACATCAATCAGAAACCATTTGGCGGCTTTACTTCTCGCCATCGAAGCTACGCAGTCATCAAACGTGCAAAGAACTCCACTCCACAACACGAGATGTCACTGCTCCAACTCGTATCGCATGGAATGCTCGACACTGAAACTGGGACTATCTACGACCCAAAGTACGTTCGAGCCATTACGGACTTCCTGTTGAATGATGCTGCACGCAACATCAAGGCAGATCAACAACTCATCGAAAATGTCCTCATGGACCAAATGCTGCGTCGTTGACCAGCCTAAATTTTGGTCCACATATAAAATAGTACCTGACAATTGGTCTAATCAAAATTTGAACACTTCTGGCTATGGCGTTCCTGGCCGAAGACGACGTTGCCATGCGCGCGTTTGAAGCCGTCCTGAGCTTCATCGACGACTTCTCCGGAGACCAAACTTTGTCCACAGATGAAGCTGTACACAGAGCGCATAATGCGAGGTTTCCTGTCGCAAACAGGCCAGAAACGCCATCAAACGGAGCTCGAGACTGCGACCACCGTTCTACAGGAACTTCAGTCGCTATCTCTATGAATACTACTACACCTAAAACTGGTCAAATCTCCAAAACATCAACTATCAATGGGACTGCTGCACGTCCAGTCGCTGAAGTCATCAAAGCGAGGCGGCGAGCGGCCGACAATGAAAGAAAACGGATGCTGAGGAAGGCTGGCATCTACGGAGACCCCAACCGTGCGCGCAATGAGCGTAAACTGGAGATTGCGTATCTACGGGAAAAAGTAGGGCAGCTGGAGAAAGAGTTGGCGACACTTAAGGAACAGCCTATGCAGACAAACTCGACATCTTTGGCAGCACAACGTCTGACTGGGAATTCTGCTCCAACGACGAACGTGACAGAATTGCAAGTTTCGAGTATTTGGGAAGGCTTTGCAGATCGTCAGAGAAGTCGAAGAGAGAAAGCTGAGCGTGAAAATGTTCGGCTGAAACTCGTTTTGGAGGGCCAGATCAAAGTGGCGAAGAGTTTGGAGAGCTTGTTACGGAAGAGGGCTGAGCAACAGGTACGTTCAATTTCGTTGGTAGTGATGGCTAGAACATGTATGTTGATCGGTGTGTGTTGCCGTAAAGATTGCAGAATGCTCTTCCTCGATTCGAAAGCCAGGCGACATTTGTCCTTCGGGTCGCACATTAGACTTTCGTGCGGATGCTGCAGACTTCCAGGAATTACTGGAATATCTCGATGCAGCATACAGTGAAGTTGACGCGGTACTTGAGGCCAACGGTCTCGCAGCAATGGAGCTAACACAGCAAGATCTTCACATGCGTGAAGGCGTAAGCGGAATGTATCTCGAGGTGTTTTCGAACAAAGTCATGCCCTTTGGCCTACACGCGACCGCCGAGGCGACGTGGAATTACTTCAAAGGTTCGGAGAAGCACCGAGGGAATTTGTACTCCAAGGCAGCACAGGTGTGGATATTTTATGTGGATCGTTAATGAGAAGACCTCTGACGTCTGGCGTTTTCTTGTGTCTATAGAACCTCGACACTCCGTATACTATCATTGAACACTTCTCCAAGGAGCTGTTCGCGGGTAATTCAAGCACAGACGTCCTTGTGAAGCAGATCATACGGCGGTACGTTGAAGCTGACCGTGAAGTTGTGGTGTGGGTGGCGACAATCACTCCGATTGAGATCAAACGCAAAGCGTTTGCTGGGTTGGTCTCCCACCATCGCAACTACGCTGTCATCAAGCGAGCGAAGTCGTCTACACCTGAACGGGAACTCTCACTTTTACAGCTCGTGGCACACGTGACGCTGGACACGAAGGAAGGCACGATCTACGACCCAAAGTACATCCGGGTGCTCACTGACTTTCTCTTGAGCAACGCAGCCGGAAACATCAAGGCCGACCAGGAGCTCATCGAAAACGTGCTCATGGACCAAACGCTGGACCAGCAATGCAGCAGTTGAGCCCAAACGTGGGTAGTACGGTATCCTGTGCTGTTTTAAAGGTCAACAAGGGGGGGGGGGGGGGGGGGGAGGACTCGAACCCCTTATATTAGGTACTTATTTCGAAGCCTGTTCGAAACAGGCGCATTGACGTCTAAGCAAGGTTACTCCTAACTAATTTCCTACGGCTACTCGGTTACCCTTAGTCTATGACCGGTACGCTTGAATTTCTTGGGAATTTTGCCCAATGGGCCACCGTTGATGAGCCCCCAGCCGGTGCCTGGCCGGGTAGAGTACTGCGACCGCGCCAACTTTTAAAGGTCAACAAGTGCTACATACTTCTAGCTTTTGGCGACGTCATTGGCGCGTAAACAAGGCATCAACCTGTTTACCGCTCCAAAACATCACATTATAGAGGTTTATATGTATAATCCTTTACGTCCATATCAGTTCATTTTCCTATACCTCTATATAGTGATATTCGGGTTACCTGTCAATACGTGGGACACCAGTACTGGTAATCAATAACCAGATTCTTGTCTTCCTGCAGTGCCCACTGTCAGTCTGACAAGCACCAGCAGAGAAGAAAGCGCAATAGTCGAAGCATGGCGTTTCTCCAAGATGAGGACGCTGCACGTGCCTTTGAGGCGGCTCTGTCGTTCGTGGATGAGTACTCGTTTCAGGACGCAGAGCACGCGTCGTCTCCACCGCACAGTTCGCCATCAAACGCGATGGGGCCACAGCCGCCCGGAGCGGACGATAAAATGCAACGCAGAGCTCGTGCTAATGCCAAGAAGCGGCTACTACGCAAGGCCGGACTGTACGACGACCCGAACCGGGCTCGGAAGGAGCGGAAGCTGGAAATGACGTTCTTACGACACAAGTTCGAGCAGTTGCAACTGGAACTCAAGACGCTTCAGGAGGAGAAGGAAAAGAAGAAGAGGAATGTTGGGACTAATAGCAGAGCATTAGTGGGGAGGAACCCAGAGGTGTCGAGTGCTTGGAAGGAAGTGGCCGGTCGACAGCGAGAACAACGAGATAAATCCGAGAAGGAGAACGTCCGGTTGAAACTTATTATTGAACGGCAGTATAAACTGGCGGAAGCGCTGGAGACACTTGTACAGGCGAGAATTAAGCAGCAGGTGGGGATGGTGTTGTATTTTATAGGAGGGAGGGGCGTGAGCTGATGATTGCGATGGATTCGTTGATCATTTTTGTCTGTAGATGGCGAAGTTCTCAGCCGTGTCGAACCCGAGGCTGGGCAGGTGTTTTACAGGTCGGACATTGGACTTCCGGGCTGATATCACGGATTTTAGGGGTTTACTAGCAGAACTGGAGACAGCGCGCCGTGAAGTCGACTGTGTGTTTGCTGCTAACCGGTTGAACACAACGGAGTCCAGTCATCATGGCGTGCAGCTTCGATCGAAGAAAGGTGTGAACGGGATGCATCTTGAGGTCTTCGCAAATAAAGCTATGCCCTTCGGTGTTCAAGACACTGCGGAGGCGACGTGGGACCATTTCAAAGGCATGAAGAAACACGGAGGCAACGGGAACCTTTACGATAAAGCTTCCAGGGTGAGCAAATGTATACAATTCGAGTTGTTTCCTTACCAAAAGCTTACATTCTCTCTGTTTTGTGTCGACCCAGAGCCTTGACACCCCGTACACAATCATCGAGGACTACGCGAAGGAGCTCTTCGCCAATACCGCGAGAGCAGACGTACGCGTGAAGCAGATTGTGAGGCGTTATGTGGAAGCAGAGCGGGAGATTGTGATCCTGGTAGCGAGTGTATCACCCATCTCCATCGCACACAAACCTCTCGCTTGTCTTTCCTTCAATTATCGTTGTTACGCCCTGATCAAGCGCGCCGCTGCTGCCACCGAGGATCATGATTTGTCTCTACTACAGCTCTGCACGCTCGCATCGCTTCAAGACGACGACGGACGGACGTATGACCCTGCGTACATGCGAGCACTCAGTAACTTCGTATTAAGCAACACTGCAGGCAACATCAAGGCCGACCAGGAGCTCATCGAGAACGTCCTGGTCGGACAAGTGCTCAATCAGCGCGTGCAACAGGCCTGTTAATTGTGTAGATACTGCTCTAAACAATGGTGGAACTGCGTTTCGATCAGTCATTATTACTCGATCATATCGGTGATAACTGCACCGGTGAGGCAGCAAATCGCGACGGTGACTCACTGTTGACCATCTGCTAGGAAGCGCAAGTGGGAGTTCAGCGGCCATGGCGCTCTGTAGCGATGACGACCAAACACTGGAGGCGGCACTGTCCTTCCTTGACGAGTTCCCGTTCGATGAGGACAGCGATGTCTCCACTAAGCCCCAGATAGATGCAGTGGCTCTGGTCGCCTCGTCATTATCCACTATACCGACGGAGGACGAGGAGACGAAGCGGAAGAGGACCAATGAACGGAGGAAGCTGCTACGTAAGACTGGAGTCTACGGGGACCCGAATCGAGCTCGAAATGCTCGCAGACTGGAGATCGCAGTGCTTAAGGACCAGATCGAGAAGCTGCAGATCGATCTAGAGACTTTACAGACCCAGAAGAACCATTCAAACCTGAAGAAGGACGTAGAGAAGATCAATACGAGAGAATTGACTACGGTGATGCAGATTCCGAGCATGTGGCAGACTATTGCAGATACCCAGAGGAGAAGAAGAGAAGGATAACGGGCTCGCCGGTGGCCCAGTGGATTAGCATCCGCTGATCCACGAACTGACCGAGGGTTCGAGCCCCGCCTCCGTCTTCTGCTCTCCTCTCTCACCGCTGCCCTTCTCTGTTCAGTTCCCATCACTCACAAGCTCTTCTCTAAGACATCGGGACCAATCAAGGCACAACAACACGGAGACAAGACTCAAGGAGTTGGCGAGGTCGCAGTACTCTACCCGGCCAGGCACCGGCTGGGGGCTCATCAACGGTGGCCCATTGGGCAAAATTCCCAAGAAATTCAAGCGTACCGGTCATAGACTAAGGGTAACCGAGTAGCCGTAGGAAATTAGTTAGGAGTAACCTTGCTTAGACGTCAATGCGCCTGTTTCGAACAGGCTTCGAAATAAGTACCTAATATAAGGGGTTCGAGTCCTCCCTTCCCCCCCCCCCAGAGAAGGATCTGAAGTGGAGAATGTTCGTTTGAAGCTCATTGTCGATCGACAGAGGAAGGTAGCGAATAACCTTCGGAGTTTACTGAAGAAGCAATTGGTAAGGAAAGCAAAATCTACTTGTTACCATACGAACTAACCATCTTACAACTTTGCAGGCGAGTGAATGTACTTCTTTCATGGATGTTAACCCTCCACAGCCTCAGCTTTTGCACGTCTTAGACTTCCGAGGGGATGTTTCCGACTTTGAAGCTCTCTTTCGACTGAATGAAGCTGCATACCGAGAAGTGGACGCCATTTTTACAGACAATGGACTGGCGAATATGGTCATGTCGCCTAGTGATGTCCATATTCGAGAAGGTGTTGGTGGGAAGTACTTGGAGCTGTTTGCAAATAAACTACTGCCTTTCAGCTTGAAAGACACAACGGAGGCCGCTTGGGATCATTTCAAGGGCACGAAGAAGCACTCGAGTAATGGAAGCATCTACGAAAAAGCAGCAAAAGTAAGCCAAAACGTCAGTATCCCTTTCCTACACTTATCTCTAACCTTCCTGCAAACAGAACCTCGAGGAGCCCTACACGATCATCGAAGAGTTTACGAAGGAGCTGCACTCTAATAGCTCAAGAGCAGATATCAAGGTCAAACAGGTAGTGCGGCGCTACGTGGAGAAAGACAGAGATGTTGTTATCTGGATTTCCCACGTGTCACCTACCGAGATTAAGCACAAAATGCTGAGAGGACTGACTTACCATCTACGAGGCTACGCACTCACCAAGCGCTCGTCAGCTTCGACGTCAGAGCGGGAGCTCTCCCAGTTGCAGTTCTGCTCGTTGATCTCGCTGGACCAAGCGAGATATGATCCTGTAAATGCTCGAATCCTCATCAACTTCTTGATCGGCAACACGGTGCAGAACATCCGCAACCACCAGACACGTATCGAGACTGTGTTAGTGGATCGAGCGCTAAAAGAGCACATGTAGACGTCAAGGTTCTCAAATCTTCAGTTGTTGATCATGTCATCTCTTGATCTTTGTCACGTCTACAGAATTCAGAAGCATGCCTTTGTGACACTGGCAAAGGAGAGAGAGCCAACAAGACTTGGCGTCCAGTTGATCATGGCACTGTTCCAAGGCGATGATGATGCAGTATTTGAGGCAACGATGTCTTTCGTAGACGAGTTCCCGTTCGATGAACCTGAGACAGAAGCTTCTTCTGCGTTGAAGGCCGCATCAAAGGAACCAGTTCAGCACCAAGGGGAATCGGTGGAGGTCGTGCAATTCTGTCTGAAATCGCCCCAAGTTCCTTTAATTCTCAGCTTGGACACGACAGGAATGAGTAAACGGGACAAAATTCTGGCGAGGAACGCGAGGAAGAAGCTCCTGCGTAAAGTTGGCATCTACGGTGACTCGAACCGCGTGCGAAACGAACGGAAGCTGGAAATCTCCTACCTCCGTGAACGAATCGAGAAGCTTCAGATTGATCTGCATAGTTTGAAAACCCAACCGAAATCTACTAAAGCACGTTGTACACAACGATCAAGTTCAAAGGCACTGGTCGCGATGGACTCAAACTCACAGATCTCCAGTGTCTGGCTGGAAATCGCAGACCATCAGCAACGACGTCGTAAAGAGGCAGAACGTGAGAATATTCGCTTAAAACTTGTCATGGAACGCCAGAGGAGAGTCGCAACCACTCTGAGCAACTTGTTGGACAAGCGAGCGAGTCAATTGGTACACTTTCTTGCCTTGAAACTCGTAGGGTATTGCCACTAACTTTGATTTTCTACTGTAGGCAACGGATTGTTCATGTTTCTCCAGTTTAAACTGCCCCAAGCACCAAATTGTTCACGTGTTGGACTACCGTGGAGACTTAAGTTCTTTCCAAGAGCTCTTCCAACATTTGGAAGCTGCTTATCGGGAAATTGATACAGTCTTCGCTGCCAATGGACTCTCGGAAATGGTATTTACTTCCAGTGATGTACACATACGTGAGGGTGTCGCTGATACATACCTCGAGGTGTTCTCCAACAAGGTTCTTCCTTTCAAGTTGCACGATACGACTGAAGCTGCTTGGGACCATTTCAAAGGGACAGAGAAGCACATGGGCAATGGGAATCTTTACGAGAAGGCGAAGAAGGTGAGTCGTAGGCCACTGCCAACGTATGAGCAATCACTAACTTAAAGCTGTTGCAGGATCTGGAAGAACCATACACTGTCGTTGAGGAATTCACCAAGGAAGTTTATTCCAACAAGTCAAGAGCAGACGTCAAGATGAAGCAAGTGGTGCGCCGTTTTGTCGAACCAGACCGCGATATTGTGATTTGGGTTGCCAATGTTGCACCAACGGAGATTAAACACAAGATGTTGCGGGGATTGACGTACCATTTACGGGGATACGCGCTCACAAAGCGCTCGACTGCTTCGACACCTTCGCAAGAGCTATCTCAACTACAGCTTTGCTATTTGATCTCTCTCGACCAAGATATCGCAATGATATATGGATCCGACACTATGCGAGCACTGACCAACTTTCTCATTGTCAACACTGCCCAGAACATGCGAGTGCACCAAAATTGCGTTGAGAACCGCCTCATAGACCAAGCTCTACATAGGTAACTACTAACAGTACTGAAAGCTCCATTTACAAATCACAATATCACAATTATTGTACAATTATTGTCATCTCGATTTGACGTTGACATGGCATTCCTCCTGGAAGAGGACGATGCCCGCGTGCTGGAGGCTGCAATATCCTTTGTGGACACGTTTGAGATGGATTCTCTACATGACGAAGCTGTGGCATCTCCAGTTCCATGTAGATTGGATACGAATGCAGATGACATGACGAAACGAGCAGTGACAAACGCGAAGAAGAGGATCCTGCGTAAGACTGGTGTATATAGTGACCCGAATAGAGCGCGCACCGAAAGAAGGAGAGAGATCGCATACCTTCGTGAAGAAATGGAGAAACTGCAGATTGACGTGCAAAATTTACAGAACCGGAAAAGTCAACCAAAGCGACCAATGCAGTCGATAATTAATTCTACTCCGCAGATACCGAATCTATGGCAAGTGATTGCGAACAAGCAACGTCAACGACGAGAAGATGCAGAAAGAGAAAATGTGCGGTTAAAGCTGATTGCAGAACGCCAACAAAAAGTGGCTGAAGACCTGACGAGTTTATTTCGAAGAAGAACGAATCAATTGGTACGAAACTCGAAATCTTCTTCTTGTATGAATTGGATAAACATTTTTAACTTGTGTCGTAGGTGAATGACTGTAACTCATTGATGGATGTGAGTCCAAGGCATCAGGTCGTTCACGTTGTGGATTTCTGCGGAGATATTGGAGATTTCCAGGGGCTCTTTCGACACCTTGATGCTGCTCGACAAGAAGTTGATACAGTGTTTGCAGCCAATGGTCTAGAGCAAATGGTGCTTACACCTTGTGACGTGCACATTCGAGAAGGCGACGATGGAAACTATCTGGAGGCTTTCTCCAACAAGGTTTTACCATTTAGACTGAGTGATTCTACCGAAGCAGCTTGGAATCACTTCAAGGGCATTGAGAAACATTTGGGCAATGGGAATATCTACGAAAAAGCGGCAAAGGTAAGCGCTGTACAAATGCGTTGTACTTGTACGTTTTAACGCTTAATTATATGCAGGATTTTGATGAAGCAAACACGGTCATTGAAGCTTTTACGAAAGAAATGCACGCCAATAATCAACGTGCCGACGTCAAAGTGAAACAAGTTGTCCGGCGCTACATAGAACGAGATCACGATCTCGTGATCTGGGTCGCTCACGTCTCTCCAGCTGAGATTCGACACAAGATGCTCCGGGGCCTTTCCTACATCCTCCGAGGCTATGCGAAGATCAAGCGATCGCCAGTGTCCACACCAGATTGTGAAATCTCCCAACTCCAATGCTGCTCACTCATTTCGTTTGATCTGGAGGCTGAAGCGATGTATGGATCTGAGGCTATTCGTACCCTAACGAATTTCTTAGTGGTCAATTCAGCAATGAAGACTCAAGGCCACCAAGATTGTATCGAAAGAGCGCTAGTTGACCAAGTACTACAGCGGGAGAGGACAATGTCCGGGTAAAATGATCTGCCGGAGGACCGTGTGGGCTTTGCTGTACTGGATCTTTACGATTCGTCATCTGTTGTATAATACCAGGACTCATCGTGATGGACCAACGAATCGAGATGCGAGGATGGGTTCGATTCCAGTGGAGTGACGAGATGGAGCGTGTCGATAGCATCAGGTACAACGTTGACATCCTGTCGCCAATCATGCAGCTACTGCATGACCTCGAGGACACTGCCTGCGTGTTCAACAATGCAAATATCACACCGGAAAGCAAGTTAGTAGCTGCCTAAGGCTGAGAGAAACAAGTCTGGTTTGGATTAGCTCTTAAACACGCTAATGTCTAGAGTGCTTCTGTTTTACGGCTGGTAGGAGCGCAGGTCAAGCTTCGTGACCAATTCTGCCAGTTTCTGGTGGACTTCATCGTTGAACTCGATGGCCTTCATGCGATTAATCCAGGCCGAGACCTTCGGATACTTGGAAAACTCGAAGCCCATGAGCTCCAGTTGGTCGATCTCGCAGTACGCAGCAAAGTCGGCAATTGTGGGGAAATCCGTGTGGGCGATGTAGTCATTGACTAAGAACGTTTCAAGAAAAGCGAATTCCTTGGCAATCAGTGCGTCCTTCTCTTCCAGAGCGGCCAAGTCCTTCGGTGTCGCTTTGTTGAGCTTCTTAGCGATCTCCGGGCGGAAGATATTGAGCGTGAACAGACGAGTGTTCGTGTGGTGCCAGTGCAGGAATTCGTTGATCTTGGCGCGCACCTTGACGTCTTTAGGGTACAAGTCCTTATCTCCATTCCACTCGAACTTGTCCGCCACGTACTGCAGAATGGCCATACCCTCGGTGAGCAAGAAATCTCCATCCTTGATTGCCGGCACGAGACGGTTGGGGTTGATAGCCTTGAATTCATCAGTATTGAAGGAAGCAGAGCCAGGGTTCATCTCAACGAACTCATAGTCGACACCTTTGACCTTGAGAGCCCAGATTACAGCACGGGAAGGCTGGCTGATCAAGTTGGCGTAGAGAGTGAGAGCCATGATGTTTGCTTGAGGTGGTATTGCTTGATGCGAAGAATGCAAATTGAAGAATGAGGATGGTTGTCGAGGACTGAAAGTTGGATACCGTACTGGTATCCCTGACATGGGCAGACATCGTGTTTGTCTTACCTTTAGTGTCGCATTGTGGCGCGTGCCAAACTGCTCCATGCAACAAATTATATGCTCACTCCAATTGAGTCAATTGGAGTGAGCATATAATTTGTTAATTATTGACGGGGCTCACTGAGCAGCACACCTCTGCGGGACACTGATCCGACATTGGATTATGGGCCAGCAGTGTCATGTTTCAACCATTACACTTATTATATACATACCAAGTATCAAAGGTATCAAGTGGGATGAGACAACTGTGCACAACATTTTCGTTTTGATTACCTTATTAAAGAGACTAATTAACCCCATGTCGTTCCTCCTCGAAGACACGGACCTAAGCGTCATGGAGGCGGCGCTTTCCTTTGTGGACGAGTTCGCTTCCAACCCTCCACATGCTTCCACGTCTCGTCGTCAACCGCCAGTTTCAGCGGAAGACTTGGAGCGACGCGAGAAGCTCAATGAGCGGAAGAAAATGCTGCGCGCTGCAGGCGTTTACGGCAACTCAAACCACGTACGCAACAACCGCCGGATTGAGATTGCATACCTCAAAGAACAACTGGAGAAGTTGCAACTCGATCTTGAGATTTTGAAGAAGCAGAAAGGGAATGACTCAGTGAAAAGAGCCAAAGCATCGAGTCGACAGACTGCAGCTCCACGACCAACTGCTGATGCTATTGTGGCCATGAACGCGCCGACAATGACGACCGTGTGGGAGAACATCGCAGACAGCCAACGACGACGCCGTAAGAAGGCTGAATGTGAGAACATTCGCCTTAAAATGGTCATTGAGCATCAGCAAAAAGTAGCCGACAATCTACGCAGCTTGCTACAGAAACGAGCGAGTCAGTTGGGAACTGAATGCTCTTTCTTCGCTGAGGCAGGATACGCGAAATACCAAGTGCTGGACTTGAGAGGAGATCTGGGCGAGTTCCAGGGACTTTTCCACCACTTGGACAACGCGTACCAGGAAGTGGACGCTGTGTTTGCAGCGAACGGGTTGAATGACATGGTGGTGACGCGCAGTGATGTTCAAGTTCGAGATGGTGCAGGTGGCAAGTACGTGGAGCTGTTTTTCAACAAAGTGCTGCCATTCAAGCTTCAAGACGCGACGGAGGCGACGTGGGAGCACTTTCGAGGTTCAGATAAGCACATGGGCAATGGCAGTGTGTACGAGAAGATAGCACAGGTCAGTATGACGTCGTTCCTTCCTTGGATTGTCGTTTGAAATCTTGTTGACACTCCCATTTGATGTTGAATAGGATGTGAATGTGCCATTCACAATTCTGGAAGACTTTACCAAGGAGATGCAGTCGAACAGTGCTCGAGCGGACGCTAGGATGAAACAAGTTGTGCGGCGCTATGTGGAACCGGATCGTGATATTGTCATCGCCGTCGTGAGTGTAAATCCCGCTGAAGTCAAGAACAAGAAACTCGCCGGTTTGAGATACCAAGTACGCAGCTACGCCATGACCAAGCGATCAACAGCATCGACACCTGATCGTGAGGTATCACAACTCCAGTGCTGCTCATTGCTCTCGTTCGACGCCGAGACAGAGGCGAAACTCGGCTCCGACGCCATTCGAGCACTGACGAACTTCCTGATCGTCAGTTTAGCTGCAAAAATGCAAGGCCACCAGGACTGCATCGAGAACTCCCTCATGGACCACGCACTACTTGAACAAGTGGCTTGAGAGAAAACGACAAGTAGCAAAGGCAAAGAGCTCTTCTATTATTGCGTAGTGGTAGGAGCTGTGGCCTAAACTGAAGTGTTAATGTACAGATAAATTGTTGTTGCACTTGAGCCTTCAACTCCTCCATCCACCATTTTGCCGCGGAGAGACATTGCGCAGCACGTGCCAGAGATGTACGTGATGTACTGAAGTTACTAGTGTTAATACATCTGAAGTACTACGGTAGTAGAGCGCATGGCATTTCCTATGGAGGACGAAGAAGATCGAGCGTTCCAGGCGGCCTTGTCCTTCGTAGACGAGTGTGTACTCGATGACTCGGAGGTCGAGGATGCTGCAGCGATGAGGTCTACCGCTTTGTTGCAACGCGAGGACGAGTGGACTGCTGTGTCCTGTGGTTTCACGCCAACGATGGGCGTTGAGACGTCATTCGGAGCCCAAGGAGGCTACGAAATGACGTCAAAAGCTTCAACAAAGACTCGAAACCTTGCAGTTATGAACCGAGAGAAATTCAAGCGTCGAACAGAGCTCAATGAGCGCAAGAAGATGCTGCGGAAGGCTGGTATCTACGGAGATGCTAATTGGATGAGCAAGGACAGTCGACTGGAGATCGAATACCTTAACGAAAGGATTGAGAAGCTGCAGCTTGACTTGCAGGTGCTACAGAGTCGGAAAAGTAGACCAATAGTCCCAGTTATCCTACAGAATACGGATGCAATGGAGTCAGCACTTGAAATCCCGAAAGTTTGGGAGGATATCGCTTGTCGCCAACAACGTCGATTGAAGGAATCCGAACGTGAGAATGCACGTTTGAAAATTGCAGTGCAACGCCAGCAAAAGGTGGCGAATTGCATGAGCAATTTGGTGCGGAAGCGAGCTCTTCATTTGTCGAACGACTGCTCTACCTTTATGGATTTGGACTTCTCCAAACAGCATATTGTCCGTGCATTGAGTACTCGCAGAGGTGGAGCAGGAGACTTCCCGCTCTTGTTCCGTCATCTGGAGACTGCACACCAAGAAGTGGACGCTGTGTTCGCTTCCAATGGTCTAGCGAAAATGGTGCTCACTCCTAGCGACGTACACATTCGTGAAGGTGTCGACGGTAAATATCTGGAGGCTTTCTCGAACAAAGTGTTACCTTTTGGACTTCGCGCTGCTAAGGAAGCTACGTGGGACCATTTCAAGGGATCCGAGAAGCATCTTGGCAATGGCAATATTTACGAGAAGACTGCGAAGGTAAGTGAAGAAATTGGCAACTTCTTCTTACGTTACCTATTGAACTGTTGTGTGTACTGCTTACCTACAGAACCCTGACGACCCGTACACGATCATCGAGGAGTTCACAAAGGAAATGTATTCCAAGAATGCACGGGCAGATATCAAGGTTCAGCAACTCGTTCGACGCTACATGGAGCCTGACCGAGACATTGTTATTTGGGTTTCAATTGCCGAACCCACCGAGATCAAGCATAAGAAGCTGCGTGGACTCACCTACCATCTTCGAGGTTATGCAATGACCAAGCGGTCTTCAGCGTCGACACCTGAACACGAGGTCTCTCAACTGCAGTGCGTGTCTTTGATCTCGCTCGAACCGGAAGCTGAAGCCATGTATGGATCGGAGACAGTGCGAGCCGTGACCAACTTCCTCATTGTCACTGCAGCCCAAAAGATGCAGGCGCATCAGGACCGTATTGAGAACGCTCTTGTCGACAAACAACTAAAGCGCCACGATATTAAGACGCTGTAGAAACTCGGTTGTCGTCCACGTGAAGATCCCGGATATGAACTCCATGTTACAGGTTTACTCGATGATTATTCGACTTTATACAGATTAGTCTTAACCTGTATAAAACGGCTATTCGGCATTATACAGATTAAGGCACACTTAATAATGGTGTTCTTGCTGGAAGACGATGATCAGTCCTTTGAGGCAGCGCTGTCGTTCCTGGACGAGTTTACTGTTACCAATGGAGAATTGGAGACTATTGCAAAGTCTCCACCTTCAAGACACGATAACTCCGATGCAACGACCGACATCCGAGCGCCCCTTATCCAGTCAGCTCGATGTAAAGCTCCCGTTCGCCTGACGTCACATGAAGACAAAATACGTCGTCGCCTAGAGACAAATGAGAAGACCAGAAGACTGCGCAAGGCTGGAGTGTACGCTGACTCGAACAGGGTGCGCAACGGACGAACGCGTGAGATCGCCTTCCTCCGAAAACAAATGGAGAAGCTACAGATTGACTTGGAAGCGTTGAAAAGACAGAATAAAACACATGCCACAAGACGTTTTTCAGAACAGCAAAATACAGCACAGATACAACATAACCCAAGGATGTGGCAAGCAGTCGTAGATATCCAACGATGTCGCCGAGAGGAATCTGAAAGTGAGAATATCCGGCTGAAGCTCATTGTCGAACGGCAGCGTAGAGTGGCTGATAGTATGGCAAGTACATTGCAGAAGCGAGCAAGTGGACTGGTGGGAAAAGATGTTGACGCTGGTGCTTCAAACTTTAGTTCTAACTTTTATTGTGATGGCGTAGGTGAACGAATGCTCGAGTTTCATCCAGCAAAACTGTGTGCAACATCCTATTGTGCACGTGTTGAGCTTTTGTGGGGATACCGGAGACTTTCGGGAACTGTTCCGACATCTCGAAGCTGAAGTGGACGTTGTGTTCGCTGTCAATGGTTTGGTCGGAATGGTGGATACCTCCGACGATGTACATATTCGAGAAGGTGATGACAGTACGTACACCGAAGCGTTTTCGAACAAAGTGTTGCCATTTGAATTCCATTCTGCGACTGAAGCGACATGGGACCACTTCAAAGGATCAGAGAAACACTTGGGTAATGGCAATATCTACGAAAAGACCGCACGGGTACGTTTGTCAGCGATGAAGATATGACAATTGATCTAACTGTTTTTGTGTTTCTAAAGGACCTCGACGAGCCGTACACGATCGTGGAGGAGTTTACAAAGGAGCTGTTCTCTCAACACTCTCACATTGACATCAAGGTGAAGCAGGTCATTCGACGTTATGTGGAACCAGATCGAGACATCGTGATCTGGGTTGCGCGTGTGTCTCCCGCTGAGATCAAGCACAAAATGCTTAGTGGACTCACGTATCGACTGCGAGGATACGCCATGACAAAGCGCTCGGCTCTGTCTACAGCGATGCAAGAAGTCTGTCAACTCCAGTGCTGCTCTATGATCACACTCGATCAAGATGCAGCCAAGAGATTCAGCTCTGACAACATTCGTGCGATCTCCAACTTCCTAATCGCCAGCACAGCACTCAAGATGCAGGCCCATCAAGATCGTATTGAGAACGCACTCGTACAGCAAATGTTAAGACAAACATTGACATGATGGTGCAAGTCGAGCTGCGATTCTGAGCCAGGCGCCATTGTTGCTGACGTGCGACAAATCCCAGGAGCGGCATTGTTTATACATTTTGGCCAGCGATGGAGGAGATGGAAGACACACAGGCCTTCGAGGCCGCGTTGGCCTTTGTGGAGGAGTTTTCGTTCGATGAAGAGGCAGAAGGACGTCTGTACACAGCACTACAAGAGTCACAAAGCCAAGTTGCACGTCCTGGTCGCCGCAAACGACTTACGTCCAATGAAGAGAAGAAGCAGCGGCAAAAGGAGATCAATGAGCGCAGGAGGCTGCTACGTAAGGCCGGCGTCTACGGTGACTCGAACCGTGTCAGGAACGAACGTACAAAGGAAATTGCGGTGTTGAAGGAACAAATGGAGAAGCTTAAACTTCACTTGAAGATTCTGAAAAGTCAACCGGGTAAAACCAATAGTTCGGTGCTTGTTGCGAGGAAAGCGACCTCAATGTCAAGTGTATGGAGAGACCAGGCAATTCGGCAACGACGTCGTCGAGAGGAAACGGAACGTGACAATGTCCGGCTGAAACTCGCGGTGGACCGACAGAGAAAAGTGGCCAACAGCCTTCAAAACTTGATGCAAAAACGCTCAAGCCAACTGGTGAGTGCGTTTGTGAAATGATTTCCTTGTGAGTAAGAGCGCTAATTGTTGTACTGTGTGGATACAGACGAACGAATGTGCTTCTTTGGTGAACACGTGCTGTTCGCAGCGAAATTCCGTGGATGTACTGGACTTTTGTGGCGATGTTGGAGACTTCCGAGAGCTTTTCTTCCATCTGGATTCGGCCTATAGAGACGTTGACAGCGTGTTTGCAGCTAATGGACTGACGGCAATGACAATTTCTCCAAATGATGTTCACGTTCGAGAAGGTGTGGATGGGAAATATCTCGAGTTCTCCACGTACAAGGATCTTCCATTTGCTTTGCGAGACACGACAGAAGCTGCGTGGAGCCACTACACAGGTGTGCAGAAACACAATGGCAACGGCAGCTTGTACCAGAAGGCGGCGAAGGTAGACTCATACAGTTGTCACTTGCCTTGGGTTTTGACGGATTGTTGTACTCACCTTGTGCTGTTGCAGAGTCTCGACGATCCTTACACGGTCATTGAAGATTTCTCCAAGGAAGTGTACTCCAATACTTCGAGTGCGGATGTGAAGGTGAAGCAAATAGTGCGACGTTACCTCGAACCCGACCGCGACATTGTGATCTGGGTTTCGCATTGCACACCTGCCCAGGTCAAGCACAAGCTCCTACGGGGTCTTGTGTACAACCTCCGAGGTTACTGCATTACGAGACGGTCGCCATTATCAACACCAGGAAACGAGATGACACAATTGCAAATGTGTTCACAGATCTCTCTGGACCAAACGGAAGAGACCAAGTACTGCACCGACAACGTTCAAGCTCTCAGCAATTTCCTCATCGTCCACACCGCTAAGAATGTCCTTACACATCGAGAACATATCGAAAACATGCTCGCCGATCGAGCTCTCAGACAAATTCAAGCATAATAGACACACTACTGGTCACCGGCACCGCTCAGTGGTATCTTGAGACAGTACATTATTGTGCAAAATCACGTGAAGCCCCTCATCCATGGCGTTCCTTCTGGAAAGTGATGACCAGGCTTTAGAGGCGGCACTGTCCTTTGTTGACGCCTTCACTGTAGAGGAACCATCGACAGCAAGTACCAACGTGGAGGCTTTAAGTAAGCGAGAGAAAGCTAATGCCAGGAAGAAACTACTGCGTCAAGCTGGTATCTACAGCGATCCGAATAGAGCTCGTAATGAACGAACGCGAGAGATCGCGTTCTTGCGTGAACAGATCGAGAAATTGCAAGTTGATCTCCACACTCTGCAAAACAGACAAAATAATGATCCAGGTGGAGTGAAGCGGCTCAATGTGGCGCTGGTGGAAGGTTACTCGATCTCCTCCATGTGGCAAGAGCAAGCAATGCGACAACAACGCCGTCGAGAAGAAGCAGAGCGAGACAATGCCCGTCTTCGGCTTACAATTGAGCGGCAGAAGAAAGTGGCAAATAATCTGCAAAACATGATGAAGAAGAAATCAACTCAATTGGTACGTTGCTTGCTTCTTTTGCAGTTCGAACACTATCCTAACTAGATTGTTTCTTTTCTAGACGAATGAATGTGCATCGCTTATGAGTTTGTGCTGTTCACAGCGCAAAACTGTCGATGTGCTGGACTTCTGTGGCGACATTGGAGACTTCAGAGGACTATTTCAACGTGTAGATGATGCCTACAGGAACGTGGACGCTGTGTCTGAAGCCAGTGGTCTATCTAGGTCAACTATTTCCCCTGGGGATGTACACATGCGTGAAGGTGTTGAAGGCAAATTCCTCGAGTTCTCATCGTACAAAGTTCTACCTTACACAATGCGTGCTGCAACTGAGGCGGTCTGGGAACATTTCAAAGGTGTGGAGAAACACTTGGGCGTCGGTAGCATTTACCAAAAAGCAGCAAAGGTACGATCAAAAGCATTGGGGAGTGATTAAGCAATGTTCTAACTTGTGTATTTCTAATTAGAATCTGGATGAGCCTTATACGATCGTAGAGGACTTCTCCATCGAGATCTACTCCAATAGTTCCCGAGCAGACTACAAGACGAAGCAAGTTGTTCGACGCTACATCGAAAACGACCGAGATATTGTGATTTGGGTCTCTCACGCCACGCCCGTCGAAGTTAAACACAAGTTACTGAGTGGTTTGTCCTACAACTTCCTTGGCTATGCGATCACGAAGAGAACTTCGATTTCCACAACAGAGCAAGAGCTCACACAGCTGCAATTATGTTCACGAATTTCTCTCGACCACGAGAACGAGACGACTTACAGCCCCGAAAGCGCTCGCACTCTTGTCAACTTCCTCATCGTTCATGCCGCTAAGAACATTGTAGCGCACCGAGAAAGTATCGAGAACAACCTCGCTGATCGTGTCTTGAGACACCGATTGCAGTGATAACTACCTGCGTCTGTGTCTCGTTTGTGTCATAAACTAAAACGTGCGATAAATGGCGAACTCATTCGAAGACGACACCTTCCAGGCGGCTTTGTCTCTAGTGGATGAGCTTATACGTGATGCGGGTGGAGGTGAAGGCCTTCCCTCTCTGTTCGCGGATAGTGACGCACAGACGCACACGCAAACCAATCGACGTGTCAAATACAATGAGAAGCGGAAGTTGCTCCGCCGAGCTGGTGCGTATGGAGATCCGAACCGAGCACGTAAGGCGCGCACGGAAGAAGTTGCAAGCCTCCGAAGGCAGGTGGAAAGACTGCAACTCGAGTTGGAGGTACTGCAGACACACAAACGCCAAAATGAACCTCCAGCACAGCCTTCTGCGATCGTTTCGAACTCCCGACAACCGAATAAATGGCAGGAAATTGTACTGAATCAACGTCGTCGTCGCAAGGAAGCAGAGCGAGATAATATCCAGTTGAAACTTGTATTGGAGAAGCATCAGAACATGGCGGACAGGCTGCACGGGTTACTACGAAAACGAGCGACTCAAATTGTAAGAATCATTCACTGTCTTGGTACATGTATGCTTTCTTCACTAAGTTTTAAATGTTACCTTCGTAGACAAATGAATGTTCATCTCTGATGAATTTAGTATGTGCCAAGAGCTACATGGTGGACGTACTGGAGCTCAGTGGAGACTTTGGAGACTTCCATGACCTACTTGGACGTCTTGGCGTCGCATATCGAGAAATGGACGCAGTATTGGAAGCAAATGGGCTAAACAAGATGACAGTCAGCCCTTGTGATGTTCACATTCGCGAACACATCGAAAGAAAGTTCGTGGAGCTGATCACTTACAAAATACTTCCATTTGACGTTCGCGCGACGAAGGACGCCGCGTGGAATCATTTCAAAGGCGTCGAGAAACACCTTGGCAACGGCACAATTTACAAGAAGGCTGAAAAGGTGACGATCTTAATACGCTCTGTACATTGTTGTGGCCATGGTTGTAGGACCTCGACGAGCCTTACACTATCGTGGCGGATTTCACAAAAGAGGTTTACTCAAATAACTCTCGAGCAGACATCACGGTGAAGCAGATTGTGCGGCGCTACGTGGAACCAGAACGCGATATAGTCATTTGGGTTGCGCGTGCTAAACCCGCGGAGATTAAACACAAGATGCTACGCGGATTAACGTACAGCTCCCGAGGCTACGCAGTCATACGGCACTTCCCAGATTCACCACCAGATCGAGAATTATCCGTCCTTCAGCAGTGTTCTCGAATCTCCCTCGATCATGGAGTTGAGACGAGATTCTCAGCTCACGATGTTCGCGCTCTAACAAATTTCCTTATCGCAAACGCAGCGCAGAACATGCGTGTTCACCGCGAGTTGATTGAAAACGCATTGGTTGAGCGATGCCGGACGAATGGGTCACTACGACCACAGCCGATGGCCAATTGATTTCAAGTAAATACTGTAATGACATTTTGCGCGTTCTGTTGCATGCACGAACGTCTTGCTAGGTAGCACTACAACATCCTATCTCATTCTTGCGTACGTTTTCGCAACACAGTGTGCAGAGGTTGATGTGTGACAGGAGGTCCGTCCATTTCGAGAAACATGGCGTTCCTCAAAGAAGACGACGCTGAACAGACCGTCCAGGCAGCACTAGGGTTCTTAAATCCCAAGTTTCAGAGACCACTTTGGGAGGGATGGGAGCATCAGCGGGAGGTATAATGGAATTTTTGGTATAAATGATGGAATTTTTGGTATTTTTCTCTTCAAACAGCACATATTTCCATTAAGCGTTGAAACACGCTGGAGGCGTTCGCAGTTTCATGGAAAGAATGTGTGTTTGCCTTGAGAGTGGTGTGACACACGAGAGTTATGAAACGCGACGGTCAGACTGCTGGAGACCACAAAGAGAATCATTGTCAACCCACCAAACACACAGGTACCAAGTTCTATTCACTTCAGTGAATGCGCAGGATAAGCGTATGATACATGATACGAATTCTTTGACTCTTTAAAATCCACCATACCCGCCCCTAAGTTCCAGCTCCTATTCGACACATTCCATGAGACTCGACTAGGGTCGCCATCATTAACCTAGAACGCCTTTTGTCCTGTATCCGGATCGAGCGGGTTATTCCAGCAGTGTTGGACCGTGCCGAAAGGACTCAAGCGGCCGTTGTCTGCTCCAGTGCAGCGGCTGAACGAAACTTTTCAACGCAATAAGTTCGTACATCTGACTCTGCGCAATAGGCTGGCTCCTGAACGCGTCGAAAAGCTTGTGCATATCTACTTCAACTCAAAAAATTGCTCCACTGACGAGCTGGAGTTTCTCGACCAGTTTGTGCCGTTGGAGGAGGAGGATGGCGAAGATGCTGGGACCCAGAACGAGGACTTTATCTACTACTAGTCGTCTGACTTGTGTGTAGGAATGCGCTCTTGATCGACTTTTCATGGTGGTAATGAATAAAGTTCGGCGAAATTTCTTGTGGTTTATTCCTTTTTCCAGGGGCTTGTGGGTGGGACGTGGTATATTCCATATCCCGATTATTCCGTCCCAGACCCCCGCGAACCCTGGGCAGCACTGTCCTTCCTCGAAAGTTTCGAGGGTGATAACGGCCTCTCCCTGCAGCAACTTCCCAGTTTCCCACGCAGCAATAGACTAGTTATCTCAAATGAGGAAAAGACCAGACATCGGGCCGAGATCAACGCGAGGAAGCGGTGGCTGCGTAAAGCTGGAGTGTATGGAGACCCAAATCGAGCCCGCACTGCTCAAAAGAGAGAGATTGCCGACCTCCGAGAGCAATTCGAGAAACTTTAAGTTGAGCTCCGGCTTCTGCAGGAGAAGAAACACAAGGCAGCACAAAAGGTAGCGACCTCACTATCGGCACTTCAGATCCCAAGTCTTTGGCAGAAACTCGCGGCCCGACAACAACAACGCCGAGAAGAAGCCGAACGCGTTAATATCCGGCTAAAGCGGGTAGTGGATCACCATCAGAAACTGGCTGATACTCTGAGTAGTTTGCTGCAGATGCGAACAAGCCAATTAGTAAGCAGTGGAAATGTATTTGCGCTATCGTGTTTGATTGATCTAACTTGCTCTACTGTGGTGCTGCAGGCGAGTAGCTATTCCTCCAGTACTGAACTGCGCTTCGTGAAGCACCACGTCGTTCAAGAACTGGATTTCAACAGGGATAACAGCGAATTTCGGAGACTGCTTCTTCGAATTGACCATGCGTACCGAGATATTGATTGCATTTTCGAGGCGATTGGTCTAGATGCTACGGCTCCGGGCGACGTCCACATTCGGGAACGCACCAGCGGCAAGTATCAGTATTTCGAGTTTTTCAGTAACAACATTTTGCCTTTCGACCTGAAAGCGACGAAAGAGGCTACGTGGTCTTACTTTAAAGGAGTGGAGAAACACCTCGGCTACGGAAATTTATACAACAAGGCAGCTAAGGTGCGTCTTCGATCGCATTCTTGGACTCTAACATGCAAACTCAATTGTTTTGCTGTCGACAGGATCTCGATGAGCCCTACACGGTGGTAGAAGAGTTGACCAAGGAATTATACTCTGAAAATGCGAGAGCGGATATTCGAATGAAGCAGGTGGTCAGACGTTATGTGGAAGCTGATCGAGACGCGGTCGTTCGGGTCTATCAAGCAGTTCCCGTAGAAATCAAGCACAAACTCCTGGGTAAACTAACATACCATTTACAAGGGTATGCTGTGACCAAGGCGGCCCCTATGTCGAGACCAGGACGTGAACTTTCGATGTTGCAGCTTTGCACACTTGTGTTTTTCGACCGAGAAAAAGTCTCGGAAGCATGCGATCCTCGTAGTCTCAGTGCTTTCACTGAATTTCTCATTGCCCACACAGCACAAAATACTCGCGCTCACTGCGATCTCATCGCGAATGCTCTGGCTGATGAAGCACTAGCGACGTTATAGTACTTCAACTACTATTAGAAATATTACTCGTTATAGTACTCAACTACTATTAGAAATATTACTCCTGGATGTATTAATATTACTATAAATTTATAATAGTATATGCTTTTTCCTTGATAGGTATTTCACTGCCAACTATGGCATTCGACTTCCCCGACGACGCCTTCTTGGCAGCCTTGTCATTTGTGGAGGAGTTCACACTCGACGATAAAGATGTACCCCCTAATACCCTACTCAGTTTGTACAGGATATTGTGTCGCCTTCTCTGCGCTCCGAGCCAATCATTGTGGACTCAGATACACTGAAGGAGCGACGCCGTCGACTGGTGAATGAAAAGAAAAAACTGTTGCGTAAGTCTGGAATTTATGCCGATCCGAATCGAGCACGCAGCGAGCGCCGAAAGGAATTGTCCGTCTTCGTGAACAGTTAGAGAAACTTCAGCTGGATGTTCAGGTGCTCCGAAACCGCGAAATCAAATATTCACGGAATACCGAAAGTCTTGAAAATGTTGTTAGGTTACCATTGCAGGTACCTGCTGTGTGGCAGGAGATGGCAATGCGCCAACGACAACGTCGACAAGAGGCAGAACGGGATAATATCCATCTGAAGCTCGTTGTGAAGCGCCAACAACAAGTAGCGCAGACGCTGGGAGCTCTGATTCGACGTCGAGCACTTCAAGTGGTAAGACCTGTACCCAAAGTTCCTACTTGCTGGCAAATTGTGTCTGCTAACTTCATACTTGCGTGGTAGCAGACGAAGGAATGTGAAAATGTAACTACCCGATCAAGCTTAACCCACCATGTTGTGAACGTTTTGGATATTGAAGGAGATATGGAGGACTTCCGTATCCTGTTTCAACGGATGGAGACGGCTTATCAAGGACTGGAAGAGCTTTTTGCTGCGAACGGGCTAACAAACCCAGATCTACCCTTGGACGAAGTGTACTTGCGTGAAAGTGTTGGCGGAGGTTATCTCGAATGCTTCAGTCACAAAGTGCTCCCATTTGAACTACGAGCCACAACTGAGGCTGTGTGGGAACATTTCAAGGGCACTGAGAAGCACTTTGGTAATGGAAGTCTCTACACGAAAGCAGCGAAGGTGTGTGTATTAGATGAAACCTTGAGAATAGATACCTTAGCTCTAACACTTGTTTCGACCAGGATCTGGACGAGCCGTACACGATCATCGAGAATTTTACAAAGGAGTTGCATTCCAATGCCTCACGCGCTGACATTACAGTGAAGCAGGTTGTGCGTCGCTATGTGGAACGAGACCGCGATGTTGTTGTCTGGGTGGCGCGTGTAGCACCTGCTCAAGTGAAACACAAGATGCTGCGTGGATTAATGTATAACCTACGTGGCTACGCAGTGACGAAACGATCGCAAGTCGCAGGACAAGAGGTGTCGTTGCTGCAGCAATGCTCACACATTTCATTCGACCAAAACCCAGACGTGAGGTGCAGTCCAACCAATTTAGTTGCACTCATGGACTTCCTGGTCGTTAACAGTGCGCAAAACATTCGAAGCCACCGCGAACGCATCGAAGACATTCTGGTAGATCAAGTTGTAGGACATCGTATGCATTAAGAGAAGGGATAACGTTGCATGACACTCGGGATTGTCACACATTGACCAATCAACTGTAATATGGCGTTCCTACAGGAAGGGGACGGTGCTTTTGAGGCTGCGTTGTCGTTCCTAGATGAGTTCGCTACCTGCCCGACGGTAGCTGAAGACTCTCTGAGTGCTTCGGACCTGGATGCAACGAATGAATCGCAGGAGACGAAACGCCGGAGGGGATTAACGGAGGAAGAGAAGACGCAGCGAAGGGCACAGTATAATGAGAGAAGGAAGCTCCTACGCAAAGCCGGAGTGTATGGGGATGCGAACAAGGCACGTAATGAACGTGCAAAGGAGATCGCACACCTTCGTGACCAGGCGGAGAAACTACAGATTGATCTACAGATACTACAGACACGAAGTGCACAGAAGCACAGCGTAGACCAGAAGCTAGAGAATGAATCTGCTTTAGCTTCCAGTTCGCAGACTACTGGAATGTGGCAAGAATTAGCAGAGCAGCAACGACGTCGTCTTCAGGAGGCAGAGCGAGATAACGTTCTATTGAAAATGGCGGTGGAACGACAACGGAAGGTGGCGAACAACCTCCAAACGCACATGCAGCGACGATCGACGCAGTTGGTACGTGGATAACAACTGAATTTGTAGTTGTTAGGTATGCTAATGTGTTTTGTGTGTCTATTAGACGAATGAATGTGCTTCTCTAGTTACGACTGCGCTCTCGAACCCTCGCAGTTTCAACGTATTAGACTTCCGAGGAGATATGGAGAGCTTCCGAGGACTCTTTCAACGTCTTGATGACGCATACCACAAGTTGGATCAAGTCTTCATGAAGAATGGTTTGGCCAGTTTGGCTTTATCTCCTGGAGATGTCCATTTACATGAACGCAAAGAAAACTCTTTCGAGTTCGCTAGCTACAAAGTCCTTCCGTTCGATGTCCAATCTACTGCAGAAGCTACTTGGACACATTTCAAAGGTGTGGAGAAACATCTTGTGAATGGAAGCTTGTACGAGAAGGCTGAGAAGGTAAGTGTTAGCAGCTTGTTACTCAACATGACAGCAACTTACGTTTTCATTAACAGGGTCTGGACGAGCCGTACACGATCATCGCAGACTTCAAGAAGGAGACGTTCTCCAGTAGCTCTCGGGCGGATATCCAGGTGAAACAAGTGATCCGACGTTACGTCGAAGAAGACCGAGATGTTGTCATTTGGGTCGCACGTGCAGGTTCCATCGAGATCAAGCATAAGCTCCTCCAAGGACTAACATACCATCTCTTAGGCTACGCAGTCACACGACGCTCGTCCGAGTCGACTCCAGATCGGGAAGTGTCGGTTCTCCAATTGTGCTACAAAGTGTCGCTCGACCAAGACGTCCCCGCCAACCTCCAGTCCTTAACCGACTTCCTCATTACTACTACAGCTGAGAGCATTCGAGCCCATCGAGAGCGAATCGAGAACGCTCTGATCGACCGATCCCTACGCCTCCGTATGCTCGGCCAATAAAAGTTTTATAAAACCAATAGAAATCGATTTCTCGTACCGCAAAGCAAATTCCGCATTCCCAGTGCCATGGCCTTCCTGCAAGACGACGACGCGGCGTTTGTCGCTGCTCTTTCCTTCCTAGACGACTTTCCACCTGTGTCTTCTAACCGGGTTAGCGCTGTAACGAGTCTGGATGAGTCGTTAGAGGACTCGACGGACTCTGCTGCTAGTTGCAATAACAAGTCTAAGCCCAGACGTAGACGCCGAAATGAGAAGAAAGAGGAGACGGAAGAGGAGAAGAAGAGACGGAAGACGGAGCTCAATGAGAAGAGGAAGCTCCTGCGCAAAGCTGGTGTCTATGGAGACGCTAATAAGGCAAGGAACGAGCGGTCGAGAGAGATTGCCTTCTTACGGGACCAAATGGAGAAATTGCAGCTTGATCTGCGTGTTTTAAAGACGCGTAAAGCTCAAGAAGAGAACGACGAGAAGAAACAGAAGCAGAAGACAGCGGTGGGGGGCAAGTGCACGCAGATTACGACAATATGGCAGGGACTAGCAGAACAGCAAAAGCGACGCAGAGAGGAAGCCGAACGGGATAATGTGCTGCTGAAACTAGCTCTAGAACGACAGAAGAAGGTGGCAGACAGTCTGCGTGGACTGATGCAAAGGCGAGCAGTACAACTGGTAAGCAACTATGCCTGGAACTACCTGTAGGACTATCCACTTATCTTGTCTTTCTTGTCTTTCTTGTAGACGAATGAGTGTTCGTCATTGATGATTCTGGGGCGATCAAAGCATCAAACTGTAGACGTGGTGCCTTTACTTGGTGACTTGGGTGAGTTCGAAGGACTATTTCGTCGACTGGAAGCTTCGTATCGAGTCCTGGACGAAGTGTTCATGTCCAATGGCCCGGCTGGAATGACAATTTCCCCTGTAGACGTCCACGTGCGTCAAGGAGTCTATGGTTTGAACAACAGCCTCGAACTCTCCAGTTACAAAACTCTACCATTTGATATGCAGTCAACGGCTGATGCAGCCTGGAAACACTTCAAAGGTGTGGAGAAGCATCTTGGCAATGGAAGTCTGTACGAAAAAGCGGAAAAGGTAATTGCTGCTGATTTACTACGACATTATGACTATGGCTTCTTGTACTAACCCCCACTTGGATAAACAGGACGTCGGTGATTCGTATACGCTTGTAGCGGACTTGAAGAAGGAGATCTTCTCCGAAAACTCGAGTGCAGATATCAGAGTGAAACAGGCAATTCGACGATATGTTCAAGAAGACCGTGATGTTGTAGCTTGGACTTCGAGGGTAGCTTCTATCGAGATCAAGCACAAGCTACTGCGTGGGCTGAGCTATGACCTGCGGGGCTACGCAATCACCAAGCGTTCACCGGAATCCACTCCGGAACGGGAGCTCTCCGTTTTACAACTGTGCTATTTGGTCACCTTTGACCAAAACATGGAGGCTGCCTATACTCAAGACGACGCTCAATCCATCATGGACTTCATGGTCGTCAGTCTTGGGAAGAATATGCGAGGCCATCGAGAATTCATCGAAAATGCTCTCGTAGATCAAACACTTGCACAAGATAGATAGCTTAGGGTTTAGCTGCAAAACCCTAGTAGAAATATTGGCAATTCAAGTGTCATATTTGCGATAAAAATGCAAGCGTTGCTGGACGACGATGTCTTCGAAGCCGCCATGTCCTTCCTAGACGAATACGCGTCCGAGGAGGCGGATACAGAAGGAACTAGAGCGCTAGATAGCCAGAGACCGGTGAAACAGAATAAATCTGCTGGCTCTGCGGACGAGAAGCTTCAGAAGAAGAAGAAGTTGAATGAAAAGAGGAAGATGTTGCGCAAACTCGGCGTCTATGCTGACCCGAACAAAGCGCGGAATGCACGCAAGAAAGAGATCGTTTATCTACGGGAGCAATTGCAGAAGCTGGAGAACAACCTGAGCACCATACAGAACAGAAC
Source organism: Phytophthora colocasiae (assembly GCA_018806915.1). Taxonomy (NCBI): domain Eukaryota; phylum Oomycota; class Peronosporomycetes; order Peronosporales; family Peronosporaceae; genus Phytophthora; species Phytophthora colocasiae. Next base: position 1,071,643 of record JAGKQI010000104.1, on the reverse strand, counting down.
TAATGACAATCTGCAAAAGCAGCACAGAAAAAAAGTGGAGAAAGAATGACAATTGTTCCTAAAGTATGGCAGGAGATAGCAGCACATCAACGACGCCAACGATCAGAAGCAGAAGACGAGAATATTCACTTGAAACTTGCAGTGGAACAGCAGAAGAAAGTAGCAGACAGCCTTTGCAGCTTGTTACGGAAACGAGCAGCTCATCTCGTACGCCGTGACTTTTTCTTTGTATTATTGTTGGTATGCTTAACTGTATGATGCTGTAGGGAAAAGAATGTTCAGCTCTCACGGCCAATTCAAGACATTGCATCAACCGAGTGCTCGACTTCCGTGGGGACATTGGAGAGTTTCAGGCGCTGTTCCGACATCTTGATGCAGCCAAATTGGAACTGGATACGATGTTCATGATCAACGGTTTATCTAATATGACGATTTCTCCAGTCGATGTCCACATTCGTGAAGACAGCGATGGCAAGTATATGGAGTTCTTCACTTACAAGGAGCTCCCTTTTCGAGTACAAGAAACGACTGAAGTGTCGTGGGGTCACTGGAAAGGAATGGAGAAACACATCATGGGCAATGGCGACTTGTACCAGAAGACCGCAAAAGTATGTGTTCTGTTGTGTATATCTGTTGTCTAATACTAATACTTGGCTCGTAGGACCTCGACCAGCCCTATACTATTATTGAGGACTTTACAAAGGAGCTGTACTCGAAAAATGCTCGAGCTGATGTCCAAGTGAAGCAGGTCATTCGACGCTACGTCGAAGCCGACCGAGATATCATCATCTGGGTTGCCCGTCTAATACCAGCAGAGATCAAGCACAAGATGCTTCGTGGACTGACCTACAACCTCCGCGGTCAAGTGGTGATCAAACGATCTCCTCACTCAACTCCCGACCAGGAAGTTGCAGTGCTACAACAATGCTCCCTCATTTATCTAGACCATGACTCTCGATATCGATACGACCCGTCCAATCTACGAACACTCACCAAGTTCCTCGCCATCCACGCAGCTCAAAACCAACGAGCGCACCGAGAAATCATCGAAGACACACTGCTCGACAGATCAATTGCAGTCCCGAAGCTAATTTACACTTAAAGAGCTATACCATCCGTTTGAATAGCAGATTATACACATAGCGAACAATTTTGCAAATCCTTGAAAATTTACTCAAATTTCGGCGGGCCATCACCCGTTTTACATTTGTATTGTCATAATGGCGTTCTTGGAGGACGACGACGCTGTACGCGCCTTTGAGGCGGCCCTGTCGTTCGTAGAGCAGTATTCTATCGATACGTCAGTATTTACTGCTTGTCCCTCCTCAGGTGGCGCGTCTTTGACGGGTTTATCGCCGTCTCTGGCGTCTGAGGACATTGAATTATTATCGCCGAGTATGACGCCTTTAATGTCGACTTTACACCCTCTTGTCACGTCCCCTGGTACTCAGAGCGATACGTCTATGGCTTCTCCGTCTTCTCCTGCGTTTCAGCTATCGAAAGAGCCGTCCGCGAGGCTCGAACTCGGTCTAGCAGCTACAGAAAAGGTCTCTACGAAAAGGAAAACAGTCTCCAGATGTAAAAAGAAGACAACGGGTGGCCCGAAGAAGCCTGTGACGAGAGGAGACCCGAATCGAGCCAGGAATGAACGGAAGATCGAACTGGCGTATCTAAGAGAGAAGGTTTCGCAACTGGAGCTGGAGTTGAGAGCTCTGCAGCTCCATCCAAGGACTCAGACGAGAGCTATTCGGCAGGATGGAGAGAAACGACAGAAAGAGACAGTGAAAGACACCAACTCGACCATTTCGCTGTACGATCCAGTGCAGGTTCCCACTGTGTGGAAGGAAGTGGCCACTCGTCAACGCAGGAGGAGGGAGAAGGCTGAGAGAGAGAATGTCCGGCTGAAACTCATCTTGGAGAATCAGATCAAGATGGCTAAAGGACTGGAGAGTTTACTGCAGAAGAGAGCCAAGCAACAGGTCGTGGACTGCTCTAGTTTGTCTCGAACTAAGAAGTCCAAATACTCTCAAGGCCGCACACTGGACTTCCGAGCCGACGTGCACGACTTTAAGGACTTGCTGGCACATTTGGACAGAGCTTATCGAGAGGTTGACGCTGTGTTCGCTTCCAATGGTCTGGCGACGATGGAGAACACGCATCGTGACGCCAGGATGCGCGAAGGAGCTGACTGTATGTACTTGGACATTTTTGCCAACAAGGTCATGCCGTTCGGAATGCGAGCAACTGCACAGGCAGTTTGGAATCATTTTAAAGGAGCGGAGAAACACCGGGGGAACATGTACGAAGGGAAAGTGGCAAAGCATCTAGCAACGCCAGATGCTCCTGACACAATTATTGAGGACTTTGCGAAAGAATTCTTTGCTGACAGTGCACGAGCGGATTTCCATGCCAAGCAAGTTCTTCGTCGGTACGTCGAGGAGGACAGAGAGATCGTGATTTGGGTAGCGAGCGTCGTCCCGCTCGAGTTCGATGATCAACGCGTCAAAGGCCTTGGATTCCGCCACCAGGGATACGCTGTCACTAAGCGAGCAAAAGTATCCACGCCCAACCGTGAATTTTCCCTCCTGCAGTTATGCTCCTTAGTGTCACCGGAGAAGGAGGACCATACGGTGTATGACCCTGCAGCTGTGCGTGCGCTGACGGATTTCATGCTTGGAACTGTGGCAGGAAACATCACAGCCAGTCAGGAGCTGATTGAGAATGTGCTGATGGATGAAGCTGTGAAGCCGTAGCCTTCAGCAGCTGGGGTCTATGTTGCACGTGTACTAAAATCTTAGTGTGTTTTAACTTTGACGCTCTTGCTTTTAGATGTCAGAAGTGTCTACGAGAGTAAAGCCAGGAGCAAGCTCAACACTGTCACCCAGCTCGATATCTTGGCAATTGCGGCGGAAGAGATATTTTCACCAACGGTGGTGGAGTCAGCTGCCAGCGTGAAGTTCGCGCAGAGTTCGTTTGACATCCCAGCGTCATTATACACGTCACAATTCGTTTGGGGACCGATTGCCACAACGAACTCGCCGTTTTCGGCCTCCTGCTGTAAGCCGTTGCCGATCTGAGGCTTGTACACGCTCCAATCGTCCACTGTCAGGGTGAACGTGACAATTGTGGAGGCCCCCGCTTGAAGCTCAATCTTCTCGAACTTGCGCAGCATCTTGACTTCTGGGACCGCGATCGCGCGATATGGTTGGATGAGAAAAAGCATGACGGTCTCCTTGCCTGCCATCGTGCCATTATTCGTCACTGTGACTGACACTGTGATACTAGCGTCCATGCTTTTGACTTTTCTTGTGCTTAGCGTCAATTCCGAGTAGGAGAAGTTGGTGTAGCTCAGGCCAGCACCGAAATCCCACTGCATCTCGCAAGCGCCGTAGTTGCATTGTGTACTCACTCGGTGGTAATACGGGATCATGATGTGGCCTGAGTACTTTGGGTAAGTAATTGGCAACTTCCCACTTGGATTGACGTCTCCGAACAAAATCTCTGCCATGGCTTGACCTCCTTGCTCACAGGGAAGACCACCCCACACAACAGCAGCAACCGAGTCGGGCAGTGATCCCAACAGTCTTGGACGTCCTTCAAAGAGGACCAAAACGACTTTCTTTCCTGTGTTGGCAAGGGCTTGAACGTACTCGAGTTGTCCGGAAGGCAATGCCAACTCGTTGATATCTCCCCACTTCTCGGCGTAAGGGGCTTCCCCAATGGCAACGATAACTACATCAGCATCACTGGCGTAACCTGTAGCTGTGGATAAATCCTCTTCGGAGTAAATGCCGTCGCTGTCAAGGCCGTTGAAGTACGTGACGGAATCATTTCCAACCAGGTTCTCGATCCCCTCTCTGACCGACATGCCGTGAGCAAAGTACTGATTACCAGACGTTCCTTGCCAGTAAATACTCCATCCTCCACACTGGAAGCCAATGTCATCAATCGAAAATCCTGTCAGGAACACAGAAGTTCCTTTGGAAAGTGGTAAGAGGTTATCATCGTTCTTGAGGAGCACAATGGATTCACGTGCGAGATTCAGCGCTTGTTCCTGGTCGTCGTCGTTCCCCACAAGGTCAACATCGCTCTCACCAGGCACCGACGTATCGTACAGCCCCATCTGAAGCTTCATCTTGATGATACGCTTGGCTGACGAACGGAGACGGTCTTCGTAGTCCGAGTTGTTACCCAGAACGTATTTGGCTTGGTCAATGAAGTCTGTGCTGAGCGGCACCATACTCATATCCAGTGACGTGTTGGCAATGACCAACTCCACTGCATCTTGCTGAGTACGCACAACTCGATGCCAACTTTGGAGATTGTTCACCTCGCCCCAGTCAGTCACTACAACGCCGTTAAACTCGAGATCGTCACGCAGAAGATTGTGCAGGATTTTGGTACTGGAGACGATCGGGACGCCGTTCAAGGACACATAGTTTTCCATCGTCGACATGGCACCATGCTCAACCCCAGATTTAAAAGCTGGTACGTGGTAGTTGAGCAGGTCAAAGTCCGAGATGGTCACGCCTTCGCGGTCCACTCCAGTAGCGGTTTGCGAGTACCCGATGAAGTGTTTCATACACGCTCCGCTTTGGCTGTTGTTCTGGACGCCTTGGATATAGGCAGCACCCAGTACCGATGCCAAGTACGGATCTTCGCCGAAAGTTTCGAATGTGCGAGTCCATAGGGGATTGAACGAGATGTCGAGAATGGGGCCTAAGACCCAGCTAATGCCTGCTGCAGCCGTGTCCCGACCAGTTACGAAGCCCATTTGGCGAGCCAAGTCCGGGTTAAAGCTTGCACCTGCATTGATTTGCTGCGGAAACAAGACGGCTTTGTCCACGTACTGCGCTCCGTGTACTGAATCAAGACCGTAGACCATCGGGTGTCCTCCGTTCTCGTCCATGTGGTACGTTTGGATCTCTTTGATGGTATTTCTCCATCCGGTGGCGTTCCAACCGGCGAACGGCGAGTTCAGGTATGAGCCGATGCCTAGTTTAGCGAATTGGCGTACGAGTGTCTCGTTCACGGAATGATCGTCGTTAAGTACCATCGTGATGTCAAGTTGACACATTTGTCCGATCACTTGGTCCATTGAGAAGTTGTCCACGATCGTCTGTGCCTTGGAGTCCAAACTGTCACTCCCGCTACCGGAGCTGGCGAATACAGGTTGCAGTAACACTGCAGCAGCTAGTAGCCAATTTGTGAGCATGGTTCCGGAAGGTTACGAAGCAAAGCGGACAGGTATTTCCCAGACAGGAAAATGAAGAATGAGCTAGAGCTCTCTGGTCGACAACGGTGTACTGCCCACTCGCATGTCGTTGCTGCTGAGTTGACATGCCAGAACTCTGATCGCCTTTTTCTAAAGCGCGGTACTAATGGTATCCCTGTGCTACATTAGATCCAAAGTTTTGGATCGTTTCAGAGAAAACGTACAGCGGTCAGGCTCCGCTACGAGCAGAACTTCAGTTGATTGTGTGGATTCGATTCAAGTGTTAAGACAGCACGAGGGCGATGCACACGCACTGCAACTCGCAGCTGTGTTGCACTCTGCATCCAGTTTTTCTATGTTCATGTAAGCAAATGGCATCCGTCTACAGTAGCGCTAATCGACAGGGACCACGGGGTACTTGCACTTGTTGACAGCTTGTGATGACAGCAAGTCGTTCTTTTTGTTTGTCGAATCAATCATGTCATGGATTTATGGTGCTTTCCGGAAAATGTGCTCGCTTCTTCGGTAATCGACACGATCACTTACAAAAGGCCAGCACCAACGTTTACAGTTCCTGCCCCACTAGTAGTGTCAACGCTGAACTCAGCGCACTGAGGGTTCGTGATGTTGTTGTACACGTTGCACCACGTCTCGGGTTTGATGGCCACCACGTAGTCGCTGTCTTCAAACACGCGCTTCAAGCCCTTTCCGATCTGCGGGTCGTATACACTCAGGTCGTCGGTGGTCAACGTGAACGAGACGTCCATGGACTCACCAGGCTGCAGCTCAATCTTCTTGAATTTCTTCAGCTGCTTCACTTCCGGCACGGAGATCAAGCGGTACGGTTGAATTAGGAACAACATCACCGTCTCTTTGCCAGCACGGGTACCAGCATTCGTCACAGTCACAGTAGCGGTGATAGTGTCCGAAGCACTGGTAAGCAGAGTCGTGTCTAAAGTCACAGCCGAGTAGTTGAACTTGGTGTAACTGAGACCCGAGCCGAAATCCCATTGTTGCCAACAGTTATCCCAAGCACAACGAGTTGTGACACGGTGGTTGTAAGGAATACCGACGTTGGCCGGATCCTTCGGGTACGTGATAGGCAATCGACCACTCGGGTTTACATCTCCGTAGATGATTTCCGCCATGGCTTGTCCACCGAGTTCACAGGGCAACAGACCGTCAATAATGGCCATCGAGTTGTCAGGGATCGAGCCAAGCAAACGTGGGCGGCCTTCAAACAGAACGACAATCATCTTGGTATCAGTCGCACGCAGAGCCTCGACGTATTTGACTTGACCTTCAGGAAGCTCCAGATTGTCGATATCCCCAGGTTTCTCGGTGTAGTTCGGTTCACCAATAACCACGACAGTGTACTCGTGTTGACTAGCGTAGCTCACAGCAGTTTCCAAGTCTTCGTCCGAGATCGAGCCGTTCGCGAGTAAACCGTTAAAGTAAGTGAACGAGCTGTTGCCCACCAAGTTCTCGAATCCCTGGCGGACGGTGACACCGTTAGGGAACATTTCGTTACGGTGTAACCCTGCCAAGCCTTGCTCCATCCACCACATTGATAGCCGACATTGTTCGCTGAGTGGCCAGTGAGGAAGACAGAAGCGTCTTTAGGAAGGGGAAGCACGTCTTCCGCGTTCTTTAGCAGTACAATCGATTCACGGGCCATGTTCAGAGCAGCAGTCTTGTCTTCTTCATTGCCTACCAGTGACACGAACTCCTCACCAGGCACGGGGTTGTCGTACAGTCCAAGCTTGAGCTTCGTCTTGATGATACGCTTGGCTGACTTTCGCAGTCGAGCTTCGTTCTCGGGGTACTTCTCCAACATGTTTTGTGCGTAGTCGATAAACTTGGTGTCGTTGGGCACCATACTCATGTCCAGGGAGGTCTGCTTTAGTGACAAGGCTACAGCATCTTCGTATGTGTTCACAACGCGGTGCCAGTCTTTGAGGTTGTTAATTTCGGCCCAGTCAGACACCAAAAGACCTTCAAAACCGAGATCCGAACGGAGAAGGTCGTTCAGAATGCGGGAGCTGGCGATCACAGGTTCTCCGTTGATGGAGATGTAGTTCTCCATGGCAGACATAGCACCGGCATCCATAGCGGCCTTGAACGGTGGCAGGAAATAGTTGAGTAGATCATAGTCAGCCATGACGACGTTGTCTCTATCATGACCTGTAGCGGTCTTCGAGTACCCAATGAAGTGCTTCATACAGGCAGCAGTTTGGTTGTAACTCTGAAGACCACGAACGATAGCGCCTCCCATAACCGAAGCCATGTAGGGATCTTCACCGAACGTCTCGTAGGTTCGAGACCAAAGGGGATTCTGCGAGATCTCGAGAATGGGTCCAAAGACCCACGGGATTCCAGCAGCTTGAGTGTCACGAGCAGTGATACGACCAGCTTCGTAGACCAAATCGGGGTTGAAACTCGCTCCACTGTTGATCTGTTGTGGGAAAATGACAGCTCCTTCGACGTAGTTGGCACCGTGAACGGAGTCAAGGCCGTAGATAATAGGGTGTCCGCCATTCTCCTCCATGCTGATCTCCTGGATCCTCTTGACGACGGCACGGAACTCGGACGCAGTCCATCCGTACTTCCCCTCCATGGGATTGTCCCAAATAGTGTTGAGGTACGAACCAACGTACTGCTGAGCATACAGTCGGACCCAGTCCTCGTTCAGCGTGTTGTCCTTGGGGTTAATGACTACACTGATGTCGATTTGTGTCATTTGGCCGATCACTTGAGCCATGGAGAAGCCATCAACGATGGACTGAGCTTTAGAATCGAGAACAGCATCCTCAGCAGCAGCAGCAGTAGAAGCCGACACTGTACCGTGCAGAGACAGAATCGCCGCCACTGCGGCCGAATAGGCTGCGGCCAAGAAGAGCTTCACCATCGAAGATGTACTGCGTTGCGCAGTGGGGGAATTGAGAAGTGAACAGTATCCCCTTTGGACAGCCCAGCCTAGGAATGTCAATCGTAAACACACCTTTCTGGATCTACGAGTGCCCTATCCAACTGGTTGACGTTATTCAGGTCTTCTCGGTAATGTTGACAGAGGCTACTAGAGGAAATATAACTTTCACATGTCAGAATCTGAAAAACACAGTAGCCCATCTCCACAATACGCACAGACAGGCCAGGCTCCATGCCTGGCTGCGCACATCGCGATAGGAGTGACGGGATGAGCACGCTGGATGAACTTCTGGGCCGGCAGTGCTGTGGTACACACCGGATTGTGGTACTGTATATTCACACGCAATCTACGGTCGAAGCAGCATCCGCCGAAGAAGCGCTGCACGGGCGTCCAGCACTCAGACCAAGACCATGCCGGGCCTCAGCGCGCCGGAGCTGGCACCGGAAGAGCTCCGCGCAGGGGAAGTAATCGAGTATTATTCGCGCGCGTTCGTGTGTGGCGACCGGCGAGGGTATCGTCGCGCTGTCGTCACCCGTGTCGATGGCGACGCGCACGTCGACTTTCCGATAGGGTGGACACGGAGGAGGTGATCCCGCCGGACATGGTGCTTAAGCGGGTCGCAGACCGCTTCAGTATCCCCCTCAAGGCTGGGGCATCCAAGTGGCGCAAGATCCGGACTTTTGGTGGTGACGGGAACTTTCTCGGCGGAAACACGTTCCAGCGCACTCAATAAAGCGCTCGAAAAAGCAGTTGCAGCTGCATTCGACGCCGTACGTGACTGATATCGCGATGCATGCGAGGAAGTAGTTCCGGAAACGCCGCAAACCAGCGCCTGCAACTCTCCAGACGCGGAATCCAATGCGGACCACATGCGGTCACCCACCACACCGACGCGAGGCAGTCCCCCGACTCCGAGCATTGCGGAGGCCTCTATACGGTCTAAGGAGTGCTGTGCAAGCGAGGGAATCGGCTTCGACTCATCTCTGAAGCCGAGTATCGACTTAGTGTCGCCTGAAGAGGAGAGCGGATCGATGTCTAGTACTGCTGAATCAGGTCGACTTAGCAAGCAGAGGCGGCTGCTTACCTCCAAGCCATACCGAGCCGCCACGCCCGCGCGAAGATACGCCACCGAGCCAAGAAGAAGAGGGCGCAGTGGCACGTGCCCCGATCGAGGAAACGACGACACCTGGCCAAGTGCGCCATAACCAAGAGCGGAAACGCGATCTACCACGCCAAAACATTTAAGGCTGCAATTTTCAAGAATTTGCAGAGCATCCCGGAGGTGCAGGAGCACCTGGAGAACTTGCACACTCGTCGTACTACCTACCCGGATCCCGCGCAAAAGGCGAGCCGCAACCTGCTCCGTGCAGTCCCATGGCCTGCCGAAATTCGACGCATTACCGGCTGCCAACGGAATGGCGTGAAATTTCCGGACATTGGGTCCTTCGACCCCAGTGCATGGGGGACTGCTTCTGGGACTCTTGCTTAAACGTGGCGTCGGCATCGTTTTGCACCCCGAAGTACTGCAACCTCGGATCGAGGTGCAGCAACGCACCGCGCACTCTGAGCACCCTGCAGTTGTTCGAGACTGGCCGTGTAGGACTTGGAGTTGCACCACAACTGATCTCAACGTCGGCGACGTATTGGGTGAGTACTGCGGCGAGCTCACAGGGTTCCCTGCAGTAGTTGAGGGTCAGCCGCCTGTTGCTGTGAAGGAGAACAGCGGGTACACGCTCCTGTATAATGCCAGGTCGGTGAACAAGAACTACGTATACGTAGACGCCTTGAGGTGCGACTCGATTACGAGATTCCTTTCGCACTCCTGCGAGCCCAACGCAGCCTTCGTGGAGCAGCAGACACGTGCACGAGTGCGTGTACTCGTCAAAATGATCAAGAACGTGAAGGCAGGCGACCAGGTGACGGTTCACTACGGTAATGAGCGATGGTTTAAATGCGCATGCGATCGGTGCTGGCCGCCTCGTGTTGTAGAGGACATTAACAGCGAAGAAGAGAAGTAGGAGGTATTTCCTCGCATCTAATGCTATCACCTAGTTCTCACTCGATTAAATGAACTCACTGAGCAACCATTTCCTTCCACGTATGAGTGCAGGAGACGTTCTTAACGAATCGACACAAATGGTAAGATCCCTCACATGCAGTGCATTAATCTCAATGCTGCGGATATGCACGTGAACTAACATTGCCGTAACTCGAAGTAATGCAGCCGCTGGATCACATAAAGCTCACCCCCCCAATCTGTAAAGCAGAACCGAGCCACCACCGCTTCGGCTTCGTCGTCGTCGACATCGACAGCCACCTCTCTCCAGCTAACCCGCCTCGGCATGCGCCGTCCGTTTTGAATGATGTAGGCCACACTACAGTTTGCTCGAGCGTCCAGCAGCCCTAGCCGCGCCCCTTTTGCGCGAGTCCCGCACCGTGAGCTTGTACTGTGCTGCGAATGGTGCTGACCCGAAAACTATTGTGCTGACCAGTTTCTATGGTGCCCACGCAGACTTACTGTATTGTGCTCTTACAGCACTGTTGTGTGTCCGTAAGGCGTTCTCAGGCTACTAACACGCCGAAATGCCAGCCATTTCTACAGAGTTGTGCAGTCGAAGGAGCATATTACACGCTCTGCTGGCCATGGAAAGACCCCGTACCGGGTACACGCGGGTACGGTACATGCGTGTATCCCAAAGAGCTGCAACATCGTCTGCGCCGTACACTTCAAGACTCCACCGGAAATCTGGTCCGGATGGCGGATAGGACGCTGTTCAGCATATTGAGCCATACAATTACAAATCATCCGGTGCTCAGCGTTCATGTAATACTTGAAGTCGTCATGAGCCCAGGACAGAATGAAGATTGACGAGGTTGTTACTTGCTGTGACCTTCAGCTTCGACTGAAAGGAGCAGCGTTCCAGTGCAAAATTACTCGTCGGATAAGGTCATGTAGTACAATTCTTTTGTAGCTCAGTTTTTGGTCTAGACCAAAAACTGAGCTACAAAAGAATTGTAAATTGCACCATAGCATAACGCTTGCTTGTCATGTTTACCTCCACTCTGCTGCATATCAAACGTGTATAACGTCGCCCATCGCGTCTCAACTAACGATGTTGTTGTAAACGACAATAGCTCCACTATAGGCACTGTGCCTTCACAAGTAGCTGTTGCATAACTCTTATTTTGTTTAAAAGTTCGCAATGAATTCACACTGCTTCAACGGTGTCCTGGCTTGATAGCCACCACCTAGTTGGTTCCGAAAATGTTGGAACCCACACTATAGAATTGAAGCTAACACACGACATCATTTTGGAACCTCGGAACTACTCGTCCTGGTTCATCATCGTCAAAACTTCCTCCGCACCTAGTGGACACGTCACCGCTGATAAGAGCGCAGTTTGGACGCTCAGCAGTTCCTCGGTCAAGGGTATTGTGAAAAACTCCATCAAGCATCCGAGCTGGTACAAATCATGCTGAAACGTGAGAATGTCACCGTGACACTGGTGGTTCCAGCTGATGGTGGTTGTCTTCGGTGGGTGCGACTCATCCATGTCGATCAGAACCCAATATCCTCGATCACTTGTTGGGACATACACAATATTCCTCCATCGGAGATCGCCGTGGCAATAGTTGCAGCCGTGCCAAAACTTCAGAGCTGTAAGCATTCCTTGCAGCCATTCGCGCACTTCCTCCATATTCTCGGGTTCTCTAGAAAAGCCCAGCGGTTGAAGCTGTACAGTGATACTAGAGCGCTCGTCTGGTAGTTCCAACTTGCGCACGGTTTGAAGATGCGTCTTCCCATGCCCTCGACTGCTTAATCCTTGAAGAGTCGTGTAGATGTCAATAAGCCGACCGAAATCGTCTTCATCAATACATTGCTGGCGCTGGATGGTACGCATAACAACATCATCCATCAGCTCAATCGTTCGTCGTTCGGTGACATGGGGGGTGTACGGCATCAGATCGCACGCACAAGTTCGTTTGGATAAGGTGACCATGGCGACAAGGAAAAATGACAAGTTGTAGAAAGTCTTGATCACCTCTTCCTTCTGCGCGATGACAGAGTAGAATTCGACGACGTCTTCTGCATGGAGGTGACGATCGATCGTGACAATTTTGAGTCTAGCTCCACTGGTTGCATATCCGAGAATGTACGGAAGATCCCCATAAAATATTGGGTTCCACTTTCGCATTTTCTTGATCAATTCCTTGCACGATACATCGATGCCCGTAGAAGAACTCTTCTCTTCACCACGAAGGAGCACCATACCACCATGATGCAAAATGAGATCCGGACGCAATTCCTCCGCCGTGGTCCCAGTGTTGTCGGTACGATTCCTGCGAAAAGTGAGAAGTATCCCTCCGGCGAAGCTGAGGTAATTCGGGATCCGGAGTAAGATATCGTAAAATGTTGCAAAATATGGTGGCACCCACTCCTGAAGAAGACGTTAGGATGACCACCAGATCCTTTAAGCTGAGGAAGCTACGTTGAATGCAGGAACGAAGCAAGGATGAGGACAGTATTGCTCTGTTATCGTGTTTTTTCAGAGTGATGAAGAGGCAACTTTGGCAGTCGTTTTGAAACTACTACCAGTGCCTGCTAGTTATAGAACTATGTAGATATGCAGACTGTGAAACCTCACAGCTTTCTCTCACCTTCTCGATTCCTGGCAAACGTTTTCTCCTGCCAATTTCGGCTACTATGAAAGTATCTTGCCCATACTGATCAAACATAGACCAATTGGTAACACGACCTCCCTTGGAAGAGACCTACGTCGTGTGGAAAGGAGACACACTTCGATGAATTGTCATGGTAGATAATCCGCCCGCCCAGGAACCTGCTTGGTCGTCGTGAGTAACGTATAGTATACCAGCACGTTTTCCTTGCAATCGTTTGGAACCCCGCGGGTTCATTCCATTTAGTCGCCTTAGAAATCCCTTGATCAGACCAGGTACCGACTGTAAATTAGCCACTGGTTCCCAAGTGTAGTCATCGCTCGAACCGAGCCCACTTGCACTTGTATTCATCCAGCCCTTCCTTACTTAGTCGATGCTCCACAATATCCTCGATCAAATGTCCCGTCTCCGTCCTTCAATCGCACTGTAGGTACAACATTTCGTCGAGATTGAGAATCGTCTTTCGAAAAGGCTTTTAGATTCATAGTGTGAAATACCGGGTATAGCGTTACTTGCGATGGTAAATTCAATCGATATGAGGTACCCCCATGTTGTTTTTCAACTACTTCGTACGGTCCAATCCATTTGGGTGCCAATTTCCGCTTGAGTGCACCAGCATTTTCCACACTCAAATTTCTTGTAGATACAAGTACCATATCCCCTAGCTGGAAGGTTTGATCACGCCTTCCTTTGTCAAACTGTAACTTCATATTTCGCGCAACGTCGCGGATTTTTGCTTGAAGCTCACGCAGAATTTTTTCCATATGCAAAAGGAAAGTCGTGGATGCGTCCTTCGCCTTTTCTGGAGTTAGAACTTCATTGTGCACCGGCATCGGAGGATTGTATCCTAAGTCAGCGAAAAATGGTGTCATTTGAATACTGGCTTGATAATGCCTGTTGTATGCGAACTCGGCCAATGCCAAGTAGTCTGCCCAATCGTTCTTGTATCCACTCGCGTAGCTCCTAAGATAAGAAGCCCAAATTCGCGTTGATACGCTCTACTTGTCCGTCCGTTCTCTGCTGATATGCAGCAGCCATCCTCAACTTGGTGCCGGTTAACCTAGCACATTCCTGCCAGAACTTCGAAGTAAACTTAGAATCTCTATCAGAAGTGATGTCGCGTGGAATCCCATGATATCGCACGTAGTGGTTTAGGAACAGTGAAGCGAATTCCTCTGCTGAGATTGTCGTATTCGTTTCAATAAAATGCGCCCGTTTTGTTAGACGATCGGCAATCACAACAACCGCATCATTTCCCTTCTTATTTTCGAAGTCCAGTAACAAAATCCATTCCGATAGATTCCCACCTTGCTGTTGCTACTTCCAGTGGACGCAAACACCCAGGTGCCTTTCCTGTTCTCCCTTTACTTCGCTGACAAGCCTGACAAGTCTTGACGTATTGTGTAATCTTCCGCGCCATGTTACGCCAATAAAATCTCTCTTGAACGGCATGAATCGTTTTTTCAATTCCTGGGTGACCACTAAGAGCACTATCATGCAGCTCCCACAGAATGGCATTTTGGATTTCAATACTCTCAGCTGGTATCCACACGCGAGAGGCACCATTCATGTCGTAGTAAATCATATCCTCGATTTCAGAATAGCGAAAACGTTCGGCATGAGAAACATTCGGCTTCTGCTTGTTCTTCAAGCTGTGTAACACTTCTTTCTGAGTGTCTTGAGCTCTGCGAACTTGATCCATCAACGATAGCGGTGCTAATTGTTTCACTGCGTACAGTTGCTTATTTTTCTGGCCCAGGAAATCAATTTCAAAATCGCTGCGTCTACTAAGGGCGTCTGCTACTGTGTTTGTCTCGCCCGGAATATAGCTGAATTTCAAATTATAATCTGCGAGTTGATCGTACCAGCGGCAGATACGGCGATTAATACTTTTTTGCGTTAGGACTTTCTCTAATGAACGGTGATCGGTCTCCACAGTGCACCCTCCATCAATAAGGTACACACGCCAAATATTCAAGCAGTGGATAATTGCTAACATCTCCTGTTCGTGAGTAGGATAATTTAGTTCGGCTGATGTGAGTTTTCTTCCCGTAAAAGCTATGGGGTGTTCGATGCCAGAACTTGTATTTCGTTGTTGCTGCTCGACCTCCTCTGAACAGGATGACATCTGAAAAAGAACACCTCCTATGGCAAACCGGGAAGCATCCGTTCGAATACGAAAGGGACGAGAAAAATCAGGAAGTGCCAACGCCGGCGTTTGAGATAACGCCATTTTGAGCTTGTCAAAGCTGCCTGTGCCACTGGGGTCCAGACGAGGACTTTTGCCTTCGATTTTACTAAATTGAATAATGGAGCACTGATCTCGGAGGTAGTGACTGCAGAATCGCTGGACGTAAACCGTCGTGCCCAAGAATGACTGTAAATCTTTAACGCTGCGAGGAGTAGGCCAGTCTCGAATCACTGCCACTTTATCAGGGTCGATCCTGACACCTCGAACGCCTACGAAATCGCCCAGACAAGGGATTTCGTGGCTGCATATAGTTGACTTAGCTAGTTTCAGGTACAGTTGCCGTTCTTGGCAACGTCGAAAGACACGTTCGACAGCTTCTAAATGCATTTTGACGTCTGTCCCGCGAGTAAACACGTAGATATCATCAAAGTATGTTGCCACTGTGTCTGCCAAATCCTTAAAAATCCCAGCTACAATACGATTAAAAGTTGCAGGGCATTGCCAAACCCATAGGTACAGCAATGTACTCGAAAAGACCGTCCGGAGTTTGAAACGCTGTTAACGGAATATCCTTTTCTCTCATGCGTATCTGGTAATAACCGGACAACAAGTCAAAACAACTGAACCAGCAGCATCCAGCCATCCGATCTAAAATGTTATCTTTCCTTGGCATAGGCGTTGATTGTCGTATCGTGTGTTCATTCATCGCGCGGTAGTCATGCACAATACGCCACCCCACCAGCTTCCTAATGCAGAAAGTCGGTGCACCATGAGGTGAAATGCTAGGTCGAATAAGTCCAGCAGCAAGCATCTCTCTTAACCATTCACGCAAAGTTTTAGTTTGTTCAGCTTAATCGCCACTGCGGACGGAAAATAACACCATGACCAGGGTTTAATTCCATTTCGTGTTCTCCGTGAACCGGGGCCCTTTAGGTAGTTGTGTACGGAATATTTTTCGTACTTCTTGATCAAGGAGTATGCCGGGTTCGATTTGAACGAGTCCTGATCCGTTGTTGCGTGACGCTTTGACTTTTCACGCGTCTTGGTCCCGGCCGCATTCATATGCTGTTTGTTCGATATTAATCTCATCAAGATACACCGAGAACTTCACTTCCATTTTTGCCACTACGCTGTGTAAATTGCATTGATCGTTTTCTGAGGTAATACTACCAAAATTGAAAGCCTTCTTTTTGACAATTCGTTTTGCTTGTTTCATCGAGATGTAACTGGTCATTCCATGCTTTTCGCTGAAGTGGAACTGCTTTTCAGTCAGACCTCGTAGTATATGCAGCTTGGTTGGCCGCTGTTGTCGTCGATTTTGATTTTTAAGACAGGCGTTCGTAGTTCAATATCCTGTTGCCGCCGCACTGCCTTGTAAGGTGGTTTCTTACCATGTTCACCACTAATTTGACAAAGTGATCGGTGTCGTACCTCTGTCGGTCGCCCAGTCAATTATGGGCTTCATTTTCCGTTTCCACGGAACTCCATCATCAAGTCGCATCCATTAGGAATAAGGCACACATTGAAATCAAAATCAAATGCAGACATCTCATCCACGAAGATACTCAACGAAATGGTGCGATTCGGAATACTCTCCATCTTTCCATTTCCATACGTGACCGTGAGAATTTCCTCGATCCACAACTAAATCCATTAATCCGTTTTGCCTCAAGAAATTTTCACTAACTCCACAGAAATCGGCCCCTTCATCGAAGAATGCAGAACCCGGAAAATCCGTCATTGCAAACACAGCTAACCTTTTAATTAGGTATCGGTTCCAGTCTGTTGCTGACGTTTGTTTCTCTGTGAAATATTTTATGTTGTCTGTCTTCCCTGGATCAAAACCCAAGAAATGAGACTGTCGTCGGCTGTGGTAGGTCCTGGGACGCCATCTCCAGAACCAGTTAGTTTAAATCAGCTTTGATTTTCGACAGATCCGCCTGAATAGCTGTTAGCACTTCCCAAGTTTGCTGTCAGATGATTGTGCCTGAGTTTCATGCGCCGAGGCGACATTGTTTCCAACTCTTTCGCGATTCAAAAGCCATTGCGGTTTCAATTGGGGTGCAACGCCCAGCACTTATCTGCTGTGGCCTGTTTCAAGGCAGCGCGACGACGAGCAACGCTGATTTGTTCGACTTCGTGGTTTTGGCTCCGGCAGTGTCGTTTTCTTGGTCGATTTTGTCGTGTTTTTTACCGTTTCACTGTCGTTTTCTTTCGGATTTAACCCTCTAGCTCCGTCAAGGAGATCACTAAGGGAGTCAAATTCACGCACTTGGAGAAGTTCGCGCAATTTAGACGATTTCAAGCCTTTTTTGAACAATATCATTTTATACTGCTCAGAGACATCGTCCGTGTTACCAAGACGCACGAATTCCTCGATGTACATATCCAGCGACTTAGTTCCCTGTTTACAATCGAAGAAGCTCGCGACAAGGTCTTCTTCTTTTGCCTTGGTGACAAAGCGGTTGCGCATCCCTTTAATCATTGACGTCCATGTCCGAGGGCCTTTGTAATCGCGAAGCAACCAATGTTTTGCTTTGCCTCGCGTATGGTTCATCATGAGCTGGCCAACTCGAGAATCCGCAGGGGATTTTGAAGTATAACCCATACGCTGCATACCAAGTCATCATATTTAAGGCGTATACCTCAATATCGTCCGGAGTCGTCTCCGCCGTATACAGGTGTTTCCTTTGTTTCAGACATTTCTCGACTTGTTTCTCCAGGTCCGCCGGTGAGAAAACATTCAAAGCTTCATCCGGCGCAGGCCCGGCGACGTCCCACTCGGGGTAAAGATCATCTGGGCCAAATACCAACGAGCCTGGCTCAATTTTGTTTACCATGTCTTTGAGAGTGTTGATGTTCTCAATAGCGAGACTCATCTCGTTTCTCAACTCCATTATTTGTGACGTTAGCATACCGACGCGGGTTTCAATCGTACTTAAGCGTACTTCCTTGTGCTGTGAAGCCGTTTGGGTTTGAGACGCAAGTTGTTGGAGTACCTGTTGGTTGTCCTTCATGATCTGAGCACTAGCCATGTGCTTCTCGTCACTCTTCAGTGCGTATTCTGCCATTCCCTCGGTTATTCCCACTTGAGTCAGCACTAAGCTTTTCGAGCTTGGTTTGCATTATGGAACTCCGCCAGAAGGCCACGTAGCGATATTACTTCTTCAGCTGTAAGCGGAGGTACCAACTCCGTTGAACTGGAACTTTCTTCCATGTGACTATCACTCATTCTTGCTGTAGTTCCTTGACTAAGGCTACAATGTTGCAAAATATGGTGGCACCCACTCCTGAAGAAGACGTTAGGATGACCACCAGATCCTTTAAGCTGAGGAAGCTACGTTGAATGCAGGAACGAAGCAAGGATGAGGACAGTATTGCTCTGTTATCGTGTTTTTCAGAGTGATGAAGAGGCAACTTTGGCAGTCGTTTTGAAACTACTACCAGTGCCTGCTAGTTATAGAACTATGTAGATATGCAGACTGTGAAACCTCACAGCTTTCTCTCACCTTCTCGATTCCTGGCAAACGTTTTCTCCTGCCAATTTCGGCTACTATGAAAGTATCTTGCCCATACTGATCAAACATAGACCAATTGGTAACAAAAATGCCTGCCATGTATTCTCAGAAGTCATCGCTTCAATTGGTTTTGTGCAATCGAGTAAAAAGGCCTCAATCATCGTCCTCAACTCTTGGCACTGAAGAAAATCTCCATTCTGTTTACAAATCTTCCTCGCTGAAACATCATCATTCAGTGTAAGTCGAAAAGGAAGTGGTTGTTGAAGCATGACCTTCAACTCCGTTGGCGTAGGTAGCGCAGTGATGTTCATCTTCGAATACCCCCACAGATCTTTCAGATTGACGACACTTGCCTCCGACAGTTTGCGTTTTCTGGGCCACGCCAACACGCCACCACCAACCGCAGCTTCCGACAATTCTGGGAGTTCCACTAACAAGTGAATCTCTTTGCGCCCCGGCTTAAAGTTCGCGCCAAGGTAGTCTTCGTCGAGAATCCACGACGAACGCATCTTCATGTACTGCTTGTTGACATCTCCTCGCAAGAAAGTATCCAAGTTGTCGTCGTCCGCCAACCACGTGGTTTCCCCTTCCTTCCGCGCCAAGTACAGCGTCAACAACCGTGGAGGAACAGTGTGCTGCTCGGTGCTCAAGATGCCAGCGATCTTCTTCTGCAGTGCGCTCACTTTCACATTGGGCGCGATCTTCACGGGAAACACAGTCCCTTCGCCGTATACAGCGCACTCCAGCTCGACTTTCGCCATCTTCTCCTTTCGGAAAGTTCGCAACTGAGAAGCAACACGATCGGAGGCGGCTTTACGACTCATTATTTCGAGAAATCTCGTGTGATTGATTGTCGGAGCCACGAGCGCAATTTCCACGTATTTTATCAAGTGCATGACCCTACGCTACGTGATTCGCTGGAAATGTGGAGGAATTTGACTACTATTTTGGATGCTCGCGACTACCGAGACCTCATGTCCAGCTTCTCAGCCTTGAGAATCCGAGAATGGAATTATTTTTATGTCTGACAAATAAAGTTCATACCCCCAAAGGCGAACCAGCAGTGTGCCGACATCACGTTAAGTATCAGCCAGCAGTTGATAAACCAGTACACGAAGCAACAACATCAACTATCTCTTATACTACTACTGATATTGTTTCAGAACCAACGATGACTGACTCTATTGAAGAAGTTTGTGGTGCGTATTGCATAATTCTGTTGATAAATATGATCAACACAATCTGGGAGATTCGCAGGTATTGTCACCAAGTGATTGGATCAAGTCCAAGATGCACGTAGTTGGTGATTCCATTGACTACAAGCACAGCGATGACGTCACATCTGACCTTGGGAAAGACGGATACATCAGTATCAATTTGAAGAGAACGAAGGTTCGCAGTTCCCTTACAAGTTCTTCTTTAAGTCTAGTGAAGATCGTGACTCATTCGAAGAAGCAAACGTTGAATGCGGGTGTGGAATACTTCATTGCAACTAAATCCTACGATGAGTGATTGCATAATTTATGCATGATGATTCGAAGTGATTGGTTCTGCAACAACCAAAACGTGTGGAATCTCGCTGGATTCTTTGCTCGTCAATCTCATTCTGGTCGGTATTTGATGCACAAGACCTATCTCTGTGTGCTCAAACAAAAAGTACAGCATTTCAACAAGGAGTTTGCTACCAAAGAATTCGATGGTTGGTTTGATTCCAAGTATCATCCATCACTGAACGAAGGGAAGATAAAAGGGATTGCTGCTGGTTGTGATTCTGCAGCATAAATGCAATGGAAGGATTAATATGAAGTGAAGGAGCCAAGGAAAACACCCAGTAGAAAGTTTTTTTTAGCGATCTACATTCGATGAAGACTTCGAATTGACATTCAACTCAGAGCGGAAGTTGGCAACACTAACTCAGCTGGTAGAATTTACGGGTCGAACAATTGATGACATGCGGCTAGCTATGGTTGATACATCATTTGAGATCGATGATCTTGAGTATTGGGTGATCGAGAACAAGCCAAATCGTGATCTAAATTCAAGCTCACTTCACAATCAGTTCCCTCCGGTCCATGCCATTTCCGTACTTTTGAGAATATGTTGAAGACTACTAGCTTCGAGTCTCTTCATTTGCTGAAACGATTTGTTCTCTACTTCATTCACGAGTTCTACGTCTTTGAAAGATCAGATATCACCTACTACAAGCGTAAGCCGACGGAGGATAATAATCAAAGCATATGATCCAAAGAACTTCTTCAAGGTGCAAATTCAGTTCATTGAAAACAAGAAGCCATATTCCACCAAGCTGTCTGACCTTCTCAATTGGCAATCACTGAATTTATTGGTGATTGGCATCGTCGAACCTAAGATGACTATTTCTGCTTCATAAACTGTCAAACTCAAATGATGTTGCAAATACTGTGCCTATAAAAGTAGTATAACTCACTGTTATTTTGTTTAAAAGCTCTCAATGAACTCAAATCTGGCCATCAGGCTGGTGGCAGCTTACAGTTAGTAGTTCCCTGCTTCAACGGTGCCAGCTCCAGCTTCTTCAGCCGGTTCAGGCGTAGTGAGAAGTGTAACAGGGTTTTCTTCAGCGATGGGGGCATCCGTGCTGGTGACATTCGCAACCGGAGGGGGAAGACCGAAGCTGTCACGGCCAGTGTCAATCTTGAAAACCGCGCAGAGAGGGTGGGTGATGTTCTTATAGACGTTGCACCAAGTGTCTGGCTTGATAGCCACCACGTAGTCGCTATCCTCCGTGATCTTCTTGAAGCCGCTGCCGATCTGAGGGTCGTACACGCTCCAGTCGTCCACAGACAGAGCAAATGAAACCACTTGAGACTCACCAGGTTGCAGCTCGATCTTTTTGAACTTCTTGAGCATTTTCACTTCAGGGACGGAGATTGTACGGTACGGCTGCGTCAGGAACAGCATCACCGTCTCCTTTCCAGCCCGAGTACCAACGTTCGTGACCGTCACAGTAGCCGTGACAGTAGCTTCTGCACTTGAGATCGTCGTTTTATCCAGAGACACGGCGGAGTAATTGAATTCAGTGTAGCTGAGACCAGCACCAAAGTCCCATTGCATCCAGCAGTGATCGTAAGCACACTGGGTGTTCACTCGGTGGTAGTACGGGATGGCGATGTTCGCAGGGTCCTTCGGGTACGAGATCGGTAGTTTACCACTGGGATTCACATCACCGTAGATGATCTCAGCCATTGCCTGACCTCCAAGTTCACAAGGGAGAAGACCGTCGATAATGGCGCTAACAGAGTCAGGAAGTGAGCCGAGAAGACGTGGACGACCTTCAAACAGGACGACGATGACCTTCGTACCCGTAGCTGCAAGAGCTTGAACGTACTCGATCTGACCAGCAGGAAGAGCCAAGTCATCGATATCTCCAGGCTTTTCAGTGTATTGCTTCTCACCGATGACAACAATAGTGTACTCGTGTTGACCGGCAAGTTCTACTGCTTTAGCGAGATCAGCATCCGAGTATGTGCCGTTCTCGTACAGACCATTGAAATAAGTGAACGAGTTGTTGCCCACCAAATCTTCGAAGCCCTTTCGTACTGAGATACCGTTCAGGAACATCTCGTTACCGGAGTATCCCTGCCATGCAATGCTCCAACCACCGCATTGATGCCCAACGTTATCGGCTGAGTGTCCAGTCAGGAATACCGAGGCTTCTTTAGGCAATGGCAAGACGCTCTCATTGTTCTTCAAAAGCACGATGGATTCACGAGCCAAATCTAAAGCCACCGCCTTATCTTCATCATTGCCAACTATAAACTCGAACTCCGCTCCAGGCATGGGATTCTCGTAAAGTCCAAGCTTGAGTTTCATTTTGATAACGCGCTTCGCTGATTCACGGAGACGGCTTTCGTACTGAGGGTAACCCACCAGCATGTTTTCAGTGTAGTTGATGAATGAGGTGTCGTTCGGAACCATACTCATATCCAGAGACGTGTGGGTGAGAGATAAACGAACGGCGTCTTCATACGTCTCAGCAACGCGATGCCAGTCCTTGAGGTTGTTGATCTCAGCCCAGTCAGACAACAGAAGACCATCAAACCCAAGATCCGAACGGAGCAAGTCGTTCAAGATGCGAGGGTTGGCGATCACAGGTTCTCCGTTGATAGAGATGTAGTTCTCCATTGTCGACATGGCACCGGCATCCATAGCGGCCTTGAAAGGGGGCAAGAAGTAGTTGAGTAGATCATAGTCAGCCATAATGACGTTGTCTCTATCATGACCTGAAGGCGTCTTGGAATATCCGATGAAGTGTTTCATACAGGCGGCAGTTTGGTTGTAGCTCTGAAGACCACGAACCAATGCTTCCCCCATGACCGTCACTAGATACGGGTCCTCACTGAACGTCTCGTAGGTTCGAGACCAAAGGGGATTCTGCGAGATCTCGAGAATGGGTCCAAAGACCCACGGGATCCCAGCAGCTTGAGTATCACGAGCCGTGATTTGACCAGCCTTGTGAACCAGATCGGGGTTAAAACTCGCTCCACTGTTAATCTGCTGTCCAAAAACCACAGCGCCAGTAACGTAGTTGGCACCGTGTACTGAATCGAGTCCGTAGATCATGGGGTGGCCTCCATTCTCTTGCATTGTGATCTCCTGGATACGGGACACAACCTCGCGCCACTCCGTTGCGTTCCATCCATATTTCTCACCTAAAGGTTCGTCCCAAATGGTGTTCAGGTATGAACCAACGTACTGCTGGGCGTACGCACGAACAGCGTCTTCATTCAGCGTGTTGTCCTTATTCATAACCGTGCTGATATCGACTTGTGTCATTTGGCCGATCACTTGCGCCGTTGAGAAACTATCGACGATGGCTTGGGCTTTAGCGTCGTACGCAGCATCGTTGGCTATCGCGCCGGGGATGCTCGAAAGGATCACTGCTGCAGCGATCCAACTTGTCCACATTGGTCAGTACTTGCGGTGAGTTGTCCTGAGAGAGGAAATTGAAAAGTGAGATGCCTTTCTCGCTGAAAGATTTTGGACGATGTCTTCGGGTCAAACCGTACCGTGCCGGCTGGTGGTGCAAAACCAATTGTCACAGGGTGCAACTTGCGGCTTAGCTCGCGTTGCCACCATCAACATCCACAAGTAAACCCGTCCCCGCAGCCCAAGCTGTTCGATCCAATTTACATCTGCGAAGTTCATCTTGCACTCCGTCTCCAAGATCGTACTGTACAACAGGCCTTGTCCAATTCAGTATTACACGGAATTGGCTGTAGTTGCTGCAGTAGTAATAATCTCAATACAACACGCTGCAATAATAAAAGCGGCCGCAATAACTGCAATATGAATTAATGCTCCTGCTCGCTACCAACTGATGCCAATGTCGTTACATCCCACATATTCCTGTTCGCACGAAGAAACATGACGAGTTCAAAATTCACTGGGAGCATACAAGTGCGTTGGGGGGGGGTGAGCACAAGCTTGCACTGTGAAAAAAAACGCTCACATGCATTCGAAGTCGGCGGCAGTTCCTTCAACAGTAGACTGTAGACTACAGTCTGTAGTTGGCACGACTGGGACGCTTGTTTGGCCCAGCAAGAAGAATCTGCGTCGCGTAGTCATCTTGGCGTTTCTTGCGCTTGTCTCCACACTTCGCCACCTCGAATGCCTTCACCGCATCTGCCTCAGCCTTTGAAAGCGTGCCACCGTTGATCACTTTGACGGCTGCCGCTTCAAATATAGGAGAGTGGACTATACTAGCGTTCGCGTTAAGCTGGGCACGCATCGTGGGGTACTCGCTAATAACCGAGTCAAAAAGCAGGCGGACATCCGCCAAATCGATATCGTCGCACTGCAGCTTCTTAGTGATGCTCTGGAACTTCTTCATGTGCTCCAGCAACGTCCATCAGTTCAATTGTGTCTTGCCATTGCTATGCAAGCACTTATGTTATATTGTATTGCAATTTTCGAGAAATATCATATTTTATTTTTTGTGAATATCCCAGTAATCCGTTTTTTTATTTTTAGAAACTGATTTTATCGATACTGAAATTTTTTATTCAGACCCCTGCTGTACAACCCAAAAGGTACTCGATAATACTTTTCGTTTGCTTGCTATTATAGATGCGAACACGAGTGCAGATTGCAATGGAATGGCATTGGAACTGCCGTGGACAATACGTAGTATAGTACACTGAATGCTGGATAGTCATTCTATTGACCCGTCTTGCTGTTGGGATGAGCGTATCTGTTGACATTTCGCAGCACGAACAGAATTGACCTTCCAGGTCATTTGATCCAAGATTTTGTTTTTCAACTCGAAGAAACAAGCGACAATGAACACAGTACAAAACTTTGCAATTGATTTACGACAGCACGATAGTGCATTCTAGCCCAGGAAGAGCTGATCAACGGCGGCGCGTGGTTGTACCATTAATGCCGAAGTTTACGGAGCCCGTGTCGAGGGTGAACTGTTTGCACAGCTCGTTGGTGATTGTGTTGTACACGTCGCAATCCGTCTCTGGTTTAATCGCCACCACGAACGTGCCGTCCTCTGCCACCTGATTGAAGCCGCTTCCAATTTGAGGATCGTAGACGCTCCAGTCCTCGGCCGTGAGGGTGAAGGTGACCTCCTCTGTAATACCAGGTTCCAGGCTGATTTTCTTAAACTTACGCAGCATCTTGACTTCTGGAACGGAGATCAAACGGTACGGCTGAATCACGAACAACATCACCGTCTCCTTACCAGCAACAGAGCCTGAGTTCGTCACGAACACAGACGCAGTAAGGGAATCACTCGGTCCAGTCACTGTCGTCTTACTCAATGTAAGCGCAGAGTACGTGAACGTTGTGTAACTGAGTCCCGTTCCGAAATCCCATTGCATTTCACAGTCGATGTATGCACCGTTGTCATCGACGCACTGAGTGGTGACGCGGTGGTTGTACGGGATCATCACGTTGGCCGAGTCCTTCGGGTACGTGAGTGGCAGTCGTCCGCTGGGGTTCACTTCACCGTAGAGAATCTCAGCCGTAGCTTGACCACCAAGTTCACATGCCAATAGACCGTGAACCACAGCGCTGACAGCATTAGGAAGCGTGCTAAGTAGACGTGGGCGGCCTTCGAAGAGAACGAGGATCACCTTGGTACCAGTTGCAGCAAGGGCTTCGACATACGCCACTTGACCCGACGGTAAGTCCAAGTCATCAATATCGCCAGGCTTTTCAGCGTATGTGTGTTCTCCGATCACTGCGATCGTGTATTCGTGCTGACCTGCAAGACTTACAGCCTTAGCGAGGTCCTCGGAAGTGTACGTTCCGTCAGCGTTTAGCCCGTTAAAATACGTGAACGAGTCGTTCCCGACAACGTTCTCCAGTCCTTGACGGACGCTTACTCCGTTCGGGAACATGTCGTTACCGGAATACCCCTGCCAAGCGATACTCCATCCACCGCATTGGTATCCGACGTTGTCTGCTGCATGGCCCGTGAGGAACACAGAGGACCCGTTGGCCAGTGGAAGGATGTTGTTGTCGTTCTTGAGCAGCACAATGGATTCCCGAGCCAGATCCAAAGCAACAGCCTTATCTTCGTCATTCCCAACTAGGAACTCATTGTCGATACCTGGCACTGGAGTCTCGTACAGCCCCAGTTTGAGCTTCATCTTGATGACGCGCTTGGCTGATTCGCGTAGTCTGCTCTCGTATTCAGGGAAGTTGTTGAGCATTTCGGTCGCGTAGGTGATAAATTCAGTATCGTAAGGGACCATGCTCATATCCAGAGCTGTCCTTGTAAGAGATAAACGCACAGCCTCATCGTACGTGCTCACCACTCGATGCCAATCCTTTAAATTGTTGATCTCCGCCCAATCGGTCACTACGACGCCGTCGTAGTTGAGATCACTGCGGACGAGGTCCTCAAGGATCTTCGTGTTCGCTACCACCGGTATACCATTGATTGAGATGTAGTTCTCCATAGTGGACAAGACACCGGCCGAGATACCAGCCTGGAAAGGCTCGACGAAGTAGTTGAGCAAGTCAAAATCAGCCATAGTGACCCCGTCACGATCGTGGCCTGTGGGAGTCTTCGAGTATCCCACGAAATGCTTCATACAGGCTGCAGTCTGGTTGTTACTCTGTAGTCCACGAATCACAGCGTCACCCATGACCGAGCACAAATACGGATCCTCTCCGAACGTCTCATAGGTGCGAGCCCAGAGTGGATTTTGCGAGAGATCGAGGATCGGTCCAAAGACCCAAGGGATCCCAGCAGCTTCAGTGTCACGACCCGTGATCCGACCCGCTTGGTAAACCAAATCGGGGTTGAACGAAGCTCCGCTGTTGATTTCTTGGCCGAACAGTACAGAACCAGCAACGTAATTAGCACCGTGCACTGAGTCCAGGCCGTAAACCATCGGGTGTCCTCCATTCTCCTCCATTGTGATCTCTTGGATGCGAGTGACGATTGCGCGCCACTCAGTCGCGTTCCAACCCCATTTCCCATCAATTTCACTCCCCCAAGGGGTGTTGAGGTACGATCCGACGTTCAGCTTGGCATATTTGCGCACCGAGTCTTCGTTCAACGAGTAGTCGCTGTTGAGTACTTGAGTGATCGTGATTTGAGTCATTTGACCCAGTACTTGGGCCGTGCTGAAGCCGTCGACAATGGCTTGCGCTTGAGAATCGTAGACATCATCACCAAGACTACGAGCATTGACGGACAGAGCTGAGAATGCTGCAATGCAACTGAGAGGAGTGATCCACGTGGTCAGCATGAGGAAAATGTTTGTTGTCTGTGCTATCCCGAGGAAATTGGGAAGTGAATTTCGACTTAGCCGGAGACCGTGGACTGGACCGGTGGTTGAGCTGCATCAAAGCTTTTCTGTCTTCGTAGGGGGAGACGTGGGACGTTCGTGGGCATTGCCTCCGGTTGAAGCTGCATCCCCGATCCTGGTGATACCTTCCGTTTCAAATCTGATGCGCTAGTCGCGCCATGTCAACTAATGAAATAAAATATTACAGGTGTAAAAATTTAGTAAAACGAAGTTGTTTGAATAAGTACGATATAAAATAGAACAGGAAAAAGGGCCACTTCAACGCATTGAAGCACTGTTTGACAGCGATCTGCACGGTCGATTCATCCTTCCATCATGGGAGATAGAATTTTGTGGAGGCATCAATGAATCGCACAGATTTCCACTCGTTGGATTTGTCTTGTAATATGACCGCCACTTGCTATTTGTTGCTGTGCAGAGATTCTTCACGATGATACCGGATTAACGTTGATACTATTGATTGAGGTTACAGTACTTTCGGTAAGCTTTCCCTTTTGTTCAAGCTACAGAGTTCATAACCTACCAGCTGCTCTTCCAGCCAAGAAATCAAGTGCGGTACTCGTGGGACCTCGGTCTGCAGACTGCAACTGTACCCCCAGTAGGCTCAGACGCGCTGCTTGGTCGACTCGACAGTCGAGAATTGAGTTGGTAACAACGCTCATACTGGCAGTATGATGCAGTTTTTGATACTGTTCACATCAGCAACTCGCGTAAAAGACCTGTCGTATCACACGACTCGTGTGATAACATTGTGCTGTAAGCAGTAATTGGTTGCAGTGTGTAAGTCATGAGTGCAAGATCGAGCTGTACAGCTGTGCTTGCAGTTCAAAGTTTACCGCTTCAACCAAGCACGTTCCTCGAGGTAGCGCAAATGTGTGTGTGTTATCTGGTCGGTAATCAAACTCGTAGAAGCCGTTGTGAAACTACCCAACGTTAGCTGGGACTGTGTCTTCAACTTCAAACGGATTGTCTACCAATTCCTTCTACTACAGCAAAAGAAAACTCGTACGCAATGATGAGGAATGTGTCCTGGGACCTGGCGGAGCACAACGTGCAGCTCGTCTTCCTCTTTGCAGTGATCTACTGGTCTGCTAACAGGTATAAACCCCTCACCCGGTGATTCCGATTGAGAGCTGACGTTGCTATCGTAGTATCATCTCCCAGCAGATTCTATCTGGCTACGTGTATGTGCTGACTGCTTCGAATACCCCCGTGGGCTTCATCAAAGGTGTCCAAGGTCTTGCCCAACTGCTATGTTCATTCCCAGCAGGATATGCGGCAGACTGTACTCGTCGAGATCGTATCCTCTTCATTGCTGGAGCTATCGGCATTGTAGCTTCAATACTGACAGGTCTAGCTTTCGAGCTTGGGGACATCCTCCTCATCTACGTATCGTTTGCGCTCTGGGGAACGTTCACCGCATTCCAGAGCTCAGCAATGGAGGCGCTTTTCGCTGATTCCGTCCCGATGGGTCAACGATCAGTGCCATTCACACTCAAGTACGCCATGCGCAACTTCGCGCTCACTCTTGGGCCGTTGTGTACCATTATGTTCCTTTGGAAACACGGAGATACATGGACACTTGCAGGGTTAAAGCCTGTTCTGGTGTTCGGATCATTTGTCGCTGCAATCTCCATGCTTCTACTGTTCCAGTTCAACGATGATCTTGCCTTTGAAAACCGACAGTATGTACATGCCATTGAACGGGAGTTGAGTTCGATTGAGCGCAATTTCACGCCATACTTATACAGCGATCGAGAGAGCTCGTCGTCAGAAAGAGAAGGACATTTCTACCCTCGTATTCAGATCAGTGAGTTTTCCCAATTGATCCAGTCTTCGCGAGGCAACAACGGGTATTATCTAGCTGCTCCACTATGGAGCGATGACGGAGACGACAGTCCTGTACGTCCCGTCATGGCTTGTTGGGGAACGTTTGGCATAGCTCATGTACCGCAATTGCTGTTTGTGTCAGACTTCTTGATAAGCAATGGAACGGGGCTCGTCATTACGTTCTTGCCTCTCTTCTTTAAAGAACACGAGTTCTCCCCAGTGCGAGTACAAACACTCTTCGCGTTGCAGCCGCTGGCTATGGCATTGATTTCGTTAGTAGTGCAGATCATTTCAAGTCATACTGGGAGGATGCCAGTGGTTGTACTTACGCACGCACTTGGAACTATCAGTTTGCTGTTAATGGCAATATCACGTGACCAGACCGACCAAAGTGTGTTGTTTGTTGCTCATGGAGCTCTGATGCAGTGTACTGAGCCATTGCGACGATCGCTTCTCATGGATTTCGTACCTAAGGCTTACCGTGCTCGATGGAACTCACTTGAAGGATTAACTGTCGCTTCTTGGGCTGGAAGTGCTGCACTTGGAGGCATTGTCGTGGACGTATATGGCTACCGACTGTGCTTTGTGGCTGCAACACTGATGTATATCTGTGGACTGGTTCTTGAGACGATGTTAATTCCACTAACAAACCATGCAGCTGAAACACAAGAAGGGGTAAAGCACAGCGAGAGTATCGATTTGCAGCCATAAAGTATTGATACAAGCTACCTCACTCACGTATTCGTCTCAAAGCGCTGTCAGCCAGAGCGTTTTCAATGTACTCCTGGTTGACGACAGTATTTTTCAGTCCGTGAACGATGAGGAAATTGGTGAGAGCCTGGACGTTGTTCGCGTAAATTGCGCCATCTTTGAGCTCCAATGCAATTTGTGTACACAGTAAAAGTTGAGTCAGTTCTCGATTCGGTGTCGAAGCAGGAGAGCGTTTGGTTACAGCAAAACCTCTGACGTTGTGCGTAAGTCCTCGGAGCATTTTGTTCTTCACTTGGATCGGAGCAGCATGAGAGACACGGATCACGACGTCGCGGTCAGCTTCAACGTAGCGTCGCACCACCTGCCGCATTTTCACGTCTGCTCTGGAATTGTTGGAGAAAACCTCTTTTTTAAACTCCTCGATCACTGTGTACGGATCGTCCAGATTCTATCACAAAGTCTTGACGTTAGTGAGTGAACATCTTCTCCATACTCGAAGCACTACCTACCTTAGCCGATTTCTCGTATAAATTGCCGTACGCCATGTGCTTCTCTGCGCCTTTAAAATACTCCCACGAAGCTTGTGCTGTGTCTTGCAGCCCAAACGGCAGGTCTTTATACGTGAAAAACTCGAGATACTTTCCGTCCACACCTTCACGCATATGAACGTCCTGAATCGGGATGCTTCTACTGTTCAATCCATTGGCTGTAAATATTGAGTCCATATCGTGATAAGCCCCATCGAGATGGTAAAAGAGCTCCCGGAAGTCCTCCACATTACCGCAAAAATCCGACACGTCGATCGTCCGGCGGTTGACGCAGCATTGATTGATCAACGCCGCACATTCATTATTCTACGAAAAATACAACAACAACCACATGGAAAATAAATAAACGACAGCATTCTGCACTATTGCAACTATGTAGTTTACCAATTGCCGTGTCCGCTTCCGCACTAACGCTCCCAGAGTGCCCGCCACCTTGCGTTGTCTCTCAATCGCGAGCTTCAATCTCACATTATCGCACTCCACCTGGTCTCTTCTGCGTCGTTGCCTCATAGCTTGCTCCTGCCACAAACTAGGACTCTGTTTACCGTCTGGATGCACTGCAATCATCCCTTGCTTGGGTTTCTTGTGTTTCTGCTGCAACACCTTCAGGTCAAGCTGCAATTTCTCCATTTGGTCTCGCAAAAACGCGATCTCTCTCGTCTGCTCATTCCGTGCACGATTTGGGTCGCTATAAATCCCAGATTTACGCATTAATCGCTTCTTCTCGGCTCGTAAACGGCGTTTTTCTTCTTTCGACAGAGGTGCTGGAGGCTTCACGGAAGTAGCAATATCTAACGATTCACTGGAAGATGACACAATATCTTGACGTGGTTGTGAAGAAGAAACGCTGTTAAATATAGATACGCCATCATCTACGAAGTCGAACTCATCCACGAACGACAACGCAGCCTCCAAGACACCCATGTCATCCTGCTGGAAGTTCGCCATTATTACAGCATCAAAACAAATATGCACGTGTTGATTGGATGTAAATTATTTTTCTTTTACACCAATCAGGTGAAGTATCCAGAAAATTCGATGAGCGTACGTCACTACTCGATCCAGTCGCCAAGAGCCATCGACTGCACCGGAAGACCATGTCTGCTGTGCCTCCTACGAGCGCCGCGAGCCTAAACGTGGGCTGGGACCCATCTCCTCTCTCTGCTAATGGAGAATTTGACGCCAATTCGTTCATTGAGCGCACGCAGGAGGTGAAAGTGGACGTGAACGACTATTCGCGCTTCAAGGACATTGGAAAGGACTTACCGGACGAGAAGGAGACGCCAGCTAAAGTGGCGCCCACTGTGTCCGACGCCAAGTGTCGCAATTGCAGTAAAACGGGTGCTAAACTCAAGTGCAGCGTGTGTAAGAAGGCTGTTTACTGCGCTCGTAAATGTCAGGCGAGTGATTGGCAGTTCCACAAACGTATCTGTAAGAAACCGGAGCCTCCCAAGAAACCAGAGCCACCCCGTAAACCTACTACCAATAGTTCCAGCTCTAGTTCTTCCAGTTCTACGGTGAAGAAGACAGAATCGGCGTCTGGTAAGCCCAAGGCTTCCAGTTCCACTGCTTCTTCGGTAGTCGTAACGGATGAACCTGACCTGCCGGACAACATGCGTGGATACAAGAACGGAATGCCGTATTTCCACCGTGAATTGTCCAAGGAGGAGAAGACTCTGATTGGAGATATTGCGCCGCAGAAGATCGAAACCAAACCTGCTGTGGTGCGTTAACTGGAGAAGGTGACGAGTGTGGGCAAATGGCTAACAAGTAGTTGTTTTGTTATTATCTTATAGGTGAATTCTACACAACATGATGGCTCCGCTTGGAATACGGCTGGTACGTTTGAAGAGCGAGTGGTGACCAAATGGGCAGAGGAGAAATTGAAGGAGTTGTTTACGGGTGCGACCTACTCGGAGGGCAACTTGCAGGCGACGTTTAACGCACCGGAGAAGATCACGGGTGACGCGAGTATCTGCGTCGTGCGAGGCAAGAAGCGGTATCTGTTCGATTTCAACTTCAAGCTTCCTTTCGAGGTGTCCATCAGTGGCGGTGGTTCTAGCAAGGGCTCGTACGAAATGAGCGACATCTCGAACGATGAAGACTACGAGGTACGACAATGGTCTGGACAGTTTAGTGTGTGTTGTAGGCTGAAGTGTTTTATTTGTGCTGTAGATCTCGTGCAGATTGACTAAGAAGCCCAGCAGTGCCAGCGAGCAGACGGCTGTCCAGGCTTTCGTCGCCAAGAAGAGCAGCGGTCTGCAGAAGGAGCTCGTGCGACTGATCAACGTGTTCGCGAGCGACTTTCAGCAGCAATAGAAAGTGTAAAGAAGACAAGGCGAACTGTGTTTCACGCATTGATACTGTAGCTAAGCACAACCTAGGCCGACAACAGAAACTGCACAACCCATGCATACCTGACAAATACTCTAGCGTTTGCCTTCAATTATTGGATCCTTCAAGGCTCTGAATACAAAATTTGAGGAGCCAAGTCGGGACTGATAGCGTGTTCAGACTCCAGGCTCTTCCGGGCAGCGATCATCCCCATGTGGCAGCTCTGGAAGATGTCGTGGCCTTCCAGCAAGCCGTACACCGTCCCACCTACCATACTGTCACCTGTACATGCAGATTCAAATTCAGTCAGGTTAATATTGCTTAGAACCAACCACATAGCTCTCGTACCAGCTCCGGTACAATTCTTCACTGGGATCGTCACGCCAGGAAGATGGACCATTGTGACGGAGTGACCTCCATGTACATGGTGCATGCCCCAGATTTCCACATCAAAGTCGCATTCTTCCACGACCTCCTGCAGATCGTGTACCGGCACGTTGACGGACGCAACTAAGACCCCGTGCTTGCCCAGAGTGACCATCACGTGTTTAGGTCTCTTCGTGTCTCCATCCGCCATGGCAAGCAGAGCTGTGCAAGCAATAACTCGTTAGCACCAGCTTTGAACACAAGCAGTGTTGTATACATACCTGTGATAAGGTTATCCTTCAGTCGTGCCATCTCATCCTTGGAAATAATGTTTGACTCCTTAGTGAGGGGGAAACGCTCATGAGCACTACCGTTCTCAGTGCTAACGCCTCCTTCCGCTTGTTTCTGGCGAATAGCTTCACTGATAGCATGCAGCTCGTCCACGTTCGGAGACATGTACTTCATGGAAGATACGCCATCTCCTTCCACAACACGAAGAGCTTTCTGCACTGAAGTAGGCTCGAACCAAGTGTCTACACCTAGACGAGCACTGCGCTTGAAAAGACTTCCGATAGTAGCGGGAGTCAAATTGCCGTCAGCAATCACGAGCTTCGCGTTATCAATCGCCTTGTCGGAGATGGCCAAGCTTTCCTAACATTGATCAAACGAAAACCCATCGTTAGGTGAACTGATTGAATAAAAACCACGACAATAAGTACTGACAATCGACTCAAACGCGCTCATATCTGCAATAGCAGCGTCCATATCTCCGGTTGAGTCAAGAACAGCAGAGTATACAGCCGTAGAAAGGTTGTCTGAAACGTTGATACCGCTAGTGTTCATGCCGATCTTCTTTAAGTCCTCCAAGAGCACAGAGCCTGACGCGTCATTCCCGATGGACGATACGAGTAAAGGGTCTAGCCTTAATCGGTGAAGGCATTCAGCAATATTTCTCCCGACACCTACCGGTAGCAAACTGTGTGAGCCAAGTGCACCAAACCACTTAACGCACACATGAAAATCATACCTCCGCTGGACTGCTTGATGGTTCCGATGTTAGAGGTTCCACGGATAAGTGGTGATGTTGACGAGCTAATGATGTCAAGCACAAGGCCTCCGACAACCAGGACGTGTTTGCCATTTGTCGGGGTTTTCTGAAAACAACCGGGTTTTAGAACAAGTACTGTAGCTTAGAAAACAGATTGAGGGATACCTTTTCTGGAATTGAATAATTCACACTCGATTTTGCAGTAGGATCCACGACCGATCCATTTTCGAAGTCAAATAGCGCACATGCGATCTACAAGAAGCATGAGTGTCAGCAAATAGCCAAAATATTAGTTCGACAAATGTAAGAATACCTGACTGCCGACGGTAGCATTGTTGTTAACGAGATCGATGTTAGACTCGAGCGACACGCCCTGTGTGATTTCATTCACGCGTTTCAATAGATAGGGCGTGACAGCCTGCCCATGGATGTTCTTCTCCACGACCTCTTTTAGTCCAAGCTAATACACAGGTTTAACGACAAGGGGGATAGAAAACAGTTAGTTAAAAAAACTCCAAAGATGTAGATGGCCAAATGCAGCACTCACATCGATAGCCTCATTGATAAGCTCAGCTGGCACGGGCTTTGGGTTAGGAACAGCAATAATATGTCCATTCGGCAGCTCCAGTGCCTCACTCTCGTGGATCAAACGTGCGATGTCCTCAGGCGTATCCCGTCGCAAATGAGCTTTCTCTCCGCTGTCTTGGGTGAAGAATGCAGGAAACTGGTCTGTCTTGTAGCCGATCACCGGCACACTCTACAGCCGAAATAATTTAGTCCAATATGGTCTCCAACCTTCGATATCCGCTCATATTCTTACATGAGTCTCTAAGAACTCCAATGTGCGCGGAATGTCGAGAATGGACTTGACCCCGGCACACACCACTGCCACAGGCGTCCGCGACAGCTCCATCAAATCGGTCGATATGTCTGCAACATACTTAAACCGTCAATTACTGCTCTATACCCCTGCAAGGTTGAAAGCACCGCACCCATTGTCTCCTCACAGAAGCGGTGCACGCCTCCGATGCCTCCTGTCACGAACACTTTGATCCCAGCAGCATGGGCAATCCGCCTGCATAAAAAAACGTCACTACACCAGCCTTTACAAAAATCACCTCACAACCAGTCTTACATTGTACTGGAGACGGTAGTGGCGCCCACCACCTTCTTGTCCGTCACAGCAGCCGCAATGTCCCTCGTTGAGCATTTCTTAGCGCCAGCTCCAAGCTCTGCCAATTGCATCAGATCCTTCTCTGCCAGTCCCACCTTCAACGCCCCATCTGCAATGCAAATAGTAGCGGGACAAGCTCCAAACGAGCGCACGAGCTCTTCCACATGCTTGGCCATGTGCAAATTCTGCGGGAACGGCATCCCGTGCGAGATGATGGTCGACTCCAGCGCCACCACCGGCCTCTTCACGCGCCCATACAAAGCCTCTGACACTTCCTCGCTTAGCACCAGGCGCTGGCTCAACGCCGAGCCACTGCGACGCCACATCCCGCACTCTCTTCCCTTCTTGATGGTAAATTACTGAATGAAGTGGTATCCTTTTGAGCACTTCAATTCGGTTTTTATGTCCCTAACGCAACTTAGCTATTGCAACATTCAGACAACATTTTTTGGTCGACACAAATCACAAATGGACTCAAAATATTATTTGCTTGGGTATCCGCCAGTGAATAATTGACCATGGGCTTCGTGCACTCCTTGGAGGTGCTCAACGCGGTGCTACGGCTGTATACGGGCGGTGTAGCGGCATCTACGAGCTCCTCCGATACCCCTTACCCTCACTTACAGCAACGTCTACAGCAAACGCTGCGTGCTGTGGCTCTTACGGCGTTTGGAGCGGTGTCTATTCCTCTTCTTGTGCTGTGTCTACTTCCTCTGCTGTCTCCGTTGGAATTCCCAGGCTTTACTGCTTTTTTTGTGGTTGTTGCTTCACTATGGAGTGTTACTGTCGCTCATTTGACGCTCCGTTATGCGTTACTGCCTACACCAAGACGAACCGAAACGGAACCGGTTCGTGGATGGCTCCAAGCTTCGGTATGCGCCGTTGTGGACACCGTGACGCGCGTTCGTGAGCAGCCACAACTTCCGGTGCTGCTATTGTTGTGTGTGATCCACTCGTACGTGTGGAAGCTCGTCTTGTACTACGGTATGGCGTCCAGTGGTCAAGTTGCAGTGGATTTCGGATCTTTCGCTGTTGCTGGTGGTCTCGTGTCTTTTGTGTCTTTTGTGCTGGTGGAGAAGCGTCTGAATGAAGACCCGTTCGTGCTGGATCCACGTGCAGCCTTTGTGAGAGCGATACGGAGAGATGTGGTCCGTGCAGTAAGGAGAGGAGTGCTAGTGTATCTTGTGGGACTCACTCTCAACTGGTTATTCGGAGCAGGCCATGAACAGGAGCTGGAATCTGTCGAAGGAGGTTTCTTCTCGCTGCTTTCTTCAAGACTTGCTTTCCAAGTGACGACCAGTATGTTGGAGAACTTAGCCGTTCTCAGTGCTGCGTCCGTGTTCAGGATTTTGTTGTTCCGTGCGAGCTATCAGGTGGTGGGTGGTGCTTTTGGGGAGACAAACAACTTGTGGGACTCGCTTACAGGCGTAAAACCGAAAGAAGGAGATGTGGTTAGTGCGCTCTTCGCGGCAGACATTGCTGCCAAACCGCAGAATGCCATGCCTCTGAATGAACAGTACCTGCAGAACCTCCACAAACGCATGGACGCGGCGTTGAAGCAGATCTCTGACAAGAAGACGCCGAAAGCCCCTACAGATGCAGAAGACGTGGAGCTGCTGGATAGTTTATTCAAATTTGAGAACTTACTCACTGGATGCAAGTTTGATGCTGCTGCTCGGGAGACGTTATTTGCCTCTCGAAACCGCTGGGATGCGCTGTTCCGCTCGACGACTGCGTCTGTCGATGGATTCACGTTGATGTTGCAGCTGCTTAACACCCTACCGGAAAGGAAAGGCGGCTCGGGAGATAGTTCTCCTACTGGTCCGTTGGCTCTTGAGCAATCTGTGGCTGCGCTGGTGAGATTCTTGAATTCGCAGCAAGATGCACACCCGCTACTCTTGCTCCAGCAGTACCCGCACCTGGCGAACCTCTGCATTTCTTCTGCCAGTGTGAAGTCATCTATCCGGTTTTTCGTGGAATCGAAGCTGCAGTTTGCGATTCGCCGCTATTTGATGGAAGAGGCTCGTCGACGTGTCTTCCAGCGTGCTAAGGTTGTGCACGCGGCGGGGTCGCTGCTATGTCACCTCGTCAGTGTGCCACGTGCAGAGGACAAGCAGGGATATGTTCAGGTACGCCTTTATAAATGCGGGGGGTTGAGCTTTCCAACTAATTTGTTGTAATTGTGGTTCAGCACACTGTACCTGCCGTGATTTCGTCGCTTCTGGAGTGCCGTAATGCGCTAGACGCATTTATGGAGACGTGTTTGAAGGAGAGCAGTACAATTGACGTTTACGTGCAAGAAGCCACGGCCCTAGCAAAAGGTAAGCAGTACTCCCGATGCTAGAAACCATCACAGGTTGGCTGACGAAGTGATTCTATGCCAACAGGAATTGACAGCGGTATTTATCGCATCACAGAGGTATTTCAAGGCGAGTTGTCCTTGTTCGCATTCCCTCCCGGCGTCAAAGCGGCGCTGCGTTCGTATGCGAACTTCGATGCTTAGAGAATAGGTAGGCGATGATTCTGGTAATTCACCCGCCATTTTACTTGCCAGTTGCTCTGCTATCTAAGCTAAATTTTGAAAGTCAAAATTTCTCCAACGCAGCGGTGAAATCGACCATTGCGATACACTGGCAACAACAGAAACAACATCAGTCAAGGTTCCCCAGGAAATCAATACTCGAAAGCGTCTTACCTGCTCATCATCTGGGGCGTTCGAAGGTATCCGCTGCATGGCTTGAATCGCTGCAGACTGACACAGTGCTATCAATGACGCAGCATTCGCTCCCTCAGTCTCCTGGACAAGTCTCGAAATGTCGACGTCCTGATTCCACGGCATTTTGCTGCTCTGAATCTTCAGAATGGCCTTACGCTCGGTAGCATTGGGAAGACCAACATACACCACGTTCTCAAATCGACCTGGTTGGAGGAACGCGGGGTCGATCGCAGACAAGGCGTTTGTAGCGGCGAGAACGAATATCCGACCAGTAGCAATGCTGGAGGTTGCAGCATGAGCTTCACTGTCGTCCGATACTGCCCTCAACGCATCCAACTCCATCAAAAGCTGTGAAATCATTCTCGACGTCGTCTGGCCAGCTGTCGATCGATTACCGAACAGAGACTGGAACTCGTCGATGAAGATCATACACGGACTGAGCGCCCGAGCGGTGTCGAATGCTCGTGTGATAGCCTTCTCGCTTTCGCCAATCTCAGCTTTCATAAGATCACTGGCCGACAGATTCAGGAAGTTGCAGCCGCTTGCTTTCGCTGCTGCTTTGGCGAGCATGGTCTTTCCTGTACCTGGAGGGCCATGTAGCACCATCCCCAAAGGCGGTGAGATCCCCATTCGACGAAAGACTTGGGGCCTTTCTAACGGCCAGACGACCATCTCGATTAAGTTTTGCTTGACTTGTTCCAGGCCACCGATGTCGTCCCACGATACATCAGGCACGGAAGAGCTGAGCGTATCGGCCCCATTACTGGTACTTGAGATATCACGCGCAGACGCAGCAATCTCCGATTCAAGAGTGTCCAAATTGTCACTGTCTTCTCGGGATAAACGTGTGCATATCTGTTGAGCGATGGAAGCAATGTTGCTTGGTCTTTGGCCATATCGAACTGCTAAGGACATTAGAAATTCTTGACGCAGGGGATTGGACGGTGGCAGTAACGAAGTGAGCAACTCAACTGTCCATTGCTTGTCTGGAACCTGTTGAAAAAAATCTCAGTGTAAAACATATCGACTATCACGTACAGGAAACTACTTACGTCGAGGAAAACTTCTTCAGTGAATAGTTGCCTAACATTGGAATGTAGAGTGTCAAGAACTGACACTGTTCCGATGACTGCAACACGAGAAAAATCGGCATTTTCTAAGCAAAGCAGAAAGCAAGTGAGGATCAACTCAAATCCACACATCTAGTTCACTTACGAATACTCTGGAGGCAGTTCACCAGTCGGCAAACCAGTTTGTATTTCGTCCCATCCAGCGTCATTGGGAACAGCAGCTCCAGATCTTCCAACAGCAACACGCAGGGCTGAATCCTCAATGCAGCCGAGAAGAAATCTTCCAGCCGTAGTTGTGGGGACGCTAGCAATCCGCCATCGAGCACGAGTAAATTCGCCCCCAATTCCTCTGCAATCTGATGGACTAGCGTCGTCTTGCCAGCTCCGCTTGGTGCATGCAGCAACAGCGAATGAGGAACAGTAAGACTCAGAACGTCATCATCTCCTGAACCTACCGAAGCTGTCTGAAGTGCCATAGACACTAATTCTCGAAATCCTCGAGTATGCACTCCAACAGGTTGATACTTCCGCTTGGATGGAAGTAAACCACGTGATGGAGACGTAGCGGACGGGAAAAGCAACGTCAGTGTCTTGTCCGTCACGAGTCCACCGTCAAATGTCAAACCTTCCTGCTCTGTAGCCCCACTCCGTCCACAGAAATACGGTTCATATCTCCACTCACCATACTCCAATCCATCTCGTTTAAGAACAATGGAACCTGCTTGCCCTGTCAAGATCCGACCACGCAGCAAACTCCTTACGAACGGAAGAGCAAGCTTACGCTGATTCTCTTCAGCGGGAGCTAGAGCCAAATACTGTACCACTCGAACCTCCGACGGCCCCAATAAAGTAACTTTTACTCCATCTTCCAATTTAACAGTATCACAGCGGTCTTTATCTTTGGTACACAGCCAATTGTCAATCCGAACGGTTGATACATCCTTTTTCGACATGTTTTCATCGATATCTAGATGAAACACAGCTGGATGATGAAGTTCACAGCATTGCAGTGAAACATAGCAGCCATACGCTGCATTTAACTGCTTAAACGTCGTTGGAGACGCCCATGCCACGCTTGTAGCGCTGTCCGACACCTTCACCTCCACCCGCATCAGTCAAATGCAGCCATGTCACTACTCATTTTTCCTCGTATTAATGACCTTGATGGCACTCAATACCCCTCGTGTTACTGACCACTAAAAAATGCCTTGGGTTGTACCGAACGAGGATGCTGTGACGCTGGGAGAGCTTAATGGAGAGCTCTACAGCGTCTCCAAGCGGGATGATGCGCACATAGGCGACGAGTTCATCCGTCGTGGAGGCCGCGTGTTCCCTGCTGCGCGTGTGACGAGTTCTAAGCCGCGTCCTTTCGGACAGGGCGAGTCATTGACGGACGAACAGGACGAGGAGCTGGATTCTGGCGCTTTGAGGCTGCTAAAGCGTGTACTGAGAGCCACCAAGAGCTTCCTGATGGAAGATGAATTGGTAGTGCTGAATAGAGCGCTGGATGCTGCTGGTAACACTGCAAACAAGCTGATGAAGACTGTAACAGGTGCGGAGGAGGAAGATCTGAATTCGTTGGAGCTCCTGAACCCTCAGACAAGCAATGGAGAGAGCTTTGTGGCTATGGACTGGCACCCGACAAGGAACGTGCTAGCTGTAGCTCAGTTGGACGGAGTTGTGGCTCTGTATAATGTGGACAGCACGTCCTGGGATTCGAGAGTGTTGGAGCATCCGAAGCAAGTCGGTATTGGCAGTATTGAGTGGGGGAAATTCACGGGGGATACATTAGCGGTGGCGTGTAGAACGGGGGTATTCCTGTGGAAGGTATCACAGAAAGACAAGGAGCCGGTGTTGCAAGAGATCTTGAAACACCCAAACAATGCTGGCTTTAGTCAAGTGTCCTGGAACGCTGACGGAAGCTTGCTGGCAACATTCACTAGAGGATCCACGTCGGTGATTGTGTTTGACACGATCTTCTCGAGGAAGACGGAGCTGCAGAGCTCGTGCAAACTGACGTCACTGCATTGGTCGCCCACCGGTGAATATTTATTCGTGATCACAGAGTAAGTGGTGTGTTCTAGAACTTTCCCTTTGGCGCCCTTGTGCTGATTACTTTTTTTACTTGTTTAACGGTAGGAGTGGGGTGTCGTTGATGTGGGAGACTTTGACGTGGAAGAAAGAAACATGGGAGGTGGCTGCTGGGGTGCGTCAACGCTGTTGGTATTTAACCATTGTCCCTATGCTTATATGTTTGTTGTGCTTGTTCAGGGCTGTGGGTGGTCGAATGATGGACGTTGCTTACTCGTGGGTCTGTGTAACAGCGCTATGATGTACCCTTACATCTTCCAAGATTGCCCACCGTCGATTGGTATGTCACATTTGTACTTCTACCTGTCAAACTGTCATCTAATGTTTTTGAAATACACTGCAGACGCACAGATTAGTTCTCCAGCTCTTGATTTTGCTGAGAAGGAGATCTTTTCACTCGACCGAAGCACTTCTGCGTACGTTTATCTATCTGCATAGAGTTCAGTCATTTGTTTACTGACGTTTTTCTCAATATCCTATATCCACGATAGTATTGTTGGCGGCAAGGTACAGGACGTCGCATGGGATCCCAGTGGATCAAGGGTAGCAATCACGTACCATAGTGCAGCCACAGCTTCCCATGAGGCTGGCATTTCCAAAGTGGTCGCCATTTTCAGTGTCGCTTGGCAGCCGTTCCTGATCTTTACTCGCAGGTATGGATAACATTCTACAGTAGATAGTAGATGGGTGTGATACTGACGTTTTCTATTCCTTTAGTGG
Organism: Phytophthora colocasiae; assembly: GCA_018806915.1. Lineage (NCBI taxonomy): Eukaryota > Oomycota > Peronosporomycetes > Peronosporales > Peronosporaceae > Phytophthora > Phytophthora colocasiae. The sequence continues at coordinate 1,029,692 of JAGKQI010000104.1, read as the reverse complement.
GCTTCTGCGTGGGCCTCCAAATGCCGGCGTGCCGCGGAAGGTGGCCTTTGCTTCGAATTTTGAGCATGGTGCGCTGTTGAGCGTCGCCTGGAGCAGCGGTTTGATCTCTTTCCACCCGTTCTACTTGAAAGATCCGAAGGCGCCATAGGTCCTTGGGATCATAGACTAAGAGCTTCAAATGTAGAACCCAGGTGCGTTTCCAGCGGTTACGGGACGTGTTACTTCTTTGTTTTTGGATTGAGCATGAGCGTCCACGTGAAAGTGCATTGTCGTGCTGGCTGCGGAGATCTTGGGGATCCTGAGCTTGATTATCTGTGTGTGGATTGCCATGGAGACAAAGTTGAACTCAACCAGCAGGAGGAGTTTCGCAAATATTGTCTAACAAAGGAGGAGGAATCATCTACTCCACAAGTGCCATCACCAGTGAAAAAGTATCGTGGACCGCGACCTATTGATCATGCAAAAGGTGACACATGCAGTGCAGAGAATTCTGTTCTCAAGATTGTTGTTAATTTTGCTTGCTTTGTAGCACTTGACGAGTTCTTACACTTGCATCGAGAACAGAATTCCGAAGTAGTCGCACGTGAATTGACGAGTCTGAAGCGAGAAATAGCCTATCGGGAGACCAGCAGGAAGCAACTGCGGAAATACATGATTGCCACCGATGAAGAGCTGCAAGTAGACTCAAAGGAGTGGAGTCGATACACTGTTGGTCCTCCTAATGAAGTGCCAACTCGCGATGTCGAGGAAGTCGTCGAACTGATGGCCCAGCTAAGGCTTTACTGTCGCTGGAAAAGGCGTGCATTGCAGAAGCGTGTTGAGGCTCGACGTCTACAGTTAGAAGCAGAACAACTTGCAAAGAAGAAGCAGAAGAAGAAAGAGGTCAAGGTACCTTCACTATCCCTTGGAACAGTGAGAGGTTCGGCTAAGACTGCAGTTGAGTCAGGGACGCAGTCTTCGGCAGTGGGAAACAAGAAAGGACCCCTTTTCAAAGCTTGGAAAAAGAAAATCGACAAGTGAATTTCTTCTTCAGCAAAAGGAGCGACGTCATCTAGCCAGGTTTGCTCCTATAGTTGTCTTGCCCACGTCTCCTTCAATCAGCCTCCATTACTGGAAGCGGTACATGTAGCTTAGCAGCATGAGGAGCTCTCGCGTTTCGACGTCGTACCACTAAGATCGATCGTCTCTGGTACGTAGCTGCATTGACAGCAAAGATAAACATCAGCATGTGCCCCAAGTACTAAGCTCTTTCATCCTCTCAACTACGTACATGTCGTCTTCTTGGCCCTTCTGCAACGCTGAACTCGCGATGGTCTGGAATGCTTCCTCTACACTCGTAGCCTCCTTGGCACTCGTCTCAAAGTGCTGAATCGGCTGTGAACACATCAAAATCAGTACTCAGATACTCTCCAGTGAGCGATTCCTTATTCTTACCTGCTGGACATTTTTTGAGCGGCACCATTCCTGCGCTCTCTCCTTTTGCACCTATACAGCACCAGATACTTAACACCCACCACCACTAACGCACTTTAACTGTATACTTACTCGTCGCTCTCCCTCCTTGTCCACCTTATTACCCAGCACAATGAACGGGAAGGCGTCAGGGTCTCTCGGTCCTGCCTGAGCCAAAAACTCGTCCCGCCACGTGTCCAACTTCTCAAATGACTGCAATTATACAAGTCAGTTGTCTCCTTCTTACCCTCACCAAATTGATAACCACTAACCTTTGGATTGGTGATGTCATAGACCAGCACACAGGCATCAGCACCACGATAAAAGGCCACACCAAGACTCTGGAATCGCTCCTGCCCGGCCGTGTCCCAAATCTGCATGGTTACTAGCTTGTCGTCCAGCATGATCTCCTTCGTAAGGAAGTCTGCGCCAATGGTAGCCTTGTACTGGTTGCTGAATTTCTGGTTCACGTACTGGTTCATGAGCGATGTCTTCCCCACACTAGACAAAAACATGATATATAGATCAGTCATTTTTTTCAAAAGCTTCTCCCAACTCAACCAGAGAGAGTTAGCGTACCCGCTGTCGCCCAGAATGATCAGCTTGAGCAGCACTTTCTTGCGATGGGACATATTGCTTAGATGAGTTGCTGGTTCGTTCGCTAGAGCACGCGCAATGGAGCGAGATGTAGAGTCTTCTTTCGCGCTTTGGAAGGTTGATTGAGATGAGCTCTGAAGAAAATCTTTCGTATCCATTTTTAACCAATAAGAAGCAAGTTGAAGCGGACATGGCTACACTGATTGATCATGCAACATGTACATGTAGCTGTTCACAGCAAACGCCGAGTGGGGGCGCCAAACCGGAATTGGCAGATGGATGCGTTGCCTCGAGTTGGTTGAGCAGGGGCAGTTACAGCCGAAGAATTGGACGCACTTGAATCACGGCTTGCTACTTCCGTCTGGATTCGGCTGAGCTCCATCATCACGACTGGATCACAGTTCATCTCGGTAGCCAAGCGAATTGTCGTCTGCACTGCCTCCAGGTCGCTTATGGGCTGGCGAGCAGGGGCTGGTGTCGTACGTTGAGCTGCACTCCAAGTTAGCCACGGATCATCCAATGAGCCTGGATACCCCTGGTCAAACCCAGGATAGTCGCCAATCAAACTGTTAGCCGTGGCCGAATTGTTGCGGCGGGGAGCTACTGGACGCGATGCAGCTACCGGCACGTCGAACGGAGTTGAGGAACCTGATGAATTATCCGCTGGAGAAGCTGTTCCGATTTGTCCAATGCTGTGGCGAGTAAGGTCCTCATTAGTCACTTCCATCCCGAGTGAGCCTTGAGTTGAATGCAGTGCTGAATCTGCAAAGTCCGCATCTGTCAGGTCTTCGTCGCACGCCTTCTCAGCACTTGGAGACACGACTTCGATCAACCGCATAGGGCTGATGAGTTTCAGACGCTTCAGCAAAGCTTGAATCTGAGCGTCAAGCTTTTCGTCGGCGCGGTTGTCTGGTATAACATCAGCTCCAGTTTCGGTAGTCACCATCACTCCAACACTTGCGAAGGCTGCCATGATACGGGATTGCGGGATTTGTTGCCAGCCTTGAGCCACCCATTCAACGACACTTTGAAGGGGGACGTCATAGAGATCAAGCTGTCCTTCTTCTCGTCTATCAAGAGCGTAGTCCAAAAGCTGGTAGCGATAACGCCGCTTCACGGAAGCCACAATGGCCACCTCCAACGGCCGTACACACAGTTCTCCTGCATGGTTTCGCTCCACAAAGTGCAACTTGACATTGGAAAGCGACGGCTTCTGCACACTCATGGCAGCGATAGAGTCCACAATCAGGACAATGTGGCGGTTGGTCACGCGCATGCGCCAATCGAGCGCCATGAGCCAGTCGCGCAGCATCGTCGGCGGCATCCAAGCCTTGTGGTTGCACGCAAACTGGTACGGTCGCTCCTCAATGTTCACATTAGGATCCACGGGTAATGGGTGAGGACCGACGAAGAACGGGTTTAATCTGTCGCTGCCATCGCCATTAACAGCCAGCAACATGGTCATCTTTTTCTCTGGGTGATGACCAGTGGGCATCGCCTGCCTGTCAGGGCTCATAGCGTAGAATAGCCTCGTCTCGTGGAGCCAATAGACATTCTCAGGCAGCATGTCCAAGACTGCAGTCTTGAGATGATCCGGTGTTGAGATGACGGACGTTTCCGGCGCGAACTTGGGTCTACCGTCCGATTCTTCCTGCGCACGTGGCGTGCGTCCTCCTTTATTGCCTTTGCCTCCTCCAAGAGAGAAGCCATGTCGACCCATGAACGAATGCATCCATCCATTGGAGAACTGCGGAGGAGAACTAGTGACGCTCTCGGGTAGTTGAGGAGCCAGGAGTTCGTAGAACACACGCGCCTTGTGACGCACCAGATCGCCTGGCAGCTTCAGTCTTCGAGCCTGACAGTACAGGAACCAATTGGCCAGTGCAGAGTCCACCTCTGGACATTTGACTGTGCGTAGCTTCTTATAGTCACGACCTTCGCCCGATATGAGCTCGAATTGAGCACGTTTCTTCAGCATATAGCTCATAGCCGCCTGGGACGGGACATACTCGAGCTCGAACTTGTCCTTGGCCCATTGACCCAGCTGCGCCTGGGTCGTCTTGGGGTTCTGCCGCGAGTGCAGACAAATGAGACGCTTCTGCTCGTGCGTGAGGTTGGTGCTGCGAGCCTTAGGTCGCGCCATGCTGAGAGGTTCGAAGGCTCTGTCTTAGCTAATAATGTATTCGCTCCGAGGGGGGCTTGACCGGTATTGTCGGGATTCTCCTGGGACCGAAATCCACCAAAAACGACCATAAACGACCAAAAACGACCATGTCCTGAAAAATATCCTGTATCCCCTGACAACAAAATCAGCCAATCGCGAGCCATAAAGTCGCTGCTTGCAAACTCTTCAGGAGAAGGAGACCGCAGAATGCACCAGATAGCTTCGCCATCACAGGCGCATACCACGCAGTTGAGCATCATCACCTCTCTCAAGTACCCCGTGTAGTTGCACAGGTATGTGGAGTCACTAGCCGCCAATCCTACGTGTTTATTGGGTGAACTAATGCTTTGCTCGAAACCATATCTTCCAGAGAGACTTGTAAGCAACGCATGCTGTGTTGCAAAGCAGTTAGCTGACTGGAATCTGTTCTCTTAGCGTCATCAATGGGTGATGCTGGATATTTTTCCTGTAGCAATTCGAGACGCTGGTGATACACGCACGCTCTTCACCACGAATCGTGCGCGCAATCTACTAGGTCCACGGCAAAATACTAACTACGAAATCTCGGGCTATCAGGTATTCATCATGTAATTCGATCTCTCGTTTGAATTTTGGGATCATGTTCGACGAGACATGGCTCTTATTTGCTAATGCTCGTAGTTCCCTTATAGAATCCTAGGAGCAAAAAAACTTGCAATGGTTTGAGCGTTCCCTTTTTCGCTTTTCACCAGTCCGGATTCTTGCTGTTCGGGTTACAACCGCGCTTTCGCGACCTGCAACTGCTACACGCTGGCCTGTTCTCTTCGTGTCTTTTGTCACCTGGGCTCCGGCGAGTAATTACAATTGAATCTTGAACTTGAGGGTCGTTAAGCTTGGACGGCCGTTGCTCACTGCACGATCTTCGTGTTCGGGACTGTGTGTTGTATCAGGAGTGATGGCTCGGTCTGTTGTCGCTAGCACTTCAGGTTTTGGACGACGCACTTTAAGTCGGCAGCACAACGCGTTTTGGCTCAATTTTCCGCTTAGGTTCAACTTCATGTACATTTCGTGAATACGTGCCCATTTCCGTGAGACCCTTTCGGAAAAGTGGCAGCATACTCTACAAGACATGTTTTTATTGCATCTGTGAATACTTCACGGGCTGGAAGAACCGCCACGGGCTGACAGACGCTTGGTTCGAGAAATGGTTTCATTACACGATTCAGCTGAAGGTGCAGTTGTTCGCACGTGCAGATTAGATGAGCCACGCTCTTGGATCAGTTGTGGTGAATCTGTAGCTTTATCTGCCGGTACTTTTGACTCGCTTTTCGGCCTTGCCTTTTCTGATGTAACTTTGTGCTCTTCGCATTGAGTCCCATCGACGCTCGAGAAATTCATCACTTTTGCGGTTTATGCTTGGACACACGCACGCAGCAAAGTCGTAAACCGAGCGATAAACCTGTTTTACATTCTTTACGCCGACAGCCAGTCTGAACAGTCGAAATAGCTTTTTCCTGAAGAGCGTTGTCATCCTCCGAGTTATCCTCATCCTGAATAGTCTTCCTTGTCAATACTATAATGCGTTGAAAACCCGAAAGCTAGGTTTATTGCACCGTTGTAGCTGTAGGTCAATGGAGGTCAATCGTCGAGCAATTGCGTGATACGAATGCTTTCGAAGCTCCAAGCTCGGATTATCTGGTTGCCGAACGGCGGAATTGTAAAGTTGTAGTAACAAAGAGGCAAGATTCCCACTTGGCTTCTCTTGATGCGAGTTGCTCTGAGCGTATTTGCTTCAGCAGGGCAAATTCGTGAGATGTAAATTCTGAGGTGCTATTATATTCAGGTTCCAAACCCAAGTTGTCAGTAAAACTTCTCTGGTTCATCATTTTTTTCGGTCGTGTTTCAACGCACTCAGCAACTTCAGAATATCTGCGTGGGCAGAGTCATTACAAGCAAATTTGCCTCAGCTCCGTCAACTCGCAGAGGATCATGTCGTAGATGCTTTCCCACGCTCGATTAGCTGGCACCTAATTTCCCCAGGGTCTGTATTGTTGCTGGATACTTCCAGAAGGTATATAGCTGGCAAGAATTTGATTGAGAAACTCCAGTTGAGGTGAATCTGGTATTATTCCACGGCAAAGGACAGCAGCACGGTACAAATAAATAAAATCAAAACCAGAAACTCAGGATTGCGGCGGAACTTTGCTCCAACTTGAGAAGATTGTGCTGTGGTAAACTCAAACAAAGTCAGCTTACTCCAGATTGCCACCATATTCAGGTACACACTCACCTGCAAAATAAAAATATCTAAAATCCGAGGCCAACGAATCAAACAACTCGATCCAGTAGTTTGCGCAGTTTTGAATGAATTGCTTCAAGCTGGCTGGTGGAAACAACGAACTATCCACCGCCTTCGTGATAGTTGCTGTTTTCAACGAAAGGTCACCCCGACAATTTGCGCAAGGTTGCTTTCCACACTTCTTTCCCATTCATCCATCGCACGAACATCACCAGGACATATCTTACCAACAGCAGAGGTGAAAAGCGCTGCCATTGATTTCAGGAGGGCGTAAATTTCTCTCAACATCATATATCGCTTCAGATAGACTCTTCGCCAACCACTTTCTCTTGTTGTGATCACTAATTTTTCAGTCATTCTCTGGATAACGTGGAAAGGGTCTTGTTTTACAACAACTCCATCCCCAAAGACGGAATTCACAAGGTTACGCATGCCATTCGCATGGTCACACGAAAACTCGTTCAGCACCAGGATCTTTCGATAATTTGTTGACGATCGGTTGCAAAATTGCTCTGGTTTCTTCATGGTTTTCTGAACAGGTGAGACCATGAGCCATAACTTGTCCTATTTCATTCTGAACCAGTAGCAGCATACGTACTTCTGCGTCCTGTTCTTTACTTCCGTCCGCACCAAATACTTTTAGTTTACTGCAAAACTTCTGGGAATGATCAGCTCGAATAACCTTCTCGCAGCGCGTGAGCCATGTGAGCTTCTACAAGTTTGCTGCATATACTCGTCTGTTGAAGCCACACCTTCTGAATTGCTTCGTTATCTGAACAGGCATGTTCCGTCATAAACTGATCCACTGACGGAAAGGAGGAGGGCGATACTGAGGTCTAAGTGCTTGCGCTTTTCAATGAAGTTTGCTGCCGAGCCAGTAGCGAGTAGTACCGCTTTGACGGCGACGCGTAACGTACTCACAGCTCAGAAACGCCTTTAGTCGTCAACATGCCGTCATATACTAGATCAAACAGCTCCATCGAGATTCCCGACTTGTATGTTAGGTATATAGGAAAAGCTAAAGCACTTCTTTTGACGACGCTAAGTATCTATCGTCGACTGTAGTAAAAAATGTTTTAGAAGTACCCCGACAACTGTACCTTGCGTAGTAAAGTGTAGTCTGGTGATTGATATCGTGAACGTTCTGTTGTATGTACTCCTTTACTTGTGGAGTACAAGAGCATCCCTCTATTACACAAATGGGTTTCCCAGAGCCTGTTAGAACCTCCGGAGACCACGTAAAGGATGACACCGTGAACCACTCGGACAAAATAACTCTCCTCCTTGGTTTCCGGAAGGGATAGCACAGGTGGAAACTTGCGTAGAGCAATAGCAGATTGAACAGCTCGTAGGCGCACACATTTTTGTTTGTTTTCTCTTCGAAATCAACTTGACACTCTAATTTAAGCGGCGGAGCGGAACGGCCGCCACCCTGCGGGTGGCGGAGGCACCCGGGCCTAGCGGCCCGGGAATGCCGGATAAGCCCCGAGGGGGCGGAGAGCAATACACTTGAGTTTAGTAAGGGGAGAACTGACTGGAATCCACTATTGCTGTTTGAAAAACAAGGCGCCAATCGAAAAAAAATTCCGTATCGGAACTTGTTTTGATGCAACGTTCGGGTTATCTACTCGGACACTTCGGTGATCGATTAATAGTCGGCTTCAGCGTGGAGAGATTTTGCTGAGTGCATGCGCATGTACAGCGCTCCTACATGTAAGTGTTGTTGAAAGAATCATACTCCGTCGTTTTTGTAACTGAGTCGACAGTTTGAACAAGGTAGCTCTAGCGTGCGTTTCGCAGCGTCAAATGGCACATGAGTGCCGTTATCAGTGATAACTTGTCGAGGTGTAGCGAGTATCACTACCATTTCGTGTTTAAAGTCTCATGACTATACATTTGACCGAGACATTATTGTACTGCAATGTCCATCATGAGTCACATGTCAGCTAGATATGCAAGCTATCAGCACCTTAGCACCGTACATGTACATCATGAGCCAGTCGCGAAGTGACCAGCCGCAAGTACAGATAGCACCGTTTCACCCGTGAACGAGCACCACCAATGAGCTCCATCTGAGGCAAGCAGTAGTGGCGACCATTGGCTCTACGCTGCGCGTCACTTTCTGCTTTTGCTCAAACCGTTAGGGCGACGTCACGCCACACTCGCCCTGATTCCGTCGATCATATCTTTTCAGGCGGGAAAACAGCACAAGTGAGACCCCTGCCATGACGAATTAACAACGTGTTAAAGTGCAGCGAGCTGTCAACAAGAATGACCAGCATGGTACACTTGAATAACGGCTAAGAATGCACTAAATCCCCCACAGCGGTCAATGTCATAACCGCTCGCTTTGAGCTTCCATCTATCGCTGAGTCAGTGTGTGACCGCCTGCAGGCTAAGGTACTGTAGACTGCAGGAGCTGTTCCAAGTTGGCATTCACCCAATTTTCGGCCAATCAATGTGGACAGAAACGCCCCGTCTCTAGCGAAACGTTATCAGACGTCTGCTGATTGGTCAGATACTAATAAAAAGCGGCGGCCGTTCAAAACTTATCCTGAATTCAATAATGCGATAAACTGTAATAACCTATATGATTTGTCCTGTCATCAACAGCCATCGTGACTTGTAATGTTTTGTTCATCTTGTGTTCCGATACTTTCATTCACTTAGAACTACTTCTGAACAGAAGTACTTTCATATTTTCGCGCCAACGGAGACTTGCGGGCCGCTGGGCGAAAGGGCGAGCGGAGATGAGCACTCGCATCAACCGCCAGAACGACCTCATGCGAGCGCCATACTGAAGCCAAGTCGCGGCCGAAGCAGAGGAAAGATCTCTCTTTGGGGCTCAGCGCGGCTTCATTATCCAATTTGCCGTGTTGGTGTCGGAGCAGAGCTGCGCGTTTCCCCTTACCCCCCCCCGTCGGCGCAAATCGATTGAAACGTTCATCTTCAACATGGTGTCCCAAGCGAGCTTCTCGGGTGCGGGGGGAGTGCAAGCCGTGGCCAGACTCCACGAAGACTATTTTGGCTACATGGACCGCGACTGGCGGCTCTGCTGCGGCAAGGCGGACGCCGACGCGCGCTCCGACGGGTCGGGCCGCACTATTGACGAGACCACCGACCTAGAAGTGCTGGCCTACATGGCGGCAACTGACTCTGTCTACGAGTACGACGAGGGGTACGACGAGGAATGCTGTAGCCCACGCGCATCAAATGTGTCGGGCCTGCCGCTCGTGTGCAGCAATTGCGGCGTGTCATTCTTCTCGCTGCAGATCCCTGACGACCAGGTGGACTGCTACTGCTCGGGCGAGTGCAAGTGGAGTGTCATCATGTACCGAGAGATGGATCTACGCATGTACGCCATGCGCCAACCTGCACGTCGCCACACGACGTTCAGCTCAACGTGTTCATCCTCAAGTTTCTACGGAGAGAGTGACGACGAAGAGCGGGAGGAGGATGGCTTCGTGTCCTTCAGCTTCAGTGACAGCTCGACTGCCAGTTCATCGTGCAGCTGAAATCGTACGCTATAAAGGGTCACGCGCAGCAGTGGAGTATTTACTATTTAAGGTGCCACCGCACTGCGAGAGAAGGGCAAGAACAAGAGAGAGAGACAGAGACAGAGAGAAGAGAGCTTGTGTAGTTCATATGCGTGTGTAGTCTAACGTCCGGTGTATAAGTTTTTACCATTTTATCGAATTATTTTAGTTATGTTCCGATTGCAGGCCCTGGTCGACATGTTAGGAAAACCCAGTTGACAGAACGCCTGGTCCGATTTGGACGTAGCTTGTTCGGCAATTGTCACTCTAGTAACAACTCAATGCCCTTGAACCTACGCTCTTCGTTAACGGGCGTATGGTGGCGTTCCCTGACACAGGCGTCTTGCTCATTATTTTACCGTAGTTGTAGAAGATCGAAGACCACTTCTCAATTTCCCTCTCAAGCCTGTAGTTAACTCGACCTGTACCACGATGATCCATGAGGTACATGTTCCCAAAGAGCAACCGTTATCGACTCCCAACGGAACCGAGGAAAGCGACAAAGCTGCAAGACCAGCGCGTCGTCATGCGCAGTTCAGTACGCTTCGACTGGTACAGCTCAACGAGACGCATCGTGAGGGTGCTAAGATCCTGTTAAAAGCGTCACTGCAGTCAGCTTCTCCGCTGTAGCTAGGGTAGTTTCCAGCATTGACAGTGGCCGGTGGGTAGGTCGGTGGTGCAACAGGGGTAGTTTGTTGCACAATAACCGTGTGGACTTGTAGGACGTGATTCTCTCTTCTCATTGTCAGAGCTCGAACTGGAGCTACCGGAGCTCGAACGGGACCGAGGTTTTTGCGGGTTTTCCATGGGTTTGCTAACAGGAGGTTCTTTCCTTGTTTTGCAAGGAAATCTTCCGCTGCTTCTTTAGCTTTATCCACAACGGACTTGTCCTTCTTCTCCCACGTAACCAGGTTTAAACTTCTCTCTTTTAGCCCGGTGATCCCACGAGTCCTATCTGCGGAATGGTATTGCTCGTATCGTACATTAAAAATGGCAAGAATCTGAAAAGATTGGATAGATCGTGCATCAACAAGGCACACCCGTTCAACATGACCATTACGATGGAGTATCTGAATGGCTACCTACACTCACAGACGACGTGTCACGGTGTTTACAATGAAAGCCTGTACTTTGATGCTGTTGGTGAGCAGCTAGTAGAGAAATGAGGGCAGTCGACTTAAAAAACTATTCATGATTCATGAATGAACGAATCAATAACAAAGATCGATTTGTCAAGTGATGCTTTATTGCGCCTGTGCAGCAAGTTTAACCGATTCTTCAACGCTGTTCTTATCGACTTCATTCACTAAAGCCAAACGATCTCTACGTTGAGATCTTGGTACAGCTTACTCGTCATCATCATCGTCGTCGTCAGCCATTTCATCCTCCTTGATAGACTGGATGGCCCACTCATTCACCTCGTCACGCAGGTTGTCCGGCACTAGATGGTGCTGCCAGTTCGTCTCCTCGCTGATCCAGCTTAGCTCCAGCTCAAACGGGTGACGCACTTCGTCGTGTAACGTGTTCAGGCTGCAATACATTTTACACATACAAAAGTCAGCTATTAATCTAGAAACAACATGATCCATGGGAGAAACGTACATCTTAGCAATGTATTTCATGGCTTCACGGCACGTCATATCGAATAGCTTGTCCTTCTCGATCTCTGTCTTGGCCGACTGCTGGCCCTTGCCCAATGCGCAGCCACGGTAGCTCTGCAGCATCAAACACACAAAAATTAGCCATCATTAGCCCGAAAATTAAAAAAAAAATCTGTAGTTGGCGTACGTAAGTGACTCCCGACGGCTCCACCATATAGAGACTGGACTTCTTGGTGTCCTGGTCGTAACCAGCAAGCATGATGGCCGTGCCAAAGGGCCGAATGGAGCCATACAGCGTGTAGTAGTGCACGAACTGACCCATACGCTCCGCCAAAAGGTGGGGTGGGATACTGCAACCATAGTTCTTCCTGTAGTTCAGCGCTTCCTCACGTGCACGGTTCACAAGCTGGCGACCATCAGCCACAAGTCCAGCCATGGACAGTCCCACGTGACGGTCAATGGCATAGATCCGGCGGTGCGTGCCGGGAACCAGCATCTTGCTCAGTAACGTCTTCTCGACGCCCATGACGATGCCATCCGAGCACTTGATACCGATAGTGGTGCTGCATAACATATTAATATAAAATTAATCCACGTATTTCAGTTAAAACTGGTTTAATTGTTTTTACCCGCTGTTTTCGACGGCCTTCCTCGCGTATTCGACCTGGAAGATGCGGCCTTCGGGCGAGAACGTGCCCGCTGAGTAGTCGTAACCAGCACCAGTACTGCTCATACTGCGTCTCTAGATTAACCTGCAGGTGTGGACAAGGCAGGTTAGAGCTGTGGGTCCGTTCAATGTAAAGCCGATCATCGTCACCTTCGCCGCTTGTCTGGAGCTTGAACGGAAAATATCCTCCCCCTCTAATTGTATGCAATGTTGCGCGAAGGTTGTAGTAAGACAGAGGCAAAAGATCTTTTTCTTTTCTACCAATGAAAGGTATATGTATAAATACCGTGATGTGGCAGTTTAAGTGCTGTTGGTACTGGTATGTTTAAATTGTAGTACCAATGACAGGTACATTGCATTCCGGGGTGGCTGCCGACATGTATGTACGCTCTGGTCCTAATCATCGTTGGCCATGCCTTTGGGTACATACATACATATAATACTCCTCCAGTTAGAGTCTACCTAACTGGAACATGATGGAGTTTTACGTACGGTAATTGTAATCAACTTAATGGTCCCCAGAGTACTGTACGATGACCTCATCCTGCAGGCACGAAACTAACTGTAAAGCCGGTTCCTTCATCACCCCAAATACTAAGAGAGAGCAATGTCCAAAGCTGCAAGACCAGCCCATGGTCATGCGCAGTTCAGTACGATTCGACTGGGACAGCTCAACGAGACGCATCGTGAGGACGCGAAGCCAAGCCGACATGTTGACACCGATTCTTCATCTTCTGGGAAACTTGCAGGATGTGTGGCCCTTGTTACTCCCGAATTCAGACTACGTAGTATGTGAAGACTGCCGAGATGTGGTTGTCAAAACTTTTTTGGGTAATACATTATGTTACAACTTTTCATTTTGCATTCCTTACATTGCATCGACATTCTCAAAGCTGCCATGTCTCTCTTGGACGAGCCACACGTCGTCCACGACTTCTCCATAGAGTCCTCGCGCGGCAGGGTTCTCGGGGTCGGCTTCAACCTGTTGCCAGTGCAGATGCGTGGCATTCACTACCTCCATGCGCGAGTATCCGAAGATGTTGTTACGGAAGGCGTCCCACTTCTCTGCTGGTCTCTCGAAAGCTTTACGCATGATCGTCGTCAAGTACTGACCCGCTGCACCAGTTAAGATATGTGTGGTGGCACGCATATTGTGTGTCCTCTTCCACGTCTGTGACTTGTACACGTCGTAAGCTCGCTCGTAGTTGTGTTGGTGACCGCAAAGGTAGACGTCCACCCCGTGTCTGTAGAGCTTGTCCTCGAGTCGATCCCGCAACATCGCAGCCTTATCGCCACAGTTAGTGTCGTCGGAAGTACAGTACATTGGGCGATGGCCGATCACCACTACCCATGGCGTCTGCTCTCGGTTCGCGTTGGCTTTGGCCAGATCTTGCTCCAACCAAGCTTCTTGCCGAGCGATCACATCGCCATCTACCTCGAACGTCTCCTTGAAGTAGATCTCCGTCGAGATGACCGCGAAGTGCACAATCCCCACGTCGTAAGAGTAGAACCAATTGTTAGGAACTGCTTTGGGAGCTGCTTTCTTCGAGTGTCCACCGACGTGCACAGTCTCAACTTCAGTATCCTGGTTGCTGGGCATTAGACGAAAACGTTCCGAGTAGTGGCTGAACGTATTGTGCTGCTCGTGGTTCCCCGGACATACCATGAAGGGCACACTGGCAGCCATCGGCTCGATCTGCTGCATGAAGATGTCGCCAACGTGGCCGTCCATCATGTCTAAGTTGTACGCGTAGTCTCCAACAGATACGACGCCATCCACGATGCCTTCGGCTACTTCAGACTGCATCATAGGCAATGTAGCTGCATTTTCATAGCCGATATCTCCCGTGACTAGGAACCGCGTAGGCTTGGCTTTCTCTCCAGGGAGCAGCAGTGCCGGTGCAGTCTTAGTAGCGTACGGGATTGACCATGAAGAGTAGTGCGGATTGCCCACAACGTACGTGTATCTCGTGTCGGGCTTGAGGTTTTCCAGTCTTACGACGTGCATCCACCTTGTGGATTGTGCCTCACCGTCGTCTTCAAACAGCGTCGTGTTGGCTGAAGCAGTAACAGGCATCATCCTGGGCCCTTCGACCTCAACGCGAGCGTGATATCCTTCCGTCATCGTCAACTGATTGTCTCCTTCGGAGCAGAACTCCTTGGTCATCCACTGTACAGACAAACTGCTCGGTATGTGGCCGTATGCCGTATGCACGTGCTTCGGACGGCATCGTTCGGCCAAATCTCCTCGGTATGGAAGATTGACACCAAACTGATGCACTGCTGACCAACCGTGGAAAACTGAACCAACGGTGAATTCGTACGCTGTGTCTTCTTTTCCTTCAGGGAGTTCGATGCGAGCGGAATGGGCGTTGAACGTAGCCTCTTCAGTAGTGTACGTACTCGCCATTACCCGGGCAAAGGGCTCTTGGATACCACCGGTGGTTAACATTGTGTCGTTCTCTCCGAGGCGACGGTAGCGAACTTCCACGTCGGTGACATCGTGGCATGAACGCCACGGGTCTTTGAGCGCAGGGCTGTCGTCACCGACCTTCTGTAGATTCACGTCGGGGATGTACGTGCGGCGGGTAGACCAGTTGACCACGGCGTGAGAGCCCTCAACGAACGACCGGATGTCGTATGGCACGCAGTTCTCCACCTCCCGTTTCTCGTAGTCGTGAGCGTCTTCGGGCTCTTGTTCGCGTGCAGCTTCAGGTGACCGTGTCGGGATCCCGTACGAGGTGACACCGAACGCTACTACGACCAATAGCGGTAGTAGCAACAACAGTCGTGGGAAGAATCGTGAAGGTTTTGGCTGAAGCAGATCATCAAGTAAAGGCTCGGGGCATGGATCCACCTCAATGGACAGGTACGCGCGTGCGTGTTGGGGGCTCTTGGCAAAGGACTCGGAGGATCGGTCCATGGTGTCGGATGGGCAGTAGATTTCAAAATGAAGTGGCAAGCTCCGGGCTCACAGAGGTGGAGCACCACCATGAAGCATTCAATTGCCCAGCGCAACGGAAGAGCAGAGAAAACACCCGTGGTGAAAATTTCCCTGCATGTGAGCGATGTTGCTTGAGATTGGATAATACTCCAATGCTCAGTTGCGAGGGGTTACCATGGCTCCAGGCTATGCTACGTAGGGGGAGTTCCAGCTCCACCGCTTATGCTGCAGATAAAGACGTTTCACAACGGACGCGGTTGTCGAGAGTTCGCTATGTGAAGTCTCACCTTGGGCACCATCAATCATCTCTGCCATCAAATACAATATTCTAAGTAACCCCGTAAGAATTTCTTATGGCTTTGTGCAACCCGCTACGAGAACAACTACAAGAGATTTCACTTTTTCACGTGTTTTGCTGCCGTTTATTTGACCACCATCGAGATCGCATGCCATGAAGGGGAACCACCAGAAAACCATGCGGTGCAACATTTTCAGGATCGGAACACCAAGTGATGTCCAAATGCAACTGAGATCTTCCTCCCTGCTCAGGAAACAATATTTTGCAGCACTGCATGCAAATGGGAGATCGACTCTTGGAACTGCGTGTTGAAGTTGCATCGTTCACTAAACAAGGAGTCGAGTCGAGCGCATTCATTAGAATTAGGCGTTAACAACTTTAGCTTCTGTAGCAGCTCATGGTCCACAGTGGAAGCTGTCGATGGGGTACGGACCGTGTACATCTCTGCTTAATTGAGTTCGTTCCTTCCTCACACAGTCGCCGTCACTGGATTGGTAAGCAGTTGCCTGTGGAGATCATTTATCCCGATTGAAGTTCTTCACCGAATTGTTTTCTTCATAGGAGAAAAGGACATAGGCTATCAGGCTATCCCAACCTTCTAATTGGTCGCATAACCAGTTACTGGCTCGAGCTCTAGTCACTTACTCAATTCCAAATATCTCAGCAGCAGATTGGCGATCAAGCCAATCCAATAGAGATCGACAAACTGATCAGCGTCTCGATGACTTCCTAGACAACGTGCTATCTGGTATATAATCAGCGTATTGTGTAGTTACTCTGTTGCTAAACATGTTTTACATCTGTGTCTCTTCTGAGTCGGCATCAGTGTCGTTGTGGCGTGGCAGATCATCAAGCGACATTCGGTGGCGAAGCCGCTTGCGACGGCGGTATTTGTCTTGAGAAATCCGGCGCTTTCGAGCCCTCTCTTTTCCAATAGCAAGCAGGCGGTGCTCACGCTGGGCGTATTCCTCTGCGCTCTCCTCACGCAAAGGATTGTACTCGACATGAAAATTCGTCAGGCTGGCACACACTTGAAAGATGTCGTCGTACAATTCCTCTCCCCATCGATACTTATCAGAGCAAATACGCCACAAAAGACACAATCTACCAAAATAATTCTCCACGATCACGCGGTCGCTGGAGACATCGTCATTAAATTGCTGGTCAGAGCGAGAAAGGTTCGTGCCTTTTTTGGGGTGGATGCAGCGCTTTTGCTCGGCCAGACCTTGATAGCCCTTGTCTGCCAGTACCGCCCACTCGTCCGGAAAACTTTCAAAAAGTGGCCCACCGTCGCCAAGGTTCCGGTCCGCTTCGGACTTTAGTCGAGCCGCATCGTGGAACTCTGAATTGTTCCTGAATATAGTGATATCTGGCGTATTGCCACGAGCATGGTCGCTGCAGTTAACTGCGAAACCACGAGGACTGACCGAAACCTCCACCTTAAGGCCATAAAGTTTGTGTTTGCCGCTGTAAAACGGCATTACTTCCGCCATATTCCCGGCAGGCCGATTCGATTGCTGAAAGGTCACATCGGTGGCGTAAAGCGCGCACGGGAAGTTCGAAAACGTGCGCCCGGAAGTCACCAAATTGCGCATGGTGCACTCGTCAGCCTTGGCAACCACCCAGTCGCCGTACAGCTTTGGGGCAATCACACGTAAAAAGCCCGTGATAGTCTTTATAAATGTGGGGGTTTTGATGCGAAATACGTCTGCATTCATATCCCAGGTCCCTCCATGTTTAAGTACGGACAGGGTCATGAAGAATACATCCTTGCCGGTAAGAGCTGAGCGTCGCCCTCGACCGACGTTCCAATAGCGAGCTACGTGAGACCTCACGCTAGCCCAAAGACGGTTGAACTCCCTGGGTGAGAAGTTGGTGAGGCGACGGACTGCGTCAGCTCCGCTGTCGTCGTACCAAGAGTCGAGGATGGGGCAGGGCGAGTCGAGTTCCTCGGCAGCGTCATTCTCAGGAGCTTGACGAGAGAACTGGGCCAGCTCTGTTCTCCTCTCGTAGTCTCGCTCGTCAAGCATGGCTAGTACAGACTGCTGGTGCTCTTGCTGCGAGCGCTGGACGCTGCGTGGTGCCATAGTTTAGACTGAAGCGTGTTAAACTGACAAACTTGGTTCAAAATTGCGAATGTTAATGACAGTCTTGTGTGTGCTAAATGTGCTGCTGCTGGGAGTCACAGCTTCCTGGCCAATCGAGTCCAACTAAACGTTCCTGCCACCCATTTTAATTGTCGTCTCTGCCATTCAAGTAGAAGATGTATCGCTGTCACTCATTGTTTCTTGCTGAAGCAGCTAGTGCTCCGCCTGGATGTGCAGCTAGCAGAATACTAATACAAACTTGAAACGACGCTGACTTTTGCGAACTAGAGCACTGCATAACAAATGATCATCATATATTCTGAACGCATTAGAGAACATTCGGTGAACCTTTTTAGTTGAGTTTCGACTTGAGATGCAAACCTTTTATGTTAAGTGAAATAGCAAAACTGGAGACGTTTCGGAACTTTGTTTTACTTCCAGATTCAGTCTGGTGACTGGTCACACCATTCTCGATGTGGGGACCTGAAGGCAACGAGGCCTCTGGGTCTACAGAGGCCCCGTTTTGTGGTTCTGGGGGTACTGAGCAACCTCCGCGTCGACAGAAGTTTGCTGCTATCGATGATATCATTCTCTTAAAGGCTGTGAACTATTTTCGACCCTGGACGGCTGCGGTTGGTACTTCTGACGGTATTATGAAGGTGTTTGACGAAATTGCGGTGCATTGTAGTAAAGATGCTGAATTTGGCTTAAAGAAACCTGGAACAGCGATGCGAACGCGGTTCATGAAGCTAATCGACCAATATCGTACTGACCAGTGCCAGTCGATGAGAAAGTCGGGGTCTGTAGAGCAGTACGAGGAGAGAGAAGTGCTACTTCAGGATATAACAACGCTGATGAACGATTGGGCAGAAGGAGAAGAGAAGCGGAGGGAGGAAAAGAGCGCTAAGAAGCAGGGAATAGAGACCTCAGGTACATTGTTGAGACAACTAGCGATGGGTGAACTTGAGGAGGATGAGGACTTCGATTCTGATGTCGATGAGATCGACGATTCCGTTGCGACCCCGCGGACGCAACCAACGGCACCAGATCAAGCAACACCAACTTCACTGACATCCACACCAAGATCAAGTTCGAAGAAAAGATCTACGCGCCGAAACCATTCAAGTGGGCGTAAAAAGAAAATAACAAAACGTGAGCAGCTAGGATCCGTGACAGAAGCTTTGAAAGGCGCAATGCTAGGGGCTGGTGATGAAGAAAAAGCTAAGTACGAGTACAAGACCAAACGACTAGACTTCGAACGCGAAGAAGCGGATAAACGTCGTGAGCACGAGTTACGTATGGAAGATCGTCGTATGAAGGCTGAAGAAAATCGCGATAAGCGAATGCACGAGTTGTTATTGAAGTTAATGGCGCATCAGAAATCTGACTAAGACGAAGCTACTCTGGAAGATTGGACCTTAGATATTGATCTAGCGAAGGCGGCATTAATCCAAAATACATTGAGATTTGATTTCCCAATGGCTGCATACATGTATGGCAATTAAACAGTAACACAGCAGCGAAGAAATTGAGACCCACTGGAGATTGACGAACTCGCTGCTTTTTATCCCAATTCATATATTCCCAAAGCACTTTGACTCTTCCAAATCCCCATTCAACTCCTTCGCGAACGCTGCTCATACGGCTGTTAAACGACGAGGCTGTAGAGCTTTGAATTGTAGAAGGACAGCAGACAAATTCGCTACAACCATAAGCAGGATCACCGTAAATTAGTTTCCCCAAAAATGTTCCTTCAACATCTTCTGCCATGACATCTAGTACGCCACTGAGAGTTAGCATCGTGGAGTCATGCTTTCGGCCTTCAACTGGACCAAACAAACTAATAATTATGCCATCGGGGGCCTGAATACTCTGCCAGTTGAAACAGTGACGTCTTGGATGTCCATTAAATACGGACCGCTGTAAATTTTCATTTGGATTACTAGTATTTTGCCGTGCACTTGGGCGTGAGAGATACTGCTTTGTTCCATCAATAAAACCCCAACAACTTTGAAGAGGAGCTCCAGCAGAATATATAGAGAGGCAATACTCATCAATCCGCGCCTTAATTAAGGTTTCGTGAAAGTAGAGTAGTTCGTTGTGCTGGCTATACAATATTGAAACAGTTGCAGACATAATTCTGCTGTAAGCCGCAGTTGATCTTCCAAATTCATTTGCCACAGTTAATAATTTTGACCCTTCGGAAAGACGGCGACATACCATTGCCAAGGCTTCGACCCTGTTGACTCGATCAGCCGCAGACGTGACGATCCCGGTTCGTGGAAGCCGTAAGGCTTTTGCTAGTTCACGTAACTGAGGAATTGTAAAACGAAAGCGGACCCTGGCAGTAGCATCGTCCAGCATTCTATCAAAAACACGAGAAGAGTCTGTAGGTGGAGCTGCATCACGGAGACGAAAGCAGTGTAGTCTTGTTAGTGTCTTCATTACTCGAACAAAGCGCGCTTTGTTACCGCGGGCTACACCCCACGCTAGCGTGAGAACCAGCAGAGCTTGAGTACCGGATAGTTTTGGCGCGACGAACATGACTTAGTGCCGCAGAAGACTGAGATGAAGCTAAATTCAGACTTGAGCTAAAGCGACTGTTAGCTCAAACCTATACACTGTTGAGTTGAGCTTCATCACCTAAACCACGCCTATCTAAAAATGAAGCTGAAACTTGTACGATTTCGGGTCACCGAATGTTCTCTATTAGTAGCTTCTTGCATGCCGACGAAATCGTGCAAGATGTGCGATGCAATGAAAGACTGTTCAAATTCGCATCTCGTCCATCTTCTTTCCGCGACACTGGATAATCCAATTTCTTGCCGATTTATGTGTTGCGAGTCCATAACTCCTCAGCTGATCACATACTGTAACTTAGGTCTAATAGGGGGAGTCAAAGTTAGGATTCGCGTGTCAAAATATACAAGCAAGCGCGCTAAAATATCACAGAAACCCGGTCAAAATATAATATGGGTACACGCCAAGAAATAAAGGGGCTCCAACTTTGACAACCCCAACATGGTGGCCACCGCGATGCACGGCACTCCTACAGAAAGGCAACACAACGATCATCACTCTGCATTCCGCACTCCATCAAGCATGCCAAGACTAAGCGAGAGGCAGCAGTTCAGCCAGAACCCTAAAGCTCCTATCTGGCTTCAGCTGGCCGTCGCGTTTGACCGGCTTGGAACCAACGGCAATGGGGCATCTCTCGGTCGCTCTAGAAAACTTTGGGGGCTTGGAAAGGGAACAGTTCCCCTTTATACAGCACGCGGCATAATCGCTTTTAATGACCTTCGTGACGAGTTTGTAGTGTGGCCAGACTCAGCAGAAAGAAGACGACTCTCACGCCGCATGGAACACGAGGGATTTCCAGTTTGTGTTGGGTTTATTGATGGTTGGAAGATTGGCATTAGTTATGTAAGTATTCAAATAAGCGGCTAGGTCGTTGAAGGCCTGCGTCTTCGTCCGCAGCGGTTTACCAGAGAATGTAGTCTTCTTGTTAGTCCCGTGAGTAGCATTAAAGTTCTCTTGTATCTCCATCCAAGTCACTAGATGGCCGTAGTCTCCTCTGGTAAGATGCACCTTCGCGGACGCGCCGTTCTCATCGTTGGCGGCCATCCCTACTTGCATGCAGCATTATCATAGCGTAGCATAGCATACGGGTGGGTGTACGTACTGGAAAGTAGCGTATGGCGGAGGGAATCTAGCTAGTGGCACGGACATTGTGATGATGAGTACTCGCCAGTGCGGAATGCCTCGAGCCGTGTTGGGTACAGGCGTAAAATACCGACTGACAGCACTTTGTTATTTTCGGGCCGAATTTGCATCTCTGGATATCACCTGTGATCCCTGAAATCGTCTCACGCCAGTAAAGATGCTGCTACTCTTCGGCACAGATATGCAGATGTAACCAGGGTTACAAAAGGGGTACACTACAGTTGAGAAAGTCTAATCGATAATATAACTTCTTTTGCCCCCTAGCTCGCAAGTGGTTCTGAGCCCAAAGACTCGAAGGAGGTTCCTACTGTGTATCAGTCATTTCCCTCACCATGTCGGAAGAGAAGAAAGCCAGACAGAGAGGCTATGCAGTTCCTGTACTGGAAGATCAGAGCAGCGACTTCAATGGCTGGTATAGCCGTCTGAAGCTCAAGTTGGATGCTAAAGGCCTATGGGAAGACTTCTGCACAAAGCCTGAAGATGTACCGTCACAAGACGAACAGCCGGATGAGTACAAGGTCCACATGAAGCGCAGGAAGGATGCACGCTGGAAGATTGACAAGACGTTGTCGCCAGATCTTTCCAAGACAGTGGAAGATGAGTCTACGCCATTTGGGGTACTTGAACGGCTGAGGAAGATGTTCGTAGGTGCGACAAGTTATCACTAGTGCACCAGCTCCGTGCAGTTATGGAGATGAAGTACGAGAAGGAAAGAACTTACTAGTGTTTATCGAGGAGCTGAAGCAGGGCTTCACGAAGCTTGAGAACATGGGTTTGCCTTTACAAGACTCTTTGAAGCCTTACATCTTAGTGATGGTACTAAATGACAAGTTTGAGAACATTTTACGCCCGTATCTAGTACATTCTTTAGCAGAGAGCACAGAGCTTGGGTTTGATAAGCTTGTGGAGCTGCTGGAGAGTTCGTACTTGAAATTGAGAGACAGAGAACAGTTACAAGCAGGACTCAGACGCCAAGCATCAAAGTGAGTCAGCATTGGTGTCGAAAGGTAAAAACCGTGGAAGTGACAAGAGTCAAAGTACAAAAGACAAGGAAGAAAAGAAATGTCTTCACTGCCATATGCGAGGACACTATATCCGTGACTGCAGAATTTATCGTGAGAAGCAGGATCACGGGTGGAGACATCCACTGCCATGCAGATCACGACGTGACTTTCACGATGATGATCGAGATCCAACTCGAAGACAAGACAGAGATCGCGAGCGAGATAGAGACCGAAAACGAGACGGGGACAGAAGAGAAGTAGAGATGGCAAGGAACAATGATGGTCGCTATTCGTAGTGATTCATGGAAGTATCGAAAGCGTGACAATGGCGAGAAAGCCATGATGTCAAGAGACGATAGCTCGAGATCAAGCTCCCGGAGTCAGCAATTACTGGCAATTGATGCTAGGTGCTGGAATGAAGACAAAGAGCAACGATTGGATTCTGGATTCAGCAGCACACGACACATGACGTACTCGAAGGATTCTCTTGTTAATTACTGTCCGATTTCAGCCGCAGTAGAAGTCGGTGGTAAGCATGAGCTACAAGTCATGGTATTGGAGACAAGAGAGTCACAGTGGATACAAATCAAGGGAAGAAGACGTTGTGGCTCCGGAACGTATACTATGTTCCGACGATCCAATTCAACCTGTTTTCAGTCCGAATGCAAGTTGCAATGCGTGGTACAGACCTTCAGCCGTGCACTTTGATAATCCAGCCTATGCTACGGTAATTGCCGGTGATGGTGGAGTTGTGCACGCAGAACTTGTCTCCAGCGAGCAAGTTGTGCACATTTTGAGATTGAACACAATTCAAGAAGAATGGCCAACTGCAATTTGTGCAGCCGCCAGTGCGGATGTAAAGAGTGAGATTCTTTTGTGGCACAAGCGGCTTGGACATCCAGGTCGAAATGCGTTTGAAATGATCATGCGTGACGAAATGGAACAGACTGGAGTTATCAGTGTTAAAGGCACTTGAGCGTAGAGAGTGCGAGGCGTGCATCGAGAGCAAGATGACGCGTAAAGTCTTTCAAGGATCGGGTCAGACGAACAGAGAGGGAGTGGCAGATCGGTGAAAAGCACACTCCAGATACTTGGGGGCCGTATCAAACACCCTCATACTCGGTTGTCGCTACTTCTGTGTGTTTGTTGACGAAGCTAGCCGCTTTGTAAAGCGTGTTTGTCATGCGCATGAAAGAAAGGATCTATGAGATATTTCGACAGTACCGACTGAATGTTGAGCGACAGAAGAATATGAAGATGAAGTGCCTCAACATGGATTCAGCAAAAGAATTTGTGAAGCTGAAAGACATCTGTGAGAAAGAGCTGGGAATGGATTGCACGTTGACAGTGAAGAAAACTCCTGAGCATAACGGTATTGCAGAGCGGATGATAAGGACCATTGCAGAGAGAATACGTTGTGTGCTGTTCGAAGGAAATTTGCCAGAGCAAATGTGGGGTGAAGCTGCCGTCACGAGTGCGTACTGTGAATTTGCTACCAGCTCGAGCAAACAAGGCGGAATCTCCTACAAGATGTGGTTTGAAGTAGTCCTCCACTAAAGCACCTTCGTGTGTTTGGTTGTCTTGCGTATGTATTCCTGGAGAGCGACAGAGAAAGAAATTGGAAAAGCGCGCCAGAAGATGATCTTTGTGGGATATCCAAGAGATCAGAAGAGGCTACAAACTTTTGGACTGCGAGACGTTGAAGCCGGTGTACAGCCACACTGTTCTGTTCGACGAAAGTCGTTTTCAGAGATTGCCCTCCATTGAGCAAGCAAGAAGAACAAAAGCTCATTCGTGAGCGAAAGCAAAGAACAACAGCAGAAGAGACGTGCAGGAGATTCCTCTAGGAGAAAGCTTTGATGACCATGAAGCAATTGCTACTCACCTCTATTTGCCGCCAATTGAGAACAGTGGTGACAGCAGCAGTGTACAGCACGCTCCTGGTGACCATTCCAGCGAGGTGAAAGACACTGACGGAGACATTGAACTTGGTGACGGTGTGCATATTGTCGATAGCCAAGCCGACTCTATGACAGACACTGGCTGCAGATTACTTGGAATTGGTGTAGAAGACCAAGATCGCTTGGCGATTCCACGTCCGATCAATGTGGAAAGTATAGTGCGGATCGATCCAAAACCAGCTAAGCATCGAGAGAGAGAAGTATACTCTAAACGCCCGAGTGCTGGGGTTCCTAGAAGAGGTGGGGCTATTGGAAGTACTACAGAATCTGACGAGCATCCAGACATGCCGCTGAAGAAGCGTGGAAGGTCTGAGGATGAGAGATCAGTACCTGTAGCAGTTGATCGTGTAGTGCAGCACGAAGCATCCGAGCAGGTGTTTGGTCAAAGCCACCTGAAGCCTAACACAATGACAGCAGCTCGTTCAGAATCGAGTAGAAGAGACAGAAGACACGATCAAACGAAGAGAAAGGATTAAGAGAGGTATTTAAAGAGGAAGAAGATAGTGATAGTGTGAGAACTCACATTGAGCCGACAGTCACTCGCAGTGGACGTCAGAGTAAGCCACCAAGGTGGATGAATGACTTTGTCTTAATGACAAAAGAGATAGAGTCAAGTGATGAGAGAGCTTGAAAGGACTTTGTGAAGAGTGTCATGAATAAGTGGCATGCTGAAGTAGTAGTGATGTCTGCAAGAGTGATTGAAGAGCCAGTAACATTGGAAGAAGCAATGGCATCTGGTGAGTTTATGCAGTGGAAACAAGCAGTGCAAGGAGAATACGACTCCCTCATGGAGAATTTGACATGGGAGCTCGTTCCGCGAACACCATTGTGGATGAAAATACTGAGGAGTAGATGGGTGTTTCGTGTCAAGTATCGAGCAAATGGATCAATCGAGAGGTACAAAGCTCGGTTAGTGATTAAAGGCTATTTGCAAGAGTACGGGGTTGACTACCCAGAGGTATTTGCTCCAGTTGTTCGATTCGAATCGCTGCTCCTGCTTTGGATTCGCTGCTGTACAAGACCATGAGGTCCATCAGATGGACGTAACAACAGCGTTCTTGAACGGTGAACTAGATGTCACTGTATTCATGGAGCAGCCAGAAGGTTTTTCAGATCCCAGAAAGCCGGATCATGTTTGTAGACTGAAGAAATCACTCTATGGACTTAAGCAAAGCTCCACGAGTGTGGTACAGAGTTTTGAGAGAGTGGTTAGAGAAGAACGGATTCACCATGCCAGACAGAGGCATGTAATGGGAGTGAAGTTTGTGAAAGGAGCACCTTGCTTCATTTACTATCTATGTGGACGATCTGCTATTGTTTGCACTCACATCAGATACAGTGAATGAATTTAAGAAGATGCTTGAATCACGCTTCAAGATGAAAGACCTTGAGTCCTGTTCACTATATTCTGGGCTGGGAAATTCAGAGAGACAGAAGCAAAGAGAGATTAGAATCTCACAAAGGAAGTACACGGAGAAGTTGCTAGAAAAATTTGGCATGAGCACGTGTAATGGGGTACGGATTCTAGTAAGCCAGAGTTACTATTAACAAAAGAGTTGTGCACCAAGTGATCGAGATGAGTAGAACTCATGAAAGGAAAGCCGTACAGAGCTGCCGTAGGCTCTGATGTATCTAATGCTCGGACACGGGCCAGATATAGCATTCGCAGTAAGGGAATGCAGTCAGTTCTTAGCGAACCCAGGAATCGCTCGAGTGGCGAGTAAAGACTATCATGAGGTATTTGAAACAGACAAAAGACTATGGATTAGTGCTGGAACCAAACACATTGGTAGCCCCTTGCAGCTAAAGATGATAGCGTTTAGTGACGCAGATTTTGCTAGCCATCGATCGACATTCGATTGCAGGGTATGTGATGTGATGCTCGGTGAAAGCTTAGTGTCGTGGTGCAGTCAAGCAGAAAAGACTGTGGCTTTGCACACCACTGAGGCAGAGTACATCTCATTGAGCATGTTAGTACAAGAGATTATACATTTGAGAATGATGAGCAGAGAACTGCTGAAGAAGCAGCCAGAGACGACTGATGTCTATGTGGACAATGCTAGTGCATTGAAAATTGCAAAGAACCCAGAATTTCATTCACGAACAAAGCATATAGATATCAGACACCACTTCATTCGTGAGAAGCAAGAGCAACACGAAATTGAAGTGAAGAAAATTGCAAGTGCAGACAATGTTGCAGATATGTTCACAAAGTCGTTACCGAGGGTAACTTTCGAGAAACACAGAGATACATTACGAGTCATGCCAATGCATGAAGAGACATAAGCCTACGAGAAGCATCAGGTGGGGCACTTGCAGATAGAAGAGAATAGTCTCACGCCAGTAAAGATGCTGCTACTCTTCGGCACAGATATGCAGATGTAACCAGGGTTACAAAAGGGGTACACTACAGTTGAGAAAGTCTAATCGATAATATAACTTCTTTTGCCCCCTAGCTCGCAAGTAGGTCTGGGGCTGAATGATTTCAGAAATCACAGGTCATTTGGCTGAAAAATGACATATTTCGCGCCAAAATATACAAATAAACGTGCCAAAATATCACGGGCAAAAATGCCAACTTTGACTCCCCCTAATGAATGCAGAAATTGTTCTGGTATTTCTCGAATGTTGTTGTGCTACCTACAACTCGTAGTGAGCTTTTTGATATGAAGGGTACGTACTTAGCATTAGTACTGTAGTCGGCTCGCCCTAAGTACGATGAACTGTCCTCGCTCTCTCTGCTTTTTCCAGTGGGGTGTCATCTATTCTTCAGCCGTCACTTGCCGGTTCCTGTACGCGGCGTCCGTGTCTGTTCACCAGGCTGTCAACGACCTCCTTCCCCCCTGCGTCTGCTGTACAAGACCTTTGCGCGTGTACCACCGGCTTCGCGCGCTCTTAACGTGCCTGGAACACCTAATTTGCCTCATTAACGTCCGTCCGTCTAGAAAAACCGGGCGAATATGACCACGTCACCTCCTGCCGTACCGGAGCCCGTTGCCGAGCCACCTGCCACTGCTGAAGGCGCGCGCTTATCACTTAAAGTGCGCACACTGGACCAGAAGACTTACCCAATCACAATTTGCGCGGCCGCGTCGGTCCCGCAGCTAAAGGAGCTCGTAGCCGTCGAAACGGGCATCACGTTGGCCCGTCAGAGACTGATCTACCGCGGCCGCGTGCTCAAGAACGACCAGACGCTGGCTGCGTACTCGCTCGAGGATGGACACGTGCTACATCTAGTGGCACGGGCCGCCCCGGACGTCGACACTGCCGGCCAGGCGCCCGCCCCGACGTCCGCGTCAGACCCGAACGCCCGTCGCGATGCCCCTCCTGCAGGCAGTCGCGCCTCTGCCCCGTACCAATTGACAGCTGCAGAGGTGAATGCCATGAACCAGATCGACGCAATGAACGCACGGATTGACGAGTTCCAGCGCTCAACGCTTCGCTCGAGGTCCAGATCACGCCAACGGCGCGGCCTGCACTCGCCACCGTCGCCTCCGAGAGATAATGACGAGCCGGATCCGACCATGGGCCGCCCAGGCGGCGGTTTGCCGGGTCGTTTGCTCATGGGCGCGACGATCGCAGTGCCAGAGGGAGCAGATGTGACGATGCCGTTTCTCAGCTCCATGATCGCTAACCTGGTCAATCAAGTTGGAGAAAATGGAGCGGAAGGAGAAGGATCTACTACTGCTGATGGACGACGACACGTGACGTTTATGAGCGGCACACGGGATGGTGGAGCTGCTGAGATGGAATCAGCGACAACTAGAGCGCTGCGTCACCACCGGAATCGAGAGGGATCAGGGTCGGGAGGACGCCAACGTCATGGACGGGGTTCAAGTGCTGAGCGTCAAGCAGCTCTGCGTTATCGCGCAAGACTACATCTCGAATCTGCTCGTGCGACTTTAGATGATGCGTCACTGAATTTCCCTGCTGAATTGGCAGCACTACCACAAGGAGATGCGAACGCCGCTATGACAGAATATCAGCAGCAAGTGGAGCTGCTACTAACACTGGTGGAACGCTTTGGACCGCGACTTCGACAACTACCTGCA
Source organism: Phytophthora colocasiae (assembly GCA_018806915.1). NCBI lineage: Eukaryota > Oomycota > Peronosporomycetes > Peronosporales > Peronosporaceae > Phytophthora > Phytophthora colocasiae. The sequence continues at coordinate 1,001,328 of JAGKQI010000104.1, read as the reverse complement.
GCGCTCGCACAGCGCGACCGAATGGGTGAGGCCAACGCTGCTAACCCTGTCAGTTCTCCAGCTGCAGCATCAACGGGATCTACTGAATCTATACCAGCGCCTTCGGAACCTACTGGGAGCTGGGATTGGAATACACGTCCAAGAGAATCTACCTCAACTCCAGCAGAGCCTATCCCACCACCAGCAGAGCCTACCCCACCACCAGCAGAGCCTACTCCACCACCAGCAGAGCCTACTCCACCGCCAGCAGAACTTATTCCAACCGCAGTAGAGGTTATTTCAACACCCTTTGTGCCTAGTACTGCACCTACCGAGGCTAGTACTCAAACAACCGACGCAGCTGAAGCAACCACGGACAGTCCACCCAATGCTAACAGTGCAGCCACTGCTACTGAGCCGGGAATATCTACACGACACGTAATTCGTGCCATCGAAGTACTGCAGACAATCGGCGATTCGACTGAGTTGCTGGCACGAATGGCTCGGTATGCGTTTGTCCGCCAATCCGTGCAGTTGGGCGAACCGATCCCAAGACGAGCAAGTTCTTCTGGTGGTGACAGATTGCAGGCAACACTTGAAGCGCTTACGAGATCAGGTCATACAGCGAGACGGAGCTCAGGGAGCAATCGATCGCGATTTCGAGTGGCTCGGGTCAGCGCCGCGGATTTACTGGGTGAGAGCAACCCTGCAGCTCCAAGACCGGCAGGAGAACTTGGATCAACACCCAATCTTCCTGTAGATCTTACTGGTACTACGCCACCACCAGCGGTTGGATCGGAAACGTCCAGCCGTACTACCCAGCCTCCAGCTGAGAATCGACAAACTGAAACTACTCCGAATGATGGTGCTGCACCTCTGCCTCCTGCTGGGGCTCATATCTCCATTTCTGGCATGGGCCTACCGCTCATGTCGTCGGTAGTATTCCCGTTCTCCCTTGCAGCAGGCCTTGGTGGTAGCCATGCGACTACGACGTGGAACTTGGCGGATTTTGTGAGTCGGCTGACGAGTGAGTTGCCGATCTCTTCTCTGTATGGAGTTATGGCGGGCGATGCTACCCATCTCCACCACGTCCTTGCTCATATTGGCTTCGCGTTGTTCAGTGGAGTGGATGTCCCAAGAGTAACGAGGCCAAGCATTCGTACGTGGTCCCAGGACCTCGTTGGTGAACTTCGTCGTCTATTGCGCTCGCATGCTCTGCCAGCTAACGTATTGGATCAAGTTACTGGGCCGAACGAGCGCCGCTCTGCGTTGGGGGACGAGTTGCTGCGCGTACTGGAGCCTTTTGTCTCTGAACTCGTCGACTTCCTCGTTCGTGCAACTTCTGCCAGCCGAGCTGCAGCTTTTGGTACGAGCAGCGCAACATTCTTGCGCACGATGACACAGCAGATTGTTCGTCAGCTCCGTATTTACGCGCGAGGTGACTCGACAGAATCTGAAGATGATAGCGATGAGCGGTTGAAGCGCTTGCTACGGGGACTGCTGGTGTGGCTCGGGATGAACGAGAACATGGCACGTTTCGTTGTGGACAGTCTCGTGTGTTGGGCGGAAGGAGACAACTCTTCCATCCGTCGTGGTCGTACCCGTCAACGAGAAGAGAATAGCCCCACTGACTCGCCAGCTATCAAGCGCCAACGTGAGTAAGCGATCAAAGGAAAAGGAACTGTATGGCAATTGATGTTCTGGAGCTTTGAAATGGATCGTAGGATAGGAAATATCAATGCAGATTGCTAACTTGAACACTTGCAAGAGCTTCTTATGAGATGCAAATGAGCACAACTACCGACTCTGGTAATCTAGTTCGACAGAGGGTTCGCGGTCGGGAACTTGGGGTATACGCGCTTATATAGGTGGAGGCACACAGTGTCGTGCTGCTTGATGGGCTTGTTGAACACGGCCTTCAGATCACCGTGCGTACCCAGGGACTCCTTGATGTGACCTGTGAGGCCGTGCTTGGTCACGAGCTCCACAGGCTTAAACCACCGAATGTCCTCGGGTGAGTGGAACATGTACCGAACAACAGCCTTGCGCTTCTTCACCTTCACCGGTGTGCCCGTGATGATCACACGCTTAAGCACCACACGGTCCGGGTTGACGTTCTTCAGCGTACCGGAAGCCACGAGCTGGCCGTCAGGCTTAAAGAGCAGCAAAGAAGCAGGCTGGAACGTCACGGGGCCGTACACCGTAGCCACACTCCATCCACTCTGAGGCAGGAAGCGCTGGAACAAGTGCTGATCGCTCTTGAGACTCTGATCACTGAAAACAGGTTTGCCTGAGAATCGTCGGAAGCCACAGTGGAATGACAATTCGTCCTTGGACTTGAGCGTCTCGCCAGCGAACGACGATGCACGCTGCACAGAGAAGTTGAGCACACTCAGACGGTTCTCGTGCTTGAGCAAAGCACCCATGACAAGAGGACCAGCCTGAATGCGGGCTTGAAGCTTAGCCACAGGGACAGCCTTAAGGTGCAGCGTCACGAACACACCGGACGGCACGTAGCCCATCTCGCCGAATTCATCCGGAAGCGCCTCGCTCGCAAGAGAAGACGATGCAACAGACACTGAGTCTTCCACATCTTCCATTGCCATAGAAGACGCACGAGAACGAGACTGCTGGGTCTTAGTCTTGCGACGCAACTGGTCCTTCATCGCACGTTCGGCGTCTTTGCCGCGCGAAAGAGCAAGCCGCTGCACCATAGCAAAGTCCGCGAACTGGAACAAACGCGCGTAATCAGAAGGAAGCGATTCCTTCGGGTCCCACGCGCTAGTGCGCAATGACTTCATGCCACGGTATCGAGCAAAACGCACGCGAGCAGGCTGGTCACCGGGAACATCCACCTCGTCCGGGAATGTCATGTTTTCCTCTTCATCCTTGCGCTTCTGAGCCTGGTCAACATAGTCGTCATCCACCATGAACATGTCGTCGTCGTCATCATCATCGTCTTCTTCGCCAGTCTTGCAGAAATCCTGGTTAAGAGGAGCGCCCTCCTCCTCTTCATCGTCCTTCATACCATCTTCTTCCTCGTCGTCCCCATCAAGCCAAGCAGCCTGGTAGCTGGATGCTCCCTTGTTGGCAGCAGTCTCCGCCTGTCGTTGCTTCTTGGCATCAGCTTCAGCTTCAGCAATTTCTTCATTCGTCGGCCAGGTCTGCTCAGATGCAAACGGATCATACTCAGCCTCAAAGCGCAGGTCCTCCTGAAGCGTAGGGTCAGCCGTCGCTAGCACCAGCTCTTCAGCAGATGCAGGCGCCGTCGGAGCAACAGGAGGCTTGGCGTTCATATCAGCGTCTATCTTTCCGCGCTGCACCTGTCGCGCGGCAGCACGCGTGATGCGGCTCATCTGGAATGTGCCCACGTCCGTAATGTGAATCAACTGGTTTACCGACAATGGCTTGCCGCGCAAGTATCCGTTCACCTGCAGTTCGCCGACCTGTTCTCCCTTTTCATTCTGAGCCTCCGAGCCAGGCACGAACGTAGCCGTCGAAGCCATCATGTACGAACGGGCTTCACGCCAGTGAATAACCTTCGGTGACAGCGTAATCAGCACGCGCGAGAGCTGTCCAGGTACATTAGCCATCGTCACCTTAGCACTCTCACCGAATTCCGTAGCGAAGTACTTGTTACCAAGCTTTTTCAGCTCAGTCTGTCCTTTGGCTGTGTGCTTCTCCAATCCCTGAATCACACCCACCGTAGTAGGCAAACCTTGAGCACGCACAGCCGACACAATGCGAACTCCTTCTTCACTTAGTCCACCGTCAGCCCCGTTGTGCACAGACAGCACGAACACTACGACATCAGCGACCTTAGCGGCATCCAGAGCCACTAAAAGGTTGCAACCGCAGTCAATCACGCACAGTTTCTGTTTGTGTTGGCTGAATACACCTACTGTGCAGTTCTTAAGGCCAACCGCATCTTGTGCGGCTTCTTCTACACTAGCAGCGCCTTCTAATATGCTCTGCTGCACCTCGGACAGGTTGGCCAAGTCACTGAGAGCCACCAACGCCACGATCTTAGGCGGACCGAGCGACCCGCCCAGACCGAAACGACGTTGCAGCAGCAATTCCTCACGCTTGTTGTCGCGTAGGTGCTTCTGTCGCTGCAGCCGCGCCGCCTTTTGACCCGACAAACTCATACTACCGATGCTAGAACCGGTACTACGGACACTTGATCGACGCGCTTCGACTTTGCCGCCCGTTCGTCGCGCCAACAACGTCTTGGACTCATGGCGACCGGTTTTATGTTTCTTGTTCTTCTGCTTAAGCGGCCCGGAGCGGTGGTGATGCGACGTCATGCTCGAGGAATGACAAGTGCTGGGGTCTAGAGGAGACGAATGACTGGCGATAGTGAATAGTGTTTTAAACTGTACTATTTACTTGTGTATATGAGTAAAATACTAATATTTGTGCAGATAATACATTTTAACACATGTATATCCAGAATTGACCATTGAAACCAATGGCGATGGAGGACGAAGACGCCACGGCGCGTTTCCTGGCCAAATACGGCGTAGTGAAGCTCGCTGAGCAATGGAATCTTGCACCGGAAGTGTTGAATACACTGGAGAAGTTGAAAATCCGCTCCTTTTTCCCTGTACAAGCTGTGGCGATTCCTAAGATCATGGCAAGTGACAGTGACCGTGTGACGGATATCTGCATCTCCGCACCTACTGGTAGCGGTAAGACGCTCACGTATGTCGTACCTATTGTACAACGTCTTCTACCGCGTGTTGTATGTCGCGTGCGTGCGCTTATCGTTCTTCCTAGTCGAGATTTGGCTGTGCAAGTATACCAGATCGTGCAGCAGTTCGTCAAGGACACACCATTAAAGTGTGGACTGGCCATTGGTCAGAGCAACTTTGCTGTCGAGCAAAACGCTCTTGTTGGGGATATTTCAGAGGCTCAAGGGTCTTCTACAATGGACGGAGGTCGGAGCTTGGTGGATATCCTGGTGGCTACTCCTGGCCGTCTTGTTGACCACTTGGAACAGACACCAGGCTTTACGCTGCAGCATTTACAGATCATGATTGTGGATGAGGCCGATAGACTGCTGAACCAGTCGTACCAGGACTGGATCCCTAAGGTTTACGCTAGTGTGTTTAACGGACAGGAGGTGGACGATGACGGCTTGGCGTTGGGTGTGGGTGTCACTTGTCGCCGTCAGGATTCCATCAACAGACGGCGTATCCGGACGCCATTAACCAGAGTGTTGCTGTCTGCTACGCTCACTCGTAACCCGCGGAAATTGGCTGCTATTGGGATGAGCAATGCTGAGCTCACGAAGATTGGCCGCATTGATGATCCGTTGGCTGACAACGCCAAGCAAGGGACTGCTGGTGATTCAGATCACGAAGATGAAGACGACGATTCTTCTGGAAAGAAGGAGTACTCGACGCCTACGAATCTGGACGAGTTCTGGATTGAGTGTGATACTGGATCGAAGCCTTTGGTGCTGCTGGAACTTCTCAGTGAGTTCGCTGGCTCGCTGTCGATTATCTTCACTGCTAGTGTCAACTCGACGCATCGATTGGCTCGACTACTGCAATTGTATTCAACCCACCCGGAGCGTATTCGCGAGTTTTCAAGTAGCCTTTCGCAGAAGCAGAGATCGGCTCTAGTGGCGGACTGCAAGGCTGGACGTGTGGAGACTGTGGTTTGTTCCGATGCGATGGCTCGTGGTATGGATATCGACGATGTCGCGAACGTTGTGAACTACGATGTACCGTCGTTCATTAAGACGTACATTCATCGTGTGGGTCGTACGGCTCGTGCTGGTCGTCATGGTCGTAGTGTGACGTTGGTCAAGATGGGGCAGATGAAGGGAATGATGCGTATGCTCAAGAAGGCTGACAACAACAAGCTCAAGCCGTATCCGCTACAGCAGGATCACATGAAGACTCTGGTGCCACGGTACACACAAGCACTTCAACAACTTAAGGACACACTCGAAGCTGAAAAGGCTGGTAAGCTCCAAGCCACATCTATCCTCCGTAAAACTAAGGTATCAACAGGTGAAGGGGATAAGGACCACAATGACATTGATGCTGACGCTGAAGATTTGTATGGAGAAGTCTCTACTGCTGACAAGAAGCGCGCGTTCTCAGTTCTGAACAACCAACTTGAACGAAACTTGGGGCACCGGAAAGTTCGCAAGCAATGACCAATCTAGATAGATAAACGAAAAACTCGTCGAGTAATGAACAATGCTTCTGCTTTGTACTGTCTAACTGGAGAGCTACGCGTGCGAATCTATTGCGACCTCCTCGTTTTGTTGTTCTTCATGACGGCGTTTTTTGGACGGAATTGGCGGTTCACCGCGTTCTGTTCGCTCCTTCTCGATCCGTTCACGCTTGAGGTGATACTTGTGTCCTTTTGAACGTAAATGCTCAGCCCACTGTGTCTTGCCGGTAAACTCCCGTCCATTACAGATCGAGCATGTGTTCTTCTGGAATTTATCTTCCAACGTTGCAGCTTGTGTTTCCTCCGGTTTCTGTTGCTGCACAGTCTGGAACGTTAAGATTTCTTCATCTTTCAGAAAAGTCTGCGCGATTTCAATAGCTGGTTGAGCCACAAGTGGATCCCATCTTGCAACGTCACTGCTGTCTACTTCGTATACTGGGATGTTCTTGGTCACGAACTTGTTCCGGATCCACGAGAGCTGACGACGCGCATACTGCCGCGTAGCAACGTTCAATTGTTCAATGCACGCATCCAGAATGGTCTCAAGAGCTTTCGGGTCCTCCTCACCAGCTTCTAACGCGTCGAAATATGGCTGGAATTCCTTATAGCCAATGGCTTGCAGGATACCAACCGAGTTCTGCTCTTCATCATCACTGTCAGGGTTCAATCTGGGTGGGTTCTCCTTTACGTGAGCTCTCAAGCCACGGATTTCTTCTACGAGCCCAGAACTCAACATCGTCTCCACTCTCTTAGCCAGCCTTTCACTCAACACCGGCTTGCTAGCATGCACCCAGAAGGCACAAGCATCGAAATACTTCTCCGTATTCCTTTGTTCTTTTTCCTGCTGTGCCATCAGCTCACTATGAGGGATTCCTGTCTGCTCGAACACCTGAAGACTGCGCTGCACTTTACGAACGTTATTAACGTGCAATCGAGCAGCCATCACAGGGTCTACAGCTTGAAGCCGAGCGTATAGTGACTCTGGTGTTTGTTCCTGTGGTTGTTGGCCTTGTTCTCCATCGACTGGAACTTTGGTAGGCACATCGTCCAATAGCTGGGACTTCCAGAGAACCGACTGCGTGTAGTACATTGTACCACCCACGACGATCGGCACCTTGCCTCTATCTAGAATATCGTCGATGGTCTGCAATGCCAAGCGCTTAAACTCCAGCACGTCACAACGAGAACTCGGGTCCACCACGTCGAAAAGATGATGCGGAATGCCCTGCTTCTCCTGCTCCGTGATCTTGGCTGTAGCTACGTCTAGGCCACGGTACATCTGCATGGCGTCCGAGTTGACGATCTCACCACCCACAGCTTTGGCCAAGTCCACCGACAGCTTCGTCTTACCAGCGCCAGTGGTGCCGATCACCACTAACACCTTACGCAACGCCGTCATGATTATTTTTGATTGGCAATATTGTAAATAATATATTTTTATATTTTGAAAGGCGATATTGGAAATAAATTATGAAGATCGCCCCTGATGTAACATACAATCGTCATAATTTATACTATGTAGTACGGTAGTTGTTTTTTTTAAATGACGGTAATACATTATGATGTAGACCTTCCTACCGGTATCGACATGCTAGAGTCGCTTGCTTGCTTTGGAGATTAAGAATTCAGTGATGCTTACAACCTTCTTGTGTTCCTCTTCTGTTAGTTGTGGCGGCTTCTTGCTCTCAGCATCAGGCTTCTCTTCATTCGCAGTAGATTGCGTTTCGTCATTCAACTTTGGTATTCTAATCCCCACAGCCACCATACTCTTGAGTTGGAAACTCCGCCCGAACGTTTTCGACGACAGGTGCAATACACAGATCGGAACCTGATGCAGTCGACACAGTAGCGGCAGGTGGCCGAACGCCATGGACTCCGGATTGTTAGCGAAGACCACCACGCCCACTTCTCCTCTGCTCACAGCTTTAGCCACTTGGTTCACACCTCGCACTGCATGGCTACGAGTGGTCGGAACGTCGGCCACCTCCTTCTGCAAGCGGTCCAGCACAATGTCCCGCTCTTCCTTGGTTAGCTCTTCGAATTGCGGCGTCGTCCACGGCCGCACAATCTCCACAGTTCTACATGCCTTGCGCTTCTTTTGCTGCTTGGCTTTGTCTCCTCCAGGGCGCTTGAACTGCGTGGCCAGTGGTGCCTTCGCCTTCTTGGCCATGCTTCTCCGATTCAAAAATGCTGGCTGTTATAGACTCTATAGAAATCAAATTGTTGATTGGATTAAAATTATTTTCAGTGGATTTTGTATTGTATCCAATCAGCATTTTTCTCATCGTGTTCAGTTTTCCGACCTTCATTGCGGAAAGGACAAGAGACATGGGGAGGTTCTTGGGGGCGTCACCTACGGCCAACAGCGAGCGCAACCGCAGGTACGAGATGCTTCCGGGCGACAACGAAGAAGAAGACACAGCGCACCAGCGTGTGGAAGCCTCGTCGACCTCTCCGGCTACTGAGAACGCGCGCGTGACGTCACCGTCGAGCGCTACGAGCCGGTCCGCTTTGATGCGAAGTGACAGCGAAATTGAGGCTGACGAAGCTGCGGCCGCAGAGGAGACGCAGCACCCGACGCTGCAGCGTCAACACCAGGAGGTGGCACAGGAAGGTTCGAAGAAGGAGGAGGAGACGCCCGAGACACAAGAAGACAAAAAGGAGATGCCGGAGAACGCTGACGTTCAGTCCAATAATACAGAGGGGGACGCAGACCCCGAGGCCATCAACGTCCGCATATTGGACTTGAACGGCAAGTTCTTTAATATTGCATGTCATCTGGACTGGAATGTGGCTCAGATGAAGCAGAAAGTGATGGAGAGCACAGAGGTGGCGGTGGCTTCCCAGAGACTCATCTATCGCGGCCGTGTGCTTGAAGATGAATCTTCGCTGGAAAGCTACAAAGTTGAGGATGGACACACAATTCATCTATTTGTAAGGGCAGCACCTACGCCTGATCCAGAGATTTTAAACGCTGAGCTGAACGCCAATGGCAGCGCCAGCGGGTTGAGAGACGAAGGAATCACTGTTGTGAACATCAATAGTGACATCGTGTCGTCAGCTGTGTTCCCGTCGGACTCAGCGAGACGTGTAGACCCCCTGATGCTGGATTCGCCGCTTGGTAACTGCGCTAGACGTGTCAAGCTTTGGAGCTCTTTCTTGCTGATCATTTACACGATGAAGGTCATGGGGCAATTCGCACTACTGGCCAATGACCAACAACAGCGTGCGGCGGAACAGGAACGAGAAAATGCCGGTGCAAGCGAAACGGATCGCCCGATGAATAGATACGACGAGTATCCGCAGTACTATACGCCCGACCCGCTCATCGGCGGCATTGAGCTCTTGGTGCACTGTTTTGGTGTGTACGTTGGCTGCGTGGGCTTCAAAGCAGCACATGACACGGACATCCGCCCAATCCGTTTCTACTGCAGAGGCGTAGTGTGGCTTGCTATCTTGACAGTTGCAGAGCAGATTTACACCACTGTACAAATCTCCGAGACAGATTTCCCGACGGAACGTGTGCAGTACCCGTATGGTGGTCAGGGCCCGACGAAGGAGGACATCGTGTCGGCGAACATTTTCCAAACGATCATGCTCGTGGTTATGTGGCTCATTGCCATCCGTCACTCGTATCTGCATCAGCGTGAAGTATCCATCTACAACCAGTCTTTTGCCGCAGCTGCCATGAATGCTGCGCCTCCTGTTCACCTACCTGAAGTGGTGTGAGGAGGAAACAGGTTTTGTAGTACAAGATCGATTTGTGGAACCAAAGACAACAAGAATATATATTTTGAGAAGTTGTTTACAATGTTTGTGCAGTTTATCCGTTTCTGCGATTGCGAAGGAGCGTCAAAAATAGTGAAGGACACTTGCAACCGCCCAAGCAGTTCTTCTCCAGCCTTCGACCTAGAAGAAGGTGTTTTCAGTGAGGCAGAATGTCGGCGGCGGATTTCGATGATATCTTCGGCGAAGACCCGAAGATGGATGCAACAGCTGCACCAACTTTGACAGATGTGAACCTGGAAGACGAATTCGGAGGAGATGCCAGTGGAAAAGTCACTAAAGCAGCGGACACTCCCAGTGCACAAGGATCGAACTGGGACCATATTGGTAGCCACGAACAGGATGAATTTCTGTCTTGGCTTGATGACGGAGGTTCTACGCATAAAGCGCCTACTGAGAATCCTTCAGCGTCATCATTAGACGACGCTCCTCCACCAGCACCGGTGCCAATAGCACCAGCTAAATTCGACAGCATCTCGCTCGATGACGACAACGACGACTTCGACAAGATGCTAGATGATACTCCTTCAGTTAACGCACCATCGTTTGACGATAGTGACGATCTTGACCGGATGTTAGACGGAGCCAATGCACATCCGAACTCGTTTGAGTCCGCTCAAACTCCAGCGGCTACAGTTGACAGCATTGCTCCAGACGCCAGCAACGAATTTGATATGCAAGCAGTGGTTGCATCTAGCGCTATATCATTAGATGACGACGATGACTTAGAACAAATCGTGAAAAGTGCTGGAGCAAGCTCTTTCATTCCGGTGGCCCCCGTTGGCAATATTTCGCTCGATGATGACGATGACGATGATCTTGAGAAAATTATCCAGCAGGCCAACAAACAATCCAATGCAAGTAGTTCACGTGAGAATAGCAGCTCCTCTTTGCAGATCAAGAGTCAAGTTCATGCCCAGCACAAGCCTCAAATTGGTATGAAGTGGCAGCTCCTTCATCCCTGAATGTAGCAGTTTCTTAATCCGTGTTCGTTTCCAGATGTGGCAGGTGCGAGGAAGATATTCCTCGAGACAGGAGAGGTCCCGGCAGGGTCTCGACTTGCGTTGTGGCGGCGAGCCGTACAGGTACAGCACTCAAAATTGGATTGTAGCATTCTGTGGAAGATATCTCACATTTGTCCTTTTGTCGTAGCCTGGGGCAGAAGACTCGGCATCAATGTACGCGGTGCAAACAACATCGCGTTCATTAGCCAGCCAAGCCCTTCTTCGTAAAGAGGTGGAAGCCTTGTGCTCACGGATTTTTTCGAGCGCAGCTCACGCACGAATTCTTCAGGAAATGGGTGACAGTATGCGTGGCACACATCTGCTCTTCATTGACAGCGCCGAGACGCTGCTCACTTACCTCTGCACGCAGCTAAACATCGATTATTCCTCGGGGATGGCACTCACTTTCGCGCCGTTACTACTGGCAAGCGGTAGTGAGCCACTTCACCCTGAAACTGCGGAGACACTTGCAGCTACGTGCCGTCGGTTCCTTCCACACATCAACAAGCAGTGTCCGTTATCCTTCTCAACCACTGGTAGACGTCCGCTACTCAAACGCCTGTTGCTTTACCATGCTCCACGACTTGCATCCCACTTGAGTGAACATTTTCCAACTTGGAATCACGCACCTCCAGAGGAATATGATGGGACCAAAGGAAGTGGCGCTATTCCAGACTCGTGGGTGGCATCCTTTTTCGAAGGTGAAGGAATCGTAAGCGAATCCGCCAACTTCGATTTCTTGCTGAAGGTCTGGGACTGCTCTTTGGTGCTGGAGGCTTTCACTTTAAATGAAAACGCACCTCTTACGACGGCTTGCTTCATCACGCTTTATTCCATCGTAGCGGCTGAAAAAACATTGATGCGTATGGAAGGCGAACAATTGCGCCACTGCATGGCCACAACACTCTCGGACACGCTCCTGCGTGGCGAGTTAACGAAAGGCAAGATCTTCGTTCAGGGCGTTCGTCACTTGATGGATACGACGCCTCCTAGCATCTGCACGAAGCTTCGCAGCTCTGGTGTGCCACCACCTCCGGTCATGACCGATGCTGCACAGACTGGAGACCAAGCAGCTGTTGCTTCCTCTGGATCCAACAGCTTCGGGATGAACAGCTTATTGTCGGCATCGACGCAGGGTTTGAAAGATGTGTCTAACTTGATGATTGATATGCCAGTAAAGTTGATGATCGACATGCCGGTCAAGTTGCTCACGATGGTTCCACTGAATCCCATGACAGCATTGTCGTCACCGACTTCCAACTCGTTAACAGATTCTCCAGAAACCCAACAGCTCTTCTACTTGCACGTACAGGCCATGGAAGTTGCATCTGTATCGGTGACCTTGGAGGCAAGTGAAGTCATTCCGTCGGTATTCGGAGGGATTCAAGGGCACGAGACCGGGTCACTGCGTTACTTTATCGTCGACTGCCGTGGAGTGGAAGACATGCGACGTGGACAAGTTCCTACCGCCTTCCACTTCGATCCGGATGCCGTCTCGGATACTGCAGTTCTTGGTCAAGTTCTTGCTACACTTGGCCCTCTAAAAACCGCTGGAATGCACATTTGCGTGATGGGGCAAGGTTACGCTCACATTGCGGAGGAACTTCGCCAATTCCAACAGAAGCAGGGTGTTGCAGCAGGTTCGCCATTCTCCTTGAGTGAGGAATTCCTCGAGACGTACGCGAACGACCAAACGCGTGTTCAATCCACGATTGAGTTCTTGCTGAAGCACGAATTTCCACGAGTGAGCGTCCTACAAGGAGGTTACTCTGCCGCTCACGGCCACCTCTTTCGGTCTCACAGCTTGACTGTCGATGACTTAGGAGATCATGACACACCCAACTGCAATCTTTGCAAGCATGACCGAAGCATGGAGGCTGTACTTCCCCCCACCAGTGCTCCCGTTGAAGAGAAGAAAGAATCTGTGCATGGAGATGATACAGGCTTTAGTGCTAGTGGCCGAACTGGGAGTTCAAGAACGAGTGAGGCTTCTAATCCATCGAGTGCCATGGACGAGTCCGGATTCACCGATATCAACCTCTCTCCTGCCGCCAACACGAAAAGCCCTCCAGCCGGATCATACTATTCGAGTTTTGCTGGTGCTTTTAAAACTGGTGGTAAGACGCTCCTGAGCCCAACAATGGACGGCACGAAATGGCTTCTCAAAAAATCTGCTGCAACCACCGCAGAATTTGCCAATGCTGCTGCCAGTATGGGCAAAATGGGCCACAATAACCGGACAGGAAGCATGCAAGGTGACACCGCCGCTGCCAAACCCTCAAGCGTTCCGGCAAAGGAGACAAAGCCGGGAATGCCAAACCTGAACAAGCTGCGAAACTCGCTGGTAGCAATTGGGTCAGAGAGTCTCGACATGCTAAAGAAAGTTGAGTCTGCTACCCTCCACGCTGTTGAGCAGGCTGCAGTGGCAACAACGACGACCACAGCTAAGGTTCGAGTACCATTCCCTTCAAGCCTTTCGCCCTCCACGAAAGAAACTGGAGCTGCTGCATCGTCTGGAGCTGCGAAGTCGCCTCCTGCAAGCTCGACACCTGCCACCACACCTCCTGCACCACGCGGTTCACTCTCATCGGACCCTGCACACAGCAAGTTCTTCCACCAGTCGACAGAGGAAATGTTCACAATCGATGACGATGATGATGACGAGGGTCATGAGGGGCACTTCGTTCAAGATGAAGAATGTCGAACATCGTCAACGTCAACTTTCGCCAGGGATTCTCCTGTTGCTACCAATTTCAGTGGACCTATTCACGACGTGATAAGGGGTCACATTAGCGAGCTGAGAAAGGGAATGACGGTGAGCAGAACGCAGATGCTACCTTGTGTGAGTAGCCCGTTCTTCGCTTGCTACAAGAAGAAAGCAGCGAGTGGGAATGGGTCTGGCATGCACCCGCGACGTGTGGTTATGATAGAGAACCACCTTGTGGTGCTGAAATCTGCCACACGCAACGAGGATGATCTGTTCATCGTGAAATCTTCTCACCCGCTGTCGCATATTGCACGAATGACCTGCCTCAAGAAGAACGCACTCATGGTCAGCATCTACTACAAATGGAAGGCAGATGATGGACACATCGTGGAGCGACGCAACTCTTACGAGGTTCAGCAGCGTGACGATTTTATCAAGTCTGTCAAGACCACAATGGACAAGATGTGATCGTCTCCAACAAGGGCAAAGCTCGGCGCAATAGTTGCTTGTCAATTGGATACGTACCGGGGTCCAACAACGATACACCAGTACGTTGATAGCTCTTGCTTCAAATAGGTTTCTCAAAATACACACTCCATTCGCATGAGATGTTGCAGCTTTCCTCGTTGTCCTCAAACTCCACTCGGTCATTTGCCAGCCAAGTCTTCTTGCCATGTCTGACAAGAAACGTGAGTCACTAGCGTCCAAGATCGATGAGGTTGCTCGCAACCAGATCTGGCGTGAGCAGTTGAAAACCGAATATGACATGGAAAGCGCGTTAACTCCGTTCCAACTCAACCCGAAGACACGTACGTGCTGTACTTACAGGTTGCTTTAAACCCGCTAATATCTTGATCACGCTGCTGGCATTCCAAACACACAGTGAGCTCGATCACTCGGAAACCCACCCAAACACATCCAGCAGACTTCGGTAAAACTCAAGACGACGAAGAAACTCGAAAACTCGCAGCTAAACTGCGTGAAGTAGCAAAGAAGCCCACAGAGAAGCATGCCTTACCGATGACTGAAGCGCAGCGTGTTGGGTGGCTTCACGACATGGCAAGCAAGGGAATGCGAGCTGACATGAATCAACGAATGTTTAAGGGCCGTGGCAGGTACAAGCAAACCCAGCAAGTTATTACCTTCCTTCACGTTGCAGTATTCTCACCTTGTATCTCTCTCCTTCAAGCTGTGACGTCACCAAATTCGCCGACACGTACTGCACTATGGCAGGCTGCAGCCCATTTGCAGATAAGTCGACACGCTGATGCTGGCCGACCTCAGAAAATAAAGAGATGGTTATACCCAACAGATAAGAGAGGCTACGCCCAAAACATATTAAAGCCCTCCTCATCTCCACCATCGACGAAATCCCAATACTTCAAACCCTTGCGCTTGCCATTCTCGTCTTCTGGTACTGGAGCATTCTTCGAAGAGAAAAAACGAAGACGGCAACCGGAGAGCTGTCTACCTACGCGTCCGATGGAAGGGGAGGGGCTGTGACTGATCCTCGCCGCTCTGTTCGATGAGGAATAGTCTCGGATCCTGCTACGGGGGCACCGGGGGCACTAACAATACTGGACATTGATGACTGTTTCGTGATAGGTGGGAGCATGCTTAAAGTTGGTGATGAAAGTGGCTCCATCCCAGCTACTTCTGCATTCTCGTCCATCACCAACAACTGGTTGCGAAGCTCCTCGATATGTGACAGCACCACGCGTCGATGACCCTTTTTCACCTCCATGTCGATGAGGTCGTCCTCGTCAATAGTAGCTACACCACGAAGCGTATCAAAACCATCTTTCTCAAAATTCTGAGCGTATTCTTCCATTTTGAAGAACTTGAGCCAGTTGTAAACGGTCTCGATATCTGGATCATGGATAAAATAAGCATCAGTAAGATAAGTACCAGGCATAAAGCACTGTTGCACCGCGTCGTACTTCTGCTTCGCGGAGCAACATTTCCCTCTTCATCACCCGCAGGACGGCCGCCATCATGCTCCAGCAGCGAAGTTGACGTTTCATCGTTCGTAGAGTAGTCGTCATTGCCTTCCTCCCACGCCTGCAGGTAATTGGCGAGAGAGCTATGCCCAGCTTCAAACGCACAACGAGATGGGCTCTTGTTCGTCTACAATTTAAAATGTCAGAAAAGGCATCGCAAACACTGCACTTTGATACCGAAGGAGATCGCAAGTCGAATACTTACCAGTGTCAACGAGAGGAACTCAGACGAGTTTCGAGACTTGCGGATGAGCCAGAATGCGCACTCTTTATTCCCTCCAAGTGCAGCGCTGTGCAATGCATTGCGGCCAAACTGCAACATTAGGATTAACAACAGATCAGCATTTTTGATACTTGCTGCCTCATCTCATGCCAAACGTTAGCGCATCCTGCATACCTTGTCAACGTCCGTCCAAACTTCAAAATGTTCGCTTAGCAGCTTCAGAGTAGACAAATGGCCAAACTCTGCAGCCCAATGCATTGCGTTCTTGCCGTTCTGTTGCAAATGATACAATTGGAGTCAGCTCTGTACAAACGAAATTGATTAAAGCACTATCGATTCAGTACTTTGTCGCGCATAAACCGCAAATGGTACGCTCCATTGATGTCAGCGATAATCCGCGCAATTTCTTCATCGTCACCCTCTTCAGCCGCATGGACAAATTTCTGCTCGCGTTTGCACCAACAAGAACGTGTTAGAGAGTTGACAAACTAAATCCTCCCAGACAAACCGAAACATACCTGCGACGTCTCGTACCAGGTCTTAAGAAACTGGACACACTTCTGCTTGTGTTTGTCTTTGGCAATCTGGTACGCTGTCTTGTTATCCTACAATTAAAAAAACAGCATATTGTCAATATCACAACAATAAATTAGCGTTCGCAACATAATTACTCACGTAGCTCGTGATGTGGATGTCAATGCCTTTCATACAGAGGTACTGAATCACCTCCTTGCGTCCCTTTGACGCTGCCCAATGCAAACATGTGCCTCCATACTGGGGAAACAATACCAAAATGTATCAGATATCGCTTTAATCGGCCCTTCCTCCTCCAATGCATACCTCATCCACTGCGTTGATGTCAATGGGGCTAGGACACTCTTCCAGCAGGTACGCAACCACATCCAAATGGCCATTAATGGCCGCTGAGCAGTGAGCCAAACGCCCAAACTTGTCCGGAGCGTCCAACGGCCCCCTATTTTCCACCAGAAACTGCACCACCTCGAGATGCCCGTAGAATGCCGCATAATGCAGCGCCGTCTGGTCGTCATGGTCTGTAGCGCTCCAGTCCACATTGCAGTGTTCATCCATCCACTGTACAATGTCTAACTGTCCAGCCGCCGCCGCCGCGTGCATTGCTGAGCATCCATGCTGTGTTAAAGCAACCAAATTACCGTTAACGGTATTACCGCTGATACAATAATTGTGACCATCACTCTTACCTGGTTGCGGTAATTGACATCAGCATGCAGAGTCTTCACGAGGTGTTCAACCTCCAACAATTTGCCACGGTTGGATTTACAGATGAGCACGTCACCTAGTGTGTAGCTCTCCACGACGGGTGGGGCGCTAGCGCTAAGCGGCAACTGCAGCACGCGATTCATTGCAGCGCAGCCACTTGACTTCTCTGAGCTGCTCAAATGAGAGTGAGGGACAAAATCGACACATGTGTGCGTCACACTATTTTAGGCGCCCACTGATGAAACCGATATACCGGTAGGTAGGGATTTTATTTTTGACCAATGATCGATCACCGTAATTTAAAGCGACGCTTGAAGAGCCGTTACAGTATAGCTGCGCGGATTGCCCAGCCATCGATAGATAGATCGATCATGGGAGCTGGAGCTTCGACTGATAATACCGGCGAGGTGGAGACGCTGTTCAACAAAATGTGTACATGTATTTTCTTCCTTGAAATTCTGATCATTTTTGTATCAATGTTGTAGATTGTAGTGGGGGATGTCGTCACCTTCCAGGTCGAAGATCACCCCAAGCGCGTTGTTGGAGTAAGTACCAGGCATTGGAGACAATAAATAATCTGGCGGTTATTAATTGTATTGTTGCTGTAGATCGTAGCGGACGTCCAGGAGGACTGCTGCAGCATTCAAGTGTCTAACGTGGAGGTGCTGGACGGTATTCCGCGAAGTGATGTCAAGCGAATTGCCAAGTGGGATGAAATTGAGGTCGGTGACAGAGTCAAGGTGAAAGAGCAGGGATCGCGACTCTACTACGAAGCCGAGGTACTCCAGCGCAACGAAAACGGCACCTACAAGGTGCACTTTGCAGAAGTGGACGAGGAGGAAGATAACGTAGCAGTTGACAGAATGCTTAAGCTTATGTCTGGCCGCTTGGAGGACAAGGAATGGATGATGTATAGGGAGACGGAGCAGGAGTAGATAGCTACGTAGACTACGGAGTTTTTCCTCTGCATAACAGTTTCCCTGGTTAAATGCCATCGTGTACCATACCACCACTTCCCTTCAAACAAACGGCAGAGCTCTTGATTCCGTAGTGACTGAGATAAGGGATTATCCGTTTCTGGCTAAATTGTCTTTGCAAGCTGCAATAATGAGATGAAGCCTCCTTGGGGAATGTCGACGGAATTTCCTACATTCTCTATTATCCAGGTCTGCAAAGATACACAAACAAAATTAGAGAAGAGTAACATGTGAGCAACTCAATTCACGTACCTCAATCCTCCTCTCTATTGCGTCCAAGCTATCCGTTCGTGAAAGTAAGATGGGTCCAACGACGGCAACAGACAAAGGTTCAGTGCCTTCAGGAGCATCTTCTGGGAGGGGTAAAATGAGAGGGTTTCTGAGCAATAACTGAACCATTGCTTCACTTTGGTTTGGCAGCAATTGTGCAAACAATGCTTGACGACGAAGTCCATGAACGATAAGGTCTGCAGTAAAATGAGCACAACACGTTACCTGCAAGAAATGAAGTCGAATAGAACACAAAATGAAATCGCACCATCTAACAACTCTGTGGAGAGGCTTCGCAAGCGAACGGTATCATCGGCACCTTCATATACGTCTGTCGCGAGCCAAATGGCAAGATTGCGGAGCATGGGGTCATAGAACACGCCCTTCTTCTGCAACGTGACCGTGGCCTGGTCGATGGCTTGGGACACCAATGGACGCGCAAATTGCCAGGCGAACAGCTTCTTGCGCATTTTTTGATCGTGTATCTCTTTTTCAGCTTTCTTCTTCTTGATGAGCTCTTTTCGGCGATTGGCCTCCTTCGCCTTCTCCTCCAACTCGTGTTCTGCTTGTTTAACATCGCGTTTGTTGGCCTTTAGAACCTCATGTTGCCCGTGTAGCATCCTCATTTCCTGCTCTTCTTTAACTTCAACCAGTGCTTGTGCAAGTGTCTTGTTCACCAGCACATTCAGTAGTGGCCTTATCTCAACATCAAATTTGAATAGCCCATCAGTCTCTTCAATCTGTAAATTGCATACAACGCAAAGTCAGCACGAAAACAAAAATGGCAGACCAACCTGCATCCACTACTTTCCTGTGTTGACGTGTCAATACCGATCTTTGGCCGCATGAACATGTCGTTCGTAGTGGCATTGTTTACGCTCACAGTGCGCGGTAGGAACTCGTCCGTTTGGCTGAACGACTCGCGCTCCGAGATGGGCTGCGTCTGCTCTATCAGGTTGGCATCCAAAGAGATCGACGTGACTATTATACCACAAAACACAAGTCAAGTTACACCAACTCAACCGCAGAGCAACACTATTTACTCCACATACATCCGTACGACGGTGCCGGTTTCGCAGCAAATACACTCGAACTCTTGACGTTGTTGTTGCTCCTCTTCTTAGTTAATGTACTTCTCCGCTTCTTCAATTTCTCCCGGCCGTCGGCACTCCTCGTTGAAGTCATCTGCAGCAAAACGGAACGAATAGTCAGCCTGTAGTCTAAATTCTGCCAAATACCACAAATTCCTTCGCCGTACCGGTGCGAAGACGCTTCCGCGTGGGATTCTCGGGTCATGCATTATATTCGTCGGGACCGACTTGTTACCGCCATCGCGCGCCTTACCTCGACTCGTCTGTACCGGACGCGGCTTGGACGAATACGAGTACGACAAGTCCGGCTCCATGTCTGCAAATGAACCAAGTGGATACATTGTAGTCAAAGGTCGCAGTACTAACCGAGGTATTACCGGTAACGGTTTATTCGTACCGGTAGCTGAGCGAACGACGTGAAGAAACGGCACTGGGCATCTCTACTTACCTCGAGACCATGTCGATCTCTTACTGCGTGGTGGCCAATGCCCACTGTCCGTTGGCCGAGTACAGCAACGGAGGTGACAAGAGCATGAACGAGTTTGCGCAGAAGCTGCTGAAGAAGCTCAACCTGGCCGAGGATGCTGTCGAGTCAATGGACTTTGAAGGCAAGACGTACAGTTACCGCGTGGACAATGAAGTAGCTTACGTATGCGTCACCAACGCAGCTTTCGGCAAGAGGTGCGTATTGCATCAATTGATATATGTACTCAGTGATGTGATACTATTATAATTGAACGATAAACAGCTCGGCGGCATTATTCCTAAAGCACATCAACCAGCTTTTCGACAACCAGTTCGGTATTCGAGGTAAAGCCACGAAGCTGAAGCTGGATATGAATAGGGACTTTGCACCGACACTGAAGAAACAAATGGTACTTCTTGTAATATGTGTAAGGGAAGATGTGGGCTGACAGAATGCTACGAATGTAGGAAACCTTCTCGTCAGACAAAGGAGCGGAAAAGTTGCAGGCTTTAAAAAAGGATCTGGACAATGTGAAGAGTAATGTTCAGGAGAACATCAGTACGTCAGTTGATGCATGTGGGATCGAATGATGTATTGACTTATGTTGAACAGGTAAGGTTCTGGAACGTGGTGATAAAATCGAGCTGCTGGTGGACAAGACAGACCAACTGAAGTACGTGAATGACGCTCTGCTAGATGCTGAGCGCTTCTGATAGGTTTGCTTATATCTTTGTCGGTTGTAGCTCTCAGTCTGCAGCTTTTGCCAAGTCTAGTACGAACCTCCGCCGCCATTTGTGGTGGGAAAACGTGAAGATGAACATTGCGATTGGAGCAATAATTGTGGTGAGTGGCATTGCCAACTGATCTGCCGTCGACGTGTTAATGATTTTGGTTGTTTCGTTCGTTGTAGATTTTCCTCCTCCTTATTTTCCTGTACATCAAAGGCAAAGTGTCTGGAAGCGGAGACAAATAGGTAAATATGAAGTAGACATCCACCAAGGACCAAGACAACGCACCAGGAGAATACTGCGAAGCTGACATATATTATTGATGCGACATCGCTCACAGCCGACCAGGTAATGGCAAAACGAAATGTCACGTTTTATTGTGCCTTGAATTTGCTTTTGCTTCTTGATGTTGATGAACTTCGAACCAATTTTTCAGCGCACCCAGTTGATACAACAAGGACAGCGCTACATCCGTAGTAGAGTTGATTACTCGTCAAGAAACTTGCACCACCAGTTCCGAGAACCACTAGGACATTTGTCGGGAGCCGAAACAGTGACAACGTAGTACTTAGCTTGTCTGTCGGGAAATATTTACTGCGGAGAGTTGCGCAACAGGGCGAGATCAATCCAACACAAATCTTTACAAACTATAGGTCAGTACAGTACATTATGCAGGATCACATCGCCATACCCACCTCAAAGACTAAAAATCCGCACAAGACGCACTGGTGATCATTCGTAACCTTTACATACCAGAACAAAACATCGCCCGTCAGTTGATTGCAATCATTGCCAGCACGAGCAACTTCACGGAACCGTCGGAATAAGTAGCGTGATCGCAGACGTAGCAGCAGCCAACAGCAACAAAATCTCCTCACGAAGTTGCGAATTGTTCACTAAATCGAAAAGCTTGCCCCCGATTGCAATGCACAGCATAAAACTTGAAAACACCAGACCACTGGGCAGATCTCCGTTAGGCACGACCGCTTCCAGCGTTGGGTACCACAAAAACACTACAAGAAGAATAAGTCTACGGGATGATACTAAGGAGGAAAATATCCGAAGCTTACCAAAAACATACATCGCTCCTTCAAAGAGCGAGTAGCACAGTCCTAAAGCGTACGCATCCATACTCAATATGCCGTCATTTTTCACGCCATAGTTATCGGAAGTATCTGTCTTCTGACCCTCGTTACGATCGTTCGAAATAGGTGAACCATAATTTTCCGGCCAAGTAAATACGAAGGCAGCACCAATAGCCGTCACGACCACAGCAGCACGAAATGGGCCGATATCTCCAAACGCATCTGCAGCGACCTGTGCACCAAGCCCGGCAATTACTGCGATTACACCGTTGACCTCGGACCCGAGAGCAAATGTTTTACCGAGTAGATCCTCACTAAAACCTGAAAGCACAAGATAGATACTCGTAAGTATTTACTGCCATGTCCTAGAAACAACAAAGACATACCCTGTTTTCGATGTTCAGTGACCATCCAGCTCTCAAATGCCGAGAACAGCAGCGACGTTGAGATTCCACCAAGAATTCTTCCAACTAGCAGCACCGTCATAATTGGTACGTCTTCTAAGACATTGATAACGATCTGGCAAACAACGAAGCACACGAAAGAAACTTGGTTAGTTCTTTGATAAATCTCAAGACACATCTAATACCGACCTCCAATGCGCAATACACCAAGCACGCCCTACGACGGCCATATTTATCCACTAATGGGCCGACAAAATTGCCAAACACGACTGAAGATAGAAATCCGGTAAGAAACAGCGCGCCGACATCCATGTTGTAGCTCTGCCGATGCATGCAGATGTAATATCAGTAAAGAAAAAAATAAAAGACATCACGGCAACTAAAGAATGCCACCTGATACAGACTGTACATGTGTGTGCCTTGCAGCCAGTCAGCGAACATGACGAGCCCGTAGACGACCAGGTAACGATGCTGGAAGTGCGCAAAAGCCGCATCATCAGCTTTGGACTCTTCTTGATGAAGCTGCTGACAGGATTTTCGCGCCACCACGAGCTTCTCTATAACGTGCAATAGCAGTAAACACACGAACAACCCTAGACAGCAGGCAGACGCCCATACAGGCCACTGGAAGGCGCCAGTAGTGGCCCCGCTAGACGAAGGTGGCGCCATGCCTAATGGTGACTCAAGTCTCAGATCTGAGTAAGAGCATTGCTTAAATCGTCACGGTTTTAGCTAAAAGCTTGAATAATTGAGGCAGTAATTCGCATTCGCAAAGTGGCTGGTCACAATAGAGTTAACACGGACTAGTGACGATGGAGGTGCTTAAGACAACAACGATCAGCGAGAAGGCGGCGGCCAAGCTGCTGAAGAAGTTCGTGGACAGCAAGGAGGAGGAAGAGAATACCGACCTGATGGTGCGTTAATTGCTGTCAGTTATTGCTGTGGTGCTACTTTGCATTGGTTGACAGGGGTTGGCTATTGGTGCTGTGTAGATAAACGAGGAGGTCAAGTTTCAGTTGGCGCAGGTACTGGCGCACTTGGAAGGCAAGAAGCCGCAGATCCAGCAGCAGAACGAATTTGAGTTCGGAGAGTACTAGGCCTCGATATGTAATAACACAACATGCGCGTTGACGATAGAAACGAACTGGTGTTGCACGTGAGGCAGGTTTCAAGGCTGGAGTCGAGCCTGTTGGAAGCTGAGCTGTACTCGACCAAATAGGCGACTCACATCCGATCGTTCTACCGTCCTCTACGGCGGCTAGTGCCTCTACTAGGATCTGCATCTGATCAAGATGCCTCCGCTGGAGGCACAGCGCCTCTCTACTGTGGTTCAGCGCTTGAACTTGCTGCCAGCAGTTGTCCCATGGGATTTAGGTCACCTGGCAGGTCGCTACCACGTTGCAGCATTTCGGCGCTGCAAGTTACAGCAGCACCCCCGTGGTTTCGGCGACAAGCCTAGGCGATGCGGCGAGGCAGGCGTTACGTCGCCTCTATCGGGCGAATGACCCCGCCCGTTTGTTTGCATTGGCGTCCATGAAGGTCACCCCGATGTAAGACCGTTGAACGAGCCACATATACATGTATTGTCAAGCCCCGAGCGATCTCAAAAATTTCGTAGGGGTGCAAACCGGCCAAGTACAGCAGTCAATGCAACACGGCATGTCGCTCGTAATGTACTGTAACGAGCCGGCATCAATGTGCAATACGCCACGGGGCTCTAACGTCCGAGTTGGTGCCGTCCAGATCGGCGACGTCCTGTCACGGTGGAACACAAACAGCACTCTGGGCCACAAAGGTCTCCACATACGGGTCACCGGCCTGGTCCTTGTGCCTCTTTGCGCATGCGTGCCGTCTCGACGATGGTCTTCCGGTCATGAGCGTTGAGCACAGGCATTACTCGATGCAAGAAGTGCAAGTTGTGCGACCCCGCGCTGAGAGGCAGTGGAAGGGCAGTTCCCAGCTGGCAGCTTCCTGTCCACCTTGTGGTGTCTGCAACCGCACTGGTAAACCTTCCTTCGCGTTAAGTCTGCAAGTATTTACCAGAGATGGAAACCATCCTCGAACCGATAAGACAATGACTGTGGGGTACTTTCAACATGTTCGTTGAAAGTAACTTGCAGCTCGTCAACAGCCGGCACTGACAGGTCACAATCACGAGGCCGTTACAGTTTTCGCACAGTGGGACCTGTCGCCCTGCCCCGACTCTTGCCCCTAGCTGCAACAAGAACAGCAACTGAACAACCGGCAGCCAGCTCCTGGCCGTCACTTGCAGATTTCCTCGGCCATAGTAGACTGCGCGTCTAGTATTGTACTCCTCTGGTAGTATTAGCAACAGAAATGCTGGAGTCTCGCAGCAGCAATAACGAGCTGGACCTGGCCTATATGCCCTACCACGAAGGCCTCGTGAATCATAACGCGCCGCCCGTGCGTGGCAGCCTCTCAGTGCGCGTATCCAACCAGCTAAGCCACTCGCAGTCGCAACAGTCTTCATACTACGGCGACAGTGACGACGACGACGTGTCGGACGATCCGGCGTGGATGACAGCCCCGCGCGGCAGTTTGCAGCCGGCGTTTCCTTCCAGCCTCATGAAGAAGGCGTCCAGTGCGTCTGTGACCGACACGCAGGCTTCCAGCCCTACGTCTCCCGGCACAAACCCCAATTCCAGTGCTGGAGAAGAAGACGAGAAGGTGAAACAGCAGAAGGAGAAGAAGGACGACGAGGACGAGGACGACGACTACTTTCCGCCTACCATGCCGCAAGCGAAGACCCCGCCTCGGACTGAGCCGGGCTCGCGACGCAAGAATTCCCCGCCCAATGGCGGACGCCGCAGCTTGAACAACAACGTGGACGACAAGCTCACTACGGATATAAAGCTCCGTAAATGCAAGAGTATGCCTATGAACCAGGCTCCTGCCAACCCTGTGGACAACAACATAATGGTAAGCCTGGGGGTGCCCCGCAACTCGCGCGGTAACTCGGAGATTGACCGCTTGTCGGTAGAGAAGAAACTTTCGGAAGAAGACTCACCAACGTCACCGGAAGGTGCGTCCCATAGATCGACGGCTGTTGGCAGCAACAATGGCTATCGGGATAGCATGATGCGCTACCGACCGAGTGATCTCAAGCCTCAAGACCTCACGACGGCTATGATGTCACGTGATAGTCTCGCGCCGGAAAATTTCGAGAGCGCCCGCAGCATCGACATGTACGCTAGCAGTCGCAGCAGCACTATGGGACTCGAGAGCACACGCACCAACGACCAGTTCGACAGCACCAGAAGCAGCAACGTCTTCGACAGCAGTCGCGGCGTTGACCCGTTCGCCAGCACCCGCGGCACGGATCTCATGAGTGGACGCGGTTCGGTCATGCACTTCGGCCCTCGCGTGACGGAGGAAGGTTTGTCGGACTTCCTCCGCGCTGTGAAGTCAGGCAACCTCCAGCTGCTGCGCTCGTGCTTGCAAGACAGGAGCACAGACTTCACGGAGCGCGATCCGGTGCACGGCCAGTCGGCGATGCACATTGCTGTGCGGTTTGGCCAGCTGCACGCCGTGCAGTTGTTGTGCGGTAAAAAGACACGCGGCCTGCTGATTGATGCTGTAGACAACCGACAAAACACGCCACTGCATCTCGCAGCGGCCAAGTCGCGTCGTATCACCAAGTACCTGCTCGAGCACGGCGCGGATGCCTCGCGCGTCAACAACCGCAACCAGACCCCGCTGGCCGTGCACATTATCACGGCCAAACGCGATGACCCACTGATTGCAGAGATGCTACTGCAGCACAAAACGGATCCGAACGGCCCGCTTGGCAACAGCACGCTGCTTCACAAGGCTGTGGATCTCAAGTTTTTCGAGATCGCCTACCGTTTGGTGCGTCACGGTGCTCGCCTCGACGCGAAGGATGCACAAGGCCGCATGGTCTTCGAGAAGGCCGACCGCAAAGTGCTTCGCCAGCTTTGCGGCAAGATCTCGTTCCCGCCAGTGTGGGTCCCGAACATGGAGCGCAAGGGCTGCATGATCTGCCTGCGAAACTTCAGCCGCTTTGGCGTTGGCGTCCGTCGCCACCACTGCCGCCACTGCGGTCGTCTCATCTGCGGCCGCTGCTCTCATGTCTCCGTGGAGAGCGAGGCGTTCCCGTCCACCTTCATCGGCCACATCGACCGCAACCCGTCGGACGAGCGCTCAAACCTCAAGCGTGTGTGCAAGACCTGCAGCAGCGTGTTTGACGAGCGCGCCAAGCAGTCCAAGGCTGGGTCTCCCGGTGGCAACGGAAAGTGGTCGGACGCCTTCATGGACCGCGTCGTGGGCTGCGCCTGGGACGAGATTGAGCGCAAGGATAGCAGCAGCAACCTCGGGTCTTCACGACGTGGCTCCCTCGCTGCGTAGGGACAATTCCTCGGCAAACAGGACCGCTTGAACTCGCACGTGGTGAGCTCTCCATCACTGGTAATGGAGAGAGACCTGCCATAGAGCTTAAATGAAGCGGTGACACGCTGTCAGACAGCGCCGAGGCGACCGTCGTTCGGACGGAAATGTATCAGTAACATGTCATGTTCTTGTGTTGACTTTCACATTTGTCTGATGCTACAACTACAGCCCTCTTCTTGATAATATTATGTGTCATTATTTGTACAAACTGTATAAAATATCATCCGGTGCCATTAGTGAATCGAAATTAGTGGAGTCACTTACTGTACACGAGTAGCTCTGGCTGGTTATCATTTCTGAAGCGACAGTTGTTGGAGCTCATTCATCATGCGCTGCTGTCAGATGGTTATGGGACCTGCGGGCACCGGCAAGGTATCACGATAGTCCAGTACTATTCTCCATTTCCTTGGCTCTCTGCAGCAGTAATTTCAGCAGATTTTGACCCGCGGGTGCTGCTTTTATCCTTCAGTCCACATATTGCAACAACATGCACGAATTCTGCGCTGCATCGGGCCGTATGACGTACGTAGTGAACCTGGACCCGGCCGCCGATAACTTCGACTACCCAGTGGCCTTCGGTATGTAGATTTATGCTAAATTTAAGCTGCTATTGTTGATTTAACGAAATCTTTCTGCTGCATCAGATATTCGCGACCTGATCAGTGTGGAGGACGTGATGGAGGAGTTAGGCTACGGTCCCAATGGTGGCCTCATCTACTGCATGGAGTGAGTTTTGCATTGTTTACTGTAATTATTTATTGTGTATTGACTGTTGGGATGTTACCAACAGGTATCTTGTGCAGAACCTCGATTGGCTGCAGGACCTGCTAGGCGAATACAGCGACGAAGACTACTTCATCTTCGACTGCCCAGGTCAGTGAAGTGTGTTTGATTGATTGGTAGTGTGCTAGTGCTGAACGTTGTTATTTTATCCTTTGCAGGCCAGATCGAGCTGTACTCCCACCTCCCTGTGATGAAGCAGCTCTGCGAATCTCTCAAGGACTGGGGATTCAATATTTGCTGCGTTTACTTGGTACGTTTATTGTTTTTTTCAGGTATGAGTGGATTGCCTACGCCTTACGCGCATATTTTGTTGCAGATCGACTCTTTATTTATCGTCGACCCGACCAAGTTCATCTCGGGTGTGCTCTGCTCTTTGTCGGCTATGGTTCAGGTTGAGCTGCCTCATATCAATGTGCTTACCAAGTGTGATCTGGTGGATGAGAAGGAACTGTCCAAGTACGTTCTTCTTACTTCAGCTGTGGTTTTCAGAAGATAACGATATCTGTCCTGCTTTTCAGATACTTAGACCCATCGGAGGGGTATCTTCTCGAAAACCTCGCGAATGCAACTGACCCCAAGTGGCGTCCCCTGAGCTCGGCGATCTGCAATGTGGTACGTGGACCATTGGTGATACACCAGAAAAGAAAGATATCTTACGCGACTGGAATATTATTGCATGTTCAGATCAACGACTTCAGCATGGTGGCGTTTGTCCCAATGAACATCAACCGTGAGGAGAGTATCGAGACTGTGTTGATGCACGTGGACCACGCCATTAACTACGGCGAGGATTTGGAGCCCCAGGTACAATCTTTCTCTCCGTGGCATTGTTCTCTTTCAGCTGTTTTCTGACGCATAATTTGCTTTCTTCTTCTCGTATTGTAGGAACCAAAGAGTCAGGATGCTGACGAGTAGATAAGTTGTTTCCCGAATGCAACGAACATGATTCTCTTCTGACCCGCGAGTTCCGTACAGCACCGACCACTCCCGCATTCCTCGCTGTGGTTTCTTTTGGTCCCTTCATCGCATGAAGAAGATGCTGGCATTAACTTCGAACCTGGTTGAAGTCGCTATCAAAACGCTTGCAGACGGATCTAGATCTACTCACGATGATTCATTTGATCAAACGAGAGACAAAAGCATTCGTTGCCTACGTGGATTCGAACTTTACGAATGGCTACACTGGAGTTGAAGTGCCAAGTCGTGCGGATATCCGTTATCAGTGGTAACGGAACTTGACTTACCTTTTTTGCCTGTCTTACACGACAGGCAAAACAATCAACAACTAATGCCCACGGTTGCTAGGCATTTGGATGTTATACGTTAAATTAAAGGCGTTGATCACGGCTGGTTGCACCCTCCGCGGTTGCAACGGCCTCGGCACAATCCGGCAGGGCTTTTGTTGCCTACCCTACCTCACTTCGCTTTTGTTGCTGGCCCGACTTCTTCCTCCTTGCCCCAGTCTTCTGCTTTAAGATGACGCTCTCTCAATTACTACGAGTCATTCTACTACTTGCTGTCGCCACGACCGTGCATGCTTCAGGTGGCAACTCGACCGACAGCATCAACTCCAACTCTACTCGTTACCTCGAAGAAGCTGCGACGGCCGACTTCCACATTGCGATGCTAAATGCTGTTAACAAGGAGCGTTCATCTCGAGGTTTACCAAAGTTATGCACACACCGAGATCTGCAAAAGGCTGCTCAGGTCCACTCGGCAGACATGGCTCGAAGGAACTACCTTTCTCACACTGGTTCGGATGGATCTACTGCTACGAGTCGAGTCCGAGCTTCAGGCTATCGATACATTACTGTCGCTGAGAACGTCGCGGCTGGTCAGTCTACGGTGAGCAAAGTGATGTCGTCCTGGATGAGCTCTAGTGGCCACCGAGCCAACCTATTGAGCACCAAGTACAAGATGTTCGGCTGCGGTTACGCATACAGCTCCAGTAGTAAATACAAACACTACTGGACGCAGAACTTTGCATCGGGCAGCGGTGAAGTCTGCGGATAAAAAGAATCCAAGAGTAAATCATGCGTGCCATCAAGTGGGAATGAACATAGTAGAAAAAAAAACTTCAGTTGTTGCCAACACGTTCGTGTTCTGTGTCTCTGGAGACGCTCGATATTTGATCTCCTTTACCTGCATAGGTCTCTATCATAGCCTATGACCTATGATTCATAGGTCAGTCAGCAATGCCTCCATCTGCTTCAGACGCTCGTGATGAATTCATAGAATCTGACCGGCTCACCACGAAGAGATACTATCAGCACCATGTTCTCTCTTGAGGGAAAGCATGAGCTTTAACAATTTATTCTGCAATTTGCCACCAACACCGAAGACAATCAAGTACTCTTTCATGCCAAGACTCATCAACCACTTGATGCTGCTGCTGCTGCTAGTTATCGGTTGCACGTCAGTCGTTGCTTTCCAGAAAACGACTATCGGAAATGCTGTTGCTCATGAAATGACCAACGCCACAGTCACTCGAGAGCTTCAAACGTACTCATCGACAGGTTTCCAGACACTGATGCTAAACGCTGTCAACAAACAGCGTACAACCAACGGGTTGTCTAAGCTCTGTATGAACAAGAAGCTGCAGACTGCGGCCCAGGGACATTCAGACGACATGGCCAAGAAGAACTACATGAGTCACACAGGATCGGATGGATCCAGTATGTCCCAACGGATCACGGCTGCAGGGTACAAGTGGAATGCATGTGCGGAGAACGTTGCAGCTGGACAAACAACAGTGGACGCCGTCATGACGGCGTGGATGGCGTCCAGTGGCCACCGTGCCAATATCCTCAATGCAAAGTACACAATGTTCGGCTGCGGGTATGCGTACAAGTCAGGAACTACCTATAGCCACTACTGGACACAGAACTTCGCCAACGGAGCAACTGAAAGCTGCTCGTAGATGTCTTCGTCTTACAGTGTGGGAGAAATTTAATTTCATGAATGGACTGCTAATTTTACACAGCAGAACTCGTGTCAATGCACGCTAAGAACAGTGCGACCGACACGACTGTGGAGGAGCAGGTTCAGCTCCGACGAGTCTTCCGCCTGCTCGCTTTCGACACACCTCTCCGACGTCTAGAGCACAAAATCGAGGTGAGGATCAGTGACTAATTCACCACAAAAGTATTGACAAGGATTGATTTGTAGAAGTTGTCGGAGAAGTCCAAGTCTCCAGAGGTAAGTCGCAGTCCATGAGATTTAGACTACGCTCCAATCTTGATGAAAAATGATGCCAGCGACAAGCGTCGCGACAACTGTACTCTCTAAATGAACAAGATGCGAAAAGAGGTCACTACATGAAAGAGAAGATGAAATACCTGGCAACACTTCAGGATGAGGTGAACCTTGGTCGGGAACTCGTGAGCTCCAAGTACCAGATCGACACGAAGGGACTGCTGACGATCTACGAACAACTTGGCTATCCACTCTCAAGTCAGGAGAAAAGTCGACTGGAAGAAGTGATCTGGCAGATCAACGACAAACTGGATGGTGCCATTTGCTTTGAAGAGTTCGTGAGCAGCTACGTGAGGTCACGCAACGATCGTTCGGGCTTGGAGCCTTCTGAGATCTTCTTCCTTACATGCTTCCTCATGTTTGATAAAGAATGCTGCGGGAGGGTAAGCATACAGATTACAGGCAATTTATTCTGTCAACTCAGTGTATTTTTTTACTTGGGGCAGATCTCCTTGGACGATGCCATGGGAATATTGTGAGTGAATGTACATTATGATAAGAGACGCCAAGTACGCTAACACTATTCACAGGTATCTCAAGTATGGTGAGGCTATGGAGCGCGAGATGGAGATCCACTTTGGCAAATTACTAGACGAAGGTGCCCACTTTGTCTCATTCCTCGAGGTGCGTTGCATGCCATTTTAATGCCATACCATTCCAGCTTTATAATCATCTTTATCAACCACATAGTTCCATGAAGCTACCATTAAACGTCTCGGTGAATTGATCGACCAACAAGCTCCCTTCGCCCGCCCTAACAAGTTCTGCAAAAAGCTGTAGTTTTACGAATGCAAATCCGTAAAGATACTTGAGAATCAGATCATGGATGATGAGTGTTTCAGATTATTGACATCGTTGGTGGAATGCTTGTCATTCCTAGATTTCCATCGCTATTGCTATGGTTGCAACGTATTGGGCGTTCCTGGGCCTCTTGCTGGCTGGTAGCACTGTAGAAGCTGATCCGTCCCCATTGTCGCCGAATCTCTTCGATGAGTGGAGAACAGGGTACCGAGCACGGGATATCCTACGTGAGGAACCTCTGGAAGACCAGATCGCTCGATACACTCGTGCAGGTCGATTCCCCAAAGGAGGACGCTCACTGCAGGAGAAAATCGATGAGACGAATACATTTCTAGAGCGGGAGTTAGCAATTGACCAGCAACGGGGTGTTGGGGTGAGTGGGGCGATTGTCTACCAGGATCAAGTGAAGTTGAGCAAAGGATACGGGCTGAGCAAGGTTTGAGCTTCAATTCTGCAGATTTTTTTTCAATAAATTAATGCCGTACTGTTAGTCTGATGACCCAAACAGCAAAGTCACGAGCTCGACGATGTTCCAGATCGGGTCAGTGTCGAAGACCTTCATTAGCTTTGGCATTGCCATTCTAGTAAGTTTTAAATTTCTTCAACACAATTATTGGGGAAATACTCATATAACTGAACAGGTTGAAGAGGGGAAGTTGGCTTGGAATGACCCAGTGAAGAAACATTACCCCTCCTTCCGGTTGTACGACAAGTATGCGGAGGAATACGCTACAATAGGCGACTTATGTGCCATGAACTCTGGACTGAACGATCTCCCTGATGTTGGACGTTTCTTCGGCCTGTATCCAACAGACGAAGACCTAGCTACGGCTCTTGCTTTCATCGAACCAGCTCACAGTCTTCGTGGAGGTCACGACTACGCAAATGCGAACTTTGAAATCCTTGGACAACTGATCAAGGAAGTCACTGGGCAGTCATGGGATGTTTTCCTGTAGGAGCGAATTTGGGAACCTTTGGCGATGACCCGCACGTTTCCGTCTGCATTTGACGCTCAAGGCGACAATGACACAAGTTACGGACACTTTGAGTGTGGTGGAGAGGTCTTTGGTCCTTATGATCTGATAAATGACCCTGAAGCTCAACTGGCTGGTGAGGGTCAAGGCCAGAAAATTGCCTCCGGGTCTACATTGTCCACTTCGGATGATCTCGCCACGTTGCTTCGCCTTATTCTCAACAAAGGAACGGTTGATGGAGTCACCATTTTAAAGGATCCTACTTCGGTGACGACCATGATCACGGGTAAATACGCTGTCAACAAGGAGTTTGTGGACGAGTTCTTGCTTGAAGGTCACCAGTTTTACCCTGATGGCAACACTCTCGCGTCCGGATATGGTTTTGACTACGTTGGGAATGGACAATGGGGCCATGCGTACGTCGACAAGAGTGGGGACACTGCTGTTCACGTAACACGAACGGGAATCGCCCCTGATGCCCAGCTTGGAGTGATGTTTATGAGCAACACGCAGACTCCAGAAGGTCATGCGTCATATCCACTAGATCACATCCGTTCGTACGTTATGGGCGTGTTTCTCGATGTTCCGAAGGACATTTTGGACTTTGCGTATCGTGAATGGCGCAAAAATGATCAGTTAGTTCCGATAATGGAAGGCGTGCCTGCTTGTGGGTTGCGCTTCTGGAAGGACCCACCGTATCGTCAGCTTAGCCCAGTTGCGAGGGCAAAAATGGTCGGGAAGTACGTGGCTCAGTCTTCCACCGGATACTTTGGGTCCCTCGAAGTTCGTGAAGAAGAAGAAGACCTTGTGTTACACTATGGGGCTCTATCGGCTCCGTTAAAATACTACACAGACGAAGACAGCAAGCGTGTGTTCGCGTGGGACTACAAACCTGCTCCACTTTTTATTGAGGCAACGAAACGAGACGGCAAGTTCCAGTTGGAAATTGGAGTTGTTTTTCGCCAAGTGTAAGATCGACAAAGCTGTAACTCCATCGTAAGATCTACAGTGTTTTGTGCGCGAGTTTCTCAATGAGGAAGTCTAATTTCTGCTCGAGCAAGTCCAGTCGTGCAGCCACATCTGAGTTCTCCCCTTCCGTAGTATAGCAATGCTGCTTCAATTCTTCAGGCGATTTCACTGTGCTGCTTGTTAAAGTACTGCGTTGACTGGCTCTGTTCGTTGGTTCCGTTTCCTCTGAGGTAGGACAGCAAACCTGGTTGATGTACTTGGTCGTGAGATGTCTGATCGTGTTTTCACACTCATGAATTGCAGCTTCAGGGAATAAATTCTTGAGAACTCTTGGTGTGAGTTTTGTCTGTGGTGTCCAGTCTAACGGCATCGTCCCCAGTCGATCTGTTAGTGCGTCGTGCAGCACATGAGAACGAATTCTCCCCCAAAAGACCACGGCATAGCGTCGGCCAGGAGATCGACAGAAACAAATTGCCAAAACATGGACAATTGGGGCAAATGAGTGGCGAAGTACGTGGTTCAGCACTCGATTGAAGACCCAGCACTTGCTTTTGTCCTTTTTGTCTTTCTCTTCCTTGTAGGCGTCCACCACGATCGCTAAAACGATATTCAGCAGTACAAATGTCATTAAGGACATGTAACTCCAGTAGTACGCGACCGAATAATCGATTTGAGCGATCGTTTTAACGTCGAAATTGTTGAACAGCATGTTAACGCATGTCTTGGTCGAGTTTTGAAACGATGAGAACTCCTCCACGCTGCTGCCGAACAAAACAGCCCCAGCAGAAGCGAAAGCCACAAAAATCACTGCGAAAATCACCGAAAACGTCCGAAAAGAACGCACAGCACTGGCAATTGTGCGTGTTAAAATGCTCAAACCTACGTGATCTCGAAAAGTGTTGAGTACACGTAGCCCCAGTACGAATACTGCTGCAGTGGCGAGAAGACGAAGTAATACCGTAAGATTCGCGATGTGCTCGAACGAATTCGTGACCGACGAAAGGATCGTTTTAACAGCATGTTCACTCTTTCCAGTGTCTCGTAATGATGATAGTTTACTTCGGAACGTGACGCTGGTCATAGCTGACTGAGTGATGAACACAGTGATGTAGTAAGCGTACACTATCGGGCCTCTCAGTGCGTCAATAGCAAACCATCCATCTGGGAAGCAGAAACTAACAGCCAGGCCTGCGTGTCTTAACAGCTCATTGATATGACGACTGGAAGACTCTCGACTCATGTTCTTGTACCGGATTATCACGGAAGTTAACGCTGAGAACAACATCCAAGGGAAAAACCACAGAAGCACGAGAATGTCCAGTACCAATGTGACAGAATTCGGGAATTGATCCAGTAGTGTTGACGTTGTCCAAGAACTAGGCTCAATGTACCCTCCAGGGTTGAAATCGAGCTGAAGTTTCGTAACTGCGTACCCTGGGAGCTCTCCGTTGATTGTCAAGATCGTGATCTGTAATTGTTGTGTAGCCAAGTCGAGCCACCCTCCATTTGCTTTCTTCTTGTCTAGAATCGTTCTTGCATCAGTAGAATTCGTGTCAAATGTGATGAGAAGCTCTTCTGTATCTGTAGATGACTCGTCGTAACAACTAGGATAAAGTTTCTCCAGGAAGTCGGGAACATTACATTTGTCCGGCTCCATACGTGTCACTTGAAAGCTCACAGCTCCTAAAACCTTGTTCAGTCCTCCAATTTGCCCCCATTCTTCAGCCGGAAGAGTTTGTCCGTTGTAGTCTTCAGTCACGAAGACTTGCGGTATAAATGAATCGCTTAACCAGTTAAAAATGTCTGGAACGCTTTCGATTTGAAGAAATTTCAGTGGGGGTCCGACATCAAGAGCTGATCGACTGGAGGCTGGTGACATAGCACAACTTTGATAGTACATACTGGTGGTTGAGATGTGCAGGAACATCGCAGCGACGAAGATGCAGAAGGACGTGACGGCCACGAGAATCTCTTTCATGTCGGACGCGTGCTTTTCATCGCGCCAAAGTCTGTTTAGAGCCGTTCGGACCGGAAGTCCGTAGCCTTCGCAAATTTCGGGACAGTCGGTGTTGGCACGATACTCTGTATCGAAGGGATTGCTGTCGTACGGGTCGGGTGACAGGATCATATTTACCATCGCTTCCAGATCTGCTGGTTCGAATGTGAGGGTGCTCTACATATTGAGAACAAAACCATGGGAGAGACAACTGGGGGACATTACATTCATAGTAATTATCTATTCCATTGAAGCCACCATTTGTTCCGGAACCAGAGGCGATGCCAATGCACAACGTTACGTAAGAGGATATCAAGACTTTGGCGCATGTTCGTGAAAGCAGTGCTGCCTTGGATTTATATCGACTTCAATCTCAAAACGTGCCTTTGCAGCAGTGTACAAGTCGAATATTTCGGTGAGAAGCGAAACTCAAATGACGAGATTTTTTTCGAGGAAGGAATCCTTGACAAGAGTACGGTTGCCGCGTGCACATGTAACTCATTTCCTCTACGTTTGCCGATCTTTCTCCTTGTGTTACACAAGTGGTGTAACGTCATGATGCTTTGCATTCCGGTACTTGAACACTGTAGACTCCGCAGTAGAGGCGAGTACATCCCGACACACTTGCTCTCCAGTTGCCCACAGAATTTATCTCGGTGGAGTTCATTCGCGGCAAGTTGCGGTTCATTGTTGAGGCCATACAATCGAACGGCAAGTATCCATCCGGATGTGCGCCGTTCCAATGCCATTCCCCATACAGATCACCAAGCTTTGCAGGTCTACTTTTCTCCATTTGCTCTCAAATCCACCAGCATGTCTTGATTTCCACCAAGGACCTTTAGCTCATTCTTGGTTTTATCGCCATCCACCGACACCAGTTCTCGGTACATTACGTCCAAAGTCATGTGGAATTTGAGCTTCCTTCTCGTCCTAGTGGCGACGCTGCTCAATTACTCAGCAGCTGAGGTCAAACTGGTTGCGAGTGTCAGCATCCCAACGCCAATTATCGGCGATGCCATCTTCGAGGACCTGGAGACACCGGCTCCAATCATCGGCGATGCCATGTTCGAGGACCTGGAGAATGCCACTAACATCACCATCCCTCGACACCTGCAGGCTGCGTACCCTCCTAACGGTTTTCAGCAAGAAATGCTTAATGCCGTCAACCGGGAACGCGCTGCTAATGGACTGTCCGCGTTGTGCATGAACTACAAACTTCAAAACGCAGCCCAAGGCCACTCGAACGACATGGCACAGAACAACTACATGAGCCACACAGGCTCGGACGGATCGACCATGTCACAGCGGATTCAAGCTGCAGGGTATGACCGTACTGCATCAGGAGAGAACGTCGCGGCCGGTCACACGTCAGTGGAAGAGGTCATGAAGGCCTGGATGAACTCTCCTCGCCACCGAGACAACATTCTACGCAAAAAGTTCACCATGTTCGGCTGTGGTTACGCTTACAGCGAGAGCTCCACGTATAAGCACTACTGGACGCAGAACTTTGGCAGGAGCAACACCGAAAAATGCTCGTAATCTATACGAAAGAGTTTGAGAATCCAACAATCCACAAGTACAGCTCAAAATTTGATCAGAGTTAACCCCAAAAAGCTTTGTACGTTCCACTTCAATACTTGGAGAAGCTGCAGTAGTTGCCACATAGACGACAAATGATCTTCATACTTGACGCTGCCGGAGATCCACGTTCTTCCTCGTTCTCCGGATCCTCTGAGTCCAATAAATAAAATGGGGGCGAACCACTGGATAAGTCGATTTCACACGCTGAAGCCCCACAGCCCAAGCACTTCCACACTTCCATAGCGGAAATGCAGCGGAACGAGAGAAAACATCTCTCCAAAGAATGACCAGCTTCACAGACGATCTCCAGCTCTCCAAACGGAACATTCTTCTCACAAATGAAGCACTTCTCTCGTGATGGAGGCTTGTATACTGCAGCAATAGACGCGTTATTTTCCGTAGTCTCAGTGTTTGTGCTCATTTTCGCTTTAACGTGGTCCTTCCATTCAACGGCAGCTTCAGGAGCTTCGAATTGGTCATAGATGTACGTGACAAGCGCCTCACTGCGTCCACTCAACGGCTCTTGAACACTGAGGAAGTCGGCCATCATCAAAGCGCTGGTCTTCTCGGACGAAGAGCTGTCGATGAAATCCGTCACGGACTTGCCTTCTTTCTTGGAGGCCGCTACGAGAGCTGTTAAGCAACGTTCGGCCCAGTAAACACATAGGGTGCCCCGAATCTTCGACAGTGCTGCATTCTGAGCCGCTACTTGATGATCTGCCGGTGTGATCGCAGTACGTAACAAAAGCGAGGCCTGCAGGTAAAACGGAATGGGAGGTTTTGCGTCTTTGGCTGTAAAATCGGCTTGAGCAGAGTCGTAGTAGCGCTTCTCCAGCTCCTCACACAGGTGCAAGTATACCGGCTGACGAGTGAGCATTTCGTTATCTGCGTCACCGTTGGCACTCTGGATTTTACTTAACAAGTTCGGGATCACCACGTCGGTCGATTCGTTGAGTGACATTACCACTGCATTGTCGTTATAGCAGAACCACACCACGTCCATGAAGCTACTGACCGATTGACTCTCGTCCAGAATCCGACAGATTGTGTCCACAAATTGTCCCGGGTTTTTCACCCATGGTGACGGGATGTACTCCAGTGAACTCGACACACGACTGTAGGAAACATCAGCCTGTGACTTGCGGTTGGGTCGGGAAGCTGGAGGAATGATAAACACACACGCCAACTGGGCGGAACTGGGAGACACTGCCAAGCCGAACACCGGGTACTTGTTGGCGTTGGATGAAGAGGAGGCTGTGTCTTCAGGGCTCTCGTTTGTGGAACTGGTAGGAGAAGCGTCGTTCGAGTACAATATCTTGCCTGTGGACTTCTCCCATGCTTTAATCGTTCCATCTACTGCAGCAGTGAAGATCGT
Organism: Phytophthora colocasiae; assembly: GCA_018806915.1. Lineage (NCBI taxonomy): Eukaryota > Oomycota > Peronosporomycetes > Peronosporales > Peronosporaceae > Phytophthora > Phytophthora colocasiae. The sequence goes on along the minus strand of JAGKQI010000104.1, from coordinate 963,015 downwards.
GTCTCCGAAGTAACTCGTGTCTATGCCTGTCACATTGCCGTTGTGCGCCTTCCACTTAGCGTCAGGCTTCGCTTGCTTCTTCTTTTTGAGGTTCCACACTGATATTGTCGATCCAGACGCTACAATCAAGTCGTTCCTTGGGCTGTCGGAGTACGTCCACCGATTTCCCATACATAAACCGAAAACTGGCTGCGAGTGAGGTGCCACAATTACACGATCCACTGCTAACTCTACCGGGGATTCATCCACCGCAATCGCTCTTACAGGTACACTGGCAATGAGAACGTTGCCTTCCGAAGTCCCCAGTGCCAAGCCAAGACTCTCCTCTGCTCGGTACGCTGTTCCATGTCGATGCATCTGTTGCCACGTACTAGTAGACACCCATCCGTACTTGTCCGTGTCAATCCACGCCACTGGGGCAGATGAAAGTAATGGCTCAACCTGTTGACCGGCGACGAACGATGGGTACTTGTACGCCCATACTGTGCTCACTTTACGTCCCGATAAGGCGATAAGCGACGTCGTGTGCTGCTTATCCTTGGTCAGCATAAAGGGCGACCAGGCCATCGTCAACGTCGCCATCAAAGCACATCGGTGGGTGTATTCCGCGATGGAATCCAAGGCGAGTTGGCTCTCGGTCGGGTCGATCTTTCTCCTCTTTTTCTTCTTGCCAGACTTGTCTCCTCTAGGACCAGCCATAGCCACAGTAGGCGGTGGACTATTGAGTCGTCGATCATGTGTCGGCCCCAGCCGGAAACTCTTGCTTTCGAAGAACTTAAACAGGCTTTCAGAGAAGACCGCGACTTCCTTCCAGTTCATGTGGAAGCTCGGAGGAAAGTGCAGACTCAGTCTGGATGAAGCTGTAAGAGCTAATAGAGCGCAGGAACTACTGGGCGCTGATCCTCTAGGTCCCCACACAGTAGCAACATACGCGGCGCCAGTGTTCTTGGACAACGAAAGCTCCTTTGGATTGTGTTGGTGTCGGTCTTTATCATTAAGCAAGAAGTGCGTAGTGCTGGCTCGTGGAAGACCGACATCTAGCGAGTTGATCACCGGAGGGATTACAATTGGAACGTTCTCATTAATGACGCGTTCAGGTAGAAACACAAAGTCTTTGGACACAGCGGGACCTTCGGGCTGGAACATCTCGAGCTCGCGACTGCGGAACGTGGCCACCAATACGCTCGAGTCGGACACAACAGCCAGACGTCCATCTTCGGACCATACGACGCCCCCCGGGACCAACGGACTGCCAGGGATGCGCTCGCGAGACGCAACGTCGAGAGGTAGTAGTGCCGGTTGATCGGTGGTCATTATTATAGTAGTGTTTTACTAAAAAAAATCTGAGACGTGTGATGGAGATGATTGATGTGTTGTACATCAGATAACAGTTGAACATGGACTGCGGCCTGCGGTCCGTAGTCGTTCAGGAACTGCTGCATCCGCTGGGGTGCTGAGCGTACTGGTGACCAGGAGAATGGTACGGTTGTACCTGCTGTTGAGCGTGGTGACCAGGAGACTGGTACGGCGGAGTCTGCTAAGCGTGGTGAGCGGAGAATGGTGATGGCCAGGCAGAATCACTGTAACCACGAGCCCAGCGCTGGGGTGGCGCCTGTGGGCTAGCAGGGCGAACGAACGCCGGAGGATTGTTAGTAGAGACTGGGAGCTGTAGTAGTGGGTGTGTGCTAGCGGTGGTTGGCTAGCAGGAACTGGCGGGGGTGGGACAGGAAATGGAGGTGGGTTTGGATGATCTTGTAATACTGGAATCATCGGGTTTGGAATTCTGCTCGGAGTTACCATGGGTCGGGAAAGACGTATCAAACCGCGCAAATAACGTCGTGCACTAATGACAGATTTTTCTGGTTGACAAAGAATGTTTCTGTGGTCCGGCCTTGATTATCGTTCATCACAAGTTTCGAGAGTCCAAGCTCCTTCTTTAACAGCAATTCTGTTTCAACTAGTAGATCACCAACTAGCATCTCCAATACGTACAGAAACATCACTTGGATCGAAACATTCCTGAAGTATCATGTCTTCATCCTCGCTGGGAATATTGTCGCCGTCACACTCGTTGTCCGTAAAGTCAGCTGGTTTCCACTCCTAGTTGGTTAAATATGTCCTCTTGGGACAAAGGCGCTCGTCGCTTTCACTGCCGTTGTCTTCAGAGGACGACATCACCTCATGGACGATAGGCTTGGAGGAACTCTGGTCCTCACCGGAGTCGCTGTCACAATCGCTGATGATGTCGACGGTGCCTGTAGAGGGTTTCAACGCGTCTTCGTCTTCACTGCTGCTATCACTGAAGGTATCTGCGATTTTACCTGTGGAAGGCTTCAGCTCTTCTTCTTCATCGTCACTGCTGTCGCTATCATCTTCGGTATCAGCTTTAGAAGACTTCAGCTCTTGCTCTTCGTCGTCGTCACTACTGGTGTTGCTGTCAAGATCGTTGACAGAATCATCATCTCCATGTGTGGCAGGCTTCAGCTCGACTTCGTCCTCACTGCTTTCACTGTCGCTGTCATTACTGTCGCCAGCCTCTTCATCTTTAGAGGGTTTAAGCTCTTCTTCTTCTGTGTCGCTGTCGCTGTCAATATCGCCAATCGTTCCATCTTTTCTGACTTCAACCATGCCTTCGACCTCGCTGGCATCATTGTCATCGTCACTCTCGCTGTCACTGATATCAGCCTTTCGAGCGGGTTTCAACTCCAGGTCACCGTCTCTAGCGTTTTTAACGTCGTCACCCCCATTATCCTTGTTGTTTGCAGGATCCTCCAGTTCGGCGATGTTATGGTCTCCATCTGTGTCAGACATGACAGTTTCGTCACTGTCACTTCGAAAATCGAACTCCGTCGGAGCAGGGATCGCGTGCTCTGCTTCAAATTTTACTGCAACAGCATCTTCGTTGTCGCTGTCATCTTCATCCACCGTTGCGGGCTTGCTATCATTCTCTTCTGTCTCCATCATCTCAACGTCGTCATCTGTCTTGAAGATTTTATTTTCGCAATCAGTTCTGTTGTTGCCAGGTGCGTGTTCACCGACTGGTTCGTCATTTATCTCGATGCACGTTGCTTCCTTTTCCGCGTCACGCTTTGTATCGATCAAGACGAACTCTGGCTCCTCCTCGATTTTGTCGGTAATATCGATCGGGCACAGAAACCGAGCGTCGTCACGATCTGTAGACGTCTGCAATAGCAACAGCTAAAAAGTCAGCACGATATTCAATCCACAGCAACAAATTTCCATCCTGTCGCGTACCAGCCAATTCCTGCCTCGTTCCACCGACGGGCATCCATCATGGGTCAATCGACTTGTGGCTGGGTACTTCATGCCCGAGTAAAAGTGTTCCATGGCAAGCTCATACTGCCTCTCCATCTCACCCCACCCCGTCCTCTTCACCAATTGATACCCAATGTTGAACAGCCTATACAACATGTGGCTGCACTTGTGGTTGTAGCTCCTCAACTTCCCATGCACAACCTTCGCCTCTGCATCCAGTTCCTCTATCGACTTCCACGGGATCGGAGCTCGAGACGGGTACATGTACTGCTGTCCAACATATACCGTAGCTGGGGGTAAAGCTAACCTTCCTCTCTGCTGATGAAATACTTCATTAATTACTCGACTGGATCTCGGATCGACAGCTCCGTGCACTTCGAGCTGATGGTCGAACAAATCTGTGAAGGACTCAAAGGTGATGTCACAGATCGATGCCTTGCAGCGATAAGGCTGCAACGTAGAGCTCCAGCGTCTTAAATGACCGCAGGAAAAGCACTTGCAAGGTATACTGTAGTTCTTGGAAACGTGAAAGTCCTCGTCCATTTCCTGTAAATCCTTCGACAACGTGCACCAATCGGAGACTGGCAGTTGGAAGCTCGAACGCATTCGTGGGTACTTCTGTAATTGTTGGAAACGATTGACGTGCATATCCGGGATACCGTCAAGTCTCCGGGCCTTGCGATCATGACGCAGCGACTGGTTGTAGTGCCTCTTCCTCTTGTACTCGGTCGTCTTAATGTGTAGGATCGGGATGGGCGTGCGGATAGGGATGTCCATGGGACTCACAATGCCGGCAGCAATGTCGGCAGCGCTTGGCTCGGCCATGGCTTCGTCCGGCGACTGCGTGAACGCGCGGGGCATAGCTCTCTTTCCTTGATGGTTGGTCGTCCTTTTGACTTGAGGTTTGTATGGAACACAGTTGGTCCAAGGTAATTATCAAAGCCGGGGCATAAAAACAAGAAAACCATTAAATAGCATCGTTCTCTTCTCGATTTTTTTATTGTACATGTTGCCGACATGATTCATGACGGAGGTCATTCGATGTAAGGTATGTACAGTTGAATTTACTTAGTTGTGTTTGTCTAACTAATGCTAAGTTGGTCATGCAATTCACTTCTTGCACACCAAGCACAAATACACCTTTTCCAATTGAAGGAGGTGTTGGAATTCCAACTTGGAAACCTTCTCTCTCTATCTCTTCGTGTGGTTGATGTAGCGCAGCGACAACATCGACAGGATGCGGAAGATGATGATCGTCACGAACACGTAGCCGAAGTTCTCCCAGCGGTCATCCCAGTTGTACTTGAACGTCGACTCGATGTAGCCCTTCACTGTTGTGTGCGAGATCGTGACCGGCGTGCCCGTCAGAGGCTGGCACCCGAGGTTCGAGCCCACGTTCTCGTACTGGCTCAACGAATCGTTCCACGTCGGTTCCTCGGGGCAGTCACAGAACACCAGAGCAGACAGAATTGAGATCGAGAACCGCTGCGGGACGATCGTGTACAGCCACTTGTAGCCTGCAGGGATCGACGATGCTGGCGGGTTGAAGCCGGCGAACAGCAGGAAGATCGAGTTGATCAGTGCGCCCATGACAGCAGCCACCTCGATACTCGGGAACGCGTGGATCAGCAGCTGCGCGAAGTACATTTGACCCAGCACGAACAGCGACACATGCACCCAGTACAGCACCGCCGTCGCGAAGCCCTGGAATCCCACCATCGGGTAGAAAATCACGATGAAAAGCAGCGACTGGCCGAACACGTACGGGATCTCCACCACAGTCGTTGCCACGAAGTACCAGAGCGAGTTGTACGTCTGAGAAGCACGCTCGCGGTAGAATGCAGAACGATCCGTCGAGAACACGGGCAGCGTGCCCATGAAACCAGCCATAGCCATGAACAGGGTCGACATGAACACCAGACCCACGCCGCCAACCAGGCCGCTGTACGTAGTGTAATCCACGCTCAGGAACGACAGACCGCAGATGATAGCCACACCGAACACGATACCGAAACGCGTCAGGTTGAATGCCGGGGTGCGCCAGTACAGGTTGAAGAACCGCTTCATGAGGAAGTACATCTGAGTCGAGCCCTTGGACGCACGCTTCTTCATGAACGTCACCTCCGGCCACTCGGGCGAAGTCGTCGTGATACCAGGCTGCTGCAGCATCTCATCCAAGTTGCGCTTCTCCTCGCTCTTCGAGAAGATGCCCACAAAGTCCAGGTCCCGAGCACGGTCGTTGCTTACACCAGCGCCGATCACCTCCAGCATCCACGTCGCAGGGTTCTGCTTCGGCGGGCACGGCTTCACATTCGGAACGGACTCCAGGTACTTCACCAGCTTCTGGCATCTCTCACCCAATTCACCAACGAACACTGACTGACCGCCACGCTTCAACAGGATCAGGTGGTCGAACAGGAAGAACACATCTGACGAAGGCTGGTGGATTGTTCGTTCGTTCGTTCCAGCCACTTGCCCACCAGTATGCGGTTGGCCACTCGTCCGTCCGTCCGTTCACTTCGCAGATTCCAGACTTCTTCGCTCCCCGCTGCGGATTCTAGACTGGCGTTCTCCGTTGCCAATTCCAAACTCGCGTTCTCCGTTGCGAATTCCAGACTCGCGTTCTCCGTTGCGAATTCCAGACTGCTTCGTTCATCCACTCGTTAGAAGGCTGTTGGCTACACGCCAGTTTCAACGTCGACTGCGATCTCCTCCGTGCAGTCATACGCCACCCGGTAGATCTCATGCGGCCATCATTCACGTCGTTCATTCGCTAGTTAGCGATCTTCCTCGCCATACTCATCCCAGCTCTGACGTTTCAATCATCCAGCGATCTTCCGCCATCGTAAACTTCAACTTGAGGCGTTCGATTCTCATCCTGTTACACTGCGGCTCACAGCCGGCGAGGGAGCATATTCTACAGGTTATCCTAGTTGGAGGCTCACAGCTTGGACATTATTAGTCGTCAACGAAATGACAGGCTGCACTGCAGTTGCGAAGATTGTTAATCAGAAGATCCGAAAAACACGCAAATGATCCGCAGAAACTCGAGTTGAGTGTGAGCCTCCAACTAGGATAACCTGTAGAATATGCTCCCTCGCCGGCTGTGAGCCGCAGTGTCGCGGCGTCACCTTCTACAAGTTGACTGCAAACGTCGTTAAAACAGCCCTGCAATTGTGCGGCGTCCATGCGTCTTGCTTCGAAAAGTGTTTGACAAGTAGCAACCGAACGATGGATGACGCCGACGGCCGGCGGGCGAGTCGGGTTGTTTGGCAAGAACCACGGCGTGTAATGACCGCCAATTCGGTGGTGGATATTATTCGTCGGCAGGATGGACCACAAGATTCGGGATACAAACGCCGTTACGGTAGCAGTTTGATGTGAGGACGAAGGTGAAGCAGTCGCCGCTCTGCGATGTCTATGACGAAGAGTCTTCGACTATTGTGTCTGCCGGTGGTGGAATGAGATCGCATCTTTTCTGGGATTTACTACTGGTGGCACCAACGTCTGCTCATCTATCTCTTTGGTCGACGGCAACCGGAATGTATCGCATACATCGGGCTCCATTCCAGCCTGGCGCATGTTGGGCTGGCGTAAGGCGATCTAGCTACTTTGTATTAGCGGCGATCGTTTGCAAGCGCATTTTGATTCAGTCGATGGCTAATACTGTAAGACAGCAGCAGCAGTAGCAGCAGCAGCAGCAGTTGGAGCTGTAGCACCGCAAGACAAGGAGCTCCAAAGTGTATGTGCGCGACTGGCGAGGGTGCACTGTCTCACCTTGGCACAATCCGCGTTGATCAGTCCGGATCAGATGATGGCCACCCAACCGGTCTACAATTGGCCTAAAAGAAAATGGATCCGTTCTATTATTGGCTCAAAACTGCATGGCAGCATTCTACAGATTGCAACGAAGCACTCGATGAAGCGGGTGAGACAGAGGCACGCGGCACACAGCACTCAGGCTGAGTCTCAGCGTGTCGCCCCCGCTGGGGACAGCAGCAGCAACAGTGACGCTCCTTGACCATGAGCTGCTAGTCCTGCTGCGACGCACACTCGACAGACAGCTCATGGACGGGTCCGGTGTCACGCCAAGTGCCTGCGGGCGATGCAGGACTCCTACTCTGGGACGCTCTGCGCGAGCAATCGGGACCGCGCGATTGCTCGCACGCTTGCCGCGCAATCGGTCTTGCGAGATTGCTCGCCTCCCCTTCGCCAGTTGACCGTCCCAAGTCGCTGTCTATGCTGCGTCTGCCGCTCGACGTATCGCCCCGTTCCGTTCATTTTTGAATTGGCTCGCTAGAGACCAAGTCCTCTTCCATTGTTCGCAGCGAGAAGTAAAGCATCACTGCTTTGATCGAGGACAGACAGACAGATAGACAAGAATGGCAGCGGCTCCTCTCAACCTGGAGTCGGGCAAGACGATGTTGGAGCGCGGCCCTGAGGCGCTCAACCTGTACCTGGCGTCAAGCTTTGAACCGGCGATCGGCAGTGAGATGCCGCAGCTGGAGGTGCGTTACAAAAACCTGTCGGTGACGGCCGATATCACGGTCACCGAGGACGTGACAGCCAAGTCGGAGATCCCGACGCTGTACAACACGGTGGCGCGGTCGTTGGCCCGCATGTCGCCCATGCGGCGCGTGGTGCGCAAGGAGGTGCTCAAGAACGCGAGCGGTGTGTTCAAGCCTGGCACCATCACACTGGTTTTGGGCCAGCCTGGCTCCGGCAAGTCGGCACTGATGAAGATGCTGTCGGCGCAGTTCCCCATAAAGAGCAACATCACGGTGGAGGGCGAGATCACATACAACGGCGTACCCCAGAAGGAGATCGTGAAGCGCGTGCCTCAGTTCGTGGAGTACGTGCCTCAATCGGACAAGCACTTCGCGACCCTGACGACGCGCGAGACGCTCGAGTACGCACACAAGTTCGTTGGCGCGGGCCTGGCGGAGAAGGGTGCGGAGACATTCACCAAGGGTTCGGCCGAGGAAAACCTGGCTGCTATTGAGGCGGCCAAGGCGTACTACAAGAACTACCCGGACGTGGTGATCGGCCAGCTGGGTCTCCAGAACTGTGAGAACACGATCATCGGAAATGCCATGCTTCGCGGCGTGTCGGGCGGTGAGCGCAAGCGTGTGACGACAGGCGAGATGGAGTTCGGCATGAAGTACGTGAGTCTGATGGACGAGATCAGTACAGGTCTGGACAGCGCTGCAACGTACGATATCATCTGCACGCAGCGCAGCATCGCCAAGACGCTGCACAAGGCGGTGGCAATCTCGCTGCTCCAGCCTGCGCCAGAGGTGTTCGATCTGTTCGACTACATCTTGATCATGAACGAGGGCGAGGTGATGTACCACGGCCCGCGCGAGGATGTGGTCCCGTACTTTGAAAGCTTGGGTTTCAAGTGTCCGGCCGATCGCGACGTCGCCGACTACCTGTTGGATTTGGGTACGCGCATGCAGCACCAGTATGAAGTTCCGCTTCCGATGGGTCTGACGAAGCACCCGCGTTCAGCCAGTGACTTTGCGGAGGCCTTTATCCACTCCCGTGTGTACGCGAGTCTAGTTGGCATGATCGAGGCTCCGTTGGAACCGGAGCTGCAGAAACACATGCGTGAGTACATGGACCCGGTGAAGCAGTTCCGCCGATCTTGGCTCCGGAACATCGGTGCTCTGAGTGTCCGCCACATGACGATCCTGTGGCGTAACAAGGCGTACGTGGCGAGTCGTGTGGTGATGACGTGCTTCATGGGTTTGATCTACGGTAGCACGTTCTACAACGTGGACCCGACGGACGTGCAAGTGATGCTTGGTGTGATTTTCCAGGCCGTGCTGTTCATGTCGTTGAGTCAAGCTTCGCAGATCCCGGTGTTCATGGAGGCCCGTGAGATCTTCTACAAGCAGCGCGGCGCGAACTTCTATCAGACGCTGTCGTACGTGGTTGGCTACTCCATTGCGCTGATCCCGCCGTCGCTGTTCGAGATTATCATCTTCGGGTCGCTGGTGTATTGGATGTGCGGCTTCGTGGCAAACGTCGGCGCGTTCGTCATCTACCTGGTGCTACTGACGCTGACGAATCTGGTGCTGTCGACGTGGTTCTTCTTGCTGACGGCCCTATGCCCGAACCTGGATATTGCCAAGCCGATGTCGACGTTCTCGATCGTGTTCATCATTATCTTTGCCGGTTTCGTGCAGCCCAAGAGCGAGATCCCCGACTACCTGGTGTGGATCTACTGGATCAACCCCATCGGGTGGTGCATGCGAGCGCTGTCCGTGAACGAGTACCGTTCGTCCAAGTTCGACGTGTGCGAGTACGGTGGCGTGAACTACTGCTCGGAGTTCAACATGAACATGGGCGAGTACTACCTGGCGCAGTTCGGTGTGCCGTCCAGCAAGACGTGGCTGTGGACTGGTGCCATCTTCCTGCTCTTCTTCTACGTGTTGCTACTGGCCGCCAGTGCTTACCTCCTTGAATACCGTCGGTATTTGGCACCAACGAACATTCAGTTGATGCCGAAGGAGATTGAGGACGAGGCGAACGAAGACTACGCGCTGGCCATGACGCCCAAGTCGAAAAACAAAGACGACTCAAACAACTCGGACACGTCTCACGACGATGTTATGGTGGCCGTTCCGCGCCGCGAGAAGAACTTCACTCCTGTGTCTATCGCTTTCACGGATCTGTGGTACTCGGTGCCGAACCCAACCAACACGAAGGAGACTTTGGACTTGCTGAAGGGCATCAGTGGCTACGCGACGCCCGGTACGTTGACGGCGCTGATGGGATCCACTGGTGCTGGCAAGACGACGTTGATGGATGTGATCGCCGGTCGTAAGACGGAGGGCACGATCCAGGGCAAGATCTACCTGAACGGCTACGAGGCGAACGACCTGGCCATTCGTCGTGCGACGGGCTACTGCGAGCAGATGGATGTTCACTCGGAGGCATCGACGATGCGTGAGGCACTGACGTTCAGCGCGTTCCTGCGCCAGGACAGCAGCATTCCGGACAGCAAGAAGTACGACACGGTGGAGGAGTGTCTAGACTTGCTGGACATGCACGACATCGCAGACCAGATCATTCGTGGCAGCTCGCAGGAGCAGATGAAGCGTTTGACGATCGGAGTGGAGCTGGCTGCCCAGCCCAGCATCTTGTTCCTGGATGAGCCGACGAGCGGTCTCGACGCCCACTCGGCCAAGTTGATCATGGACGGCGTGCGCAAGGTGGCCGACAGCGGCCGTACCATTGTGTGCACAATCCACCAGCCTTCGTCAGATGTGTTCTTCCTGTTCGACCACCTGATCCTGTTGAAGCGTGGCGGTCAGTCAGTGTTCGTTGGTGAATTGGGTGAGAGATGCCAGAAGCTGGTGAAGTACCTGGAGTCCGTTCCGAATGTGAAGCCGTGCCCGCCGAAGCAGAACCCTGCGACGTGGATGCTGGAGGTGATCGGCGCTGGTGTAAGCAACGACCGTGCTCGGGACCTGGACTTTGTGGGCATCTTCTCGAAGAGCGAGGAGAAGCGCAACTTGGATGAGATGCTGCAGCAGCCTGGTATCACGACGACTTCGCCCGAGTGGCCGGAGGTGACGTTCATGAAGAAGCGTGCGTCCAAGGGCTCGACTCAGATGTACTTCCTCATGAAGCGGTTCTTCAACCTGTACTGGCGCACCCCGGCATTCAACCTGACGCGTTTCGGTATCGTGTTCGGTGTGGCTATCATCTGCGGTCTGTCGTTCCTGAGCGTGGATTACACTACGTACAGCGGCCTGGTTGGCGGCGTGGGTCTGGTGTTCATGTCGACCCTGTTCATGGCTATGGCTGGTTTCATGGGCACGCTGCCCGTGTTCTCGACGGATCGTTCTGCATTCTACCGCGAGCGTGCTTCTCAGACGTACAACTCGCTCTGGTACTTCGTGGCAACGACTGTGGTGGAGATCCCGTACGTGTTCGGCCAGTCGCTGCTTTTCATCGTGATTTTCTACCCGATGGTGGGATTCCAGGGCTTCGCGACGGCGGTGCTGTACTGGGTGCATGTGTCGCTGTTCGTGCTGGGTCAAATGTACTTCGCGCAGCTGCTGATCCACGCGTTCCCGAGTATCGAGGTGGCTGCTGTCATGGGCGCACTGATCAACTCGATCTTCCTGCTGTTCGCCGGCTTCAACCCGCCAGCATCGTCGATCCCTGCAGGCTACAAGTGGCTGTACACGATCGTCCCGCAGCGGTTCTCGATCTCGATTCTGTCTGCTCTGGTGTTCTGTGACTGCCCCGAGGAGCCGACGTGGAACGATTCGTTGAGCCAGTACGAGAACGTGGGCTCGAACCTCGGGTGCCAGCCTCTGACGGGCACGCCGGTCACGATCTCGCACACAACAGTGAAGGGCTACATCGAGTCGACGTTCAAGTACAACTGGGATGACCGCTGGGAGAACTTCGGCTACGTGTTCGTGACGATCATCATCTTCCGCATCCTGTCGATGTTGTCGCTGCGCTACATCAACCACACGAAGAGATAGAGAAAGAAGGTTTCCAAGTTGGAAATTCCAACACCTCTTCAATTGGAAAGGGTGTATTTGTGCTTGGTGTGCAAGAAGTGAATTGCATGACCAACTTAGCATTAGTTAGACAAACACAACTAAGTAAATTCAACTGTTACATACCTTACATCGAATGTTTCAATGACTTTTGTGGTCTTGTTCCGTGAGGATCGGCAACATTCGTCTGGTATAAAGCTGATAAACTAAACAGTGCTTGAGAGCTTGATGTCCTGACTGTAGTTGGCTGTTGTGGCTGGCAACGACAGTAAATTTCTATCTGGGAGGCATGGTCATCGTTAACGAAGTACTGCAGATTTTCTGAAAGTGATTTGATTGATACCATGTTCACTTTGCCGATTCCTTGGATTGCACTGTTTTCTTGTTCTTCTTGGATGCCTCTGCCTCCTCTTCCTGCATCTCCTTGCGGAGTTCGTCCATACGCGCTACAATACGGCGCTCAATTTCTTCCTCTGGGATCTTTATGCTCTTCGGCAGTAGAGACGGAAACACCAGCTCACGTGGAGGACCCTGACTCTCCACCAGCGCAGCAGTTGTCGGATGATACACAGCAGGAGCCTCTCCGTACTTCGCTTCGTAGCGCTGTACGCCCTTGGACAGACGCCACTTGTGGAACTCCTCACGGCCGAAAATCACCGCAGCACCCACTGCAGCACCTGCAGCAGCTCCCTGAAGTCCACGGAATCGGCCACCTAATAGCCAAACACAGAAATCGTCAATACTTCATGATAAACCATCCTTGTTTAATGCAACGTATCATACCGACCAAACCAGCGTAGAAGCCGCCCGTGATGGCGCCTGCACCTGCACCCGTGATCCAGTCTTTCTTGTTGTCTCTCTTGTCCGAAATAACCTCCTCAAAAGCTGCAGCATCCATCAATTCCCACACTCATCAACATCTAATTCAAAACTTGTCTACTTCTACCATCAAATTCTACCGATATAAGTCGATGACAACAAAAAAAAGTTGGAGCCCATGGACGCAGCGTAAAACTTGATACTCTCATTACGTAGCACCGCCAGTACAGCACCTACTGTAGCTCCTGTCGCTCCAGCCATACTGGCGCCCACCAGCATGTGCTTGATGGCGCCCTTGGCCTTATCCAGCGACTCCTGCATCTCTGAACTTCGCTCGAACATCTTCGAATGTCAAAATGTTAAAACTGGTGTGTCATTCATGTGGCAAACATTCCGTTCTTTTCATTAGTTAAAAACAAATACATACAACAATCAAGTGAAAATCCCCACTCCCTCCCCTACCAGTCAATTCAAAATCGTCCTACTTGTCCTAGTAAAAGCAGGCCCATACATTTGCGAACTAGCATTCCCCAAGCAAGATGCCCCGTCAGCTTTTGGCCACCCGTTTCGTTACCATCCCCGAGGACGTCAAGGTCGTTCTTGACGGCCGCAAGGTCACCGTGAGCGGCAAGCGCGGCTTGCTGACCCGCGACTTCCGTCACCTGACCCTGGACATGCGCCGTGTCAACAAGGAGCAGCTCCGTGTGGACCTGTGGTTCGGCAACCGTAAGCAGCTCGCTTGCGTGCGTACCGTGTGCTCGCTGATCGAGAACATGATCACGGGTGTGCGTGTGGGCTACCTGTACAAGATGCGTTTCGTGTACGCCCATTTCCCCATCAACGTGACGTTCGAGAACAACGTGGTGGAGATCCGTAACTTCCTGGGTGAGAAGCGCGTGCGTCGCGTTGCTCTGTCCGAGGGCGTCGAGTACGTGCGCACGGGCGACGTCAAGGACCAGATCGAGCTCAGCGGAATTGACCTCCAGAAGGTCTCGCAGGACGCTGCCAACATCACGCAGGCCTGTCTGGTGCGTCGCAAGGATATCCGTAAGTTCCTTGACGGTATCTACGTGTCGGAGAAGACCAACATCGAGATCGAGGAGGACTAGATTGTCCGCAATTGAATCGCCAGCTGCTCTGGCCACGGGGTTGCAACAAGTGCTGCTAGGAAGAGTCCGTAATTGGTACTGAATAGAACCGATCGTGCCTCTTTGCCGTCACTGGGTTGATCGCAGCGAGTTTGCTGCTTTCTTCTGTCCGGGCGGATTTTATGTTAGAGGTAGAGTTGCTTACTGGTTTAGATGTTGGTCTTGAACTCAACCAGCTAGCGACTCTCTTCTATATAGCCTGCAAGCTAGCATGAAATCCTCCTCTTTTCTTCACACGTTACTGTTCAGTGAAAAGCATATCAATAATACTACTAAGGTAAATCATCAATTTAGGGCCATCAACCAATTTAGGGCCGTATTTTAACTGCCAATCACGTGAAGTTTTTCACAGAGCAAGTACTTTATTGGCTAAAACACACTAAATACGAATACCTTCAAAAATTAAATTTGTAAATTTGGCGCGAGGTGTCATGGCTCCAGGCGATGACAGATCAGCCGCCTACCTGGTTGGCGGCGAGCTTATTGAGGGCCCATTATGGGAGCAGGGTTGTCGCGGGTTCAAGTCCCGTTAATTCTCCGCACTGATTTGGTAAGTAAAGCATCTATTCAACCTCACTGTGCAAGACACTCGACTAACATTTTGTTGTTTAGAATACAGCTGAACAAGTGATATGCGCTACATGTACTCTTCTACACCTTTACCTGCAGTTGTAGTAACAGCTTTCTTAGACGACTTGGTTTTTGATGCCAGCCTCAGCAAGTTCCTGGAGCACTTCATGGGTAAACAGCCTCCCCCCAACTGCGACTCGTTTACGCTTTGTCGGCTTCTTCGGCAGGGGCTTCTATTGTTGGCCAGTCACTTGACTTTTACTGTTTGTCCTCCGTAAGTTAATTTCCGTCGAAACTTGATCACAAGTGGAAATATAAAAGGTGAGGGTGAATAACCCAAACCTCAAATGGTCACAAAAATGACACTCACTCAGCGCTTTCAATACTGAAAGCAAGACTAAATTCGGCCGTAAACTGATTAAGTCGATTTTTTTCTTCTCCACGGGCATGAGCTTAATTTCATTGGTCTGCTACTACAAAAAATTGAGAAAAAATCTCTGGTTTGCGACGTTTCAGAAACTGTCTCACTTTTTATCAACGCATAAGTAGATGCCGAGTAATTCGAGCATCTTTTATCTCGGCCCATATTTGATTTTTTACCTTAGGGCCTCTTTGTTAGGATTTTCCGTCTCGTTAAGTTAAACCGTACCCGTATGGTTACCGAAAATCGTCTTTGTTTCGCGTCACTTCAGAGACCAATGGTCTTCTCGCATTGCGAGATTATCTGCGGATATGGAGAGCGCGGGTGAAGAAGACTCCAGTCTGTCACTCCTTAGGGTCCCTGATCATGGTGAAGCCGCCGGAGAGGACCATGCGACAACTCCCCCTTCAGCACCAGCGCAGGCAGCGTCAGCTGTGTCCAAGGGGAAGTCGAAGCAGCGTCAGAAACGTGGAAGGCCCCCCAAAAAAGACAAAACGGAGCCGTTCAAGTGGACGGAAGCCCAGGCGAGCGTATTGCTAAAAATGCGCTACATTGAAATGCCCGATCGCTTCGACGGTGTTCGATCAAACCAGGACATCCGCGAGAGTTGGGAGATGCTAGCCGCTGGAGTCGAGAGAGAAATCCTTGCTGAGGTTGGTGCTGAGCAGTGCAAGAACAAGGTAGGACGTGTTCAGTTGGATCTTGCATTATTTGTGTCTGACCTGATGCTTCTGCTGCAGCTGAAGCACCTCTTACGACTATGGACAGCCTACAATAGCGACCTTGCCAAAACTGGCAACTCGTCGGCTCCTATTGAGCCACCCTGCTTGGAGCTCATGCGAGACCTCTGGGGGCAGAAAGATGGTCTACAGGCATCGCCATTTATATCGTCTACTACCCAAAACCCTCCAGTCCACGCAGCGACTGCAGTATCAGTTAGCACTGTCACCAGCCGTACCGAAGAGCGTGCGGGGGTAAGGACTTCACCAATATCGTCATCGTCGTCAACCTCCACGACTACATCGTCAAAAGCAGCATCTCGACAGACGAAAAAAGCAAAAACGCAAGGGGAACATGTAGCAGAAGGTATGCATTCGTTGTCGAAGAGCATTTCCAAAGTGGCATCAGCAATAATTCGGAGCAGTCACGTGCCATCAGGGGGAGGCGAGGGCGAGGAGACGCCTCCGGTAACTCAACCAGTGCTCCAGGCGGTCATGCTGCAGCAACAGCACCAGGCTGAAATCTCAGAGCAGTTGCTTCAGCAGCAGCAGCTTCAGGCCCAAGTGATGCAGCAGATGCTCGCGCAACTGACACAGATCGGAGATAAACTATCTCGTCACAACTGACATGAGTCTATCCCGTTTGGTGAGCGCTATCGCGCGAAGAGAAGCCGCAGGAAAGTGCTCTGGTGTGGCCACCACCTCGACGTCTTCGTCAGTTGCTTGAGGAAACGGGGCATCGTCCGCCAAATCTTGGAATAAGTTGTGCACCACAACCGTCGCAGCAATGATACTGCAAACTTTATCAATCGTTTTTTCTCCCATAACTGTCAACAGTCGACGAAATCTACCTTTCCACCGTCCAAACGTTTGTTCTACTGTCATTCGAGTACTGGAATGGGCAAAATTGAAGTCTTTTTGTCTTTGAGTAAGCCGCCCACCTTCCTCGCGAGGAAGATACGGTGTAATTAACCAAGGGTATAGTGTGTATCCGGAATCCCCAAGTAAATGTGTCTCCTTGGGCATTTGCGCACAATAACGATCACTCGAAGGCGCAAATTTCCACATTTTTTTATCGGACCACGAGCCAGGAAACAAATCAATGGCCATGAACTTTAAATCTGCGTTCACAATTGCCTGCATGTTGATTGCGGGGTAACACTTTCGACAGTAGAATCCCTCATAGTCATCTGGTCTCTGAATGGCGATCAGCGAACCATCGACGGCTCCTGTTATACCTGGTATGCCTTTCTTCTGCTTAAATTTATTCTCGATGCTTCTCCACTCGTCTAGGGTCTGGGGAAAACGGACAACCTCCGCTAGAATACTGTCCAAAAACGCCGTAAGCTCATCCACAGCAACGAAAAGAACAGCCTCATTCATACCCATCGCGTCAGCAGTCGATTGATACGACCCGGACGAACCGTAGAAGTACAGGACACCTGCAACTCGCTTTGCATAGCTGTGCTTGCGAAAAGTAGTGGTGCTAAACGCAAAGCCCCGCCTCTGTAAGAACTCCACAAACGCGATGAAAGTCACTCGGCGGCATCGTAAACGTTTGCACAACCACCTGTCACCAGCTGGGGTGGCCAAAGCACGCTCGAAATCGGAGTTGGTGATCGTCAGAACGTTGGCGTTCGGCCCCCTCTCTCCTAGCACGCTTGTTGCCTCAGCAGCCGCGACAGCAGCACAGCACGCGGTTAATGCCGCCGCCAGATGAACGCCGCTCATTGTTCGATCTTTCGATTTAACCAGACGGCCCCAGGCCGTAACTAGGTCACCGATGTAGTTACGCCGTACCCGTATGGTTATGATATTTTAGCCAATCACGGTTTCGTCTGGTTACTGGTCGATTTAACTTAACGAGACGGAAAATCCTAACAAAGACGCCCTTACTGTAGTACTAGTATCTCTAGCTGCTGAGAAGAAGGTGCTTGCTGAGAAGAAGGTCTCTACTTGAAGTGATGAAGTACAGTAACAATTGTGCTCTTCCATTCGGATGGCTGCTACGTTTATCAGTATCTTCAACTCTATTGCCACCACTACATGGACATGCCCACACCAAGCTGCATTCGCTTGATCGCTCAAAACAAGTCAAAAGGGTTAGATGGAGAGGTCTGAGTCTGGGCTGGAGCTGGCGCACTCGCAAAGTCGCCAAACCTGCGCAACATAACAGCGTACGTTAGACAGTCAACACAAGCCACGGCTGGGAACGGCAGAACCACATACGCGTTTGGATCGGCAAACGCCTGGATTGTCTGCGAGGGCTGCGTGAATGAGGAGGTCGCTCGAGCTTGCGGCCTGGAACATGGCAAAGAGCAACCGTAAGCGATAAGAACCAAATCAATAATGATGGCGATATCTTACGGAGGGTAATAGAACGATCCTGAAGCCACAGGGGCCGCTGGAGCACTACCAAACGAGTTTCCCCGGTTTGGCGGCACGAAAGCTGCTGATCCGGCTGCACTTCCTGAACCCGTGCGCGCTGCAGTTGTGTTGCTGTTTGAACTGCCGAACCCAAGGTTCCCGAGGTTGAGTGAAGCGAAAGGGTCGTTGATCGAAGCCACTGAGGGGGTCTGGATAGATAAACATAATGAGCAGGTTAAGAAGGCTCCATCCCAACTGTCGTGGTGGTCATCTTACCTTCACTGGGATCGGAGCAGGAGGTGCTGCACCTCCGGCAGGACGAGGAGGAAACTGCCCTGGGTATTGCTGTCCTGCTGGGTGCATTGGTTGTTGTTGACCGGGAAAACCTTGCTGCTGTCCGTGCCATTGCTGCTGCTGTGCTTGTGGCTGCTGCTGTGCTTGTGGCTGCTGTCCCTGGTGAAATGGCTGCATTGGCTGCTGATGCTGCACTTGACCACCAAACGCATTCGGAGCCTGCTGGTGTTGGGGGAACCCGCCAGGAAATCCACCAAACTGTTGGTTAGCGGCACCATTTGTGGGATGCTGTTGCTGAGCTACTGGAAATTCGCTGCTGTTATTCGCCCCACTTGCAAACCCAAAGGGGTCATTCATTGCTCCTTGCTGTTGACTTGAGCTGTTACCTCCCGGAAAGCCTCCAGATGCTCCAAAGTCGGGTGTAGGAGCTCCTCCAGTAGCAGCACTGCTCGATTGCATACCATCGAAAGCTGCAAATGGATCGGAGGCAGGAGCAGCTACAGGTTGCTCGGGTTTACCAGCGAAAGGATCCAGAACGGGATTCGCTGAGTTTGTTCTTGATGAGCTATTGGAGCCTGTGAAATCCCCAAAAGTGTCGCCACCCCCACCAAACGCATCAAACACGTTGCTGCCCGTCGTAGATGCAGGTAACGGTGCAGCAAAACCGTCAAAAGCCGAAGGCGACGCCGCTTTTGGAGGTCCAAACGCATCAAATGGCGAATTGCTAACCGGAGTTGGTGCTGGTGCAGATGGGGTTGCAGCAGTAATATCGCTGAACGGGTCAAGAGATGCTGCTGAGTTGGCACGACTACCTGCTCGGCTAGTTGGTGTTGGTGCATCAAAAGCGTCGAACGGAGACGCAGCTACAGGAGTTGCTCGGCTTGGTGTTCCAGACGCTGGAGCATCAAAACCGAACAGGCCATCAGCCTTCTTCGGTGGGCTAAGCCCCATGAGATCATTGGCAGCAGACGGTGAACTAACACTGGAAGAAGAGAAATGTGATCCTGGAGGTGGCGCAATCTTGAACGAGTCAAACTTCGGTACTTGTGGAGGAGGAGGTGCTGCCTTTGGTGTTGGCTTTTGTGCTGTGTTCGAGGTGGATCCTGAGAAGTCACCAAAATCAGCAAAGCTGTCACTGGCCTTCGTTGCTGGGCTGTCAAAGGTGCTGAAATCTCCAAAAGACTGCGCTGCTGCTGCTGCCGTTCTGCTGCTACCTTCAAACTTTGAAAAGTCTGCAAATCCACTGTCAGCGGCCTTTTTGGCCGGTTTCGAGCTGGACGAGAAGAAATCGTCGTCACTGTCTGCCTTCTTCTCCTTCTTCTTGCTGCTTTTCTGATCGAAGCAAACCGCTTACAACGTCAGTCAAACCAAGCTCAAAGATTCCATCGAAATCCAACTGACAGCAAAACAACAACGCACCGATGAGGTTCGTTCAGGTTCCTCCTCCTTAGCATGGCGCGGTGACTCGTACACCCACCTAAATCAGTACACCAAGTCAGCCAATCTCTTTCATAACCCGCCGCAATAAAGTCCTCGTACTTGCGATCAATGTATGTCAAGCGAATAAAGTTGCGCGTGCGTTCGCCGTCGCTACCTCCATTGGGACGGAAGCTCGGGTCGTGCTTGTTTCTCCAGTACTTTTGGGCGGCCTCATTGCCCCCGTGGTTGACCATGTTCTTAATTTCACTCTCCGTAAACTTGGACATGGAAATGGACTTGACGCGGTGCGCAAACTCACGACTACAATGGCAAAAAGTTAGGCAATAGTACACAAGAAAAAAATGTATACAACCACGACCGGGAGTTGACTTACTGGATACCGCTACACGCGGTGCAAACAAACGTGTTGAAGTCCAAGCAGACGTACTGGGGCATCTATCAAAAACGTACAATGTCAGCACAAAACCAACATCCCAAGCATCCCAAGAGCATTAGTCAATCTCTCCGAGTTGAGTAGACACGAACCATCTCGTTGCAGTCGAAGCATCGCTTGTTGGCGGGGTTGGAGCGCTGGAAGTCGCGCAATTCCTGGATCAGCCGCTCCTCCTGGCGCTTCTCGCTCGGTGATGCCTTGGCCATGGCTATAGACTGAGGGATATTGAGTGGAAGAAGAGTAGAAGATGCAGGGCGAAAGACGCCAAGAAGCAGGTGCAGGAGCAGGAGCAGCACGCGATGAGCAGGGGGTCGCCACGCAGCGCAGTTCCAGAACGATGATGAAAAAAAATGAGACGGTTGGTGTGCCGCACTTAAAGAGTTAACTCTTTCAGTTGAGGGACTTCGTGGTCACTGACCTGATAACGCGTACTTAGTGTATTATCCAGGAATTTTTTGTTAACTACGCATCCGTTCAGAGACCCTGCTATTTTAAATGAGCATACCGCATAGCTCCTGTCCTAAGCGAACGCGTTTCCTAAGCGAACTTTTATTGTAGCCAATCAACATCACCTATTTACAGCATCTGCCACAGCAAATCACGCAGCTAAATCGCAGGACAATTGAGCTAAATATAGCTGAGAAAGCGGTCTGAGCGACCTACATAAGAAGTTTGGCAATGGCGAGACCACGCATCACTGGAAATGGCAAACGTCCTAAGCGATACGTCCGTATAGCTGTAGATTACTCTCACAAGCGACAGGTCCTTGATCGCATCACGGCTGGGGCCACAGTTAGTGATGTTATCGACGAGTTCTATCCGTCTCTCTCAAAGCCCGAACGGAAACGCAAGCAGAAGCAGATTTCAAAATGGAAAACACAAGCCAGTTTTATTCAAGAGATGTGTGCTGACGGCAAAGGCCACCTGCAGAATTTTAGACGGAATGGTGATGCTACAGTTCTCTCGCGCGAAGCTGAGGAGAATATTGTCCTTTGGCTAAACTCAATGAGGAAGGAAGGCTGTCCGGTTTCGGCTAAAATGTTGGAGCTGAAAGCTCTAGAAGAAGCAACAGACGACGGCATCTCTCAACACGAGTTTACGGCATCATACTCGTGGCGAAAGCGCTTCATGCGTCGTCACAAGCTCTCTATACGGGCCAGGACACGTCAAGGGCCAAACTACCCCAGAAGATGCGGCTGCTGCAAGGCCAAGTTTCGAGGTGATGTGAGGGCAGCTATAGTTGAGCACAATATCTCTAACGTCTTCAACGCTGATCAGACAGGTGATGTTTCTTGTGCCAGTTAATGCCAATGCTTTGTTGTCTAACAAAACGATTCTGTGACGCAGCGGTGTTTTTGAATATCTCCCGCGCAAGACGATATCAACCCGCGGTGAGAAGACAGTTTGGGTTAAGTGTTGCGGGAAGGAAAAAGAGCGAGCAACCGCTATGCTGTTAGCGGATTGGAAGGGCAACAAGATGCCACCTTTCCTTGTGTTCATTTGCGGCACATCTCGCTTGAGGCATGTTCAAGAAGCAAACACTACTGAGCGCCATGGCTGTGCACTCGTCTGTGGAAGGAGATATCACGCATGCAAGCGAAGCACAACTGTCAGATATATGGAAATCCTTCTGCTTGGTGGAACTCGCATATATCGCTGAAGTTTCTCAAGTATCATTTTAGTGAGAGAGAATATGGACGACAGAGTACTCCTCCTCTGGGATGACTTCTCAGGTCATTGGACGCAAAGAGGTTCAAGATTATGCTGAGTCAATCAATGTGATGCTGATGAAAGTCCCTCCTCGATACACGTACGTCTGCCAACCTGCGGACATTGCATGGAACTTTCCGTTTAAGTCGCGGCTACAGAAGCCGATGGGTGGAATTTCTCCAAGCGCAGATTGCAACACCCATACTACCGAAAGGAGACGTGCACATCAAAACAAGGCTATCACAAACAGAAGTTGTTGTGGCGGCCAGAACTGAAACGCAAGAAGTGGCAGCTTCAGCCATTGAGAGCTTCAGACAGATATTGAACCTAAAGCATTCAGAATGGTGGGTCCCAAGCGTCCTCAAATCACGGCATGGATCAATGAAGCCTGGTCAGAGCTTACACAGGCAACAATTGTTAGCGGGTTTACAAAGGCAGAACTCTGTGGGGACAATCGTGTGGTTGGTATTGCTGTCCAAGAAGCTGGAGACGTTGATATAATCAGCAATCTGCTGGATCATCTTGCAGATCTAGGTGCATCAAGTGAGGCGGTCGATTCAAGTGATGAAATCATCAGTGATGACAGTTCTGAGGAAGGAGAATACTAGATTCTAGTATGCATATTATAACTGAATAAAATTTACGCATTTTTTTCTTTGTTTAAATATAGTTCATTTGCGAAGGTAACCAAGCGAGCTTGGGCACGTAGCTCAATTGGCAAGAGCACCGCGTTTTATGCGGATGGACACGGGTTCGATTTCCGTCGTGTCCATATTTTTTTACGCACTAAATAATCGGACAATTGCTAGCGATTAGCATCTAATTCGGAGGTGTCATGTTACATACACTTCAACCCTATCACAAACTGTGAACATTGCGGTTCGCCTAGGACAGGAGTTATGCGGTAACCATATAAAGTTTGACTCTACACTAACTACAGCATTTAGTGTTAGTGGATGAATAGTGTTAGTTTTTATATAGTGTTATTAACACTAATTTGTGTGGGCTCTGAAAGGCAAGAAAAACTAACACTATTTTAGGTATGGCGGCAGAGAAGCTCAGACCAATGCATATGCAGCTCAAACACTTCCTAACATTCTCCAAGAGCAGCACTTCGCCACCCACAACCTTTGCAATGCCTACTGCTCACGACACGAATTATCCTGCCGCACCAAGCACGCATCCGTCGATATCTCAAGCACCACCTACCGTTTCTACTCCGCAAGTGTGCTCGACAAAACGACCATACACGATTGTTGTGGCAATGAATCGTGCCAGACGACTAGCTCAACAGCAACGCGAATGCGCGCAAGCGCGTAAAAACGCTGGCTCACATGAACCTAGTGCGCCCGGAACTGGTGAAGATGACATCTCACAAGTCGCGCAAGTTGAAGTATCAAAAACTTCAGGAAAACGTAAACGACAGGTCCAACACGTCGTGACAAAGCAAGAGCGATATTCGGTTATTAATTGGATGATTGTTGTGGTCTTGCTACCGTAAATGGCAAGTGGAGAATTGATCAGCTAAGTGAAGAGCTTCAGTTCATCATTGCAGATCATTATGATCATTTTCAAGGCAAACCGGTTGAAGATGCTGGCCTAGCACAACTACAACCGTCTAAAGATCTTACACTAGCACAGGCTCAGACGCAAACCCTGTCTGGAGAGCTGCTAGAGGCTATTGTATAAGAATTCCTTCTTATTTATACCATCGCTAACACTAATTGTTTGTACCACAGATAGTTTTAATTAGCGTTATTAACACTAATTTCAGTGCATAATCTCAGAGCAGGGCCTCATGAATAGTGTTATTAACACTAAATGCTGTAGTTAGTGTAGTGATAGTTGGGGGAACTTCCCCGCGCACGGAGCGCGTCAAATAGCTCGAAAATCAGTGGCGAAACTTGGCATACAGATAGGAGGCATGCTCATGAACACACCTGCCTTGCGTACTAGCGGAGCCGCGCAGGAAGCAAGTGCACCACCGCGATATAAGCGCACCGTTAGTATGTCACCAGTCGTGCTATATCCTGAAGCGTCGGCTGCGACCGTCCCCATTTCCCGATGAGCTCGTTTGAAGACGTGGAGCTCATCGTGCAGTGGATCCGCGAGCGCATCGCGTTACCCGGATACCAGCCCAAGGCGTGGACGTCCGCGGATCTGGCCACTGTCAAGGATTTCGTCGAGAGCACGGGAGTACCTGCGCTCTTCTTGAGCATTCAGAATGACACACTTGTGGTCATGACTGCGGCCCCTCGAGGCTGCAGCAGTGTCATGTACTTCGTCAAGAACGGGCAGGCACTTCTCACACCTGCTAACATCAAGGACCTCGTGCAGTACGGGACAGTGGAGAAGGACGCCATCTCGTCACTTCTACATCTCATGAACGGCTTCTACCTACAGAGACTCCAGGCCAACAAGGCGTGGCCCGAGAGTGTACAGAAGGAATTCACCGGTCAGTTCTTCCGCTTCATGTCAAGCCTGACAGAGACTGTGAGTCGCGGCTGCGGTAAAACGGTGCTCTACCTTCCACCTGTGAACCCGGACAAGTTCAACTACAAGGACAAGGACCTTGTGCAGCAACTAGAGTCCACGGTCATTCACTGGACGCGTCAAATCAAAGAGGTGATCAACAACCAGGACAATGCCCATGACGCTGAGGGCGCTGGGCCACTCGAGGAGATCAAATTCTGGGAACATCGCACAGAAGATCTGTCTGGGATCACGGACCAGTTGAATCGAGAAGGAGTAAAGGAAATCGTCGAGATCTTACGTGCTGCTAAGTCGTCCTACTTGCAACCGTTCGAGACGTTATCACAGATCATCAAGCAGGGGTCCACAGAGGCGAACGACAACCTTCGCTTCCTGCAGAAACTCAGTCCTGTGTGTGAAGATATTACCCGTGCACAGCCAGATGAGATACCGTTGTTGCTGCCGAAGCTGCTGAATTTCATCCGATTGATTTGGATGTATTCACGACACTACAATACAGAAGACCGGATCACAAGTTTATTGCGGAAGGTGAGCAATGAGATCATTATTGTATGCTGCAAGAAGATCTCACTCCACGACGTCTTCGATGGCAACGTCGAGGACAGCATCCACCACCTCGAGCAGAGTATTCAGTGTGGCGTGTCGTGGAAACAGATTTATCGGAAAGCCTCCACCGCTGTGAACGCCACCGCTCCATCCCCTGATCGCCGGTGGAACTTTGATGAAACGGGGATTTTCGCTCAGATTGATGCGTTTGTTCAACGGTGCCGAGAACTGTTGGAAGTGTGTGAAGGACAGATCCAGTTCGCGCGTAAGGGCAAAGGCGGGAAGCGCGAGGACCTCCCTGCGTTTGGAGGCAATCGTGGAATGGACATTGTGAAAAGTTTACGAGGCATTGAGGCGCAGTTTGAAGGCCACGTTGAGCGGCTACGGCAATTGGACTATGATATCTTGGATGTTAAGAACACGAGTTGGCACAGCGACTTTAATTCGTTCAAGAATGGCATGAAAGATCTGGAAGCTATGACTCAAAATGTGATCAACGGGGCTTTTGAGAGTGTTTCCACTGTTGCAGCTGGCGTAGACATGATTCGCTCGTTCCAGAAAATTGCTCAGCGTGAGGCTATCAAGCGCTGTGTGGAGAAACGTACCATTGACATATTTGGTATGTTCAAGGGGAACATCGCTTCGATTCGGAATCTGTTTGAAAAGAACAAAAACGCACCACTACTGTCTCCTACAGAGCCTCAGTTTGCAGGTTCAGCTTTGTGGGCACGCAGTTTGCTGCTTCGTGCAACTGATGACCTTGTGCGTCTGCAAGAACTGGTGGATCCTTCCAATTTTGTCGAATGCGACGAATCCCAGAACGCTTACGACGGCTTACGGCTGGTCATTAATGAGTATATCCAACGGAAATATCACGACTGGATTGAAGATTTGAATACGTTGGGAAACACGAACATGAATTCCAGATTAGAGAACCCGTTGATGACCAAGACGGGCTCAGATCCCGAGGCCGCGCCTGCCAGTGTGAACTTGAATGCCCACAGCAAAGATTCCAACGCTCTTCAAAATACGGAGAAGACGCTTATTGGACGGGCTAAGAAGGGATTTCTCCACTGCAACTTTGACCGGCCACTACTTAATTTGTTCACTGAAGTCCACTACTGGCAGTACTTCAACGGAGAAATCCAAATTCCGTACATGGCGCACGACATTTGCAACCAAAAAGAACAATTACGGGTGCTGCGTGAGCACGTGATGCTTGTAGTTCGCGACTACAACCGAATTTTGCTGGACTTGTCGTCTACTGAGCGGCGCCTGTTTGAAGACATCATCCGCAAACTTGATCGTCGCATCCAACCAGGTCTTCAGAAGCTCACGTGGGTCTCAAAGGGCATCGTCGAGTGGTATGTTGCAGACTGCCGCAAACACTGCGAAACGACGTACAAGATTGTCCAAGAGTTTCAGGAAAACAAGGATATTGTGATGAAGAACTGCAAGATGATCAGCGGCTTGATGCACATTTTCATCGAGCGGAACACTATTTACGATGACGGCGTGTTCGAGGCAAAGCAGGTGATTCACCGGAAAACTATCGAGAAGCAATTACGTGAAGCGTATCAAACGATTAGCACTACGATGACAGCAACGTACGAGCACTTTGCTTCTGGCCCTCCCGAGGTACAACGAGAGTGGAACCGATTTGTGGAACGCTCGGATAAAATGTTGGAAGACGCTCTGCGGCAATCCGTGAAGAAATCCCTTCAAGAGCTATCCAAGGCGATTAATGGAGATGCCAAGACTGATCCCCGGCCCTTGTTTCGGATCCATGTTGTACTCGAAGACAACAAGGTGGAGTTCAAACCGTTCATGGCGGACCTCACGCTGATGGTGAATACAGTGGCCAAGGAGATTTTCAACGTCATTTCAGTTGTGCCTCGCTTAGTTGCAGCACTTCCGAAGCATAATTCCAGCAACCAAGTATATGCAGATTCAGGCACCAATGGTGCACCTGTAGACGGAAAGGGCGAGTCTACCACTACAAAGGGAGAGGGGGTTCGTGCGCCAGATACGGCAAGCGGAGAGCCAACTGGAAACCAGGGCGAAGCGCTGTCGACTACTGCTGCAACTGAGAAAATTGAACCCCCACCGGTTGTGAACAACTTCTACCAGTCCATCTTTAATGACGAGGAGATTCTAAAGGTGCTTGTTCACATTATGAATGGAATGTCGTCAAGTGCTACGGAGCTGCAGAAGTACTTGGGTTACTGGGACAAGTACAAACTGGTTTGGAATCAAGACAAGCAAGCATTCATTCGCCGTTACGCCAAGGCCAACAGACCGTTGCAACAGTTCCGCGCAGATATTGAGCGCTATCGAGAGCAGCAAGTTAGTATTCAGAACGAAGACTTGACCAACACTATTAACTTCATCCAGATCGATACTAATTTCCTCAAGGCGAGTCTAGTGGAGCACACGGTTCAGTGGATTGGCAAGCTTACGGGTCTGCTGAACCAGACGGCACATGACGAGCTGCGAGAGCTCATGACGATGATGAAGGACAACACGCAGAAACTTCAGGTTAAACCTCTGAATTTGGACCACCTGAGTGAGAGTATCCATCTTCTACAGGACATTAGGGAAGGAATGCCAGGAGTTGTGGCAAGGTTCGAGCCTTTGCAACACAAATACGACCTTCTAGCGGAGTTCGACGTGCAAACGACGGATGAGGAGCAGCGCGACCTCACCAACTTGAAGTCCAACTGGGAAACGTACGAAGTGATGCTGGTGGACGCGAACTCGATGCTCCAAAAGTGCAAAGTCAGTATGAAGCAGAGCCTGCAAGATTCCGTGGCTGAGCTCAACAACATCATGTCAGAGCTGCGCACGGAGGCAGAGGCAATGCTGCCTTATTCTGGCCAACAGCAGTCGAAGGCGGCACACCAGATCCTTGTCGACTTTGAGAAGAAGATGGAGGCTACACGGTCTCGCCAGAATGCGCTGAAGAAAGGACTGGAGATTTTTGGCATCGAAGAGTCCAAGAACGATGGGTTTGTACAAACGGAGAAAGAGCTAGAGCTGTTGCAGCAGATCTGGGCACTTACTGACGAATGGGATGTCGTGTGGGCGTCGTGGAAGAACAAAGTGTTCTATGAGATTGAAGTGGAGACAATGGAGTCAACTGCTGCGCAGTTCTTTAAGAAAGTGGTGAAGTATGGGAAGGATATGAAGAGTTGGACGGTGTGGAGTTCGATGAAGACAAAAATTGAGCAGTTTAGGCAGACGTTGCCCCTAATCCAAGATCTAAAGAGTCCGGCGTTGCGAGCTCGTCATTGGGCACAGCTGAAGGAGGAAATGGGCAAGTCATTCGACACGGAATCGAAAAGCTTCACACTGGAACGCGTCTTTTCCCTGGGATTTCACTTGCATGCTGAGTTTATTAGCACATTGTCGAGCAATGCAGGAAAAGAACTGTCAATCGAGCAAACTCTTGACGCTATTGAGAAGCGCTGGGCAGCAATCGACGTCGACATCACCGAATACAAGGGCGTTTATTACAAGATCCGATCCGCTGATGATTTGTTTACGGCTCTCGAAGATGACCAAGTGCAGTTGTCCACCATGAAAGCCTCGCCGTTCTTTGGGTCGTTCGACACACGGATTTTGTACTGGGAGAAGGCTCTTTCTCATTTGTCTGAGGTGATTGAAACGCTACTGGGTGTGCAGCGCTGTTGGATCTATTTGGAAAGTATCTTCATGGCGTCCGAGGATATCCGCAAGCAGCTGCCGTTGGAAAGTCAGCTCTTCGACGAGGTTAACACTGCGTACTGCCGTGTAACGGAAGGAATGGCGAAGACGAAGAACGCGCTCCAGGCGACGCAAGAAGCAGGGGTACTGGAGACATTGATTACCATGCAGGAGAAACTGGATCAGATTCAGAAGTGCCTGGACCAGTATCTCGAAACGAAACGGATGCTATTCCCACGCTTCTACTTTCTTTCAAATGACGATTTGCTTGAGATTTTAGGACACCAAAAGGACCCAGACCAAGTACAGAAGCACATTAAGAAGTGCTTCGAGGCTATTAAGACCCTGAATCTGATTCCTCCTGGTTCCCGTGGGAACTCGACATTTGAAGCTCTAGGGATGAACTCGCCTTGTGGAGAGCAAGTCATGTTTGCTTCGAATGTGGTAGTAGCTGGCGCAGTGGAAGGGTGGTTGCTACGGATTGAAGCTGCTATGGTTAACACGTTGGAGAAGATTTTCGCGCAGTGTATCGTGGGCTACAAGGGCAAGAAGGAGAAGTGGATTAAAGATTTCCCCGGGCAGCTGCTGATCACATGTGGTCAAACCGCATGGACGAACGAATGCATTAAGGCACTAAACGAAGTGGCCAAAGGAGACAAAAAAGCTCTGAAACAGCTCAAGAAGAAATGGGTGTCGTATTTGAACAAGCTCGCGGATATGGTGCGTGGCCAGCTCTCCGCAACGGATCGTAAGAAGGTTGTGGCTCTCATTACCATCGAGATCCATTCGCGAGACGTCATTGACCGCCTGGTCAAGCAGAATTGCAAGAGTGTGAATGACTTTGACTGGTTGATGCAGCTCCGTTTCTACTTTAACAAGGAGCTGGGCGAGTCGGGGATTTGCGAGGTGAAGCAGACGGTCACGTCACTCCAATACTCTTACGAATACCAAGGCAACAACGGACGTCTAGTGATTACCCCACTGACGGATAGATGTGTTCTCACAATGACAACTGCCTTGCATCTGAACAGAGGTGGCAATCCATTGGGCCCCGCGGGTACAGGGAAGACGGAGACTGTGAAGGATCTGGGCAAGAACCTCGCCAAATACGTCATCGTCTTCAACTGCAGTGATGGCTTGGACTACAAATCCGTTGGTCGGATGTTTGCTGGCCTAGTACAATCTGGAGGCTGGGGGTGCTTTGATGAGTTCAATCGCATCGAGATCGAGGTGTTGTCCGTCGTTGCTCAGCAGGTTCTGACTATTATGCAGGCACTCACTGCCCGGCAGACTCAAGTGATGTTCCTTGGTACACTGATGAAGGTGAACTTTAACATGGGCATTTTCATCACGATGAATCCTGGTTACGCTGGGCGTACGGAGCTTCCGGACAACCTCAAAGCGCTCATGCGTCCTTGTGCCATGATGGTACCTGATCTGGCTCTGATTGCGGAAGTAATGCTTCAAGCCGAAGGCTTTCGTGATGCGAAGGTGCTGGCGAAGAAGACCACGACATTGTACGGATTGATGATCCAACAGCTAAGCAAGCAGGACCACTATGATTTCGGGCTGCGTAGTTTGAAGGCAGTGCTGAACATGGCTGGAACGTTAAAGCGCGAGGACCCAAACCTCCAGGAGGAAAACATTCTACTCCGTGCACTTCGTGATATGAATATGCCCAAATTCATTCGAGAAGATGCCGTGCTTTTCCGTTTGTTACTTGGAGATCTCTTCCCTTCGATCGAACTTCCGGTAACGGACTACGGGAAGCTCCAGGGCAACATCGAACAGGCGCTGTTAGAGTACAACCTGCAGGTACATCCGGTGATTGTGTTCAAGACTATCCAGCTGTACGAGTCTCAGGTGACAAGACACTGTAATATGATCGTAGGGCAGACAATGGCAGGAAAGACGACGATTTGGAAGACGCTGATGGCTGCGAAGACTTCTCTAGCGAAAGAGGGCGTCCCTGGATACATGCCTGTCCGCGTGCAGGTGCTGAACCCTAAGTCTATCTCGTTAAATGAGATCTACGGTGTCTACGATCTCTCAACTTTCGAGTGGATTGATGGGATTCTGTCCGCTATTTTCCGAAACTTGGCAGCGGATGAAAAGGCCGAGGAGAAGTGGATTATGCTGGATGGCCCGGTAGACACGCTATGGATCGAGAGTATGAACAGTGTCATGGATGACAATAAGGTGTTGACGCTAATTAACGGTGATCGTATCAGTATGAGCCCTTCGATGGCCCTTATGTTCGAAGTTCAGGATCTTGCTGTTGCTTCTCCTGCTACTGTGAGTCGAGCTGGTATGGTGTACATGGATGTGGAAGATCTTGGTTGGCGTCCGTTTATTCAGACGTGGCTGGCTACGACAATTACTATCCAGGAAGAACGGGACGTGCTTCAAGCACTATTTGACAAATACATGGAGAAAGCGCTGCGCTTCAAGACAACCGACGTGACGGAACTTATACCAGTGACGACCTTTAATAGTGTCAAGTCCTTCTGCAACCTCTACAACGCTCTAGCTACAGCCGAGAATGGCGTGGATTTAGCTGCTTGCGGTGATAAGTTCGCTGTCGCCGTTGAAAAGTGGTTCCTATTCTGCATGACTTGGAGCGTAATGGCCGCCGCGAACGAGGAAGGGCGTAAGAAGTTTGACTTCTTCCTTCGTGACATCGACTCGATCTATCCTCCTTTGAAAACCGCGTACGATTTCTTCGTGGAGCCTATAAGTCGCGAGTTCAAGCTGTGGGACGAGAAATTACCTCCGAACTTCCGAATCGCGCCCAACACCCCATTCCACAAGATCATGGTGCCGACGATTGATACCTTGCGATATGGTTTCCTGTTGCAGACTATGCTCACTGCAGGCATTCACACACTGCTGGTCGGCGAGACTGGTGTGGGCAAGACTACTGTCATTGAGCGAGAAATTGACGCCCTCAACGACGCCTACAACGTGCTTGTGATGAACTTCTCGTCTGCCACTTCATCGGCAACGACGCAGGACATGATTGAGAATGTGATGGAGAAACGTTCCCTGAATCGCTTTGGCCCTGTGGGTGGCAAGAAGCTGGTGACTTTTATCGACGACATGAATATGCCGACCAAGGACTTGTTCGGATCACAACCTCCATTAGAATTGCTTCGGCAATGGGTCGACTACAGCTGCTGGTATGACCGTAAGAAACAGACACTCAAGTACTTCATTGACATGCAGTTTGTGGCTGCGATGGGACCTCCAGGCGGTGGTCGTTCCGTCATCAGCTCTCGCTTTCAGAGTCGCTTCAATCTCATCAACATGACGATCCCGGAGCAAGCCCAGTTGAAGCGCATCTTTGAGACCATGCTGGTGCCCAAACTGGCTGAATTTGATGATGAAATCAAGCCTTTAGGTGTCCCTCTGGTCGCTGCAACCATCCAGCTGTATCAGAATGTACTGGAGCACTTCTTACCCACTCCAGCAAACTGCCATTATCTGTTTAACCTGCGTGATATGGCGCGAGTTATCCAAGGTCTTCTCCTCTCTGATAAGCACTCTGTCGCAAGTCGTGACGGGATGCTGCGGCTCTGGATGCACGAAAGTCTACGAGTGTTTTCAGATCGCCTCACCAGTTACGAAGACCGCCAGACTTTCAAACGGAAACTTGACGATCTACTAGGTGTCCATTTTCAGACAGACTGGGGTCGATTGCTGTCATCAGCACCTGAACAACTGAAGGAGAATGGACCTCTGTTCACGTACATCTTCTCCACCACTCCAGGCTCGGATGAGAGCAGTGCTCGATACTCGGAAGTCATGGACATGAAGATGCTGAAGAGTTTCGTGGAGGAACAGCTGGAGAACCACAATGCAGAGCCTGGATTTGTACCGATGAACCTCGTCATGTTTAGCGACGCCTTGATGCACATCTTACGCATCCACCGACAGCTCATGACAATGCGTGGCAATCTGCTTCTCGTCGGTGTTGGTGGCAGTGGACGTCAATCTCTAACCAAGCTAGCTGCCTTTATGGGCGGGTTTAAGGTTTTCCAGATCGAAGTGGGTAAGAATTACCGCAGTTTCGAATTTCATGAAGACATCAAAAAGCTTTACACTCAAGTGGGGTTGCAGCAACAGAAGACTGTCTTCTTGTTCAGCGACACGCAGATCAAAAGTGAGTCATTCGTCGAAGATCTTAACAACATCCTGAGTAGCGGTGAAATTCCTGGACTGTTCGAGAAGGACGAACAAGCTGGAATCCTCGATGGTGTTAGACTGCGAGCACGTGCGCAGGGGGTACGTGAGACCAAGGAGTCTCTCTGGAACTTCTTTATCAGTGAGGTTCGGCGGAATCTACATGTCGTCCTCGCCTTCAGTCCTATTGGTAAAGGCTTTTGCAATCGTTGTCGACAGTTCCCGTCCCTCGTGAACAACACGAACATCGATTGGTTCAACGAGTGGCCTCTGGATGCCCTTCAAGAGGTTGGCATGAAGTTCTTGGAGGAGAAGAACGTTGCGGCTGAGGCTCAGCGCCCAAAAATTGCGTCTGTGTTCGCTGTGGTGCACAGCAGCGTGATGCTCGCTTCCTCTCAAGTCTTGGCCCGTATGAAGAGACACAACTACGTGACACCTACCAACTATTTGTCGCTGGTTACTGGCTACGTTGAGTTGCTGTCCGAGAAGGCTGCAACTATCCGCGATACACGCGACAAGCTCAAGAATGGTCTGGCTAAACTAGAAGAGTCTCGATTGCAAGTGGAAGAAATGTCCAAGCAGCTCGAGCAGCGGAAGATTGTGGTCGCCCAGAAGAATAAAGACTGCAGTGACTTGTTGGTTGTCATCGTGTCCGAGCGTCGTGTCGCCGACGAGCAGCGCAAACAAGTTGAAGCTGACAGCGAACGTATCGGCAAGGAAGAGGCGGAGACGAAGAAAATCGCTGATGACGCGCAAAAGGACCTGGACGAAGCTCTTCCTGCACTTCAACGCGCGATGCTGGAAGTGGAAAATCTAGACAAAAAGGCCATCGCAGAGGTGAAAGTGTATACGCAGCCACCTGAAGCCGTATCGATGGTGATGTGTGCAGTGATGATTCTCTTCGGATTGCCGCCTACGTGGGCTTCGGCAAAGACAAAGATGAACGATGTGAGTTTCCTGCAGCAGATTAAAACGTTCGACAAGGACTCAATCCGCGATAAGACAGTGACCGCTCTCAAGAAGTACACATCAAAGCCAGCTTTTAACTCGGATATGGTGAGGAAGGTATCATCCGCTGCAGGAGCTCTGTGCTCGTGGGTCTTAGCTATGGAGTGTTACTCGGGGGTCTTTCGCGTCGTCGCCCCTAAGAAAGAAGTGCTACGGAAATCTCAGCAAGCTCTTGCAGTGAAACAAAAAGATCTACAGATTGCGAAAGAGAAGCTACAGGAGGTCACAGAGAAGGTCGAGGCGCTGAAAAACCAATACGACACGAGTGTTTCTGAGAAGAATGCACTCCGGGAAGAAGCCGAGTTACTGGAATTGAAGCTGTCTCGTGCTGAGCAACTGGTTAAGGGGTTGGCTGGTGAGCGTGAGCGCTGGGAAGGATCGATTGCTGATAAGAACGCAAGTCTTCAGAACGTCGTTGGTGACGCCCTCGTAGCTGCCGCCTTCATCTCGTACGCAGGTCCATTCGACACATTCTACCGTGGTTCACTTGTGGATACATGGATGAATCGAGTGACTCAACAAGCTCTTCCATTGTCTCCTAAGTTCACATTCATCGACTTCTTGGCTGACCCGACAGACGTTCGCAGCTGGAACGCGCACGGTTTACCGCGTGACCCATTATCTACTGAGAATGGCGTGATTACGACGCGAGGCAAACGGTGGCCACTGATGATTGACCCACAGGGGCAGGCAAACAAATGGATTAAGGCAATGGAGGGGACACGACTCGAGGTTGTCGATCCGATGATGAAGGACCTGCTACGGAAGCTGGAGAATGGCATTCGCTTCGGTTCTCCGGTCCTCATGCAGGACATCTTAGAGGAGTTAGATCCCAGCCTCGAACCGGTACTTACCAAGAGTATCATCAAGGTTGGGAACCGCGAGGTGCTTCGTCTCGGCGATAAGGAGCTCGACTACAATCGAGAGTTTCGCTTTTACCTGACGACGAAGCTGCACAACCCTCATTACACACCGGAGGTATCCACGAAGACGACTATTGTGAACTTTGTGGTAAAGGAACAGGGGCTTGAGGCTCAGCTACTTGGTATCGCGGTGCAGCTTGAAGAACCAGCACTGGAGGAACAAAAGTCCGACCTTGTAATGCGTGTGGCTGCAGCGAAGAAAAAACTAATCGACCTTGAGAACGAGATCCTGCGTCTGCTTTCAGCGGCGAAGGGCTCACTACTGGACGATGAACAACTGGTGACAACACTGAATGCGTCCAAGACAACGTCAGAAGAAGTCTCCATGCAGTTGGTTATCAGTGAAGAGACAGAGAAGAAGATTGACGCAGCTCGAATGGGCTATGCGCGTGTAGCTCTGCGTTCATCAACGCTGTACTTCGTGCTGAATGACATGACTAGCGTCGATCCGATGTACCAGTTTTCACTTGACGCTTATGTGGCTCTGTTTCAGGACTCGATTGTGAAAAGTCGAAGTCTGAAGAACCAGGGAGCTCTAAGTGAAGAGCTTACAGAGCGAATTAACGCTATCAACGACTACCACACGTATGCTGTCTACGCCTACGCGTGCCGTGGTCTGTTTGAGCGCCACAAGCTCCTCTTCTCGCTGCAGATGTGCGCTCGAGTCCTTCAGAGCGTCAATAAACTTCCTCACGACGAGTACGACTTCTTGCTAAAAGGTGGCAATGTTCTGGCACAAGAGGAGAAAGTTACCAACGTTGCGAATGAGTTTCTTTCTGATGGCGCGTGGGCGAGCATTGTGGAGCTGAACAAACTCGCTGCTTTCCATGGTATCATCAGCTCTTTCGAACAGACTTTGAAGGCGTGGAAGTCATGGTACCAGAGTAGCACGCCTGAAATTGAGGCTCTGCCGGGGGATTGGGAGGGGAAATGCAACGAATTACAGCGAATGTTATTACTGCGCTGCATCCGACCGGATCGTCTTAGTATTCAGGCTGCGCGGTTCACGGCTACACATCTTGGAGCTCAGTTTGTAGACCCACCCCCATTTGATCTCAAGGCCATCTATGAGACGTCAAACTATAAGACGCCGCTGATCTTTGTGCTCTCCCCCGGTGTGGACCCGACCAATTCTCTCATCGCTCTCGCAGAATCGCTGCACAAGACCGTGGAGAACTGCGCGCTTGGACAAGGGCAGGCCAGTGTGGCTGAGGCCATGCTTTCTCGCGGATTGGACGCTGGTAACTGGGTTTTCCTTGCTAATTGCCACTTGATGCTGAGCTGGGCACCGACGTTAGAGAAGCTCATCGACAACTTCTGTGCGGCAGCCCCACATCCTTCAGGCCCCATCAATCCGCAGTTCCGACTGTGGCTTACAAGCAGTCCCAACCCGAAGTTTCCCATTGCGATTCTACAGCGCGGTATCAAGATGACGACCGAGCCACCGCGTGGCCTGAAGGCGAACTTAATCCGCCTGTACAACACCATCACTCCTGAAAAGTTCAATCGCTGTCGGCAAGTGAAGAAGTACAAGCGGCTGCTGTTCTGTCTGTGTTGGTTCCACTCACTTCTACTTGAGAGACGTAAGTTTAACAATCTGGGCTGGAATATCCCGTACGACTTCAACGAGTCCGACTTCGCCATCAGTGAAGACGTACTAGCCATTTATCTGGACGAATACGAGGATACGCCGTGGGATGCGCTCAAGTATCTCATCGCTCAGGCGAACTACGGCGGTCGAGTAACAGACGACTGGGATCGACGTCTCATGCTCGTGTATATCTCGCAGTTCTTCTCGGAAAATGTTCTCACAGTGGATAACATGCTGCTGTCCGACTCCGAGTACTATTTCGTCCCAGACGACGGTGAACTGTCTTCATACACCGAGTACATCCGGCAATTACCTTTAGATGACCCACCTGCTGCCTTTGGACAGCATCCAAACGCTCAAATCGCATCCCAGATCGACGATGGACGCGAGTTGCTGGCCACAATCTTGTCACTACAGGCGCTTGATGTCGCGGAAGGAGGAAGTGGCAACGACGAGACGGTGCTGGGACTGCTTCAGAGCCTAAGAGAGACTGTACCTGACGTGTTCGATCTGTCAAATATCAAGGCAGGTCTTAGCGCGAGGAGTGATCCGGATGCGCTTAAGACCGTCCTCATGCAGGAATTGGAGCGATACAACAAGCTGCTGGCTACTATCAACTCGTCCGCTAGAGCACTGGAGAAAGGTATTCAGGGCTCTGTGGTGATCACGCCAGAGCTCGAAGCTGTGTACAATGCGCTATTGATTGGAGCAGTGCCGAAAGCTTGGAGCTTCTGCTACCCGTCCCTCAAGCCGTTAGGCCCATGGACGCAGGACCTCAAGCTCCGCTGTGAACAAATGGATCGATGGGCGAATCAAGCTCAGCCAGCCGTCTTCTGGCTAACAGGATTCACTTACCCGACCGGTTTCCTCACTGCTCTTCTCCAGACCGCAGCTCGTAAGAACGGACTGGCGATTGATTCACTGAATTGGGAGTTCATCGTGCTGAATCAAGGCGAGAACGCGCTGCCGACGGGTCCCAAGGACGGGGCGTACATCAAAGGACTTATTCTCGAAGGAGCTCGCTGGGACTTCGACCATGATTGTCTTACAGAACCACATCCGATGGAGCTAAACTGTGGAATGCCAATCCTGCACTTTCGCCCTGTCGAAGCCAAGAAGAAATCCGCTAAAGGTCTGTACAGCTGCCCCTTGTACATGTACCCATTGCGAACTGGAACGCGTGAACGCCCGTCGTTCATGATTGCTGTGGATCTGAAGGTAGGGCCTGGAAAAACTCCTGATCTCTGGACACGGCGTGGTACAGCGCTCTTGCTTTCACTCAGCACTTAAACCACCAGGTATGAAATGTATTTGCTATTTTTCATTAACTCTTTGTCTAGATGGTGAGCCACTCGTGTCCGCCATCGTCCTGTCCGTCAGCTAGCGTTGATCGCAACTGAGTCTCAATGTCGTTGGCGTCTTTGCGAATCTTTCGCGAACGTCGATCGTTGGCGCCTAACAAACCCTCGGCGATGTAACTCGCAGACCTCAGCAATTTTGTAGCGGTGCGTAGTTTCTCTTGGATCTCACTCTGAGGTTCTCGCCTGGCTTCCCTAGATGTAGCAATTCGATGCAACATACGTGCAAGTTCTGCAGAGCTTTCGCAAGTTTCAATGGAGAATTCGCCGTACCCGTTGACACTAACATTGTGCATTTCCTCCAGAACAAGTCTCTGGTCATCAAGGGAAACGGAGCTGTCGTTACGAGAGAGTGAAAGCCATTGACGGAAAGCATCCAAAGCCAAAGTGGAGCATTCGCGTTTCGTACTTTCAGAGCCCTGGAACTCGGTGGAAAAAGTGGCGAAGAAGCGACCGACAAGTTCGTACTCGGAGCGTGATTTATCCAGGTTCGTGCGGTCTAGTTGGTACAACTTGGCAAGCTCAAGACGAAGGAAAGCGGAAGCCGGTACAATTCCACTACAAGCGTTCTCGAAGATGTTGATCGCTGCATTAAAGCAGCGTAAGGCCTCGATGGTCTCCTCGGCTTTCCCATCCTCATTACTTTGAAGCAGATGAACCTGTGCAAGAGTCACATGAACAGCAGCAGTGGAAATATGATCTCGACCGAAATGGCGCTCTTGGAGTTCCCAGGCTTTGTTGCAGTTCTCCAGAGCCTCCTCCATTAACGAACGAGCGAAGATTTCGTGGTCAACGCCTGGACGGTTGGTACTGAGAGTTGAAGGAGGAGCTGAGATCGTAAGTTCTTGGATCAACACTGTTCGAGCTCGAGCTTCAGCCTCTTTCTTCGACAATAACGGGTTTCCACTACCACTCGCCAGCTCCACCTCTTCCAGTGCTCGCGATCGAAGATGCCGAGAACCTTCAGTCGTCTGTAGCCACTTTTCAGCTCGTTCTCGACGTGCCTGCTGTCCCAAAACACGAAGTTGACGTCCACGTCTGGCTTGAGTTTCAGCAGCTACGAGATAAAACTGCACAAGATCGTTACTTTCAGTGTCAATTTTCTCTCGACACACAAGTGCAGCTTGGACATAGCGCACAGCTTCTTCAAGTTGTCCACGACGGAGATAAACACGACTTAACAGCAATTTGACTCGTGCTAGCAGAGCTGGTGGACTGTCGTTGGGAGCTTCATCACTGGATGGAAGTCGGATGCTGCTATTCGCTCCAAGAGTCAACACTTCCGTCCACGAGAGGGAATGGTAGCTCACTCGATTAAGAACACGCTGCAATGTGGTGCATAGTGTCTGGATATACGAAGCAGCGGAGGATTTTCGAGTGCTGAAGTCGGCATTTGCAATCTGAAGGCGATCGAAAAACGTGTGAAATGGCGCAATTCCGTCTTCAGCCGTATCCAGAGATACAAACAACGCGTTAAGCATCTGCGCTACACCTGGAGGCAATCGAGCAGACACGAACATCAAGTGTTGGTGTAAATCTTCGCTGATCTCTTCAAGACGCAGTAGCATTTGCTGCCAATGCAATGTTGACTCAGTTCCAAACGCTTTTCCCAGACTTTCTCGACTGAACGCGGCAGCTAAAAGCTGGTTACGTTTCGCAGCGTCTGGGTGGTTATCCAAGTACGCTACAAGTTCCTCTAATACTACTCGACCTCGAGAGGATTCGTCACATTGGGCTTCGTAGCTGAACTCGAGGACTACTTGCAGCAGCTTCCCGTTGTCTTTCTGCCTTTTAGTGCTCGTCAAATTCTCCATTTGAGCTTCTGTTTCAAGTTCACGAAGCAAATTGGCAGCACAAGATGCATGAATTTCCGCCTGCTTCCACAAATTCATTCTTGCATACGCCTCACCCAGTTCCAGTTCCGCGTGGGCCTTATCGACGCCGTGTTGTCCGTGTACGAGTTTCACCAGTGCAAGCACTCGCATCCGACAGCGTAGTAATTGTTCGCATAAAGTTCGACCTTGAGCATCGTAGAGCTGATTGATAAAAGGATCAGAGGAGGAATCTTCATCTTGGAACGAATCCTTCAACTCTTCTCGACCTTCGGGGGTAAGAGTCATCGTGTTTTTCGACGCAGCTTTAACTTTCGGTTTTGTTGCCAAAGGTTTAGCAAAAGCTCCAACTCGAGTGTGACCTGAAGTCTCGAGAACTTTCAGCTCCTGATCCAGTTTTGCGCATTCTTGAAGTGCGTCTTGCAACCGTCGAGCCGGAGGTTTATACCATGGAGTTGCTCCTACAGCCCCTTCCTCTTGTAACACAATAGGGGGATTTCGTTGGGGAGATACCAATGGAATATCATCACAAGGGATGGTAGAGGTTAAAGCCAGAGGCATGCGCTTCCCGACCATCCTCTAAAGGGGTTTCTAAACAATAGTAAAGATAGAAAACTGTCTTGAACACAATACATTTAACTAACATTTAGCTTGGAATTGAGTACTAACCTTCCACCTTGAGTGGATCTCGGTATCCAAAGCAGCAGAGATCCACCCCCAGTACCAGGAATTCCTAGGAATCCAGCTCGCCACCGATCCAAGTACAGTGTTCTTCCTCCTAACGCTGTAATATTGGAGACCCAAGTGATATTGGAACCGGATTTGACCTTGACCTGGTCGATTCGATCTCCTCCTGACATGATATTCACAGTCACATCTTCTGTATCTTGACTGTTGAAGATAATTGTGACTGCACCGCCCCCTTTCTTGGTCCAAGTTCCAGCACTGTTGTTGAAAGCTTTCCCCACGGTTGTAAGCCCCAATGCATCTGCAGCTGAGCCATCATCGACTTCACCGATGAATTCAGTTGGACCACATATAGTCTGGAAGAACTCCGACACCACAGTAGCGACGTTCGTAGGGTCCCAAACTGCTGCTAGCATGAAGACTTTGTCGGTGATCTTGTAGGAATACTCTTCAGCAGTTAGGTATGTGCCATTCTCACTGGTTCCAGAGGCGATCAGGTCGTCTACGATCCCTCCAAAGATTTTTCGTAGCGTATTGCGTGTTGTATACGCAGTAGCTTCATTGGACTCGTTGATCAATTGCTCCATGCAGTTGTTGGTGACTATAGGGATCTCGTGGTGCATCAGATTCGACTTGCTCAAAATCACGCGAATTTCGTCTTCCGAGATTCTGGGGTTTTCGTTTCGTAGATATGCCACCGTCCACCACACGCGATCAATCAAACGCTTCATGTCTTCTCCACAAGTCGAATTGGACTCCAATGCTGACTGCAAAGACGAAATATCCATCTCATTGAGATTATCCAGCGATTCATCCAGTGCGATATTCTTCATGAAAGTCGTGAAAGCAGTCCAACTGGCCAGGATAGCTTCCTTATTGGTCGCAATTTCCTTTACGAACAGCTCAATCGTATTGGTGACTCGATCTGCAAACTTCATCTCCGCTGATACTTTGATCCCAAGACACGACATGATAGTGATTGGCAAGTCGAAAACCACATTATCCGTTTGATACAGCTTGGTCATGAGTTGGTCCGTTGTGGTTTGAGGATCGGAAACTTGGACAGTTCTCACGTACTTGGACATGGCTTTCACCAAATTGGCCACCTCTTTTCCACATCGAAATGCTATCTGAACTCCTTTTGCCATTTTCGAGAACGCTCCGTAAGCTCCAAACGTAGCAAGTGAAAGCGCAGATTGAGCTATAGATGACACTTTGGACAACATCTCCAATGTGCAGTCGTCATTTTGTCGGATACACTGCATGCCACACTCAACGGGGTAGTCGAGTGGACATTCGGCCCAGCACGTGCCGAGTTTGTAGTCGAAGCCGAGAGGACAGACTTTAGCAATGTGAGTTTCTCGATAACAGGCCGTGTCGAGCCCAGCTGATGCGGGACCGACCCAGTTAATGTACGTGGACTTTAATGTGCTGATATTAGCTGATAGACTCAGCTCCCAAGGTACTGAACTGGATGAAGCACCTTCGTCTTCAGAGTCGTCAGAGTCGTCAGAGTCGTCATCGTCGTCGCTATCTTGTGGATCGTCATCATAGTCCGTTAGTATTATCGAAGAGGAGGATGCTGGGGTTAGCACTGATGGTACTTCGTCGTCAGAGGCGTTTACTTTAACGGATACGACAAAAGTTAGCAGTAGAATACAAAGTATCCGAACCATTTCGTTTAGCCACACCAAAAAATGATTAATGAACGTTTGACGACCAGCTCAAGGGATAGTCAACGCGAGCTGTTGTAGGGGTCTACTAGAAACTCTCGTTCGTTTGAATCTCTTTCGAATCTGAAGCAAAAGCCGGTTGAATACAGGCAAATCCCTGTGAAATGATAGCGATCCGATCAAGATTAAAATGGAGATTAAAATGTGGACAAGGCATACGGACAACTTAAGAAACATTCGTTTCCAATTGACAACAATGGCAAGATGCCACTAGTAATGCTTTGTAGTCTGTGCATTATGCAGCCCTCTCTTACAACCTTCCGGACACCACTGTCCAGTGGACTGCTGTAATTTGGCTCTGCCAGGAAGTGGATCCATACTCTATAGCAAGACAGGGAATGATAAGCAGCCGTCTGCATGCAAAGCTGCTTGGTACTAGAGTGAGCCTCGACGGTTGAGTCAACGGACCCAAGTCTGCTGATATATTATCCGCTGCTCACACTTGAGCGAATTCGAACGCAGCAATAACTTCACTACAAGGGTTCGTTCCAGTTACAGTCA
Source organism: Phytophthora colocasiae (assembly GCA_018806915.1). NCBI lineage: Eukaryota > Oomycota > Peronosporomycetes > Peronosporales > Peronosporaceae > Phytophthora > Phytophthora colocasiae. Next base: position 920,731 of record JAGKQI010000104.1, on the reverse strand, counting down.
GGAAGACCGTCTTGACATTGATGGAAGAGCTCGTCATTCCCCAAGTGAACATCCAACCCTCAAGTCTTCCTTCATTCACTAGCCATGGTGTTGGCAGGAGAAATGTACCTCATCCTATCACCTGACCCGTGTGAGACGGGTGAGCGAATGGGAGGAGGATATGAGAGTGACACTGAAGTGGCTGAACCACCAGATCCTAGTATCTCCGTCGGAATGGCACTTGATGTGTTGTGGCATGACAAAAAGCACTCGACCGACCTGAAGAAGATCAACCTCGCCTTAATTTCCTTCTGTATCTTCATTGCTGCCATGTTCCTCCACATCCCAACCACCAGCATGTACTATCAACACTACGGGGTTTCTTCAGCTCTTGCGACGTCCGGAGACGACACCATCACGAATGATTCGCCTGTGAAATTCTACAACATCGAAACTATTCCCGATATCTTCGAGTGGCTCAATAGTACCTTCATCCCTCAAGTCTTCGTTACCACCGACTACAACGGAGATTCATTACCGGAAGAGCTTAAAGGGAGAATTTCCACATTCAACAAAGTGTTGGGAGCTATTCACTTTGAAGTGACCAACATGAAACAAGGAGAGTGTGATACACCCGACTTCCTCGTTGAATTATACTCGAGTTGCTACGATTCTTCCAGCACTTCAACAGACGATTTCCTCATTAGTTTCGACACGAACGCTTCCTCTGCAACATCTTTATTAACCGAGAAGAAAGACAGTGGATCATGGCTCAATTCTTCAACACAACAACTCCTGATCACAGTCATCACCCTTAACGGACAGCTTCCAGGCTACGCAGTGACCAAATTCCAGCTGGATTTCAATGACGGTGGATACGTCGAGCCTAGCTCTTCAACGACATCGACGCTACTAGACCATTACCCGTCCGTGACGCCTATTGTTCTGGATATCCTAGTTGCTTTATGGTTTTCGCCGTGGCTCCTTGTTCCTGCTATCATTGCGTACGGTAGAACGTACGAGAAGAAGCACCATTTAGGAACTCTACAACAATGGCGGAGACTTGCAAAGAAAACCATGAAAGCTATTGGGATGTGGGCGTTCCCTGACGGTTGGTTCGCTATCGATTTCTTTCGAGGTCCCATCGTGTATCTGTTCTACATCACCGTGTTAATCACTCAAGCAGTCACGATGAACTCGGACTTCAAGCGTAAACTACTGAAGCTTGGAGAGGGAGATCAAGCAGATGAAGAAGCAAAGGAGAATCTCCACTCGGTGACCAATTCGTTCACGATAATTGCCAATTTGACGGTTCTACTGCGGCTATTTGCCACTGCGGCGGTCTTGGTGCTAGGACTTCGAATCCTCAACACGTTTCGGGACCACGTTGGGCTGAGTATTCTCACTCGGACAATGGCAAGTGCTGTGCGTTCCTTTTGGACCTTTTCACTGATCTTCGCAGTCGTTTTCGTGGCTTTTGCTGCAGCGGGAACGGTGCTTTTCGGGGATCGAGTGCAGGATTTTTCGTCTTTCTTCAATTCCATGAAGTCTTGTGTGAATATGATTTACGGAGACTTCGACTTCGACAGCATTAAGGACATTGACTACTCGGTAGTATACTACTGGGCGTATATGGCCATGGAGACGTTCGTACTGTTGAATATCGTCCTAGCAATTGTAGTCGACGCTTATCAGGAGGAGAAAACCAAGAAAGACAAAAACAAGTGCTGGGTCTTCCGTCGTGTAGCTACCAACGTCTGCCGAGAGTTACTAGGAAGAGCGAATGACCTCTTGTGGTTCCCATGGTGCCGTGCAGAGAACCGTAGACACTACATTGTCTTTTGGGGACGGATCCGACCTCTTGTGCTTCACGATACGCTACGAGCCAGACTGGAAACAATCCGAAGCAGCGATCCGGCGTTCGACTGGTCTCTCCAAACGCTTCTTACCCCTTCGATAATGAAGAAAATGTTCCCTGAAGCTACAATGGAGGAGTGCAAAGCGACTATCGAACACCTCGCACAGGAGGAGCAACACCAGTCGAAACATGATCTACTGGAACAGATCGTTCCTTCTGACGACAAAATTAAGCTGGAGAGCATTCGACCTGTTCAAAGCCCTGGAGGAGGAATTTCCAGTGATCATGTCAGCTCCCCAACGCAGAAAGAAGAACAGGACCCTCAAGTTACTCAACTGATCAACCGGATGGGCACTCTCGAACAGAAATTGGATCTACTTCTCGAGAAATTGGCTGTGAATACGCCGCAATGAGTTGAGGAGTAGTGGGAAAGATTTCGCATTGTGCTGTAAGTGCATGTAGGTAACTGTGAGCTGTGAATATACGCCAAACTACATTTTATCTGTAGAAAACGTGTCATCATGTCCTACAATTGTGACGGTCGTGAGATAGTTTCTACGAGATCAGCTAGGGTCATTGATGGCTTCGAACGGCTCCGGAATCTTCGCTGTAGCTTGTTCGCTAGACGATTTAACGCCATGACGTTAATCAAGACGAACACTTTGTCTCCAGGGTACACAATGGTATCAGAAGACGGGCAAGTGTAAACATAGGGGTATGGAGCACCTCCAGGGCCTCCCTTGGCACGAAGCAACCCGATAGGCAACGTGTGCGCCACCCCAGACGTCATATAGTCGAATAGCTCTCCATACAGTAGTTTGTGCTTCCGTAACTCTCTTGGAATGTCGTAGAGAACGAAGCAGCTTTTGCCGTCAAGAATCTTCCGGATGAACATGTTGAGTGACGGATTAAAGAAGCTCTGGATCAACAGGTCGTCCGCCACGTACGAAGGGAACAAGGCGCCGTTCATGAATCGTTCCTGAAAGAAAGTTTCGCTATCGTCTCCAGCATACAGACTTTCGATCGTTGCTTCATTCCCTCCATCGGCTTCTGCTCCGTAAGTGCTCACTTGTTGCGCTGCAGTCTTGAGACTTCCTAGGAAGAAAGTATTCACAGCAGAGCACGCATGTTTGACTATTCGAGCTTTACGTTGTACCCAGTTGCGCTTCTTAGTGACAGTTGATGCTCGACTGTATTGAGCGCTTTCTCGAGCTCCAGAAGACAGCGGGCCTCGATAACTCGACAAGTGCGACTTGACGTCGTATTCGCCCTCGTTCTCATCCATGAAATCTCCACCTTGTAGTCGACGGGAAGAACCGAAACTCGAAACGGGATCCAAGAAGCGGTTGTTGTTGACATCTCGAAGTTCAATAATGGTGAAGATCTGGTTGCGTTGCAGTGCTGAATTCACCAGAATGGCGTTGAAAATGGCCTTCGAGTCGTCATACCCCGCTTCATTGCCTTGAGCCAGCACCACAATGGACGAAGCAGTATAGATACCAGCAGCAGCAAGAGCGTGGTGGTTCTGTGGTGATCCGTGTACGTGATAAACCTCTCCAAAGTCTCTCAGCTGAAGCCATGACACGCTGTCAAACGTACCAGCATCCACAATTACCACTGGAACAATTCTCTCGATATGAGGAGCTCTTACTGGTCTCAAAAAATTCACAAGTCGAGAAACAGACCGTTGACCACCACTTTCACTGCCAATGTTGCTACAGACGACTATATGGCCACCTGTAGACAACAACTCGCGTGATGGAGACGAAGGGATCTGAGACGGGTCGTCACTAGCAGCACAGCGTATGATATGCTCTCGAATGTCCTTGGGGATCCGGCGTTCAACGTTATGTTGCGCTTGGCGTGCTCGACTCAGCAAATTCCCTCGACTCTGTAATAACGCCATATTCACCGATAATGCCGCGATGCTACTCATTGTCGGGAGGCCAGCGAACGGCTCGAGAGAACTGATTGACTCTGCGATCACGTAGGCTTTGGTACTGGGAGTGATTTTATACCAACGTCCAGGATTGAACGAGATTTCCCCATCCGATTCGACTGCAATGAGCAGAACCAAACCGTTCGATTGACGGTGGATGTGCATCGTAGCTTGGATAAAATTCATCCCATGGAAATGTTTCGTTAAACAACACGAGTAGATCTCGTTCGCAGCACCGGAAATGTACTCGGACACCCAGGGTTTAAGTAAATGAGCTTGTTCCGGTGGGACTTCTGGGATCTCCCCACTGCGACTTGTAATCAAGTTGGACACTACTGTTGAAAGTCCTGGACATCGACAACTGAGCCCCATCAAACCCAACCGAATTTCATCCGCACAAACCAAATTCTCTTTACTCAAACCTGTCGCTTCCAGTAGAGTGCGGTTGTCCGAGTTCGCCAGCATCGCAAACAGTTGAGTATGTTCATGCTTTTGCTGAGAGACAGAGAGAACTCGAAGTACTGTAGCTGCATCCTCCTTGTTGCCGTCATCCGAATATTTATTCGGAAGGAAAAACACAGCCATTGCTCGATCCAGCTGGGCGTTTTTCAGATCCATCTCACGTAATGGAGAGCCGTAGACGAGGAACACGCGCTTATGATATCTTGGATTCTGCTCTACGTACTCCATCACTTGCCGCTGGTACGAGGCGTTTTCTCCAGCCTTGTCGAACTGCATGAGGATCACAATGTGCGTCTCTCGGATTAAACTTCCTCCACGATGCATCCATTTCGACACGAGCGGCTTTACACTTCGCTTTTTATTTTTCATACCAACTTCTCCTTCCTCCATCGCAGTGTAAGCTTCGTGGATACTGCCGTAGCGAACATGATGCTTCATAGGAATCTCACTGCGGGAATGTGAGGCTTCGGTAGAGCTTCGGCCAGCCACTATTGAATCAATTTCTTCGTCTTCACTATCAGAGTCGTGGCCTTGAAATGCTTCTTCATGGTCAGGATGGAAAAATTCCCGGATAAAATCTTTGGTCTGTGCTACTGAAGGATTTCCAGTCACAATCACGTGTACTGTGTTCCTCGACCCATCATATTTGACTAGAGTGCCTCGCTGGTCCCCGTAAAGCGTCATCAAAGCGGCCGACTCGTTCGCAAATGTGTAGATACCGAACACAATGATGACACAAACTGTAAGTTGTCCAAGAACTGTGTGAGGTGAAAAATCTCCATATCCGACTGTGGAAACCGTCACGAACATGAAGTAAATGGACGAAAAGAAACTCCAAGTCTCGTCACAGACCGTATATTCGCCTGTGCCTCCACTTGTCGCTGTCAGAATCGTCGCCGTACCATCTTTATTGCTGCATTCATACACATGCAGTAGAAAACTGTTGGTGTGTGGCAATTCTCCAAGTTGTTCGAGAGAGAAAAGCACTGCAGCGAAGAAGAAAACCAGGCAAAAAGCCTTAAATACTACTAGTAAAACTTGCGAGAAGAAAGTTTTGTTCGGGTAGCGCGTGAACAAGTGATCCACCACCACGTAGCCCACATACGACCGAATAAATCCAAAATCCAACCACGAACGCAGACGTTTGGTCCCCACAACGATCGTCTGGAATGAAATCGTGAAATGTGCCACTAGTGAGAGTAAATCAAACAAATTGTGAAGTTGCAGCACGAACGTCACTCTAAAAAAATAACACATTGGTTAGAATTTTAAACAGTTTACCAGATATTATTTTCTCTACGTACTTGTTTTTTGTCGCCAGCCATCGAATGCCGTATCCAACACCCGTAGCAATCATAAAGAGCGATTCAATCGACCAGGACGAGAAGCTCACAGACAAAGAGCCACCTCGCACAACTAAAAAAATAAAAAAAAAATTAGTAAAACAGCAGACGAGACTTGTATTTTTCATTCCACGCTCTCACTCCAGTTGATGCAGACATAAAAACTCGTGACAATTTGAACAAGATAATTCTACAACAAAGTCAAGAAAATAAGAAAATAGCAAACGACTGAAACTATATACTACATACCACAACGTTTGTAAGCGGAGAGTCACATACTCTACGCAGACGCTCCACGAACTGTAGCGATGCCAGTTCGAGCCACTCGAAGACGATGGAGATGGCGATCACAGGTACTTGAATCAACAGCCAGTAGCGCACCTGGTCCCATATAAGATACCACGACGCAGTGTAACATGAGGCTCTGTCATCCGTAATGGAACAGGCAGGGCCGATGGACTCCACCAAGTCCGTCAGAACCATCCGCGTCCTCGATGGTAAATTTGAGAATGGTCTCCGTTATTATATTGAGGGTAATCTTACCGCTACCCTAACGGCTGTTTTATGGCGTGGTAAAGCACAGACGAGACTGTTCTGGCTCTTTGCTGCACAATAAGTCGGACCAAAGTTGCTGTTGAAGTTATTGCCAATAATTTATTGGTTTGGAAGGATCGGGTAGAGCATTGCGGGTGTGAAAGAGGAGAGTTGGTCTTGCTTTGCTAATTCCCCGTCTACCTCGATTCCTGTTCGCGTATCATCTTGCTTGTTTCCGTCTTCACTGAAAGCCTCAGCCTTCCATGCAGCTTCTTGGAGTGAAATCTGTTGACGGTTGTAGCCACTTACAGCAGCAGCTAATCGACTTGGACTCAACGCAGGATCATCTTCGTCGCTGCTTTCCTCATACATTGAGCTTGAATCATCGGACTCTTCACCTGGATATGGTAGCGGATTCTCACTTGGCCCAGCATTGCGCAGAACTTCCATCCCAGCACGTAAAAAGCTGCGGCTGTAGCGTAGAGTACTGGAACTGTTGGTCGTACTACCTTGTGGAGACAATTGACGCGGTGCAGGCAGATGAATAGTGCTACGGGTAGTATGCTGCGGCTTTGGTAGAACGGAATCTGCCGTCTCGACTCGTTCTTCGTATTGAGTGTCGAGTATCAAGTGGTTGTCGGTATTTGGTTTTCGAGGCTTCATTTTACGTGTCCTTGCGCTTTCGTGAGCAGGTGGACGAGGAGATAGATCCGAGTTGGTAGAATGACTGGGAGAATCTAGATAGAACGGAGGTCGAGCAGGAGAAAGGAGCACGCGCTGCTTGATACCGAACTCGTTGACGTGGTGGATCATTTGCGACGGTGAAGACGATAAAGTATTGTCGTCCAGTAATGGTAGAGTAGAAGGTTCTGCTTCACTAATGGCTGCACGGCTCCGATGTTTCCCTGGCCGTTTTCGTCTGCCTTCGTCCGTGCTGACCTGAGCTCTGAGCTGCGTGCGACTACTTCGAGGACTGGAGGCGAGGGTTCTGACGAGACTCTGTCGATTCTGCTGCTGCTTTGGGGACTGCTTGGGCTTCCCTACTGTGAAATGGAGATCCATCTCATTCGCTACTCCTGGAAGAAGCTCCCGTGTGGCTCTGCTGATCTTCTGGAGTAAAGTTTCGCTTGATCCTGAGGCGTCACTAGGAATATACTGCGATGCAATTCGTGGACGTTCCAAGGCCGGATTTCTCTGCGGTACAAGCGTCTGGCTACCTTGCTCGGAAAGCGAGACTGTCGCTTGAACTGCTTTCTCTCTTCGAAGCGAACGCATGTACAGATCGTACTCGTATTTACGCTTGATCCTGCCCAAAAGATCTTCATACCTGATCACCTCCATGTCGAACTCTCGTCTCAAAGTGGCCAACGTGATTTCGGTTTGAAACGCACGGTTTGTCTGCAATACCAAGTCGATTCGAACTTGTTTCAGTGTGAATTCAACTGCTTGTTTCTCCGCACGGACTTTAAACAGAGTCAGCGTCGTCGTCTCCAGATCGGACTCTAACATTCCTTTCTGACACTCGAACTGGAAAATCACCCGGGTTTGCTGCTTTGTGGTCGTTGACAACTGGGAAATCTGTCGATTCTGCTCCACTACGACGCTCTCAAGATCAGCGATGAAGTCAGCCTTTTGAGTGATCTCACGCTGCAGTTTATTCACGAGATGATCCAGTTTACTCTTCCGGCATCGACTCATCCGGACAACTTTCTCGTTCGGATCTTCCTCGCCCTCTTGGTCTTCAATATTGATGATACCTTTACGACGTGCTGCTGCTCGTCGTTGCCGACTCGTTCGTTCCTCTTCTGTGACATCTTCTTGGACTTGAAGCTCAATCTCCACTGGTTGGTCATCTTCTTCCAGTATGTGATCCAGATCCAGTTCATCGCCAAAAGTGTCCTGAACTAGTTGCAGTAGCTCTCGGATGGCTTCGTCCAATGGGAATTCGTCCAGCTTGACGAGTGCCAACATATTCTGCAGCGCAAGGATAAACCGGCTAAGCGTGTTCTTGGACGTAGATTTCGCAACATCTAGCTCAGTTTGGTTACGTTCCAGATCCTTCTTCTCGGTTTGAAGCTCCACTACGTGTTTTTCGGATTCGTCGAAGCGAGTCTTCAGTACGAGCGTCTCTTTCTCAGATAGCGTGAGGGACTTAGTCAGCTGATCGATCTGAGCCACATTGTCTTTGTTCACGTAGGTTATCTCTCGAAGTTGAGCATTGGCCACTTTCACTTCCACCTCGAGCTTAGTGATCTGCTCTTTTGCAGTCATCTCGTACATTTTGAAGCGTTCTTTCAAAGACGCCACACTACACAATGCAGCAAGTTAGTTAGCAATGATATCGAGAAGGAAACCATTCATACTATACGTACTTCTTCTTGGCTTTTTCGTAGTTTTTCTCCAATTCCTGGGTATGTTGCCGTAATTGTTCGGCCATACGCTCGGAATGTAAGAAAGCTTGTTGTCCGGTAGAATAAACACGTTTGTTGTGCTGTAGTTCTGCATCCAGCGCTTCCAGAGACGATCGAAGTGTCCCAATCTGCTCCTCATCTCGTTTATGGTCAAGCTTGCCAGCTTCCACTTGTGCCTCCAGCTCCATCTTCTGGTTTAAAAGCCGTTCAATACGTAGCTTATCTTGAGCTCTCATGCCTGTGTTGGGCTTCTCAGCTGTCAACAAATTACACTTCGCCTCCAAGACACTGACATGCACTCTTTCCTCATCAACTTGTGCAGCCAAACGTGCGATTTCTTGTTGGTACTTTGCACAAGTCTCCACTTCGATGTCGAATTGTTCCTTCATGGTCTGTAGACGCGCTTCCAAATGGCTTTGCTTCCGTTGATTCTCTATCAGATCTCTATCCACCTGTGCTTTTAGTTCTTGAAGGCGTCCTATCTCCTCTTGAGCCTTTTCCACTTGATCTTGTAATCCCAATTTCTCATTCTGCACCTTGTCTTTCTCCATCCCTTGGACGATTAAATCCTGCTTTAGTTGATCGTTGTTGGCTCGAAGTGCTTGGTTCATGAAGAGCGTTTCGTGCATTCTTTTCGCGTAATTGGCCTTCTCTGCCTCCATTCGTTCCAATTGAGTCGATAGCTTCCGGATCTCCTCGTCCAGTGCGAATCTTTCCGATAGAGCACTCAGTCGCTCCGAGTTCGCTACTTCGTAATCTCTTCGTGTATCATCGAGTGATTCGTTAAGTTTCTTCTCCTCATCTTCGTGGACTAAGACTTCTAACTTCAAAAGACGGACCTGCTCGGCTTGAGACGCAATTTGCTGTTGTTGATCGGCAATCTAACAGAAAAATAGCAGTTAAACCAGTGTAAATGATTCTGAAAGTGTAAAGCTGATTCGTTTCACCTTGAGGTTTGATTCCGTGGAGTCTGTCACGAGCTTTTGAATGAGTTCACTTTTCTCCACCCCACGGCTCATCTCTTCAAGCAACGCAGTCTCGGTGAGCTGAACTTTAGCAGCCAAATCCATTTTCTCCTGTTCGAAGCCTTCTTTGAGCTGTTTCTGTGTATCTTGGGCAGCTTGTTTGAATTTCAGCATGGCCATTTCGTATTTACCATTTTCACATTGCTCAAGCAGTAGAAGAAACGTTAACCAAGCGTTAGAAGACACGTGCCTTTCAACTCGAGCTGGACAATGGGCTGAGATTTCGCTGATGATGTTGTGGAAACCATTTGTGTACACGTACAAAGCGCGATAAAGGCGATCCACGAGGTCTTTGGGCATCCCCATACGATACAAAGAGTATCGATCCATCCCAGCTCGGCCAAGAGGACCACCATCACTGCCTTTACGAAAGGCAAAAGCTTCTGAATCGAAATTCACCTCGTCATCGTCCGTTGTTGGGGTTTTCAACATTTGTGCAATGTCACTAACAGGCAGGAGAAATGCCCCGCACGTCTCTAGATGCAGATTCACCCACTCCTCAGCAATTACAGAGTCGTGGAGAGCTGGTGTCAGACCTCCTTTCGTGCTTGGACTGGAACAAATTGTTGATTCAGGATCAGTTAATGGCAGACCCATATTACCATCAGTTTGTCGACCTGGAGAACTCTGTCCATTTGGCTTCTTAGCGTTTGAAGATCGATTTGCCATTGCTGCGAGCACTTCTCGGTTAATTCTGGTTATTTCACTCTCAGCTGGAGGAATGACAGTCGCTAACCGAGAACTGATTGCTGCTAGAGTAGCTGTTGGATCTACGTGAACACAGTGCAACGTAAGTGTAAAGTTTGTTGTGGTAAAAAGATGAAATCCTACCGATGTTGAGAGCATTTACATGCTTCGCGTGAGACCGATTGGGACTTCGAGGACTTGCTTCACCTTTAGTTCGGCCGGGTGAGGCTTCCAGCGGGGGAATTGTCAAGGACAAGTCGATCTTAAGGTCGTTCGCTTCCTCCTTCTCAGCATCATTGACTCCGGTGGATGTCAGTGGCAGGGTTCTATCGTCATTCTCCATTCCCTACACAGACTTGTCGTCGAAAAGCTGGTGAATTCTTGGCAGCAAGACAGTTTCACACGCTTTTTTATTCTAACTGGCATGTCATTTTGTCGTCAACGTATTATTGTTTCCCTATCTTTTCCAGACCATGAAGGCTCCCACTCCGAAGAGGATGAGGGTCGCGATAATAAAGAACTTGTCCATCTTGCTGGTGTTTTTATTCATAGTCTTCAACCACGAGCGCAGCTTGCCAGCGCTCTTCTCGGTCAGCGTGGCTTTCTCCAAATTCTTGACCGCGGTGGGGTTCTTCTGGATCTTCTCCACTTGCGAGACGAGCTTGGGGTTCTTACTGAAAATGCCTGAGATCTTCTGCATGAAACTGTTGGGGAAGATTCCTCTCTCTTCGCTGTCGGTTGTGGCTGTCGTCCTGAGCTTTCGGGCTACCAGTTCACCATTGACATGGGTGTTCAGGGTGTCCGAGTGTTGAGTAACGGAAGTCTTCGCGCTGGTGAAATCATTGCAGCACGCGATTAAAGCGAGGAAGAGCAACGTGAAGGCAGCGTTGGCTCGCATCGGTACAGTAACTGGAGGTCTGATAGACAGCGAGCGTATTGAAGAATGAAGAGGGTTCCTAATGGAATGTTTAACTTAAAATGATGGGGCCGCCCAGCTTGCCAAGCTGTTACACCGATCGACAGAATGCATGGTCCATATAAAAAGGGCGCCTGTGATATAGAATTGTGTACACATATTGTTATCAACCAATCAAATCACCCGTCGCAGCGTTCAATCGCTAAAATAAAACTCCACTAGCCACTCGATAAAACGGAGGTCTCCACCAGCCACTCGATAAAATGGAGGCAGCTGACGAGATGTCCTCGCAGACCCCACCACCCGCGACAGTATTGCAGGAGGCAGAGGAGGTTGCCACCACAGGCCGTCACTAGTGCATTTAACAAGGCACTTAAAACCAATTTTTAGTGCAAATACAGGTGCTCTCTATCTTTTACCAAAATCGTTATTAATTCGTTCTCACATAACCAGTCTACACACGCAGGACAGACTTTGCACCTGCGGGAAAGTGGTTCATGCATTCTGTCGATCGGTGTACTAGTACTGCAACCACCCAGTCGAAATGGACGATCTGTAGCAGACAACACATCGGAGACTTATCTCGTTGCTCCTAGCATTTGGCAGTGTAAGTGATGCGCCTATCCGGCTTGTTGTGCTGGGCCGCACTAAAACCAGTTTATGTTTTACCATAAACGCTCGAGATGCACATTGGAGAAATGCTCTGTTCAACAAGAAAAATCAAGACAAAATAGTAAAAACACACGTCGTGGTGTGGTCAACACACAGGACGTGTGCACACCACACATTGCCATTGGTGGATTGCGAGGGAGGATGGGCGGGGTCAAAGACCAGCCATACCACGCGCCTATCCCGCCCGTCCGCCGCCTTCCATCCATGCTCATTCACCAACTCGCCGGCAAGACCCAAGGACATCTTCACAGGCGCGACCTGCCTCGGCACGCTGCACGGCACGGCGGCGCCCACGAACACTGGCGGCACGGACGACACAGAGGCCAACACAGGCGGCACGGACGACATGGATAAGGGCGCGACCTGCCTCGGCACGCTGCACGGTACGGCGGCGCTCACGAACACTGGCGGCACGGACGACAAGGCGAACACTGGCGGCACGGAGGTGTACATGTGCTGCGTAAGCTTGTGCGGAGCGCGTTGATGGGCTCCTATGCCTTGTACCGCTCTCGCTGATGGCTCGTGCAGCATACGTGCCACTGTTGTGCCACCTTACTTGCTGCCGTATTCAAGAGGGTAGTGAAGAAGGTCGTGGTAGAGGTTGTCTTGCGAGGGGAGGACTGCCGAAGCTTGGGGCGAGGAGGCCGAGGCGAGGGAAGTCACTTGAGGGGTAGAATGGAAATTCAGAAGTGATTGATTGATATGAGCTTACACTGTTTTCTCTACCTGGTCTGCATCCAATCATTTGGTGCATCCAATCACCAACATTCTGTACTCGTCCAATCATCCTACTCGTCTAATCATCGGTGGCGTAAACATCTTACCGTAATCATTGCGGGATCGTATTGGATCACCTGCAACAGCCCCTCTCAATGCGAACACGCTTGAACGCCAAGAGCCGTCGTTAAGTCCTTGTGACGAGGTCCGCCGAGTCCCTTGGTCAAGATGTCGGCCAGCATGGTCGTGGTCTCGCAGTACTCGACGATCACTTCACCGCGCTTGACTTCATCACGGATGTGGTGGTACTTGATGTCGATGTGCTTCGCGCGGCCATGGTTCACAGGGTTCTTCGTCATCTTGATGCACGACTGATTGTCTTCGAAAATCTTCAGATCCGGGATGTCTTCGCCTGCAGCGTCAAGGATCTCACACAGAAGCTTGTGCACCCACTTGCCTTCTTGGATTGCCAGACTGAGCGCAATGTACTCGGCTTCACTCGTGGAAAGAGACACACTCGATTGCTTCTTGGATCCCCACGACACAGGTCCGCCAAGAACTTGAAACAGGTAGCCTGAAGTCGACTTGCGGTCACTGTGGTCACCAGCCCAGTCTGCATCCGAATAGCCACGAAAGTCGATTCCCTTGGTCGGCGAAAAACGGAGTCCATGCGACTTGGTGCCCTGAAGGTAACGGAAGATGCGCTTGACTGCAATCCAGTGCTCGACTTGAGGATTCTCCATGAAGCGCGAAACGTAACCAACTGCAAAAGCAATGTCCGGGCGAGTCGACGTCATCAAGTGCATGAGAGCACCGACAGCTTCGCGGAACGGCGCATCCAACTTGGTCGAGACGTCACTGGCAACGAGCTTCATGCTAAGGTCGACTGGACTGGCAGCAGGTTTGCAGTTCTGCATGCCAAAGCGCTCCAGGATGTCGTTGATGTAGCGAGCTTGACTCAATGTGACACTGCCATCCGCATTGTCGACCACCTCAATCCCCAGAATGAAGGAACATTTGCCGCTGTCGGTCATCTCGAATCGTGCCTTGAGCTGTTTCTTGACTTCAGCAATGATCGTCGAAGAGCTTCCGGTCACCAAAACATCGTCGACGTACACCAGCATCAGAACGCAGTCACCATCGACAATCTTGATGTAGAGGCACGGATCGTAGCTCGAAACGCGAAATCCGATGGAGCGCACATACTCGTCAAAAGTCTCATTCCACACTCGAGAAGCTTGCTTGAGACCGTAGATCGCCTTGAGCAGTTCCACGCAGTCGTAGCCGTCATCAAGTTCCACGCCTTCTGGAACACTGCAAAACACCTTCTCCTTCATCAAGCCGTACAGGAACGCCGTGACAACATCAAGTTGGTCGAGGGGCCAATTGAAGAACTTGGCCACAGCGATGATCATTCGCAGCGTGACGTACTTGACCACCAGCGAAAACGTCTCGGTGTAGTCGATGCCATACTTCTGCACAAATCCTTTCGCGACGAGTCGAGCCTTGTACTTCTCGATGGACCCGTCGGCTTTACGCTTGATCTTGAACACCCACTTGGTTCCGACCGCGCGTTGGTTGTTCGGTAATTTGGCGCCACGAAACACTCCACGAAGTCGCATCGACTTGAGTTCTGCTCGGATCGCCTTCCGCCAGTGGACTTGGTCTTCGCCGCTCACAGCATCTTGGAACGTCTTCGGCTCGGCGCTGTCACTCGTCTCCACTGCATTGGCACTCGCACGCCAGTACATCGGCTGAGTCGAGTCATCATCATCATTGTCTTCAGATTTGGCTTCTTGATGGTCAGAGTCCGGAGCGCTTGCTTCTTCTAATCCAGCGCTGCGACGCGGTCGACGAACATGTTCACGATCCTCAGCATTAGAACGAGCCTTGCGTTTCCCCGCCTGCTTGAATTCACGCGTTCCATGGTCGTTCGAAATCTCGAGGTCTTCAAGGATATCCGCAGCATCTTCGACATCTTCATCATCATCCACAACAACATTGGCGTCGTCGAAGGTCGATTCGTCGAAAGTGACATCGCGAGAAATCACTACCTGGCCCGCCTCGATGTCATAAACGCGATACGCCTTCGAACGCTCTTCATAGCCCATGAAAATTCCTTCACGAGCCTTGGGGTCCCACTTGAGTCGCTTCTCCTTCGGCGTCAGGACGTAGGCCTTGCACCCGAAAACGCGCATGTGCTTCACGTTGGGCTTCCTCTTGTACACAATCTCAAACGGCGTCTTCCCTGGGACCTTGGGTGACGGCAGTCGATTCTTGATGTAAATTGCCGTCATCGCCGCTTCCGCCCAAAACGTCTTGTCCAAACGTGCGAAGTGAAGCATGCTGCGCCCGATAGTCACAATCGTCCGGTTGGCGCGTTCCGCAGTAGCATTCGTCTGATGCGCATATCGAACCGTCGGCTGGACTTCAATGCCATGATTGTCGTAAAAGGCCTTGAGCGAGTTGGTCGCGAACTCGGCACCGTCATGACGCACGAACTTGACCCTGGCATCGAATTGGCGCTCCACTTTAGCGATGAACTTGCGCAGACAGTCTTCACTCTCCGACTTGGCGCGCAAACAGAATCCCGTCATGCAGCCGCTGGCTTCGTCAGTGATCAGCAGTAGATACTTGCTGCCACCAAGCGACTCTTTCTCCATGGGGCCACAAAGGTCGAAGTGCAGGAACTCGAATGGCTTGTACTTGGGCTTGTCCGGGTTACTCGGAAAGGGTTTTTGGACCATCTTCCCTTGCTGACACCCGCGGCATCCGCTTGAGTTCTTTGATGAGGTCGGCATTTTTGCGCCCGTCACCATGCCGCTCGAAACCATCTTCCGTAGCACGTCGTTCGGAGCATGACCCATCCGCGCATGAAGATCGACACTGTTGATCGAGACCGTAGTCGTCGAATTGGCAGAACCCTTGGGTACTCGTAGCCAGTAGAGTCCGTCGATCAGGTCTGCGGAAGCAACGATCTTCTTCGACGACTTGCGCGCAATGTGCATCTCGGAGCCGTCAAACACCACCTTGAAATCTCCACCTCGGTTGATCTGAGGCACAGACAGCAGGTTCTTGTTCATACTCGGCACGTAGAGAGCATCTTCAATTCGGACGTCGCGCACACTCCGGTTGGGCAGAATCACTTGTTGTACAACGGTACCAACTCCCAAAATCTTGGCCGTTTGACCGTTGGCAACTGTGAGTTCGCCTTCGTCGCGCAAGTTGATGTCGATGAACTTGGACTTGTCGTTGCAAATGTGGTGGGTTGCGCCACTGTCGATCGCCCATGAGCCTTGAAACTTCTTGCCCGACGACACTCCACACGCTGTCGACATGGAGACCGCAAACGCGATGTAGTCGTCATCGTCGTCGCACCACTCAACGTTGCTGGCACCGCGACCACCTCGGCCGCGTCGTGCTCCTCGATTTTCTTCTTTCTGCTTGGTCCAGCACTTGTCGATCAGGTGCCCCAATTTTCCGCAGTAGTCACACCGGCGAGTTTGACGCTCGGCGTTGAAGGCCTTCGCTGCTTCCTCGATTTTCACCGCCGCAGTCTTCTCGCCTTGTCGCTTGATATGCTCATTTGTGAGCACCTTCACTACATCTTGCGTCCGCAGCTCTGCATTGCTCATCTCCATGTTGAGTACGACGTTCTCGTAGCTCTTGGGCAGACTGCGCAGCAAGCAGATCGCCACATCCTCGTCCTCCATCTTGGCGCCGATACTGCTAAGCTTCGCGCTGATGTTGAGGACTTCGTTGCAATGGTGAAGGATGTTTCCGCCTTCTGCCATCTCCATGCTGAAGAGCTGACGCTTGAGATATATGCGTCCAGCCTTCTGCGATCCACCGTAAAGGGTACGCAAGCGCGCCCACGCGACCCAGGCTTCCTCGTAGTCGTCGACAACATGATGGTAGTCCGCGTCCATGTGGAGGAGCATCAGACCGAAGGCGACGTTGCTCGACTTGACATACTCGTCCTTGGCCCTGGAGTCCGTGAACGTAGGCGTCGTCTCGCGGTTCACCACTTTCCACACCGACTTGGTCAGGAACACGCCACGCATGTAACGGTTCCACGTGGCGTAGTTCTCGCCGTTGAACTTGTCGATGGAGATCTTGGTATCTTGGACAGATGACATGGTACTTGGGCTCATAACCTGAAGAAGGTCGTGGTAGAGGTTGTCTTGCGAGGGGAGGACTGCCGAAGCTTGGGGCGAGGAGGCCGAGGCGAGGGAAGTCACTTGAGGGGTAGAATGGAAATTCAGAAGTGATTGATTGATATGAGCTTACACTGTTTTCTCTACCTGGTCTGCATCCAATCATTTGGTGCATCCAATCACCAACATTCTGTACTCGTCCAATCATCCTACTCTTCTAATCATCGGTGGCGTAAACATCTTACCGTAATCATTGCGGGATCGTATTGGATCACCTGCAACAGGTAGTCATAGTGGTAGTTAATGCTGTAGGATTAAGCGAATACATGTAAGTGAAGCTAGTGTTATTAGTTCAAACCTCTTTAGCTTCCGCTTCAATAAAGCGTCGTTCAACCTGCTTGTGCACCTTCGCGCGATACTTCTTTATCTCGGCAGAAGGTAGATTTTCGGCGGGCTCCAATTTGGAGTCCAAAGTATCCTCATACGAGGTTAGGAAAAAAGTGCGCCCATTGACAACTTCGTGGCCTACAATCTTGCGCATCTGGTAGGTGGGCTTACCAGACAGGTCCACACCGGCTGGCAACACCCACTCTGCTTCGCCGGCATCGTCGCCTTGAGTAGCTGCCTCAATGAGACGGTCCTTGGTAATGCGCCCATGTGGTACCGCGTCGAGTAGCCGCTTAATTGCGTCAGCTGGGTTGGCCGAAGGGTCGCGCAAGATGAGGCAGGTGTTTTTGAGGTATCGTGCCGCTGCTTCATCAAGGCGACGTTTCCCTTGAGTTTCGAGGTGCAATTTGCAAAACTCAAAGAAGGGCTTGAACGCTGTAGGTGGGGCAGGGTCAACTTGAAGGGTTGCCATCGTGAATGGAAATGACAATCCTTAAGCCCGAGGAAGCAGCACGCAATTGGTTTCACTTTAGTTGTTAGTTTATTTTTGTTAGTAGTTTCAATACACTAAAAAGAAGTTTGGCATGCGATGCGTATTGAAAGTTACAGCTAACCTGCACAATCTCATCTACAGCTATTGTATGCCTACTCCAAGCTTAGCGCATGACCATTATTGCGTGGTCTGCCAGCAGCTACGCGTCTAGTTGATGGAGCTTGTGGGCGAGGGCGTTTACGAGTCTTTGAACGGTTGACGAGAGTTCGCTTTCCATCCGTGCCTGTGTAGCTCCTGACTTGCAGTGCAAATAGCACGTGGATGCAAATTGCGAACTTGAAATGGTACTTGCAGCCACACGTTTGCGCACAGACATCTACCTCCCAGCCACCATCCGGTTGTCCTTCGACCTCCATGCGGGCGTAGTTAGCACCCATTTGGGCGGAGACTGGGGCATTTTCCTTGCTGCGCCCAATCTCAGGCAGGGGTAAGGATCGATTCCGAGTACTTTTCGTCATATTTCAGAGTACAGGTCAAATTGCATGTTTTTCGAGTACATTTTCGACTGTCGGGCACATCTCCGAGTACAGCGCAATTTGGGAAGGGTGACGAGTACACAGTTCATGAGACGGCACAAATGGATCGGTTATTTCCTGTCTCATCCCATAGTTTCCAGTCTTATATTATTTCCTTTCTAATCCAATACTTTCCTGTCTCATCTCAGGTTGTTTTCTGTCGTATCCATAGGTTGTTTTCTTTGATCATGCCTTTAGTTACCGTGCAACGCAAGTCAGTTTTGAAGAAGAAGTGAAAGCAACACCAACCGACAGCATAACCAAGACCATGGATCGGGACGACGGGAATGATCTTGTTCCTATACGGCTTCCCCGTGAGGGTGGGGGTGCGCATGGCAAGAGACGCAAAAGGCTTTTATTCCCGACTACTTGTGCCATGCCATATCAAAGTACATAGTGAAGAATACGACAACGCCTCCGCCGTATTCCACACAGTGATGAAGAACTAAGGACTCAGTTTAAGAGCTTAGAGTAAACGTCATTTCAAAGCATCTTTGTACTCTCAAACCTTCCTTGTGACAACACATGGCAGTATGTACTCGATCATTATCCTAGTGAAGAAAATTTACTCGATTATATGCCGATATGGGCTGTACTCGACGTCCTTCCCTTTTGTACTCGCTTTTCATGCCGTTTCTCTCAGGCAGGTACACCCGAACGCAGCCCCGTGACACCACACGCACAATATTGGGTGTCCGCGATACCAGTAAGAACTCGATGCTTGACCGGCTGGGTGTCATGTCAAGCAGAAGGTTCCGCTGGCGAAAGTTGCTCACCCGCGATCTCAGCTGTTGCGTCGTCTCAGATGCTTCCTTGAACAGTCGTGGCGTGATAGATTGGTTCCCGCAGCAATCTGCCAGCAACTGGATAAGAGTACCAATCTTATGTTTCGTCCGAAGGGTGTAGTCACGCTTGATCAGACGGTTGAATTGCTCAACAGGGTTGTTCGTGGTGGCGTACCCGCTGGGCGTGTGGAAGCACTGCCAGCGCCACGACTCACTTGACACCCATACGTTGTTGAAGTACGACTTGAACCCCGCCAGCAAATCGTCCGCCTCCCATTTGGCCAGCACAACCTTGACATGATCGTCATATGCTTCTTGACTTGACGCGAAGTGAAGGTCGTAAATGTCAGCAACCACGCGTTCGCATAAGTGTCGCGGTACAGCTTTTAGCTTCTCATGCACCTTCGCCATCACATGGTGGAAACACATCAAGTATGTGTAGTCCGAGTCAACTCCAAACACTTCATCAACAGCATTTTGTTGCGCTACTTCAGCGTCGGCCATGACATACCGTAGGAGCATCTGTTCACCGGTGACCGCGGTAAACATTCGACGAAGCGCACTCAGGGCCTTGACATACAGCTCTGTCAGCCGCTGAGAAGTGATGAACATTGCCACCGGATGGAACGAGCGACATCGGTCCGACACTCCACATACGATCACAGGATACCCAACTTGGTTCAACTTGAAGGTGGCATCCATATGAAACACGAACGAGGCCGGATCGCGAGCTGCATTGCGCAACAGACGCTTTGTCGTCAAGCCCACCAAAAACGGGTGTTCGTCAGAGCCGTTGCCCACGTCAGGCTTGCCGTGACTATCACGTTGCCACCCAAACGAAAATGGTTTCGTGTCGGACATCCCAGGGTCATACGCCAGCTGGGATATTTGCTCCAAGATGTCATCATAGTCATCGCTCTTGTGCAGGTTCGTCTTGGCAAAATGGCTGACGAACCACTGGACTTTGCGCAAGTCAGGAGAGATTCGTCCGCGATACCGAAGCGACGGCCCATAGCATTGCGAATTCGCGCGGGCTTCATTCCTTCCGTCGCCATTTCCCGGCAGAATTCTTTCAGCCGGGGCGTCAGCGTCGGCTTGACCGGATCACGAACCTCAGTCTCGTGCATACCACACTCCTTGAGCGACACACGGTTGAGCTCCGGGCACGTGAGCACCTTTCCAATCCAGGGACACGCGGCATACGGTGTGGCAGCCCTACATGTTTCCGAGGAGCACCTGAGCAGCTGGTATCGCATCTTATGCGGTCTTCCTAAGCCGCATGTGCCGTCACAGGGGACCAGTTGGCTCTTGGCAATGACGAACGCCTTCATGTCCTCCATCAACAGATGTGCGTCAGCGACTGCCATGTTGGTGCAGATGTTCGTCCAGTTAAATTGCGTCATGGTTGACGAACAGACTTGGGGGGAGGGCCGGAGAGGGGAGAGGAGTGGTGTGGGGGCAACGTGTTTTGTTGTTGTGAGCGGAAATCTGCCTAGTGCAACAGCGCATAACGACTTGTTTCATTGGTAGAAATTAGGCTTAAAAACCAACCTTGATAGGCTGGTGTGCAACCACCTGCATTTGGTGTGATCATTCTCTACAAAGGGTGATGCGTGTACACTACGTGTGAACCACACTAATCTAGTGTGGTGTGTAAACAAGTGTTGTGTTATCGCAAGCTTTGTGTGTCACTCATTTGTCTTGTGTGTTTTTCCTGTTCTGTCAAAAATCAACTGTACACAAGCAACATTTTATGGTCATTGCACTGCACGACGCAGACGTGATCCAAGGTGCATCACCAGCACAAAACGAGCATTCAACTTATGCAATGCACAGTACATACCACCAAAATGCACTACTCATGGGGCGCTGGATTGCATCGATGAGGTGGCACAGTGATAAGCTCTTCGCATTGCGTGACAGTCCTGTTCCAGTACCCTCGGAAAACTATGCCTGTCTGTGCATTTACTAGTACCTCTTAGGAATCAAAGTAAGAGTGTTTGTAATTGGTGCGTGTACACTGTACACTGTACAGTACATGTACATGTACATACCTCGGCCAGAAGAGGAGATGGCTTCGACGGCCAACAAACATGCACCTTCCTTTTTCGCCGAGAGACCACAAAGGCGTGCAGCTACATGTACATGTACACTTTGCACGGGCGTGTTGGTGCGTCGCCATCCAACCATCGTTCGCTCCTCCTTCGACGCAATGTTTGTTCAATCCAATAAGTTGTGATCAAAGCATTGGATCGTCAACCTGGATTTTCAACCAAAACTGCGGAGATCGGATCACTCAAAGCCCTCCACGCTCTCCAATTCACTGGTGCTTCTTAGAAAGCTTCTTCTTCTCAGTAGCTTTGGACACAGGTCGACTCTCGGCATTCTTCGAACTCGTCGACTTCCGCACAACATGTAGTTTTCTCTTGCTTCTGTTTGATAACAACGCAACAGTCTCCCTGTCATTCAGTTTCGGCTGCACACGCGAACCCAAACGAGTCACCACCGGAGAAACAGCAAGTAACACCGCTTGTTTCTGCGAGTATAAACGTCGTAGTCGTGCTCGACGCACACGATCCGCCACAGATAGATTCTCTTCACTCGTGTCCTCATTCGAAAGTGACGAACACGAACTGATTGGAGATTTCGGAGCGGTTGGCCGAGTTCGTAGGACTCGAGGGGGTAGCTGCGCATAGGCTGGTATCTGGTCAAGACGCTGCGTTATCCGCTCCTGAAGCAGTCGGATATCTTCATGTATTCTACTTGTATGTCTGTCGATCATGACTTCTTCAGCTGCTGGTCTCCGTGACTCATGCTCAATTACTTTCTCTGAACACCGGACAGGTGGTTCACCAGGCTTGCTACCTTCCTTCCTTTGCAGTTTTCCATTTAGTTGACTCCTGCACGAAGTCTGCGAATTTTTCTCTTCACATTCTCCTTGGTTGCCGTGTACGGTGTCACACTGCTCGTGGCCTGGATGAGTATCACAACGTCTATCTCGTGCTCTCAAATCTGTGGTACCGTTCATCCGTTGTGTCATGTTGAGGATCAACTGGTTCTTCTCCTGAAGTAATCGGCTTAGTTCTGCGTTCTTCGCCTGCTCTTCCTTCAACTTGGTCTCGATATTTATTCGCTCGTTACGTAACTCTTCATTCTCACGCTCATGAGCTTGCTCGTGTTCATTCATTGCTTCGCACGTGCTAGCGATCCGCTTCTCATATTCGTGAAGGCGATTCGCTGTATCTTCCCTCTCCATTTCCTGTTCTTTCAAGTGCGCACGAAGCTCAGTTATCTCTCGTTCGAGCACTCTCTGCTTCTCTATTTCTGCACACATTTCTTCATGATGAACATTGGTTGTCGTCTCTGACGCAGCACGAAGACCCTCACTAACCTTTTCGACTCCTGCCACTTTGTTCTTCTCTGCTTCAAGCTCTCTCTTCAACTCAATCAGTTGAACTTGTTGGGATTGATTCTCGTGAGCAAGAGATCGGTATTTGACGCTGTCACCCTCACGCTTCCCTTCTTCTTCACACAAAGCCTCTTCCCAAGCGCGTCGCTCTTGTTCAATAGCTGCCCTTGCATGTTTCAGTTCGCTCTCTAATGAAGCGTTTTTCTTCTCGCAGTGACGCAATTTCTTCTCCAAATCTACCACTTGCCGGTCTCCACCTTTGGAACGCTCGTGCAGATGCTCAATTTGATCCGAAAGAGATAATGCTGTGTCCTTAGCAGCCTGGAGATGTGCTTCTAGCCCCTGTTTCTCATGTAGAGTGCTATCGAAATTGTTCTGTAGCTCTTGAAACCGGTGATGCAGCTTCTCAACGTAAAGTGCCCTCCACTTGCGCCACACCGAGTCGAGAATCCTCTGTGTACGTTGAACGGATAGCATTTGGGCGTGTTGCTTGCAGCGTTTCGTTCTCCAGTTAATATCTCGCCAGGTTCTTGTGACTTGTCGAAGAAGCGACCATTGCCGTCGCTTTTCGGCATGAGCCAGCATTTTTGCTCGTGTTTTTTGAGCTCTTACAAGACGAATTCCTGTTCGGAAAGCATTAAAGTGGCGCTGAAGGGCACCGTACTTGTGAGCCTTCGCTTTCTGCAAATTGGCATGCGTTCGCTTTTTCCACACGCCCCACGAAGTCCGCAATAGTTTGATGAAATAATGCTTAAAAGCCTTCGTAGAATCTTGAGTATACTTCCTCTTGGCCATCGAAAAGTACTTCCAGTGCGTCCACAGCTTCCGAAGACGCCTACGATTGACATACCTCTTGGCGAGGTTCAAAGATCGTCTAGATGTAGCTTGCTCAGATGCAGTGATACGCCACGCTCGAAAGAATACTTTAACCACGATAAGTCTCTCTGTCTGAGCAGCGTGTTTCTCAGTCCGAACACGCCTACGCCACGTAACCCACCGCCTCCATATTCGCCGACGAAGCCTGAACTTCCTCATTCTTTCAACCTCCATCACCCTTCGCCATTCACGGAAGTGCTCGCGTGTGAGACGACAATGCACTCGGTTTCCTAGTTGCCCCGCTCGTTCCTTAGCTGGCCGCGCGACTGAGAAAATAAATAATTTCCAGTTCCAGAAGACAATTTGCTTGTTGAAATGCTGGGTATCCTGGCAACGTCGATCTTGTGTCTTTTTAAAAGTTCTTTTGTACCTGGCCGTGCGTTTCCATTCACGAAAACAAGCTCGTTGTAGGTGTTGTACGGTTCGATCTTCTCGTTCTTGCAAGAGTTTCCTCTCCTGCTTCGCAAGTGCAACACAAACAATCCAAGCCTTAAAGGCGCCATTGAGAACCCTGGCTTCGCGTACAACCTCGATTCGCTTTGCGATCACACCAACCCGGGCAAAGTTAACCCATTCCAAGAAGTGTAGTTTTCGTATCCGGAACTGTTGTTTTCTTTGACATGCTCGTAACTCTTGCTGCATCCAAACTTTACGTCTCCAGAGCCAAAATCGATCGTGCTGGATGATAAAGCATCGCTTCCTTCGTACATGTTTGAGCTGTTGGGACCAATTGTAAAATTGTATCCATCGGACGAAGAACTTCTTGAGAATCTTGGGCGTAGCGACAGCCATCGTACGTTGGGCCACCTCGTCTTTAATCACTTCACGCTCATGGAGCTGTTGGGCCAGTGTCCGTTGATAAGAGACTAATTTCCGTTGAACGCTTGCCAAGTTGTTTCTCAGGTCCAGCTCTCGCTGCTCGGACTGCATCAAAGCCCGAATGTACTTCTCTTCTCTCTGCTCAAGCTCTTGAAGACGACCATCATGTTGAGGCACTACAGGCAGAGCTTTTAATTGTTCCGGAGAAGTTTGATTGGGTTGAGGTCGTTGGGAAGCTTGGTGTGGGCGAGTTGATTGCAGTTCAGTCAGTGCATCTGGAGGAGTTTTGGCAATCGGAATGTAGGTTTCTTCACGACCACGACTAGCTCGAGGAGGAGATGAAGATGCGTTGCTAATAGCACTGACATGCGTCATATCCAGGTCTTCGCGGGTGAAAGTGGACGACACTCGGCGTTGGCTGTAATTTGAATCGGTTGCATCATCTGTGTCGTGAGAACTTCTCTTTGCTTCACGAATGTCGTCCTGGAAATTGGACAAGGATTGCCTACGATCAACAGAAGATTTTCCAAACGTGCGACGTTGATTGTCAATCAATTCCAGAGGCAACGGCGTGTCGTTTTGGCGCTGCATTGTGTACACCCTTTGAATAGTCGGGATCTTGGTAGGAAATGAGGCCCGCGGTGGTTTTGGTGGTACTGCCGTCGAGTCTCTCAGTTTGAATCCATGGATCGCCTCTCCAAGTGACTTGTTCGCAAAATCTCCACTGCGAATCGTAGGTTTTCGGCTTCGAATCGTCTGTGACGGTTCTTGATCGTGAGAATAGCGGATATCTTGATCTTCTCCACGTGTCCTGCCCCTCCCTCCGTTGTTTATTAAAAAGGGTGGGGGTGGAGGCAGAAAAATTGGATATGAGCGATCCCTTCCTCTATTGTCACAAGTATCAGGGTCCTCCTGCTGCGGTGGAAGCTGGTGTTGGCTCGTTCGTGAATCGCTTCCATCTTGAGAGTATTGCCGCTCAGATATATGCGACTCCACCCACGAGCTAGCCTGGCTGTGGCTCTGATGAGGCGAGGGCTTCGTTTCAATCTCGGCACCCTGTTGTACCCTCCGGACAGCAATCAATCTAGTTCGCTGGCTTGGTTCCATCGACAGTAGATTTTTCAGATACTCCACTGTTTCATTGCGATTTTTCTCACAGATCGCGTGCAAATTTGCAATCGTCTTCTGCTGCAATGCTATGACATTATCATACGCTTCCTCCCAGGATGCAACACGCTGCTTGATATCATTTGACACTCCATGGAGTCGCTGCGCACTAGATGAAGACCCATTCGCCAGTTTCAGTAAATACTCCTTCGCTTTTATCTTCGGGTTCTCTGCTAACTTCGCATGCGTCCGAACAATAATCGTAAGCATTTGCGTTTTCAGCGCCTCCAGCTCCTGTTCCGACAATGAATCCTCGTATTTCCACAGTCGCAACAACAGCGGCACATTGCATGCGGCATCACTTGGACTCGGAACACGGTCGAATTGGCCAGTAGCAACACCACCTGCCATCACATATCCGTAAAACATCTTGTGCAACGAAATCAACAGGGCGATTCTCTGCAGCTTCTGAATGTCGAAATGATTTTGAGCGACCATCTTCCGCAGTGCGTGGTCTTGTGCTGCAATGTGAGGCGCTACGTCCCTCTCTTTCTTGGTGATATCACTATTATCCAGAACCTGCAGTGCCTTCATCATTGCGATCACTCGGAGTCTGTAGTTAGGCTGGTCACAGAGCGGATTCCCCATCAAGTTGAGATTCCGGAGGTGTGCGAGCTCTTCCAGTCTCGTTAATTCCTTGTCAGACGCTAACAAATTACCACCTACAGACAACAGCCGCACCAATTTAAACTGCTCAATGCCTTCTAATGACCGTAGGTTGTTTTGGCTCAGGTAAAGTGCTGTGACGGACTCGCTGACGGTGGGCGGCACACGACCCAACAAGTGGATCCCTTTGCCCACAGCATTAAGCCTTGCGCCGTCACACAGCCGCATACCATATTGCTTAAATGCGTCCACCAGAGTCTTCTGAGATTGTGTGGAGACTTTAAGTTTACTGGAATGGGCTGAATTCCTCAACTTCTTGGCGTTGAAGCTGTCCTTATCCGAGGGTTTCTGACCTCTGGCAGGCTGTCGAGAAGCGGATTGCCGCTTATAACTGGATAAATAAGCTGCATCAGCCATGGATATCTATCAAACCTTTCGTAAAGTAAAAGGGGGTAGATACTCTACAGCGACGAGGAAGAGCTCGTGCCTAGCGGCACCTTGCTCCCTTATTGCACACCAAGAGGCGTCAAGGTAAAAGTAACGGTCCTGACTCAGATTTGAGCAAGAGATGTGGTCCACACCAGATGAAGTTTAGCTAAAAATAAGGAGCAGGTCTCAATAAAAATAAGTGAGCTCTTCGCTCGTCTTCTGAATCCTCATTTCTCAATTGATCACCCAGCTACACCCAGCTTCCTCCGGTTCTACGCTACACCATGGCTCGCCGTCTCACTAAAGTGTGTGCTGTACGGCTGTCGACTCCCCCTTGGAACTTCTGCTAACGTTTCTGTCCTGCTATTAGGAACTCGCCGAGTTTGAGAAGAACTCGCCCGAATGGTGCACAGTCAGCGCAGTGGACGACGACCTGATGCACTGGAACGCCATGCTCGCTGGCCCTGTACGTGCAATTGTCTGGTTAATAATCTTTAAAACGGGCATTGACTGGTATTTCATTTACAGGAGGACTCGCCGTATGCTGGAGGAGTCTTCAACTTGGATCTACAGTTCCCCAGTGAATATCCTTTCAAGGCGCCTAAAGTGCGCTTCCTCACCCGAGTCTACCACCCGAACGTCAAGTCACAGTCGGGTGAAATCTGCGCCGATGTTATCAATGAGAATTGGGGCCCGACGTTGAATGTACTGCACTGCTTGACGGCTATCAAGCAGATCCTGGAGCAACCGGACATGGACAACCCGCTGGAACCCGATATCGCCAAGCAGATGCACGAGAACAAGGCGGATTTCGAGAAGACGGCACAGGACTGGACCAAGCAATACGCGTCCTAAACTCCATACATCAAAAGTAGATCAACGCACACCTCACACACGCAATCTCTCAAAACAATTAGCAGTCTTCATGCAATTATCATGTTTGACTTCAAACATAACGTTATATTGTCAAAATTGTATCAACACATCGGCGATGAAGGTGATGTCGCTCTTCCTCCCTCTGTGTGCGTTGCTGGCGACGCCCACAGCAGGTTTTGGGCGACGACCGATCGTCAACAATGACTCAGCACCTCCCGCTGTGCTATGGTATGCTCCTTTCCTCAGTGGTGGGGGCTACTGCAGCGAAGCACACTCGTACGTTGTGGCGGTTGACACTGCAATGGGAGAATCAAGTGTATCAGCCAGTTCTAGCTCTAATGCTAAAGATTCAGAGGATGAGCAAGACGCAAAAGCATTGGAGAAACCTTTTGAGTTGCTAATTACGCAGCATGGAGACTCTTTGAACCCGTCATTCATTCGAGACCTGCCTGCGGACATGAAGAGCAAGTTGGAGCACCATTGGGTCGAGGAGAGGGATTTTTACTGGCGGTTGAAGAACAGGAAGGTAGCTCTAGCCATCTGCCATTCTGAACCTGGAGCGTGGGCACCTGCACACTACATGACG
Organism: Phytophthora colocasiae; assembly: GCA_018806915.1. Classification (NCBI taxonomy): domain Eukaryota; phylum Oomycota; class Peronosporomycetes; order Peronosporales; family Peronosporaceae; genus Phytophthora; species Phytophthora colocasiae. Next base: position 893,023 of record JAGKQI010000104.1, on the reverse strand, counting down.
TCGCGGTGTCCTCCTGAGAAGGCACAGTACAAGGTCGGACGCACCATGTTCGAGACGGACCGAGTTCCTAAAGGATGGCCTGACAGGATGAACAAGATGGATGAGATCTGGGTACCCACTAAGTTTCAAGAGAAGATATTTGTCGATGGAGGAGTGAAACCGGAAGCAGTGGTGGTCGTGCCTGAGGTTGTGGATGTGGATTTCTTTGACCCGAAGAAGGTGGAGAAGGTATACGATCTGGCAAGCGAGACAGCATTTGAGATAACGGAGAAAACGACAGTGTACTTATCTATCTTCAAATGGGAAGAACGGAAGGCGTGGAGAGTTCTGCTGAAGGCGTACTTTGAGGCTTTCAAGGCGGAAGATGATGTGGTGTTAGTATTGCTTACGAATGGGTACCACACGGCCTCGTCATCCGCTGAAGACTTTATGGGGGTTATTGAGAAGTTTTCAATCGAAGCAGTCGGCAAGAAACTGGATGAGCTGCCACATATCCACGTGCTACCACCGCATATCCCACAAGCGGCAATGCCGTCACTTTACAAAGCTGCCAATGCATTCGTTCTTCCGTCACGTGGTGAAGGGTGGGGACGGCCTCACGTCGAGGCAATGGCAATGGAACGTCCTTTGATCGCTACTTTTTGGAGTGGCACGACGGAATACATGACAGAGGAGAATTCGTACCCACTAGAGATTGATGGTCTCATCGAGGTAAGCAGCCGTTTTGAAAGCTTTCGTGATTTTGTAGCTAATGCAATGCATGCTGTATGAACAGATCAAGGAAGGGGCTTTCAGGGGCCACATGTGGGCTGATCCCTCCGTTAGACATTTGAAGGAGCTATTGATTCGGATTAAGGAGCATCCTGAGGTAAGCAACACCACGAAGCACATTTTAGGACGAAAAATCTCATTATCACTCTTGGATTTTTATCTCCATCACAGGAAGCAATTGCCAAGGGCAAACGAGCTCGCAAAGACATGGTGGAGAAGTATTCGCCAGAAATCATTGGAGAGATCGTCCTTGGGCATATTACCAGGATCTTGGAGCATGTTGCTGCTCAGGAAAAGGCATCTGAAGCCGCAGAACACGAAGAGCTATAGAGTGGTAGTTCAAGGTAAGAGGCTTACCGGTCAAATCGTATAGTCTACTCGCTCGTGGCGCAATCCGCGTCGTACTCTTCTTGTGTGAGCCAGGTTCGATGCAACCAGAGAGCCTTTGTAGGCGCAGACGGACCGGGTTGGATTTCACCAGCGAGAACTTGCTGCATTCGGGAGGGCGGTTGAGTGCCTTCGGCAATGGGCCGCAGAGTTCCAATGATTCGCCGTACCATATGCCGAAGGAATCCGTTGGCAACCAGCTCGATGCAAACAAAATGCACAGGAGCGCCTCCTTTTGCTTGGTCAACCTTTCTCTTTTTGTGGTCACCTGTAGCCACAGCTTTACTGTCATCCGAGTTGTGCTTGTCAATGATGCTGTCCTCGTTATACATATCTGTCGCATCGATAACGTCGCCACTGCCACAGACTCGTGGATCCAGCGAGAAATTCACATTGCTAACGTTCACGTCGTCAAGGTAAGAACGTTGGTTGACACCTCTTGGGAACTCAAAGTAAGACGTACCGTCGAACAACCACCTTGGCTGAAATCACCGTACGAATCGTCTTCATCTCCTCGTACTTTTGCTTCAATAACCCTTGAGAGAACGGTCGGAAATCGTGCGTGCCTTCCAAGAACCTGCCACGTAACCTTTGTCAGCCTCTGTTCCTATGATCAACCACTCTCCTTTTACTCACTTGAGAGCGTCACGGATTCGCTGAATGTCGAGTCTTCGGCCTAAAAACCACGAGTATTTACCCAGCTCCAGATCCGGTCGATGTCCTTGCTGCAAGTAGTAAATGTATTTCTTGTAGCGCGATCGTATGCGCGATGGACCTGTAGTCGGCACCGTCACTCCAAGAACCACCACCCGCTTCCCCAGTCTGTCACAATGAAAATTCATCAGCTAATACTTTCGTTCACTTTCAATTTCCTCTTCACTTACTTTGCATTGACTCGATCCTTGAGCTCATCCATGGACATGTGCAGTTCCTTGTCCAGTCGGATAAAGCCGTATTGCTATGACAGATACACCCATTAGTTCAAATCATAACGCGTTGCATTATTATAAACAACCTACATAGAGTGCGTGGGTGCCGGCATCTGTGCGACTGACTCCAGTGACGTTCACTCGCTGTGAAGTCCCCAATATCTCCGTTACGACGGCCTCCACCACTTCCTGCACACTGTCGTGGCCGGAGCTACTCTTCGTCTCTTGCTGTTGTCGTTGCCAACCTACAAACCCTGTGCCGTAGTAAGCAATGTGCAGACAGTAACGCCTGCTTGTAGAGCTCACAGACACGTCCTCATCCGAATCAACCATGCCCTCAATTAGCTGTACACCAATGAAACACAAAACCAATGCATACTTTCTTCAAGTCATATACACTCAGTAAAACCCTCGAACAGCAGAATGTCCTTCCGCTAACAGGTGTGCAATGACTCCATTACCATGACGTACAGCCAATTCCAATGCTGTCGTCCCTTCCTGTAATATACCAGTAAGTGACATTCATTGAAAAACATTAAGAGTTACTATACCTACCGAACTCACGAAGGTCTTGTCAGCTCCATGGCGTAAAAGTATCCGTGCGATGTTGTCATGACCGTAGAAAGCAGCTTCGTGGAGAGCACTAAAGCCGTCGGACTGGTAGTGAATAGTGCATTAACCCTTAACAGTTCAATCCAAGTGAATGACATTTCGTTTTCGTACGTCTCGCTGGTTCACGTCGGCTCCTTCCTGCAATAGGAACGCTACACTATCATCTCGGCCTTTTCTTACTGCAACTTGGAGCGCAGCGTATCCTTCCTTCTGATAGAACATCATTCGTAAATCAATCTTGAATCCACACATCAAACAGTTAAGCATACGTCGGTATCGTTAATCCTGGCGCCTTGTTCTAGTAGAGCTGCTAGCTCTTTCGTGTCACCATTCCCAGCAGCGGCTATCAGAACAAAATGACTCGTCAGGTTTAAAGAATTCCATTGCTTTGCGCCAAAAGCAGCTAAAACCTGTGAAGAGGTCTTCGATTTTCACCACGCTCATAAGACTGTTCTATTTGTCCAGTGTTTCCCATTCGGGAAGAGACGTCACAAAGATCCTGAGAGGCTCAAAGCTGGAATGAGTGTGATCGACCCCGTCTTCTTCGACAAGAAGTTCAGCGTGCACCGCTACATGCTACGGTATGTTGTCGGGGCTGCTACGGATGAGCTCCGTGACCAGCAGCTCCAGAAAGTCCGAAAGTTCCGCGGTATGGCCGACGACCAAATCGACGGCGTGATCGACCAGAGTTTCGTGAATTTTAACACGAGTCTCGCTCGCTTCACCGCCATTTCAAACCAGTTACAAGAAACTCGAGATAAAGTTCAGGAAGTTCGTAAACGGACAGCCGATGGCCGGACGATTCTGGGCTCGAAGACCAAGAATTTGCGAGAATTATTACTCCAGAAGTACGAGGCCAAGAAGGTGATCGACATCATCAATGATATCGAGTGCATCGAGGCTGCCCCAGCCAAAATCGAGGCGCTGCTGAACCAACGCAAGTTTCTCGAGGCGGTTGACGAGTTCGCGAGCGCGCTTGACTTGGTTTTCAGTGAGCAACTCGTGGCTTTCCATGCTACCACTGGACTGCGGAACGATTTGATGGAATGCAAGCAAACGATCGAAGATCGACTGGTGCAGGAGCTTCAGCAAGCCATCTACCTCAAGGGAGCGTTCACCAATATCGCATCTAAAACGAACCAGTACTCACTTTCAGCAATTGAGAGCGAATTCAGCAGTGAAAGCCACTTGGACCAGGAGTTCAACCACTTAATGCAGCATTTCATCCCCAAGAACATAGACCACAAAAGAGCCGATAGTGTCGCTGGCATGGCTATTGTCCCATTGCCAGCAAACAACGTGTTGAAAACTGCCGTCGGTGCTGTCAAAAAGTAAGTACGACGACAGATTACTGAGCTCATTAGCTGATGTCGATATCTTCTTCTTGTATGCAGACTGCACCGAGAGCGGGAGGCGATCGGGACGATCAAGAGCTCTATCGAAGATGAACTCATTACAGTAGTGACAGAGCTCTCACGTCTCTGCAGAGGTATCTTCAACAGCAGCAGCAGCACGTCGTTCGCGAACGCATTTACTGAAGCCACTTTCGGCACACATGACCATTCCAGCGACTTTGGCACGTTCTTGCGCCTGCTCTTCGCTGTACTGCGTCGCGTCGCTCATCGTCACTATCTCGTCTCCATTTACTTCGAAGCCGATGGGGACAATTGGGATTACGGCATGTTCGAAGTCATCACCAAGATCTCCGGCGTTCTTGAGGTAGGCTCTGTGTTCCTTTCATAATTTTCCGCTTGTGTAGCTGACGTCCTGCTGACATTTCTGTATCCAGCAAGTGATAACCGAATATCTCGATGGCACTTCCTCTCCGCAGCCTGCAGTGCTTGATACAGCATCAACATCTTCCTCGAACAATGAGGGGCTATTCAAACTGAGCCGCAACAAACCGACCAAGAATCAGCCAAGCGAGGACAACCAGATCGGTTCACCGACAAATAAGCGCCACCGACTCGTGTGCGAACCCAGCGTCTTCCACTTGCCTGAAGTTTACGAAGAACTTGAGCGGACCGGAAAGGATCTTCAGCAGCTTTTCCGATGCAGTTCTCAATCAGCAGTGAGCTCACTGACATCACTGACTGGTTTTGCAGCTTTCCTCAATACATTTATCGCGCAGAAGTGGATTCCGAAGGTTAAAGCAAAGGCCCAGCACTTCTTGGCTGTGAAGGGCCGAGGACTTACGACAATTTGTCGCCTCCCCATCCCGTCGGACACCAGCTACCAACCCCCAAGCATCGATAGCTTACTCCATGTGATCGAGAACCTCCGCAAGATGATGGCAAAAATGCCAACGCACGCGTTGGACCTGGCCAGCGTCCTTGAAGCTTCAGTGCTAAGCTGGTTGGAAGAATGCGCGGCGATCGTGCGCGACATTCGAGAGCAGACGCTAAACCATAAGCAGCTGCAGGCGACAAACGTCACGTACGCGGACCTCGCAGCCATTTTCCACGAGTACGAAGGTTACCAACGGGCCAAACAAGGCAGTCCGATTCCATACCACCATTCCAAGGTACAGCCAACTGGATCGACACCTAGTAACTCCAGGGTGAGTACAGAGGAGCTGATAGCGGCAAGGGAGTTTGAGCTTGAGAGCGGGCTCTATGATCCCGATTCATGGATGGAAGGCTCCAATGGACTCCTCATGGACAACGCGCGCATCGGTATGCTCGGCTACGCTAACAGCGCTTGTGATCTGATAGCACTGTACCTGCAACGTGTCGCTGGAGGTTCTGAAGAGACCGATAACAACAGCCCAGTGGTCCCGCCAGCGCTTACCATGGCACTCCAAGCTGCTAGCTGGCAGTGCAGCGCTCTAGCTGATGAATGTCTTCTTTTCCTGCGTCGTGAAGTACGGCTCCACTGTTGCTACTATCTGACGCAGCTTGTTTCACAACGGTTCGACATGGAAGAAGGCCAGCCAACCATGGCTCAAGACAGCGTTCTAACGCTGAACCTCAACCTTTCATCCATCGAGAATGCGTTGCAGCCATATCTAGCGAGTGACAAGATGACGCTGGTGTTCAATGGGGTGGACACGTTATTGTCTCGCCTGCTGATTGGCAATCTTGCGCAAATGACGGACTGCACGTTCACGCGCGGAGGCGTCCAGCAGATGCTGCTCAACATTGGTGCACTTCGTCAGGGACTTACGGGTACTCTGTACTCGTACCCCCATGACAGCGCGTCCTTGTCGTCATCGACCTCAATGCCTTCATCTTGTTCTTCAGTTTCACGTCTGGAGCACGCCAAAAGGTACTATCAACTCCTCAACTTGTCCGAGACACAACTTGAAATGTTCCTCTTGGCAAACCGCGGGGCCTACGCACACGAAGCTTTCCGAGCGCTGTGGCATGTAAACGCCCCGCACCGCCCGCTCGCGAAAGGCAGCGTCAACAAGCTTGACAGTTTATTGCGGTAAAACCGCAGGAACGTGCACCTCGTACATCGAAGTAGAGTAGCTGCTGCACCTTATCGTTGGAAATAGGAATCTGCTTCTTGTGCATCTGTGAGTGGAGTTGGTAGGTCCGTAATAGACGGGAATAAAGCTCTACTCGCACTACTTGAGAGACGTGATGCTCGCGTCGAAGCTGCTGCAGTTGCGGGGTTAAAAGCTTCGCGACTATTGAGGAAGTCTGGCAAAGGCGGGAGTGAACGATGTGCAGGTGGAAGCACAATAGGTGTTCGTGGTGGTTGTTGCTGAGAAACCATCGGCAGGGTAGCCATTGGTTTAGCCGGTAGTGGCAAGCTTACGGACGGCATGATCGGTGTCGGATGTGGCGGCCTCGTCGCAGCCACTGCCACAGCGCTAGCAACAGTTGGCAACGCAGTCGACGTGGATCCTACCGAACCTCCACTGGACGTGGCAAGCGGCCCAGGCATAGGAAATAACGGCGGTGGCGTCGAATGTAGCAATGAGGACGTTGACGGCCTCGTCACCTGCTGTAAATGAGGCAGTGGTGGAATCCGTTCGTGCTGGAAGGTCCGTGGTGGCGGCGGTGGCAGTGTAATCTGTACGCCGCCCCCAAACGGAAGTCTGTTTTGGACTTGTCTTTGCTGTTCCTGGTGCTGCCTAAGCGTTGGCAGTTCCGGTGCCAGTCTTAAATGCCGCCGTTCCTGGTCGGCCACGGGAGGATGGAGCTGGAGCTGTGCCGGCAGCACCACCGCCTCTTCTTCAATCTGTTGCTGTCTTTTAGTTGTTTTAAGTTGTTGTAGGCGTCGCCGTCTGACGCGCAGGCGCTCGCGCTCTCGTAGCTCTTCGCGTGCGTTAGTGTCCAGCATCTGCCGACGTTCGCGTTGCCGAACGCGCTGCTTCGCCCGTATCTCGGCCTTCTCCCGTTCGCTCAAGCCCTGGCGCCGGAGTTGCTGTCGTTGCCTGTTCTGCGCGCGTAAGCGATCACGCGCCTCATCATCCAGCTGCGAACGGCGTTCTCGCTTCCGGCGCGTGTTCTGTTGTCGCTGGAGCTCGGTTACTGTGTTAGAGACGTTCTGCGCGCTGACTAAAGATCGGAAATGACGGTATTTTGCAGCACGTCGGTTCGTTAGTCGGCGTCGGCGTTCCTCCGGTGACTCGCGCGGAGGTGACGCATATTGCCGGCGAATGCTTGGCGGGGTGTCCATTTTCCACACACAATTTGTATTACCGTAAAAACTATAAGCAATATTTTTAAATGTAAGCAAAAATTAAAAAAGATGCTTACATTTTTATAAGATCTAACTATCGAAACCTCGCTAACCTTGCTCAGCGGTGGGCCCTACCCGGTTAACCATATACCCACTACTGCTTCCGCGAGGTTTTGGAAACGCCGCAGCAGGATATACAGGATGAAACGATGGGCCATGTAAAGGTTCCGTCCCAACCCGCTTGAATTGACGACTCACAGATCGACTGGAATTATTGGGGGTTATCCTGCCGAAATCTCCCCCTAGTGCATGTTCAAATTCGCTCACAACACCTGAGCACGGACGCTCCTCGCATGGCTCGACGTTCGGACCCGACGCCGTACCAAACACCACCAGGCAATTTCTCGGAATACTAAACCAATGTAACTTCGAGTACACCAAGAACTCGCTGCCGTCCTCCTCTGTCAGCTTCAAGATGCCGAACGCCTTTAACGTGCTCACTTTGTAGTACAGTTTACCGTCCTCCCACACATACCCGGCTAGCAAGATTAACTTGGCCCGTGACCCCAATGTTGTATCCACGCAGCACGACGTGGTTAACAGCGCCAAACTCCCGTATTTCCATCTGATGAAGGCGGCAGACCCGATCAAGCGGGTGCACACGATCACAAGCACGCAGCCTAGTGCAATGCAGCCATGACCCACCAAACTCATGATATAGTATGACGCAACCTTCGCTTCAGCCTCGGTATGCCGAAGACTCGAGCGGTTCAGTGACGTGATATAGAACTGGATGAGCAGCGCTGTGAGCAGCTCACCGACCAGCGCCGTCTCATAGTTAAACAGCAAGCGCTTCACGAAACATCTCGTAATTTCCCTCATCCAGTTCATGCTCTCCACCATCTCAAACATAGTCGACATGATGCCGGCCAGGTTGTATCCGAGCGAGATACTCTGGATCCGACCCGTGAGGCCTTCTTGCGTGATGAGTAGGAAGAGATCGCTCATGAGGCCCAGGTCCAGCAGCAAGAACAGCAACACGACACGATGGTAGTTTCTGGCTCCATGTGCTGCCAGCCGAAGACTTTCCTGCACGAATACCATCGCATCCTGGAAACTGATCCGGTCGGTTGTGGGATCACAGCGTCTGATGAAGCGCTTGCATGACACGAAGCTGCGTCGGATTATCCAGAAGCGGTACGCAATCCACGCCGACCCTGTTAACGCGTACCAGAACGACTTGCGGTAAATCGTGTCTCCTTTGTTGCTGGAAACGCTAGCGCCGTTTATGTCGTACGTACCGACGCCTCTGACAACATCGTAGGCCGTGTTATCTCGTGCGCAATAGCTTCCGTGTCCTTCAATGTAGAAGGAATAGTACCCGATACTACCATGGTAGAAATAAAATTCGAACGGGTAGCTATCGTTGGCGCAGCTGTCTGATGTCGTTCTGTATGGCCTTGCCTTCTTGTCCCCGAGGAAGTAGTTCCCATGCGCGTTGTACTGAGGCGCGATAAAGTGACATAAACGTCCATCCTCGATACGATGGTAGTGCGTTGGCAAAATATTCCACCAGGAGCTCGCCATGAAAAGACCGTCTACGGGGCAGGATATGTGTAAGTCATCAGTCCGTTCTTCCAAGTCGGTGGGTGCGATTAGTATGCTGGAGAGTTTATGCGGAGTGACAAATTTGATGTAACTCCGAGCCTGAAGGATAAAAGGCGCGAGACCCAGACCAATCCACATTAAGAGCACTCGTTGAGCGAGCACCTGTCTAGAAAACACATCCTGAACCTCCTGTACTCGAGCTTGCGGACTTCGCATCGTTCAAGAAAAAGGATTCCTGAACCAAAGCCACTTCGCCGCATGTCTAATTTTGGTGGACGTCCAAACAGAAATCACGTTATCAATGTGTTATCTTCAATCACAGGACCATGAATTTGGTCTACAGCATATTAATACCAGCCTTCGCTATGAGATCAGCACTGTACCGTTGTCATTGTAACCACGGTCCACTGTTTCGGAATGGAGCTGAGTACAGACCGGATGCATACAGCAAAATTTGCACAAGAACACATACAGAATCGCAAAATAGTCAGGGTGGAGGTCAAATGAACTCGTTTATTTGTTTTCTTGCTTCGGAGACAGGCAGGCTATAGCTTGTGGGCATTTAGTGTTGGTGTCGACGCCACTCCCCGCCTTCATTCACCAACTCGCTGGTTGGCCAGTACTTAGGCTCGAGCTTGAGAGTGCTGAGACGCTCTTTGCCACTGAGGTCTGTGTACTTGATGCGTACCGAATCGCTGGTTGATTTAGCAGTGACGACGTTCAAAAACTCGTCGATACTTGTAATTTTGATCCCATCAATTTCTTTGATGCGACTCGTCGGTGGTGGTCCATAGCGAGCTGCTGGGGAGCCGGAGTACCGACATGACACATAAATCCCATCGTCCAACGATATGCTTCGCTGTGCTGATACAGACAGAGGTGGCGCTTGAAGCAATAGACCTTGCCAGAACACAATACGATTGATCTCCGTGCGTTCCATGAAAAGAGTCTTCATATCCAGTTGCATCTCACGACCATCGCGCACAATCGTGAGCTGCACCTCCGGCTTCTGTGTGCAGCGTTCAACTTCCCGAAAGCTCGTCACAATTTTACCGTCCACGGCCACCAAGATATCACCATTCTTAAGCACATCCTGAGCCTCTGTACCACCCCAGCGTCGGGCAACGCTCAAAATGGTCCGACGATCAGGAGCATCCTTTTCCAGAATCTCCGCCAGTGCTTGGCCAAGTCCAAGTTCCCGAGCCTTCGCCAAACTCAGGTGTTCAAAATCAACACCCAGATCGTAGATTTTGGGGGTCGCGCCACGCATGAGAGGTGCTACACTTTCCATGATCAGATCCATAGGGATACCGCGATTAAATTGGCTCTCCACCTTTGAGCTGCGGCGCTGCTGTTGGAACGAAAATGAAGCCCAGAAGGCGCTCACCTCGCCCTTGTCGCTGCAAACAACTCCACCTTCCGTGCCAACAACGTCCTGCAGAGAGACCATCTCCAGATTATGTTCCTGATATCGAGGCGGGTTGGGCATTGGTAAGCCGATCCATTTTACACCGGAAACAATTGTCTCGCGCGACACAAGATCGGAGTGACCACTGCGTCCCACGCTACTCATCAGTCCAACAAGCCACACTGGATCGGACGGCACCAACGGCTTTGAAGCCACTTGGCAGCTCTCAATAGGCGTAGACCCAATGAGCTTCGGGTCATACTGCACAATCGCGAAGTTATGTACAGGATGGACAAATACCACATGAGCGGGGACCATGATAGTGCTCGCAAAAGTTACCATGGCATCACCCATCGAGTCTGTCACGGTGTTGCGATCGACCACCACAAGTCCTTTCGCCGCATCGATCACAAGCCCAGTGCCCCGGTAGTTCGATGTTGACAAACTATTCACGCTGAACGGTCTGTCGAAGTCTACAGTTACCAACGACCGGGCAAGCTTGTTCTCCACGGGGTTCTTTCCAGGTAGAGTTGTTGTAGAACCAATCGGCTCATCCTGAGATGAATCCTCGATCCTGCCATCTTCGCCAGCACTGGTTGCAGTACGTGGGGCAAAATTCTCGCAGTGCCACGTCCCGAGCTTGTCATCACGCACGTACTCACAGAATGGGAACCACCTACGGTCCACATGAACAACTTCAACCTTCTCCGACTTATCTGTCAACTTGGAGAACTTGACCACGATTCGATCACGGTCCTTGCACTGTTTCAGGTAGTTCTTGAGCGTCTCAAGGTCAGGTGTCTTAATACCATTGACCGAGTGAATGATTGCTCCACGGCCAATACGTGAACGTTGAAGGAAGTAGCCCGGGTCTGCAACATAAGGAGCTCCTGGGCTCATTGCATGGTTGCGTGCTTGCTGATACGAAAGCGGGTTGATCACAGCGCCTCCAATCTCAACAAAACGTGACGGAGTTACCGAGTGCAAGTCTTGCACTGGCACCTTGTGCGTTATAAGTTCCCCTGAGCGCTCGATTTGAAGCTCGATCTAAAGTTTAAAACACAAGAAGAAGCAATCGTACGAAGAAGAAAAAAAAAATTGTCAGCCACGTAGTCTATAGCATATCTATCCAATAGCACATTCTTACCTCATTCCCAACGTTGTCATCGAGGATCGCTTCTAGCGGAACAAACCGCGTGATCAGCTCTCCGTTGACTCGTACCAGTACATCGCCCGGCTGGAGCTTGCTGCTTGAAAGGCCACAAGGGATGGTCTCAGCCACCGTCAACATACCTGTTTCCAATGGAAAAGAGGAGCGAACGAGCCTTTCAGTAGCAGGGTCTACCCCTAAACGGCGGACCTCGTCGAAAGGCTTGTAATGGAAGATCGTCTGGATGGTGCCGCGTGGCACGTCCTTGCCTTCTCGAATTAAGTCGAATGCACGCTTAACTCGGTCTAAGGGGAGATAAAACGATGCAGACGTGCCGATCTTGCCACCGGCATTGAGAGCGATCGCATCGCCATCGTGGTTGAGCACTGGCGAACCCGAAGAACCCCCAGTCGTTCCTGAAGATGCTTGGTAGTAAAACGTGTTGAAGTCGTTGTAACTGTTATATCCGTAGTTGGGGGCGTCACGATCCAAACGCGCCAGTGTGCCACTAGCAATTGCAAGCTTTTCTGCAGCATCGTTACCCACAACACGGATGTCCGTTCCAACGGTAGCCTTTTCTGGCTCCAGATGCAGCGATGGCACTGACATGTGCTTCACGTCCTGCAAATATAAACTATCAGTAAGAACCCCCGGTAATATTCACACTGTATGTATGCTTACTGCCGGATTGAATTGGAAGAATCCAAAGTCATGAACCGGATCACGATAAATGGGGATCACCCGAACTTCTTCGTTGTTCTGAAAAACGGCCTCTGCATCCTGCAGACACAAAATTCCATCAATATTCGCCACCTAGCAATTAAAGCCTTTGCCACCGTACAATCGGCCCAGGTCCCACGACGTGGCGGTTCGTCAGGATGATGCCCTTCTCCGCGTCTACCACAAACCCTGTTGCTGAGCCGTTGCCAGGCGACTCTGTGTCAAAAAACTATAAAGTCCAATCAGTACAGTTGTTGACGTCAGCAGCAGAGATCCCTTCTCACCTTGGGCGAATTGAGCTTCAAGCTCACGATAGCCGGCACCACACGCTCCAGCGTGGCTTTCCAGTCCAATTTGTTCTGGTTTGCCTCGGCTGCCACAAGTTCCGCCGCCAAGCGGTCGCTGAGTTTACGTTCACGTTCGATCTCCAGGTCCCTTTGCTGCTTCTCCTGCTTACTCTGACGCTCCGTCATCACAAACAGGTAGCCAACTCCAGCCGCAGCCAGTGCTGCCACAGTCATCTGCGCATTCTGCGTGGCTGTTTATAATAAATAAAACCAAATTTGTCAGCTTTAACCGCTCAATTGCAACAATCTCTCGGATTGCCACGTACTTGAGGGTGAAAAGGAGGAGGAGGAAGAGGAGAACGGTCGCGTCAGCGTCTGTAACGCCCGTGGACGTCGAGACAACCGCGTGCCATTGTCACCATCCCGTACTCGAGGCACTGGACACGCAAGCGAGCGCCGCGCCGTCGAAGCCGCACGTGCTCCGGCCTTCCACATTGGTCCCCCGGGTCTTGTGTTCAACTGGCTCAATTTTTTTACTGATCTAATTTTAATATACCCATAATAATAAAGGCACTCGACCCAAAATGTCGGCGGCCATGCTGAAGAAGATGCTGCTGGACGCAGCGGCGGCGCTCAAGGCCGAGCGCTACCAGGAGGCGCAGGATGCTGGTCGTCGCGTGACGCAGTTCGACCCTAACAATTTTCAGGCTTTTATGTGTGTGGGGCTGGCTAGTTTCCATTTGCAGGAGGTGTGTGGGCTATACCTACTGTGTGTTTTGCTGTTGATATTGACTACTTAAGTATTGCGCAGTGGGATGACTGTGAGGACGCATTTCGTCGTGCTGCTGATCTGAAGCCAGAGTTGCCTGCACCTTGGAAGGTAAAGGAGGTCTGGTTTTTATGCTTGTAGTGATTGGAAACTGATGTGAAGGTTTGAATAGTATCTTGTGGACCTGTTCGAGGCCAAGAAAGACGTGAAGAGCAAGTTGGAACCGCTGCAGAAGCTTGTGGATATCAATTTGAGGTGCAGATGGGGATCAGTAATGAAACGTAATTACTCATACTAATGATTTTGATGGTTTAAAGGAGTAAGAAGCTGAAGAAATGCCAGAAGTGGGTGGCTGAGGTGGCAGCCACTGCAATGGAGTTGAAGATGCTGGCGAAGGTTTGTGTTGTGCTGTCTGACGTAGTTTCAAACTGGTTTAACTTATATCTGTGGTTCGTGTAGGCTTTTGATTCATGGTACGCACTTGTGGGTGAGCAGGATGGAGATTTAGCGCAGCTTTCACTCGAGAAGACCCCCAACGAGGAGCTCCCGGATCCACTAAGCATATGGCTAGATTTGATTGAGTTGCTGCAGGTGCGGTACTGTATTGGATATATCTTAGATCATCGGGGTGTTGTCGAAAGAAATCCTAAAAGAATACTATGTTCGTGTAGCGTCCAGGGTTTGATCTATCAGAATGCTCGGGTAGCTACTCTATGGCAGCTATATCGAAGCAGTTTTTTGCTGTTGCAGCTCGTACGGACTGGGCAGCTCAGACTGATGAGATCAGCGCTCTTCGAGTGAAAGTGGACGTCGCCATTGCGTTCTTCATGCGTTTTCATCTGGATGCCTTGAAGGAATCGAAAGCAAAACCTGCTCTTCTTAAGACGGTGGATTCGCTAGCAGTGTCGATCGTTGAGTGGTTTCCTGAAGCAAAAATCCCGGCAGAGTTCTTGCTTCTCCGGTCGGAAGACCAGGACTCGCGTACGTTCTGATATACTATTCCTACATTCTGTACTTGTGTTCACGTGTCATCCGTACTAACCACGGATTGAGATACAGCAATTGAATCGGAGAAGGCTTCGGAGATTGGAGCTTGGTTATCTGATCGTCATCCTAAGAGTCCTATGGCTCTTGTGTTCCAAGCTATCGAGAGTTTGCGTGCAGGTGACAGCATTCAGGTATATTGACATATATTTACAAATTAAGGCAGCTGCTGACGGTGTGCTTCGCCTTGTTGTGCCAGGCTCGAGAAACATTTGTTGAAGCGCTTGCAGGGTACTCCTCTTCATCCTTTCAAGAGTGTGCTCTTTGCATCCGCGTTCAAGTTGAGCTTGCGTCGATCGCGCTTGCGTCACGCGATGTGGAAGGTTGCCTAAATCGGTTAGCATTGTCGAAGAAAGTCGTTGCAGACAAGATGCTGTCACTGGGTTCGGAAGGCCCGCTTCCAGATTTGTAAGGATGCTGTATATTCTCGAAGGGCTAATAGTGTTGCCTAACTCCAATGTTCCGTGCATAGATACTCGGATCCTAAGTTGGAATTTATGACGGCAACTGCATTAGAATACTCGGGTGATGCGAATAAAGCATTGGAGCTCTACCGCAGTGTCATGGGTGGTGGTGATGCTGCATTGGCAGTGCAGGCGACAATTGCTGCAGCAGAACTTTTGTTAAGAAAGTCACAACCAGCGGAGGCCATGACGGTCATTGCAATGTCTGGAGTCTCTGAACTTCAAGTATGCGAAAGCACGAGTGCCGTCCTGGAGTGCACTCGAGGATGGCTTCAGTTTCAGACTGGTGGTCTCGACGAGGCTCAAACGCTGTTAGAAACAAACGTGGGCAAGATTTCACCCACTGATGCTATTACCAAGGGACGTATGCTGAAGCGTTTGGCGATTGTATACTGGCATTTGGGAGGCACTCACCAAATGGCAAAAACTGGGTGCTTTGGCCATTTACTACAAGCTGCGAAGCTGACGCCATCTGACACTGAGATCTTCTCGTGGCTGGGGAAATGGTATCAAGAAGTCGCAAAGGATATTCTGCGCGCAGAGAAATGCTTCCTGAAGGCTCTATCGATTTCTGTTGTAGATGAATTGGCCGGTATGGCTCTCAGCAATCTGTATGAACTGCAGGGTAAGTATGAGGCGAACGTGAAACTTTGGGAGCGGGTGACAGAGGATCAAGAGACTGCTCCGACGTGGGCCCTTCTTCGATTGGTGCAGCACCTGGTGACACAAAATGACGAGACAGCAGTGGCAAAAATGCACTTAGTGCTGCGCAATGATCCGGTGAATGCGCAGTACTGGGTTATTCTGGCACATATCTACCAGAATTTCGATAAGCAAGTATCTGCGCAGAGATCGTATTTGAAAGCCATCGAGTTGGGTGAAGACGGCTGGTGTGTTCGTTGTGAACTCGCCCGAATTGAAGGTTCGCTACTGTTGTTTGAAAACGCTTTGGAACGTATCAAACCGGTTGTTACTGGCGAGTTGCTTGATGGTAAACCCGACGTGACTGTTGCGACCATGATTTACGCCGACTTACTTTTCCAGCAAGCTAAATATTTGTGCTCTGAGGGATTGTACGGCAACGCTGCGGTTAATTTGAAAGAGGCGTCGCGTATGATGAAAGAGCTGCCATCAACTTCACCCCTTTCTGGGTCAGTAGAAGCATGCAAGCTGATCGGTGATATTCACTGCTTTGCTTTCTACTTGTCGCCTGATAATTTTTCTAGCGAAGGATCCAGCTGGGTGGGGTTCATTAGCGCAGGAAGGAAGGCATACGAGGCCGCTATTTTACTTGCAGACAAGAGCGGAAACGATATTTCGGATGGTTGTGATGTGGCGGCAGCGGAAAGATACTACGATATCGGTCTAAGCTACTGGTATGAAGCCCAAGCTCTAAGCAATATGCGTGGAATTCCCACATCGGCTTTCTTAAACGAGGCGCAGTCTGATGCAGGCTCTACTGTCTCAAAGCTGAAGGCAAGCGCGTCGACTAACTTCAAGTTGGCTCTTCAAAAAGATCCGTCGTGTGCGATGGCTTGGAATGGCCTGGCACTGGTGTCGGACAATGTTCTAGTAAAGCAATTTGCCTGGTCACGAGCCATTCAAACTGGCACAAGCAGTGACGCTACGTGGGCCAATCTGGGCATGTTTTATCTGACCCAGGCTGATGCTGTACCATCGACGGCCGCTTTGGCACAGAAGTCGTTTCTCCAACTGCAGAGCATGAATCCAAGCAACCCAAGCATGTGGAATGGCTATGGAATGCTGGCTCGTCGCCAAGCAAACTCGACAGTTCAGCAAAGAAAAGCGATTGAAGCGTTCGATTGCGCTTTACAGACAGGGTTGGACCTGGATGCTTTATTGGGTTTAAGCATGGCATTACTTGATTTTGGTGCGAGCGTCGACGAATCGATCATTAACTCTCCAGAGCACGGCAACGAGCAAGCAATGTTCTATCTCAAAAAGTACCTTGAACGGGATCCATTTAACGGTCGCGCATGGCATGCTCTCGGTGTCGCGCAGCATCGTCTTGGACTCTACACCGAAGCTATGGGATCTTACGACCGAGCGGGTTCATCGTCGGAGCCACCTGAGAGTCTAGAATGGAACACTCTGGTGACAAAACTCGGTGAGCTGTCCACTAAGTCTCAAGATGCTAAGGCGAACGAGGCAGAACTTGTGGGGCAGCTTGCCGCCCAGCTTGACCCCTCGACGGATAATTCCGCAGCAGTCAAAACGATCGTGAAAGCACAGATGTTGTATCACCAGTCGAAAGCAGGAGAGGCGCTGGATTTGCTTCAGACTCTGCTGGTGCAAGACGATTCCCAGTCTACTCAAACCGAAGCCATTGCTCTCGTTGGTCTTTCATTGGCAAGCTTATTGATGGACGAATTCACTTCGAAGGCAACTGATGGTGCTGCTATGTGCAAGGAGCGCCTTTTGGCTTCTATTGATCGAGCAGGCCCAACTTTTACTACTCGCGATTATCTCAATATGCGGGTGGTTGAGCTTCATGAACGCTGGGTCGGTGAGGATAATGCCTATTTGACGCGTCTACAAGCGCTGTCGCAAGCTACAGATAGCGCCAACTCCAGTACGCTATGGACGCGGTTAGCCCTCGCAACGGTCGATTCGCAAAATCTCCAGGTGTCGAGTTGCCTCGTGGAGTACATGCGCTCGGCTGCCAGGGAGATATCATCCCCTGGGAATGAGACAGCGGATCGCAATCTCCTCGATGCGCTGTTGGGATTATTCAAGGCTGATTCAACCGGGGTAAATGGGCTGTGCTTGAATGCGCAAAAGTTGATTCGTGCTGAACCTTGGAATCCGCGAGCTTATGTTCTGGCTGGAGCAAGCGTTCTCAAGCGGATGAATTTTGAAGCGAGACAAGAGACACACGATGAGACTCTTCGCCAACTCATTCGCTTGTTGCAGACTGGATTGGCACTAGCTGTTGCTGCTGAAAACGAGTACGACGCCGCTCAGATAGAATTGTTAAGTAGCTACTGCTACATTGAGCTGGGCGAACAGGATCAGGCAATGGTCATCTCTGACCATGCTCTGAGCCGAGTGGAAGCAGGCACGAAGAATGGCGCCATGACGACTTCAGTGAACACTGATCTACTCGTAGCTCGATTGCTCATGATGCCAAATCCAGCCAAGGCGCTCGAAAAGTATCTGGGCATCATCTCTGCACTTTCGGGCAGTTCTGTGCCTTCGAGTCGGCTCGTTCCGATTCTAGTTGAGCTTGGTGGCGTATATGAGGAACTTCAGCGCTTGGATGCTGCTATCGCTGTGTGGAAGCTTGTTGCTTCGCTTACTGCGGTCAAGTCCACTGGATCCACAGAAGGCGATGATGATATGAGCAGTACTACCACCGCCTTGAGTACTAACAGTGATGTTGCTGCCTGCTTCTTGGCAAACTTGCGACTGGCTCTCATCCATGGCAAAAAGAACAACGTGAAGCCGGCTCGGAAGCATATCAAGGTTGCTGTTACACTGGCCGAAGCTACGTCTGACTCAAACTCATCAACGGTTGCAGCATTCGTTGAGAACGTTCTGGTGAACTAGACACTTTCATGCGCTTTATGGCTCAAAAATGTTAACATCAACAACAGTTCCTTTGGTATTGTTGCGATGTAGTAATATTGTGTTCATTACATCTAGACGGTGGCATCGTGCGGACCAAGTGCTTGCAACAGGAAATACTCGTCATCCGGAAGAATAATCAGAGTGTAGTTGTTGCTGCCATTGCCCACGTATCCATGTTCTCGTCTGAGCGACTTATTTGTCCCATTCCTGCTTTTGTTCGCCTTGGGTTGTACCCACGATACGAAGATGTCCGGGAAGCCCCAGACTGTCACTGCTCCCCAAGGAACCTCCCCACTTATAACAGCACGCTGCACCTTGCTCACAATTGCCGAGCAGAAGGGAGCAGCGATTAAACCGCGCCAGCGCACAGTTGTGATCTCACTATTAGGTTCACTCTCGAACGAAACCGGGATCCCTGTAAACGTCGACACATACTCTTCCTGCTTCTTTCTCTGCAGTAAGTCAGGAAGACCACAAGCCACCATTCCCAACCAGTCGTACGCTTCTTGTAGCGACGCTCGCAGTATATCTCTTCCCTCTGCTCCATGCTCTTCGTTCACAGCTAGCTGCTTATAGAACGCGTCAAATTTCGGCAGAAATACGTCTGTGAACGTCGTCATCTTGGCATTGAGCTCAACACGTGAGCGTGGGATCTGGTCGTCATCCCCAAACAGGATCGTGCGTGCCGAGCCCCGCTCGTTGTACGCGCACAGCAACATCTCCAGATCTTCAAACTTAGTACTCAGGCATAGTCTAACTCGATCTCTGAAGGCATTTTCTGCTTCAGTGAATGTGGGTGACGTCAGGTCCAGTGTGATCACGTACTTCTGAGCACGCTTCGAGTGTGCCGACCTGCTCGCAGCAGGCACCGCCTTGCCATATTTCTCCCCAACAATCCCTAGCTGTTGGTACGTGTCTACATCCACCAGTAACAGCAACTGACCCGAAGGCAGCAGCATCGCCGACTGCGAAGCGTCCACCGTAGCATTCTTGGCCACCATGAATACTGTGCCACCATCTGTCAGATACTCTCGGATGAATGTAGGTGACAGGAACATGTCCACAGACGCCTTCACCTCATAGTAAAAGCCTGTTTCCCATTGTAACGATTGTGCTGTCGCCTTCCCAGCCTTCGACGAAAGATAAACCTCCAGCTGTTGGTTGAAAGCGTGTCCGTTAATGACGCTTTCATGGCGAGATGCTGAATGAGAGAAACGCGAATGCCACACAAGAAGACGAGAAGAAGGGTATGCAGTATCCGGACTGCTCTGCAGCAGCGCACTGGTTCCTTGTAGCCTGGCGCGACGCTGCGCAGCATTGCGTCGAACAGCTTTACCACCACTCACCATTTTTTTTGTAAAGCAGTTTTACCAGCACTCAGGTAATGGTACAGTGTACCATTCGTACGTCAGCCGCTTGAGGCAAGTTGTAGCAAGTTCCCCAAATGGTGCGGCTTGGGGAGTCCAGCAAACCCGGTAAGCATCATGTCAGACATGCATGATTCATGCAGCATGTCCGGTTGAAAGCTGTGGTCGTGGCCATCCGCTGGAGTTGGTCGCATTGAGGTGCGGCAAAAGGCCAGGCGACAAATGACGAGGAAGAAGATGGAAAGCAACGGAGCCCGTGGAATCAGGCCTGGTGGCTTGAGCATCTGAACGCTGAACGTTCCAGCAGAGGACCGGTGGCAACCGATATAACGGCTCTCAAGACACTTGTCGTCAATACCTGACAAACTTAATGTTTTGGTGACTCGAAGCAAGAAGGAAACATCAGTAGATTTGAATTTTTCAGACCCGATACCCCGTGGAAGCCAGCATGGCTACATTGGCCACATTGAAGACACTTTGGCCCTAACGGCCCAGTGCCGGTTATTTGTAAAAGCAGAAGCCCACGGTAGTCAGCGGAAGTCGTGTCCGGCCACTTGCAAGTGTCCGACGGTTTTCTCATTCCTCTTCCTCGGGTGGTCGAGTTCGCGTTCATTTCGCGTTGGGCCACAAGTCCGGAGTGATCCCTCCCACTCTTGTCCGGCGTGGATTTTCCCAATTCCTGCTCTGTACACATGCAGCCGTGGTCGGGCGGTCGTCCAGGCCGCGAACGCTCATCCAGCGTAGTGCTGCTGGGCAAGCTGTCGGCTATTGTGCGGCGCGGCAGTATATTCCAGGTGGATCCGGAAGACGTACGAGGTAGTAGCAGCAGCAATAGCCGCAGCAGCATCAGCAGCAACAGCAGCAGCAGCAATTTGGACAAGGAAATCGATGATGAAAAGCCGCCGCCGGCTAAAACTCGGCATTTGCGGCGCAGTAGCGTCGGCTCGACGCCTACGACGCAGTCTAATATGACCATGTGGGACCCTAGTGAGAGCTCCAACGGCAGAGGTGCGAACCAACGGCTCAAATTTTATCCGGCGCGGCCTCTGGTGGCGTCGGCCTTGGCAAAGCCATTAAGTCACGCGGAACTCATGCGGAGGGCAACGCTCGAGGCCATGATGGGGGAGTTCAACGAGGTGCACGCGAGCTTTGCACCGTCCACGATGTTACCGGACGTTCTTGAAGAGAAGCCGGAGGTGGAAAGGACCGAAGACGAGATGGACAACAACGAGCAGGAGAACCTCGAGGAGGAAGAGCGTCGTGCTGCACATTGTTCTGATGAGGACGTTGCGGACGGTGACAAAAGCGAGGAAGACAACGAAGACTTGCTGCATTTCGACCATGTGAACTTGCCCGCCAGCGTGCGCACGTTGATGAACCGGATCAAGAGTGAAAGTCTACTGGACGAGGCGGCCGTTCCTGGATTGAGTGCTGCAGATGCATCAAACCAAGACGACAACGACGAAGAAGAAGATGATGAAGAAGATGTTGACGACGTTGACGACGCAGAGGAACTAGAACTGGACGTCGACAACACTTTCGTCGACCAGGAAAGATTCAGCAGCGAAGAAGAAGAGGCCTTGATCCCGGTGCAAGAGCTGAGTCCCGCTGAGCACAGGTTATTGCAGCGACATCGATCTCGCCTGCTGAGCTGTGCTCATGAACAAGCTGCGTTGTCCGCGCAGGACCAACTCACATCGAGTGTGCGACGGTTAGTGATCGAGCTGCAGGACGACTCGGAGCAGATGAACAAACCGCTGTCTCAATCCCACGGGATACGCCTCAAGTCCAGGGCGCCTCCTACTCGACGGAGAGCAGGGTCTTGTCCGAGTGCGTACGACCTTGGCATCCCATCTCCTACTTCAATGCCTACGCCACCACCGATAAGCCCCACAATTCTTCCACAGGAAATGCATCCGGCCAAGAAACACAAGAAGAGTGCGTTCTCGAGGATCGGCCCACGCGTCCTAGAGACACTTCATTTACGCAAGAAGCGCAAAACCTACCTCTTCACGGACGAAGAACTGGAAACGATCGAAGGAGCTCGATGGAAGATTGTGGAGTTGGCTTTCCGCTTCGGTGGCAAGCACCGATCATATCTGGTGCAAGCAATTAACATGTTCTTCCCCCTGCTCAAGTATGGCCGCCGTGGAGGAGCTCATGCAACTCGGCTACACTGCAATTGCTGCGGAACGTTGCAGTGGCAACACAAACGAGGTGGTCTAAGTGAAGCAGTGGATTTGGCTGAAGTGCTTCAGGTGTTGGATGGACGGCAGACGGGAGTGTTCCGTAAGTACCCGTCTACCAGTGTGCTCGAGGCATGTTCATTCTCCGTTGTGTTCCGAGGACGTACGTTAGATCTGGAGACCCAGAGCTCAAGCCATCGTGACTGGCTGGTCAGTGCCCTTCGAACTCTGGTCGCCTACGCACGCCGTCAACGCCGCATCGAGCATCAAGCCATCGCTGAACGAACGATTCTTCCTCTAGAAGACGATCTGTTGCCACGTCCGTCGCCATCCACTGCCCGAACCTCAAGACTGCCATCTTCTTTAGCAAGCCAACCGACCCGACAGCTGGATGATGCTCCCATGATGTCAGCCATGCCTCCTAACTTAAAAATCCGGACTGTTTACTAGCTCGATGCAAGAAAGACGCTTTCTGTTAGACCAAGTGACAAGCATGTGTAAGATAAATAATACTACAAGGCAACACCATTGAATCCATCCATCCATGAACACAGTACCATGAATTATAAAGATCCACTCAAATTGCGCCGTTACGAAATTCAGCGGTCTCGACAGCTTTCTTCACCTCGTTCAACTGCACGACAGCATCAACACGGCTTGGGATCGGATCTCGAGACAAACGAAGATACCTTTTGAGAATGCCAATCGAAGTGAGAACTTCTTCAGATCGCGGGCAAAGCTCCTCGGCCACGTCTTCAAAGGTCTCGTATGCGCCTGCCGCGTGACTTTCGTCATCGAGCCGTTTGGTTGACAAATATCCGTGTTTTTGAAGCACACCGCGGATGATCTGGACTTCATCAATCCCCGGGTCGGTCACGGAGGCGTTGCCTTCAAGCTCTACGAATGCCTGGGCGTTGGTGGGATCTGCTACTCCAATCCACCGCAGGAAGTCAGGAGCGACCTGGGCGATACTTGTCAGCTGCTGTTGTAGCTCTCGATACAGTAGCGTTGGGGCCAGCGACCCCCCATTGACTGCCAACGAAGAGCTTGTTTCGTTTGAACCATTGATCCCGCACACATCAGAACTTGCACCACTACTATCTTCCCCACTTGTCGCTGGGCCGTTGCCTAAAACGACGCGCAAGTTGAGAGATGCAATAGACTGTGTGGGCAATAACCCGCTCTGAACCCAGCAAGTCTGGATAAGGTGCTTGTCAAGACTGTGAAGAGCCACGTAAAACCAGTGAAAGACGTTGCGAGTGTGCAAGTGGCGCTGCGGGTGGAAGCCACGAGGGTCTTGGTTCATCACGCTCTGCCGGTAATTGTTGAACAACGTCTCTAGCATCTCGCTGCGGAACCGTGCCTTGAAAGCTTGGATAATGCCAAGATGGCACGGGTGGAATCGTGGGATCTTAAAATTCGGCGGCAGGAAATAAATCTGGATATGGTCGTACACGAAAAACGTGCGCTGGTCTCCCTGCGAGTCTAAGATCATGGCTGCTTTAACGTGAGGCACGGCCGAGTCCAAAACCACTCGGAATGTGCGTTTGCGTTCCTTTGCTACCGCGTTCAGTGACTTTAGCATGCTCACAGTCGTTTGTGCCACCTGCCAACCCGTCTTTGAGTATCCGTACTGGATATTGTACATCTCCTTGGTGTCAATTTTCTCCAGCAGCAATGGGTTCCTGTCCGTGCCAATTACTTGCAAATCATGTTTCTCTCCAGCTGCACTCACAAACAACGAGACTGTGTATCTGTTGTTTCCAGTTCCATTGACTGCATCAGGGACAGGTGGTTTGTACGTGACTGCAAATTCCCCTCCGATCCAAATATCCTCCAGCTCCACATTAGTGAAAGCATAATGGAGCTCTCTCAGCCTCGTCTGGACATCCACACTTTTGATCACACTCTGGTCTCCTCCACCGGGTATCTGTTTGCTACTGAACGAGCCGAATCTGGTTCTGTATCCGTCCAACCAGCCATTGGAGCCTGTGAACTTCTGCAACGCCTGCTTCACCTTATCAGGCAGCGCCGCATAGGGTTCCTGCACGATTTTACAGGCCAACTCCATAGCTTTATGCTGTAACACAGTGCCTGTAAGTTTGGTATCGGGACTGGAGACTTTCACCTCCATCCGCCACTTGTGAAGACATTCGTCCAACACCCGCAGATCGTACGTGCATCTCGTGGTTTTCCTCTTCTTCTTCGTAGCATCAGCTGAGTCTGTTTCCGTGCGAATCAGATCCTCCTGTCTGCATATGTTAGTGATGGTGGTGCGTCCCACACGGAACTTCTCGGCCAGTTCTCGATGTGTGAACTTCTTACTGGCCGCCAAATCCACGACTTCGCGCTTCTGGCCGAGCGTCAGCCGCATGCGACGCCCAAGTGGAAGGCTGGACGTACCAGAGGCTGCTGCAGTCGCAAGACCATCATTCTGCTGTACTACAGCAGACTCCGGAGCGAAATTACGCCCAGCATCCGTCATGATGGCACTCAAGTCTTCCACCATGATGAACCACAAAAGGGAGGGGTCGGTATTTTTGATTGTGACTTGGTTTGTGTAGGGAGGGAATTCTCCATATAAATTTTAGCCAATGAAAACACGTTATTTGAACGTACTTAAATGAATGCATAATGACTTCAAGTAAGATTCTATTTAACTTACGATTACTATGTCCTCATTGACAAACTTACAGTCGTAATCTCAGCTATGATGTCAATTGCAGGCCAACCAGCATGAGTGGCAAACCCAGTGCGTCCGTGCAGGCGGCGTTCGGCCTCTTCGACGATGACAGCAGCGATGAAGAGACGTTAGTGACGCCACACGAGGTTGTGCACATCGCCCCCGCTGTTTCTACGCGTTTACCTGTTGCAGAGGAGGAGAAAGATGCGATTTCTGTGACCAAAAGTCTGTACGAACCTTGGGATGACGTTAAGCCACTGGCGGTGGGGCCTATAGACCTAGTGACGAGCTTCAATGGAGTTGGAGGATCCCGTGGATACGTAGCTACAAGAGACCTGAAGCCAGGCACTCAAGTCTTGGTGGAACAGGTGTATGTACCTTGGCCAAGTGACGTGGAGACTTCAGACCCGGAATTCTTCCTAGCTACGATGGAGTCGGTGCTGTCTCGACCGGACTATGCTGACATAATGGATCACCTTGCACACTTGTACCCTGAGAAGCTCAGTGAGCTTCCTGGTCAGTTACTGGCTGCAGGCAGGGAGAAGTACGGCCCTCAAGTAGACGAACTGTGCAGGAACTTTAGCGAGCTGGCGCTGTCGCACGACCAGGTGCTGCAGAATGCGTTCGCCATGCAGTGCAACGCCTTCGACAGCGGTGTGTTCTTGTATAATGCGATGTTCAACCACGAATGTAACCCAAACTGTGTCAAGTTTACGCCAGAGAATGCTGGGCCGGAAGGCGGCGTGTCCGAGGTACGAGTGGCACGACCGATCGCCAAGGGGGAGCAGCTTACGATCTCGTACTTGTACCCGCGGGAGCAGAGTCATGAGAACCGACAAAAGAATCTGTGGGAGCAATTTGGCTTTAAGTGCAGCTGTGCGCTGTGCGAGCGTGGAGACAGCGTGCTGCTTCCGCCTCCAAGTGCAGGGAATGACAGCCAAGGAACGAAACCTGAAATGCCAGACTTGGAGAAGGTGCTAGTTGGAGCTGAAGAGGTCATCAAGGCGAACCCTGAAAGTGCTGCCGATGCGCTCTCTGTGGCGTTGGAGACGCTGTCTGACGCTCTAGAGATTGTGGCTCATGACCACTTGGTATTTATGCGCATCCACAAGCTGGTAGCTGACTCGTGTGACCTGCTGCTGCGTGGGAAAACCGAGCGGGTTTGCGAGTACTCGATCCTGTTCTTGCGCAGCAGTTACGAGCTGCTGGAGCTTCAGCGGATGTACCTGAACCCAGACCACATTGATCTTGCGCGTACGCTGAATGATGTTAGCCAAGGCATCCAGTTGCTGCTTTCGTACGACCCGAAGGTGCTGCTCACAGAGTTTCCAGAGTGGAAAGACTTTCGTCAAGCTTCTGTAGTCGAGAATCAGTATCGTCAGGAGTATAGACGGCTAAAGCGGATGTACGAATAGAATTGTGGTCCCCGGTTGCAATTCAAAAGAGATAGGAGGTACCTGTGTTGACCGATTGCTAGAAAATGTCTGGCATTCTTGGTCTCTAGGAGCCTTGTCCTAGAGCACCAACAGTGGCGCTTGTTTTACTGCACTTGAGTCTACTCGTAAATTGTAGAGATTTTATCTTGCCGTCGCCAAAGAGGGAGATTATCCTTTTACAGATGAAGCTTGCTGAGTTCCACGTTCAAACTTCCCAGCTTCCACACGGCAACACGGCCATCAAGTGCTTAAGTGAAAACAACCAAACAGAATCAGCGCCTCAGCATACCGTCACAAGTCAGTCAGCTTTCATTCTAGCGTACCAGACGTGGAGAATTCCGAGACACTGCCAGAGGCAGATTTCACATAGGGCTGGACGCATGTGATGTTGCTCTCGTGTTTCCTGTAATAGGAAAACAAATTAGTTGCCAAAATACAGCATTATCTGCAAGGCAACATTGAACGTACATCCACAGCATATTCTTGTCGTGCTGGGTAGCATCAGAAGATTGTCCACGCGTCACCTTGCTTTCAAACAGGCTACGAGCTGTGATTCATCAGACGCACGCATAAAAGATCAGCTGACCGCAAACTCTCAAACACCTGGTCAAGATCGTACCAGCACTGAAGCCACCAGAGTTTGTCTTCACAGCACTCTCAGTCGGTTTCTTGTCAACAAACTCAGAGAACGACCTGAGAAAATATACACACTCAGTCTATCCATATTTCCGATATTTCCAGAACATGTGCACCCACAATTCCTTACCAGAAGTTGTTGCCATCCTGGGAGAACAAGAGAGGGTTGAAATCGTAACCCACGCCGACAATCGCAGAACTCGACAGGAACATAATGCGCATCAAAGGCAAGTGCGGGAATCGGATCGACTACAACACAATACTTTCCTCAGTACAGGTAACTCAAGATCACAACGTTCCCACAAAACCCGGTATTACCTGAATCGTAGGGAATTCGCCAGGAGCACCAAAGTGAACAATGTGAATAGACGATCCCTGGCCGGCAAAGGCCAAGCGGTCGCCCTTGGGAGACCACGCAACAGCGTTCACCCAAGCACTGGCATTGTCAAATTCTGCAAGAGGTTCGCCAAACGGAGGCAAGGCTTGAAACGGACCAGCATCCGACGATCCATCGACATCGTTGATGTGTGCCGAGAAAACGCGGCACTTGAGATCCGTGCTTCCGGTTACCAGCAACTGGCTGTTCGGGTGCCAGTCCAAGTCCGTAACCCTGCATAAAAATACACCAATCAGCCTAATACCTCATCAAAATGTAGCCAAGTTGAAGCTACGTACGTGGACTTGTGCTTCTTGATGATCTTGCTGACCCACCAGTTCTCCGCCGCCTGGTAGTAGCACACCGACACGCACTTGGCTCCACTGCTCACTGCAAACTTCTTGCCTACACACAGTTATACAATTTAATTAGCAATAAATTAACTTCAATTTGCAATGTTGCCATTTCTTACCATCAGGACTCCATTTCACGTTCGTAGCGGCGCGAGTGATACGAAGCACCACAAGCAGCGGCTTCCATTGACGATAAGCAGCCTCATACTTCCACACAAAGGCACTACGGTCATGCGAGCAAGACACAAGCTGGTCGTGCACTGGAGACCAGTCTAAACCGCTCACGAGCATGTCGTGCTCCGTGAGAACCGCCTCCTTGCGCCATTGTTTCAGGTCTGCAGCATGGCACCCAGAGTAGATCCAGATCTCGTTGGAGTTGGGGCAGATGGCCAGCTTCGAGCGGTCCTTGTTCCACGCGTGGCACGAGATACCGTCCGCCAGTTGGAAGAGATTCGCGTCGCCCCCCGCTACCATGGTGCAGTGCTTTTCGTCTTGCTGTTTGTATCAATTCTGACTCCCTTTTGATCTGGGAGGATTATGGTGTGGTTCTTGTATAGAGAGAAATGTCTCCAATATCTCTGTAAAAGAACTGCTTCAACCTTGGTGTGACGCACATCATTTATAATGTGCACCACCTCAAAACGAAACATTTAGAATTTGAATCGCCCAGCGCGCGTTGGTAATCCGACTACCCTCGACGTCCCCAAGGGGCTGGTCGACTTGAGGGCTCTATGGAGTCTCCAGACAGCGACTTGACTCCAACTGGCGGTCCGTATCCAGAGGAGATTTTACTCGAGGCATTTAACTTGGAAGTACGTGCTGAATGTGGATAATACGCGAGTTATAAACATTCTAACGAACAGTTGTGGTGCGTGTCAACTGTATAGTGGGAGGCCATCGACCTGCGATGCCAGAGACTGCGAAAAACATGGCAACAGTTCCTTCTAATGGAAAAGATGGAGAAGGAGGAGCTACAATACAAGCAACATTTGCGTAAACTGAAGCGCCAGGAACAGGAGAAGCAGGAGCGAGAGAAGGCTTTACGTCGTCAACAAGAGGAGAAGGAAGCTCAAGACAGGGAACAGGAAAGGAAAGCAGCTCTGACAAAGAGTCAGAAGAAGCTGAAGAATAGCATCAAAATGGGTGGAGAGTCTGTATCTATCAGGAAGGAGAACACAAAAGTGAAGCCAACGGTGGTGAAGGCCAAGAAACAGGTTCAAAAGAACCAGAAAGCGAAAGCAGCTGCTCCCAAGAGAATTACTCCTGTTAATTTGTCGCCAGTGGAGTCCGAATACTACTCAGTTTCCGAGGAGAATCAGGGTGACCTTGGTGGCTATGACAGCCCACCTCCTGAACTACCAGACGACGGGCTACTAAACCTGTTATCGCTGGATAAGGGAAGCGATTCGGATGTCGATGATGAGCCGTCTATGGTGAGTTTAATTCTGCCAGCCGCTGAAGACTCTCCGAGACGTCAGCAATCGCCGTCGAAGAAGAAAACATTGACGCCGCGGAAGCGGTTTGCGAAGAAAAAGGGGCCATCCATTGATTTCAATTTTTCGAATGCGGAAGCAAAGCGGCAGGCTAAGGCTGAGATGGAAGCTGCTGAGCAGGAGGAGAGCGATGGTGCAGAGTCTGAACCTGAGCCAGCGCCATCTACTTCTACTCCACAGAAGCGCTTGAAGCGGCGAAAAGATCAGAAGGAAGGCCACGCTGCTGCACTGGGAGGAAAAAGTTTGATGGCGACTATGGCAAACACTGCGATTCCAATTAAAAAGAAGAAGGGGGCAGGGAACTCGATAGCCGACAAACCAACAAGTAGTTCTGATGTAGGGAAAAAGAACCCACGAACTAAAGGCAAACCCCTGCCAAAAAACGGAAAGACGTCAGCTGAAGCCGAGGAGAATTCGACTGTCACGCCAACAAGGAAGAAGGTTGGTAGCAGAAGTGAGCCGATGTCAATTAAGCAACGGCTGGCGAATGCGGAACTACTTGCTCGGATTAACAAGATGCAAGATATTAGCACTCCAAAGGTGCTGGGCAAAAAGTCAAAGAAGACTCAAGGTGCAGATACGTTAGCGGCGAAGCGGGAAGGATTCATGAAGGGCGTAGCGACCGATGTAGCAGCGCCAAACGTATCACAACGAGACCAAATGATGGAGGATGGAGATTTAAACATCAGCTTAAACAGCAGCGGATTAATTAGCGACGATGAGTCTCCGGGCAATTTACGTGCTCGATCTCGAAAGAGACCAAGGGGGCCTGCAGATGGGGATGTAACACCCGCGAAGAAGTTGCAGTTTTTGGAAATCACGAAGCGTTTGGCGAAGTCGCCGATGCCACGATACTTGCGGACTCCAACTCCTTTGATGTCCCCCATGGTCGGAATCAAGCCGAAGGCGGCATCGCCAGGACCTCGTCCGACAAGTGTTCGTAGCACAGCTACTACTCGCCGACTAAACTCAGCTCCTGTTCGGCCAAAGAAAACGACAACTGGAGCGAATAGATTTGGCATCCCAGGAGGTGGCGGCGGTATTGCTTCAAATGGTGGTGGCTTCTCGATGTTTGACGCTTTCGTGAATAGCGGAAGTGGTGGGGCGATTCCTCGGCTGAAAGTGAAAAATTCGGGAAACGTATCACCGTCAGTTTAGCTATTGAAGTCCATATTGTAATATACTACCCGTGGCGCGATTTTGCCATCCGAACTACTAGTAACAATTAAGCGTGCATGTAATAACGTCATGTCCTACAAAGACTTTAACCAGACTTGAGTGAGTCAAGCAACTTCAGTTGTCGAGCGTCTCGGCATGGAGCTGGTTAATCACAT
This sequence comes from Phytophthora colocasiae, assembly GCA_018806915.1. Taxonomy (NCBI): domain Eukaryota; phylum Oomycota; class Peronosporomycetes; order Peronosporales; family Peronosporaceae; genus Phytophthora; species Phytophthora colocasiae. The sequence continues at coordinate 862,784 of JAGKQI010000104.1, read as the reverse complement.
CGACTGAGTCGACATAGCGGTCGGGCACGTGGAGATCATTGTCGATGCTGCTTAGCTCCGACTCAAGCGTGATTCCCGTTAGCACCAGCAAGGTACTCAAGCCACCGCCATTGCCGAATTCAATATCAGTCGAAAGACGGTCTCCCACCTAACAAATCACAAGCTTTAGCACATGATCGCTGTAAATACAGGAATGACAAGTATTGTACCATGCACGTGCGCGAAGGGTCTAAGTTGTATGTGGCAATGATCGTCTGCAGCAGGTCCTGTGACGGTTTACCGCACACGGCTTCAGGGGGGCTACATAGGATCAAACAACACAAAAGTGATCAGTATTTCTGCATTCCAAACACTATCGAGAAACTAAAGCTAATACGTACTGGCCAATGGCGCACTCCAGCATGTGAACCAGAGAGCCTCCACCGGGGATAATGGCGCCATCCGTCGGGAACGTCGAGTCACTGAACGAGATAATTAAATGCTGTCAATGAAAAGGTGATCAATATGTATCCACACGAGTGCAAACTTACGGATTAGTGCCAATGAAGCGGCAGCCAGGGATCTGACGCACACAAGACGTAGCGTATGCCATCTTGTAGTACGAGAAGTATCTTTGCCGAAAAGAACAGATAGGTTAACGGATTGCTTTAGGGCAGCAAGGATCTCTAACCACCTTACCTGTCAAGACCACAGACAACAGCCTTCGTCTCCATGTCGATATCAGGCACATGAGGAAGGCCCTTGATGTCGCTGTGCTCCATTCCGCTGACCTGGTAGCCCTCCAGCTCCAACTCGGTCTTGAGACCAGCCTCGCCCACCATGTACACCTTACCCTCGATCTTGTGTTGCTTCATGTACTGCACTGTTGCCCACGCCGAACTAAAATGCAACACGGTTAGCACCATAAGCATAAGCACGAAAGAATGGGGAAAAAGTCTTACGTCACGATGTCAGCCTCGACAGCGGTGATACCCTGAGAAGCTAAATTACCAAGCATTCATCATCAATTTAAACTGCAAAACTTAAATCCATTGACGTCATAACATACCAAGCTTCTTCACATAGGTGGCTCTGCTGTTGGTGGCGTTGTTGGTCTGCAAAAGACAAAACGTTAAGAGTCTTCACTACTCTCAGCTCCCAACAACTTGATATAACGTACCACAAAAACCACGCGTTTGTTGAGCGAACGCAAGAGGCTGATCATATTGGCAGCTCCCTCAATAGGGGCAGCTCCACGCCACAACACTGTGCCAGATTCAGATTTTCATTTCTTGTGTCAATTTGTCAAAATCCATATCCGTCTCTACGCACCTCCATCACAGTCGAAGAGGAAGGCGTCAAGGCCCTGGATCCACTGCTTAAAAGACTCGCGGGTGAGTCTCTGCGTCATTATCTTCGTGGTGGCCATAATGGATGAGGAAGTGCTGGGACTGCTGGTGTCAAGGGGGATTGCTAACTGAAGCGGATGTCACTGAGGTGGCATGGAGCGTACTGTAGAATTGGATAACGGCTGAGCCCATACAAAAAACAAGATATGTGCACATGTCACATGACGTGAACTACTGCAAAATGTCCATTTTAGACCGAGTCTAGTCACCTATTGTTTGGTATCTCCAAAAATCTGTTTATCTACTGAGGAACAGTCCAGCTGCCGAATTGGCTTAGACGAGCATCAATACGAGCAACAACGTCAGGGTCGAAGCCTTCGATGCCACTTTTGTCCAGAATGGCAAGTTCCTTTGTGGTCAGGTACACCACGTTGTCAGGGTGCAGTGGACGGTCCGTCCGCCAACGCGCCAGGTATAGCCGATCATGACCGCCGTTGCGTGATCCGCCCACGGAGCTACGTCCTCTCCAGATCTCCTGGTAGACAAACTCGATCTCGTCCTTTTCGAGCTCGATTTTGTGGCCCTCGTGGAAGAGCACGTGCTCACGCTGCTGCAGCTTCTGGTACAGCTTGTTGCGCTGGTCACGGGACAGACGCGCAACCGCCTCGGGGTTGATCTTCTTGCCAGCCAAGTCACACAGCACAAAAGCAGCCATGGACTGTCCGAAAAGCGCAGGCATCGTTCCAAGTACGGGAATCACACGGATACGGAAGTTCTCGACGTTACCAAATTCCTCCGGGTTTTGCGCTTGTTCGGCATCCAAAGGCAACAACTTGCAAACGCTCTTCTCGCTCGAGAAGATAGTTGTAATCTCCGATGACGAGACACCTTTCTTCTTCAAGAAATATCGGATCTTGGTCGCCAACGGGTCACCTACATGCATATACAACAAAAAACAATCAGCACTTCATCAAACACCATACGAAAGGTCGAATCACGTACGGACAGCATCCTTGAGTGACCCAATCTGCAGGCGTGTAGGATCAGCCTTGGCACCAGCTCCAGTGGCTGTGATCACCTTGAGTCCTTTGCGGGTCACAGCCTCCAGAAGTGCACATTTGGTCTTGACGTCGTCAATGCAGTCCAAAACGTACGTTGGGTTGCCTTCCAGCAGCTCATCGGCACTATCAGCTTCGAACATGACAGCCATATCCTCAACCTCGCAGTCCGGCACGATCTCGTGAAGATGACGTCTCATGGCCGCGACCTTGGAGAGCCCCACGTCAGCGCGCGTGGCCACTGCGTGACGGTTAAGCGACGACAGCGTCACGTTGTCGAAGTCCACCAGCCTCAGCTTGCCGACACCCGAGCGTGCCAGCATGTGAGCAGCATGAGATCCTACACCACCAAGTCCTACGACCACCACGAACGCGTCTTTAACCTTGGTGAAGCCCTTGGGGCCGAAGAAAGCGGAGATGCGGGACAGTTGTTCTTCCAGCAGCTCCTGAGCTGCAGCGTCCGTCCCGCGGGATGTCACCACTGCGGTCTTGGGCACAGAACTACGGCGCTGCAATGCAATTTGGTACACGTATTGCGCTGCAAGTGCAGCCGCCACACCGACGCCGAACGCGGCCACGAGTTGGCCGCTGCCCACTGTCTTGACCATCGTTTGAAATTATTGGTCACCTGTGATTGGGTCTAGACCAGTAAAGGGTTAACTCTTTTATTCCCACAGCAGTCTCGTTGTACACATCACACTCCGTCTCCGGTTTGATCGCGATCACGTAGTCCATGTCTTCCGCAACCTGTTTGAAGCCGTTACCGATCTGCGAGTAGTACACGCTCCAGTCATCCGCCGTCAGAATAAAGTTCACAATCTGCATGAAGTTGGCGACGATAGCTTCGGCTTGAGCTTTGAAGTAGACGGTGGTAATGCCAACTGTAAATCCAAAGCGGTGTAAATTACCACCAGAAGCCAAGTCTTGAGCATCTTGGTTGTTGTTGCCTTGGGATTAAAACACTCTTGTGCTCGCTACTTGGAATATTGAAAAGTAAGCTCTTTTAAGCGATTGACAAACGAGGTCAGCAAAGCTACCGCTTTCAATAGAGAAAGCGTTGATTAACAGAGGTCTACAGTACCTTCGGGCCTGAAGTTGCTGCTTGGTTCGAAAACTGAGGTTTCTGCTTCGTCACATTTCACGAGATGACTCAAATGGATCTGAATAATGTACATGTAATGAAGAACTATGTAGCGCTCACTTCTTCGGCATATTCAGATTGGAACTCAAAGGTAGAGCAGCGCACGAGCCCCTTACCGGTGCCATTTTTTGCGCGTTCGTGTGGCACAATCAGTTGCACTTCACCGACAGAATGTAAGAAGTACACGTACAGGAATTGGAAGCAAATTAATTGTAAGTTATCAATACTGCAGAAGCGAAGAGCAGCAGGGCTGTTGGCAGCAGCTTCAGTGTTGGCGAGATAATGAGCGCATCGGCATTTTTCATACATGACAATCAAGCACAAGCAACGCCAACTGCTGACGTTTTTTTTCCAAAACTTACCCGCCCAAGATCTCACGCTACCAGAGGTTCGGTCACGACGGCTGTGCGGCCATCAGTACCTCAATACTATTCTCCAGGCATTGCTATACACCGGATAGTAAAAAAAAACAGTGAGTAGGGCCTGTGCATGTCAATAATTTCTGATGGTATCCTCACCAAATCCTTCACTCGCCCAAGCAACTCGGAGTCCAAGCATTCGAGCTGTTGGTGCCATGAAAACTCAATAACGACAAGCACAACAATACTACTACAAACTCACCAACTCCGTCATATATCGGCACATCATGGGGTCAGGCTCAGCCGGGTCCTCAATAACTACCTCAGTTCTCGCTTTCGCCTTCTTCGTACGGGGTTTTGCTTCTAGTGGACCATTTGAACGCCGAAATGACTCTTTCTTCGTTGTAACTTTCGGTTGGGAGGGCACTGCCTCAATGCTCTTCATGCACTCTTCCAGTTTGGTTACAGCAGATTTCGCTGCCAAAGTGCTGCGAAAGGAATGGCTTAAAACAAGAAACATATTAGCTCATGAGGCGAGAAAACTAGCAGCTTTCAACCCGCCTACCGAACAACTTCCATTACTGGATCTAAAGTTTCGAGCCTTTCGTCATCGTCTGGAGACACGTCCGCGACGGGCTCCTCAAGGACTCCATTAGGTGAGCATTTACTGATACTTGGTACGTCACCACTCCCAATCCCATACCCTTCTGGCTCGTATCCTTCAATGTATGGTTCACGGGGTATATTCATCGAATTCTTCCGGTATAAGTAACATTTAGCATTCCAGTGCGCAAAGTTAGTTGTGGTAAAGTACTCACAGAATATTTCGGAATCAGGTTGTTGTTGTTGGCCTGCGAATCCGAAAATGGCAAACGTAAAGCATCCTGACGACGCTCAAAACCGTGATAGGAGCGGACAGCGTCCGGACAGGTTCGATGAACGTAGTCGTGGACCCAGTGCAAAAACTCAAAATGCTCCTGAAAAATACCCTGGACTAGTTTTCGGATGCGTATTTCCTGTAGTACGGAGCCGCGGTTAGAATTTGTCAGCAAAGTTGAGTGTCTGTCTACCTTTCTGATGTCACAGACGTGGAAGGTTCGTCGTAGTAACTTGAAATTGCGCTCGTACTCCATCTCAGTTCGAGCTTGAAAGTTCAGTTGGTGCAGATTGACTTTGCCCGGATACAGGGCATCAAATATCTGGCAATATGCTATCCCATCGGCTAGGTGCTCAATCTGGACAGCAATAGGATCAATATGATTCTATAAGTTTCAGATGGATTAAATGTTTTTATCTTACCTTTGTGTAATCTGTCTGGAGGAACTCGTTAACCCATGCAAGCAGCTCTAAGCGGCCGATACCTCGCCACTTCAGCTTCCGTAGGCTCATTTCATTCAGTAACACCTCCAAGTCTATTTCTATCTCCACACGTTTTTTTAATCAAAACAACATTTGTCAATATGACCTTAGTGGATGTGGGACTGCTATTGATCGTGCTAGGAAGTAACTCGATAGATAAAGCCGTCCAATAATTGTTCAGCAATCTGCGTTTTGGCATCTACTTCTTAATCGAGAAGCGAGCCATACGGGTAATCTCCAGTCTGCAGGGTGAACGTCGCGCACAACGGGTTGGCCACAGCAGTCTCGTTGTACACATCACAGTCCGTCTCCGATTTGATCGCGATCACGTAGTCCGTGTCTTCAGCAACTTGTTTGAAGCCGTTGCCGATCTGCGGGTAGTACACGCTCCAGTCATCCGCCGTCAGCGTGAAGTTCACCACCTGCGAGGCACCAGCATCCAGATGATCTTCGAGAACTTCTTCAACTGCTTTACCTCAGGGACGGAAATGGAGCGATACGGCTGTATGAGGAACAGCATCACCACCTCCTTACCGGCCATACTACCGGAGTTCGTGACGGTGACGGTGACGTCGATGGTGTCGGAGCTGGAGGTGACGTTGGTCTTGCTGAGGGTGAGGTCAGAGTACGTGAAGTCGGTGTAACTGAGCCCAGTACCGATGTCCCATTGCATCTCACAGTAGCTCGTGTCAGCACACTGAGTTGACACGCGGTGGTTGTACGGGATCATGACGTTACCAGCGTCCTTCGGGTAGGTGATCGGCATGCGACCACTTGGATTTACCAGACCGTAGAGAATCTCGGCCATTGCCTTACCTCCTTGTTCACAGGAAAGTAGACCATTTACGACAGCATGGACATTCTCCGGAAGATCACCAAGCAGACGTGGACGACCTTCAAAGAGGACGACAATGACCTTGGTGCCGGTAGAAGCAAGCTCCTTGACGTATTCAATTTGTCCCGCTGGGAGTGCAAGATTGTTTAGATCACCGGTCTTCTCGGCGTACGGGTGTTCACCAATGACTGCAACTGTGTACTCAGCTTGACTGGCATACTGCTTGGCTGTCGTCATGTTCGCTTAGGAATAGTTTCCTTCCGAGTCCAAGCCGTTGAAGTAAGTAACCTTATCGCCAGCGATGCCCTCCATGGCTTCTTTCACCGAGATTCCGTTGGGAAAGTTGTCGTTGCCAGTGTATCCGTGCCAACTCACACTCCATCCACCACACTGGTTCCCGATATTATCAGCGGAATGGCCTGTCAGAAACACCGAAGCGGAAGAATCAATGGGTAACGTGCTGTCATTGTTTTGAAGCAACACAATCGATTCACGGGCCATATCCAGAGATTTCTGAACGTCGTCAGCGTTGCGAACCAGAGCAACGTCGTCAGCACCAGGTACAGGGTTATCGTACAGACCAAGTTGGAGCTTGAGCTTGATGATACGACGCGCCGAGTCTTTGAGGCGGTCAAAATACTCGGGGCTCTCCTCGATCAGAAGCTTCGTTCCGTTTAAGTACGTCGAGTCGTAGCCCATGCTCATATCAATGCCCGTGTGGGCGTACGAGAAGCGAACGGCCTCGTTCGCGTCACGAGCCACACGATGGAAGTTGTTCATGGACCCGATCTCACCAAAGTCACTCACCGCCATACCGTCGTACGCCAAATCTTCGCGTAGAAGCACTTGGAGGATCTTGTGATTGCCAATTACCGGGATTCCGTTAATGGAGATGTAGTTCTCCATCGTGGTGAGCGCGCCAGCGTCAATGGCAGCTTTGAACGGTCTTACGAAGTAGTTGAGCAGATCGAAATCCGAGATCTGGACGCCATCTTGGTCATGTCCCGTAGGTGTCTTGGAGTACGCCACGAAGTGCTTCATACACGCTGCAGTCTGGTTGTTGCTCTGCAGACCGCGAATCACAGCGTCGGCCATGACAGACACGAGGTGCGGGTCCTCACCAAACGTCTCGTAAGTCCGCGGCCACAACGGATTGCTAGCGATTTCGAGAATTGGTCCAAATACCCAGGGGATTCCGGCAGCTCGAGTGTCCTGAGCACCGATGCGACCCATTTCGTAGACCAAATCGGGGTTGAATGACGCGGCACCGTTGAGTTGAGCTCCAAACATCGTCGCGTTCAGGATGAAGCCGGCACCGTGGACGGTATCAATGCCGTACACCATCGGGATGCCATCGTTCTCCTCCATGGAGATCTCCTGGATACGAGTGATAATGTCACGCCATTGAGCGACATCCCAACCCACTTCTCCAGTCACTTCGTTCGGCCCATTGGTGAAGGGTGTAGTCAGGAAGGAGCCAATTTTGAGCTTGGCGTAGTCACGTACCAGCGTCTCATTCAGCGAATAGTCTTCATTCAACATGGCGCTGATACCAACTTGAGCGAGCTGACCGAGAACCTGCTCCGTAGTGAGATTCTCGACGATGGCTCTCGCTTGGTCGTCGTACTCATCGATAGAGCGAGCGGTGGTTAGGCCCAGTGCTGCGCAGCATAGAACCCCCAGCCACGCTTTCAGCATCCTTGTGAGTCTTGGTTATACAGTCGATGTGATCACTTGAATATGAATTCAGAAGTGAACTTTAGGGAACGAGTGTCTGTCTCGGCCTCCAGCTTTCCCGGTCCGAAAACAACCTTGAGAAGGTACATGATGTGGTGTACGACCCGTGTCCATGTGTGATGCAACTTCAGGGAACGCCCTGGCACACGGGACTGCTGTATCGATAGTCGCCGTTAATTTCCCTGTATATAATTTGCTTGGTCAAAGTCACACAGACACGAGTTTCGGCCACTTTGCGCGAAATACATGTCCGATGCTGTATATCTATCCAAGCAGGTAAGTTGCCAGTAACAAGTCAGATATTTTCAAAGGACTGTTGGTTGAGTTGAGGTGCATGTAGTAAGCTGCACTGAAGAATTTGTACGTGTATCGCGCGACTCACAACTTGTGGCCAGGCTTGTGAGTCACAAGCCTGGCCGGTCTTAAAGTTGTCGCGACAATGGCCGGGTTATAGCCGTTTCAAAACTGAAGTTCAAGGCAAGACGGCGATTCTACCTCGTCGTTGCAGCCATGCAGTACATGTAATGCGGGACAATTGCTACATGTTCAGTGTGTAGATGTAAGTACAAGACCTACAATACCGTCCCAGGAACAACATTTACTCCCAGCAAGTAGAGAGCACACGTATCTTGTCTGCGGGGAGCAAGATTGCATTAGTCGACTTGATGATGTCCATCGCGCTGCATCACCGGAGTTCAACCACGCCATCAATAAAACAATATAGGATTTGCAATTTTAAATATACTATATTTTAAATATACTCTAAATATTTTGTACAGTTTCATTTTCAATAAAGAATTTACTAAAACAAATTGGAAATACAATAAATCATTGTTTTAAACGAAGAATGCGGGGCGAAGAAGAAGAGGCTAACAAGATTATTGATGTCCTCCAAGGTAAGAACGACGGTGACCTTCAGAGTGACGACCTGAACAAGACGGAAGAGAACCTGTCCGCATTTCTCAGCGTCAGCAATGCCAAAACACTCCGCAGGGTGTGCACGAAGCTGAGTCTTAAGGCCACGAGCCGTCGCACTAATTGGGACCACAAAGCTGGCTACATCAGTCTTCTCTGGGAGTACTACAGGGCCCGACCTGACGGCATCAACGATCCATCGGAGGAGTTCAGCGAGGAAACGATTCCGCCATACGAGGGCAAGGGAACTCGACACTGTTCGTTCCGGTTGCTTAATGTCATTTTCTCGGATGAATTTGTGGATCGTCTGGGTGAAGCTGGTAAGACTTTAAGTCGTCATGAGGGTAACGAGAACGCTCAATATTGGGTGGATATTACAAAAGCTTACAATAACGACAAGCAGCGCTACAACAGCTTCGCGTGGGATAAGCCTCAGTACATTCTCATTGATCCGACGTTGGCTTTACCGCACTCAAGGAGTAAGCTGAAATGGATATGGAAAAAGATTATCCAACGTTATGAAAATGCTTTAACCAAGGCGAAGAAAGCAAAGTCTAGCGATGCTTTTTGGAAGTATTGTGATGGCCATGTTGACGCTCTCTACATGGACGATTGGCTTCAGGCTCGAGAAGGCCACCAGGTGCTTATAGTAGGGTTACTACCACAGAAAACACACGTGAGGCTGCTACCTAAGGAAGCTCACCAGGAGGCCCGAGCACATCTACCTCTACTTGATGCAGGTGATGAAACTTCTCCTAAGCGGCGTCGCCTAGGTGCAATAGGCTACAGTCTCGAGAATACCCAAGAAGGTGAAGATGAGGGGTCTGGGATAGTTGAACGCCAGCCAGCGCAAGTGGAGCGAGGTAGGCTTCAGCAAGTGGGAGAAGAAGCAAGAAAGGGGGAAAACTGCGTTGTTTTGGACAGATTATCTGTATCTGTGCAAAAGGCAATGACTACGCTTCAAGTTCTGAAGGATGGTCATGCTAATCAAGAGCAAATCGACACAGCAGAGCTCGCTCTCAACAAACTCATATCGAGTTGGACGCAGGCAATGACAAAGGCAGCTACGGATCAACAATAGCGATCGCTAGCACGGCTCGAATTGCTCTCTTTCGCTTACTGCTACTTATATTCACGGAGTGGAATTTATGCCGCGGATTTCACGATTTCATGGTTTTGCCAGGGAAAAGTTGGAGTTCTCTAACTACCGGTAGGGCAAATGATACTGAATCTTGTGTGTCAAACTAACGTATTCAAAGTCCATTACAGTCATTTAATAGGTGTTCACCTTCACGAATCTGCCATTCTGCTGCAACTATAACACTGATACGCATTACCCAAGCAAAGCACCGTACGGGTATTCTCCAGTCTGCAGGGTGAACGTCGCGCACAACGGGTTGGCCACAGCAGTCTCGTTGTACACATCACAGTCCGTCTCCGGTTTGATCGCGATCACGTAGTCCGTGTCCTCCGCAACCTGTTTGAAGCCGTTGCCGATCTGCGGGTAGTATACGCTCCAGTCATCCGCCGTCAGCGTGAAGTTCACCACCTGCGAGGCACCAGCATCCAGACTGATCTTCGAGAACTTCTTCAGCTGCTTTACCTCTGGGACGGAAATGGAGCGATACGGCTGTGTGAGGAACAGCATCACCACCTCCTTACCGGCCATACTACCAGAGTTCGTGACGGTGACGGTGACATCGATGGTGTCGGAGATGGAGGTGACGTTGGTCTTGCTGAGGGTGAGGTCAGAGTACGTGAAGTCGGTGTAACTGAGCCCAGTACCGAAGTCCCATTGCATCTCACAGTCGTCAGAATCAGCGCATTGGGTCGACACACGATGGTTGTACGGGATCATGACGTTACCAGCGTCCTTCGGGTAGGTGATCGGCATGCGGCCACTTGGATTTACCAGACCGTAGAGGATCTCGGCCATTGCCTTACCTCCCTGTTCACAAGCAAGTAACCCGTGGACAACGGCGTGGACATTCTCGGGGAGGTCACCAAGCAGACGTGGACGACCTTCAAAGAGGACGACAATGACCTTGGTGCCGGTAGAAGCGAGCTCCTTGACGTACTCAATCTGGCCAGAAGGAAGAGCAAGGTCGTCAATGTCTCCCGTCTTTTCAGCGTACGGATGCTCTCCAATGACTGCAACGGTGTACTCAGCCTGACTGGCGTGTTCCTTGGCGGTTGTAAGGTTCGCCGTCGTGTAGTTCCCGTCGGAGTCCAATCCATTGAAGTACGTGACCCTGTCACCAGCGATGGCTTCCATACCCTCCTTCACGGAAATCCCATTCGGGAATAGCTCGTTGCCAGTGTAACCCGGCCAGCTCACACTCCAACCTCCACACTGGTTGCCGATGTTGTGGGCAGAATGACCCGTCAAGAACACGGACGCCGAATTCGAGATAGGAAGCGTGGTGTCGTTGTTTTGGAGCAGCACAATGGACTCACGAGCCATTTCCAACGACTTCTCAACGTCCGCGTCATTGCGAACCTTGGCGATGTCATCAACTCCTGGGATGGGAGTGTCGAACAGCCCCAGCTGCAGTTTTGTTTTGATGATACGCTTCGCAGATTCCTTGAGACGGTCGAAATACTCAGGACTTTCCTCAAGCAGGAGCTTCGTGCTGTTCAGGTAAACGTCACCTACACCCATACTCATGTCGATGCCAGTGTGAACGTACGACATGCGTACAGCTTCATCAACTGTGCGTGCAACGCGGTGGAACGAGTTTAAAGACCCCATTTCGCCGAAATCGGTGACAGCTAGGCCATCGAAGGCCAAATCCTCACGTAGCAGTTGCTGAAGGATCTTGTGGTTGCCGATAGTGGGGACGCCATTGATGGAGATGTAGTTCTCCATCGTAGTCAAGACACCCGCGTCAATTGCAGCCTTGAACGGCGGCACAAAGTAGTTGAGCAAGTCGAAGTCCGAAATCTGGACGCCGTCTTTATCGTGACCCGTAGGTGTCTTGGAGTACGCCACGAAATGCTTCATACACGCTGCAGTCTGGTTGTTACTCTGCAGACCGCGAATCACAGCGTCGGCCATGACGGACACGAGGTGCGGGTCCTCACCAAACGTCTCGTATGTACGCGGCCAAAGCGGGTTGCTTGAGATCTCGAGAATTGGCCCAAACACCCACGGGATTCCAGCAGCCTGCGTGTCCTGACCGGTGACTCGACCCATTTCGTAGACCAAATCAGGGTTGAACGAGGCGGCTCCGTTGATCTGAGCCCCGAAGAGTGTCGTGTTCAGAATGAAACCTGCACCATGAACCGAATCAATTCCATAGATCATCGGGATGCCGTTGTTCTCCTCCATGACGATCTCTTGGATGCGCGTGATGATATCTCGCCACTCTGCAACATCCCAACCTACCGCCCCGGTAAGTTTGTTGGCACCGTTCGTGAATGGCGTGGTCAAGAAGGACCCGACGTGGAGTTTGGCGTAGTAACGCACCAGGTCCTCATTCAGCGAATAGTCCTCGTTCAGCACGGAGAAGATGGCGACTTGGGCCAATTGGCCGACGACTTGTTCAGCGTTGAAGTTCTCGACGATGGAGTTGGCTCGAGCGTCAAGGTCATCCGTGGATGCTACCACAAGCCCAACAGCAGCGCAGCAGACTGCGAGGAGCCACTTCTTGAGCATCGCGTGTTGGTATTTCTTGTTCTCTTGGTGGTGAATTTGGAGATGAACTCTTGCTGCTCGAACCAAGCAACAAGTGTAACAATTCTCCAACACACAAGAAACGCCGAGATCTCTTGCTTCGTTCCGTTTACGTACGCATGAGCGCGTGGGCGAACGAAAGGGGATCACTGCCATTCTGCCAGCTTCAACTTCACTGCGTTATGCACGGACCGCGACTAAAAAACTCGCAAGAGATTGTGGCACGACCGGGAAGGTGTTGATGTCCATCATGAACGCCAACAAGTGGACTTCAACGTAGAAATTGCCGAAGTTTGCTTGACCTGTTCGATAGCGACGAAGGGCACAATATATTTTTTCGAGCTTACACACTTCAAAAACAACGCAAATTAATTTTAATTTGTAGTAAAATTAATTTGCGTATCTTTTTCTCTGCTTGGAGACAAGAAGGCCTTTTTATGCTTGTGTTCAAGTGTTGAAATTCAAGACAGCTGGTACATGTGCTTCAAAAGGCGTGATCCACATTGATTAGCAAAAGTGCCCGGCCCACTTGAATTCTTGGCTGTCTTCAACCACGCTATCTACCAGTAGATACCGGACAGTCTTGCCCAGTTGCTGGTTGCTGTCGATGTCTGTGACGGAAAAGGGCCGAGCCAGCACTTTTCCACCTGAGAAAGGATCGGAGCAGCAGAAACTGCATGTTGCGCTTTTGCAGCTCCTTTGTCGTGACGGTCAGTGATCGCTCCTTCTCCTTGAGTTCCAGTTGCAGGTTACGCTGCTTCTGCATTGCTCCTTTCAACGACCCGACCGCGTCTTCCAGTAGCTCAATGTTTGAGTCATTCAGCTTCTTACGAGACTTTTCCGTCGCTGAACTTGAGTTCACACCCGGTCCAACACTGGCAGATAGGAAGTTAACTTTCTTCAAGGACCCAGTCTTCTCTTCAGCTTTATGGCTTGAATTAGGACCGAGAGTCTGACTTAGTTTATTCACCGACCGAGGTAACCCCAGTGAATTGACACCATCGACAATCCCCTTGGAAGCGGAGAGGAAAGCACGAGACTGGAACACTTGAGCTCGTGCTGAAGGCGAAAGCGCTTTATACGCTGAAGCAAAGTCCCACGCAGCTTCCACAACACTTTGTTGGCCTGCTGAACGGCGCTCCATCTCCTCAATCAGTCGTTGGTTCAACCCCACGAGGTCCTTGAGCTCCGCACACCTGCGCTGTACCGCCTTCAGTTGTTTGTTTCGTTCCGCGTACTCCGCTACCTTCCGATCCACCGCTACTCTCCAGCTAGCAACCTTGGTATTGATCTCGAATAAGTATCCTGTCAATTCGTCAGTTCCAGAAGCCTTCAGACGCTTTTTCTCCATTTTTCGTCCTGGCTCACAGAACCTCCGCACGAGCTGGATACAGTTCGCCAAAGCCATCGTCGTAGTTGGGGAAAAGGAAGGTCGAAGTGGGTCATTCGTTCTGGCTCGTAATTTCGTCTCCATGCGTTTTTCTTGTGTTTGGTACTTCCAATTCGCGAAACACTGAGTCTGTTGACTCAGTAGTAATTCTTGTGACTGTCGTCGTGCTACGAGAACGTGAAGGTGTTGCAGCTTAAGACGTTGACGTGTTTCCAGTTTAAGATGTAGTTTGTACTTCTTCAGTTGGTCGTTTGCTTCTGACAACTCCTTGGTAAGATGAACATTCGCTCGCTTGCTGGAATTCGCCACCAAGCACTGTACAAAGAATTTCCACTTCCACAACTTCACGTTTCTCTCCAAAGCCGTTAGAACTTGCTCATTAGACGAAATTGTCTTCTTGTTGCAATCATTCAACGGTGCGATGGCTTCCATCCACACTGGTTGTGAATTCGACATGGCAAAGGCAGAAGAACTGCTACTTAGGAAATCTTCTTCTTGTACAACAATTTGAGGAGAATCTGGCTTGGGAACCACTCGATATCCATCTTCCGACGAAGAGTCTTGATCTTGTGAATGCTTGATCTTTACCACGTGAGCTTTCAGAGTTTCATACCGTTCCTCCACAGCTCGCAACTTCCCTAAAGTGGCAGTAACCCGCTTCGAAAGCTGACAGAATGAGCGTTCAGTACCTCGTTGACACGTCACCAGCATTTCTCGGAACGCGCGTTGTTGCAACTCGGGCCGCGCCTGTAGCGTTTGGACCAGCTTAATCAGTGCTTTCTTTTCTTGGTCCAGAACGCGTCGATCTCGCTCCGACACGCGTTGATTCTCCTTCAACGATTCTAGTTCTTGCTTGAGATCTTCATTGCTCTCGTTCTCTTGCGCTTCGTATTCCGTTTGGAGCTCCTGGATTCTTTGCTGGAGACTGTACTGCTCTTCCGACAGACTCTGAACATTACTCTCGAGCTTTTGTGTCTCCTCCCTAGACAAATTGTACTTGCTCATCCACATCAGCATCGCTGTCTTGGACTCGGCCAATTCTTGGGATAAATCCGTAATACGTTGGTCAATCTCGCCCTTCACACTCTCAAATTCCAGGATTTCGTCTTCCAACCGTGTACACTTTTGATTCAACGTTTCCAGATCGTGTTGCATCCGCTCCATCTCTTGGCCATGTTGAATCTGAGCTTCTCCGCTCATTTCATTAGCCTCCGACAAGGCTTTTTCTAGTTGAGCACACTCAGCCTTTGTCGAAGAGAGTTCAACTTTTAGAGCTTGAAGCTGTTCACGAGCCTGTTTTAACTCGCTCAGCTGCAACGCTGAAGCTCCTCTCTCCACCTGTTGCAAGCTCGCAAGGAGCTCTTTGCCTTGTTTCAACTCTTCAAACCCCTTTTCCAAGCGCTGATTCTTCCTCTTGCACTCATCAAGAGTCTGTAGAAGCCGCTCGATCTCGCCTGCGGACCTGCGTTTCTCCACCTCGACGTCTTCCAAACAGCGTTGTAGCTCTCCTATATGGGCTTTTAGTCCACCTACGACTTCTTCCTTCTCCTGTAATTCCGTGATTCGAGTCGCTCCATCCTTTTCCATTGAATTCAGTTGAGTCTGTAGGTCTTTCAAAGTCATATCCCTCTCATTCACCGTCCTCTCACATCGCCTTGCAGCTTCATCTAGACGTTTTACTTGCTCCTTTAGCTCGATAGTAGATTGAATCAATGCCGCGTGTGTAGTCTCCAATTCCTCGTATTTCTTAGCAATTGTTCGTTTCTCGCTGACTTCAGTGTCGAGTTTATCGACAAGATCATCAAACTTCCTCTTCTGATGAGCTTTTTGCTCCTCGAGCACATGAAGTTGCTCTTGCAGTACGCGGATGCTGCGTTCGGACGTGCGTTGCTCCGAATCGCCCAAATTCTGCAGCTGGTGCTTCTCCTGTGTGAGATCTAGGATCATTTGTCGAAGTTCTTCTTGCTTCTGCTTGGCTGAAAGTAAAGCAGAAGACATAGCTGAGTTCTCGCGCCGCAAGTGTCCTCGATCTTTTTCCGCCTGCAATAGAGCTTCTTCATCCGCTTCAGCCTGAGCCCGGAACTGCTTCACTTCCGAACGGAGTTCAATCAAAGACGCAGAGCTCTTCCGACACTCTTCGCACTTGTTTCTTGGGATCTGCGTCCGTGAGAAGTCCGTTCCTACAGTACTGCGAGACAAGGACGACGACCAATCTTCTCTTGTACTACTAAAGCTGGACTTGGATCCGTCCCAAGCTCGACGGCTACGAGATGCAGTGGCAGTTTGCAAGGCCTTCTCCAGTCGTTGAATGTGTTCGTGAAGAATATCCAAGTTCTTGTCGTGATGCGAGGGAAGCTGAGAACGCAGTAGATTGATCACTTTGGCAGGTTCATCGTCGAAAAACGATGCTCGTAGAGCTGAATTTGAATTGGAGCGTTTGAGCTCCTCATTTTCCGCTCGAAGTCGTATGATTTCCTTCTTCTGGTCTTCAATTGTCTCCCACGCGAACTGCAGTGACGCCTCATTGCTCGCAGCCGAGTCAATCTGCTGTTTCTTTTGAGGACTCGTAGCACTCGACACCTCCTCTAAGAAATCCGTCCTTAACATCAACTGAAGCTCTTCCAACTGACATTCATCACCTGCTCCAACACAAACCTGGGTACGAACCAGTTCCTCATCCTTCTGAAGACGAACATGTAGTTGACGCATGATCTCCACACTTTCCACTTCGTCCATTACTAGTGTCTCCCTCTCCTTCATCCGGAGTTCCATTAGACTCACCAGAAGCTCCTGGACAATCGCTTCAGCCACCAACATCCGTGGAGACTGAGAACTCCAATCTTGTCCGTTGTAAACTCCAGTAGATCTTCTAAGGCGCCTCATTCTCTGCTCGCAGACCTGAATGACCACTTCGAACAGGTTGCTACTGGTCTCAGACCGCCGTCCACTGCGGCTTTTCCTCCATTCTTTCGACGCTGCAACGCGTGAGCTCATCATCTCCTTACGCTCCAGGAACTCGATGATTTGTTTCAATAGTTTCAACAGAATCTCCTTCCCACGAACTTCCGAACTCTCTGTCGATACATCTTGGTTGTTCGCTACACGCGACGACCGCATGGAGCGCGCTAGTGAGCGGTCCATCGCAGCTTAAACACTGTTTGAACCTCTTTCTTCCAGGACTTCGGTCGGTCGTTTCGGGGCTGGAACGGACAAGTAACCAACCTGTAGACGTCCTTCTAGAAGTTCAATGACAACTTAGCATGACACGATATGTAGGAAATGGTAGAAGGGGGCATTTGGACGGAGATGCACGAAAAGCAGAGCTGAATCAACCGTTTGGAGTGTGCACCTTACGTGATGGAACGTTGGCATTCACGGATGCTCATAATAATGCAGTGAGGTTCGTTGTCGCTCAACCAAGTGGAAGATATTGCGTGAAGACTGTTGAATGTTCGAGTTTGCTGTCACCGAAGGGAATCGCTGCGTCTTCAGATGACCGACATCTCTTTGTGTGCGATACAGGTCACCACAAGATCAAACTCGCTGCTTTACCTGGTAGAAGCGTGCTTGCAGATACTGGTAGCTTCGTGGACGGTGTCAATATCTTTAATTTCGCTGGGAATGGGAAGAAAGGATGGCACGATGGACCAGCTCTTGAAGCAAGTTTCAATTCTCCTGCGGGGGTGTGCGAGTATATCGATGGTTCAATTGTCGTGGCCGATACAGGAAATCACTGTATCCGACAGATCCGACGTGGAAGCAATGGGAAGTTAGTTGTCAAGACCATTGCAGGAGCGTATGCAAGTTTGGATGTAAAGAGAGGCAGAATTCAAGTATCAGAGTGTGCAACTAACACATCTACAGGTAAACAGATCTCTGGCTATCGCGATGGAGTCCGTTCTCTCTTTCGAAGTCCATCCGCAGTGATCTCAACTCGAGACGGGGAGCTTCTAGTGGCAGACACCATGAATAACTGCATTCGATGTCTTGAACCTCCTACGGATGGGGATTCTCCGTGGAAAGCAAGCACAATATGTGGACAAATGCGACCAGGACACGCTGATGGGAGCTGTGAGGCTGCACTGTTTGATCAGCCAGTGAGTTTATGTTGGAACGAAAACT
Organism: Phytophthora colocasiae; assembly: GCA_018806915.1. Lineage (NCBI taxonomy): Eukaryota > Oomycota > Peronosporomycetes > Peronosporales > Peronosporaceae > Phytophthora > Phytophthora colocasiae. The sequence goes on along the minus strand of JAGKQI010000104.1, from coordinate 844,864 downwards.
GCAGCTCAATCTTCGTGGCTGATAGAGGAAATGAATGTATTCGTCAAATTGGACGTAGTCAAGACCATTGCTACTCCTGGGTGCGTACAATCGAAGTAGAAGGTATTCCTCAAGCTCTAAGATCTGTACGCAGACAGGAACTTTACCAGAGCTGTCGTCCTCTTGGTATCGTTTGTATTCCTCTGCACTATGATGAGGTTGCTGATCACAAATTGGTGATATGCGACGGCGGAGACAACATGATCAAGTTGTTGCCACTCAGAGAGCTTGAACACCATGTTTTGGACGTCAGGGAGCGATTTCAAGACCCAAAACTGTCAGACCACAGCACATTTTCTCAGTCCGGAAGCGATTCTCGAAGTTACCTTGGCTCTCTTTCGTATGTGGCACGTTGCAGTTGGTATTTGCAACGTGTTTTCTTCACTAACTCTCGTTTACTGCAGACCGGTAACACACTATCCAGACTCTGAAGGTTTGAGTGAAAACCAATTTGGAGATGGCGGCGGATGTTGCGAGGCTTCTCGAGCGTTAGCAGAGGCGTTAAAAGCAAATGCAGTACTACAAAGTGAAAATATGCGACTGCGAGAGCTCTTGCAATGCACATTCGACGAGGTACGAGCGAATGTTGCAACTCAAATCTTCTCCATCAGACTAATCCTTCCTTACAACAACAGATTGAGCTAGCAGACAAGCGCTTCACAGAAAACTATCAGCCACAGATCGATTAAAGTTGGCATTGAACGAGTTAAACCCCAAAACTTGTCCCCTACAGCTTACACAGTAATGCGATTCACGCGCTCAGTCTTCTTGGCCTCCTCGATGATACGGATCTGCGGGATCACTTCTTCCGGGTCCACCAGTAGCTTCTCCTCGCCACGGATAGCAGCCGCAATGTTCTTGTAGTACACCTCGTACGAGCCGAGCTTGCTGGGGATGACGCGGGTCTCACCTGTAGCCGCGTCCGTGAACTTGCCATACGTGCTCTCCGGTTCCTGCCCCCAACCTTCATCACCAGGACGCTTGCCAGCACGTAGAGCGTCCTCCTGTCCGTCTTCACCGTACTTCTCGAACGTGCCCTTGGTGCCCACAACTGTGTACTTGGGGCCGGGGTTCTTGACGAGCATACCGGCGCTCAAGATCACCTCCCGTTCAGGGAACGCCTTGTACTTGAACTCCAAGCGGAAGAAGTCGTCGTTCTCGGCCCCTTCTCGCTGGATCTGCACGTCGGAAACGACTGAGTCTGGTACGCCAAAGAGCTGCAGAGCCTGGTCCGTCACGTGAGCGCCCAGGTCGTACAGCACACCACCGCACAGGCCAGCCTTCTCCTTCCAGTATCCCTTCATGGTAGGGCGATAGCGGTCGTAGTGCGCCTCGAACTTGTGCACTTGTCCGAGTGTGCCGTCCTCAATCAAACTCCTCATTGTGAGGAAGTCACTGTCGAAGCGGCGGTTGTGGAACACAGAGAAGAGCACGCCGTTCTCCTTAGCGATGGCGCACAGGTCTTTAGCCTGCTGCTCGGTGACGCACAGCGGCTTGTCCACGACCACGTGGCGCTTCGCCTGCATCGCCTGCTTGGCCTGTTCGAAGTGCACCGTCGTGGGTGTGGAGATGACCACAAGTTGCACGTCCGTAGCCAGCAGCTCGTCCATCGAGCGCACGATCTTGGGGGCGGGCGACAGCACTTGACTCTTGCTAGTCGAGCGCTCCAGCACATGCGTGAGGTCGAATTGGCCCGAGCTTAGGAGCAGCGGCGCGTGGAAGACGCTGGAGCCTGTGCCGAAGCCGACGAGACCGACGGGGATCTTGGCCATGTTGATACTGTACAAGTGCAAGGGGGATGGGGAATGCTGCTTGGTGTGCAGTCAGCAAATTCTGAAGTGAGCCCCTCCTGACTGAGTCAAAGGAGCGTCCGCTGGTCGATCACGCTTCACAGGGACCGGCAACCTACATTGAGATGATGCGAGCGCGAAGTGGTTGATTGCTGCGTAAACTGCTAGAGCTCGCATTAATGTGAGTGACGGTCTTAATGCAGTTTTCGGCTTTCATCACGATTCAACTTTCTTCATAAACAAACACGCAGCAGAGAGAAAACTCGTGGCGACCAGAGCAAATGAAATGAAAACATGCGGATCATGTCACTCGACATCTTTGTTGAGTGAGGTGCCAGTGGATAGAGCTGTCTTAGATGGCGAAAGAAAATGGTTTACAAGCGTGTACACGTAGGTTCGTCCGGAGAAGCTAAGGATATCATATACGTTGAGCAACGACATGTACTGCGTTAGCTTTGTCAGCCTTACACATACGTGATGATAATCTTTTATACATCTACCCGAACCATATCTAGGCCGCTCTTTTCAAAGTAGGCGTAGCGCTGAGCCGACTTGTCCATTGACCAGTGAGCCATTCGCTCCATAAACTGCTTCATCTCGACTGAGTCAAACGCTGCCTGTTCAATCTCTGGAGTTAGATCGCCAAACTGCGCGTGTTATTCTCTTTGTCTTCCTTGAATCGTCTCATCATTCTCATCACATACTGATCCACATCCACGGGGAACAGATACACGAACATGAATTCCGCATACGACCCTGCGAAAACCCTCCTCACTAAATCTGCATCAGCAAAAGCTCCCTCAACAACAATGGGACTACCACTATTCTGCATGAAGAATGTATATAATGACTGCATGTGTGATAGTGATTTTATCACACAAATACTTGGAAAATACTTGATGTTGATTGGATATTGAATTCTAAAAGGTTTGCGTTAACTTAAGGCATTTTGATAACAACGTAAGCGATTGTAGATCGTTCCGCAGGTCAGCTCAACAGCACGCTTGGGTGGTGCTGTTGTATATACCTTTGACAGCAAGATAGCAAACGCGTTGCTGAACACTTGATCAGCAGCATCGAGCTGCATGTCCGATATTGTGGCGGCACCATTAAGCAAACTACTCTCCTCTGCAAGCTGTTGTAAATACTGCATCACCTTTTGTACGCGGGAATGCCGCATCTTGTGCTCTGATTTGATATCATGTTGCTTGCTGAGCAGTCGATAGGGCCGAATACCGGTGTGTTTATCCCCAAGAAACCACAAATTCCACATTGCCTTTACACTAGTTCGAGCAGGAAACTCCCAATTCATTGGCACGGAATGGTACAGCAGACCATCCCCAATTCCACGTTTTCCAGGATGTAGGTTGGGTTTGAGGGAGATGGTGTAGTGAGGTTTTCAGCGTTTGAATATACTCCACACACTACCTGACGAAATTCTGCTGCGAGATTAGCTCGCAACTCATCAATTCTAGAGTCGATATCCCGAAGCGATACCGGAACAACGCCATTAACTACAAAGTTTTGTCGTAATTCACTGACCACCAATGACGCGACGTTTTGGGGTAGTGAACCAGTCATATCAGTCTTCAGACCAATCATTTCGTGACGAAGCGTCTTTATTTCATCCCGTAACTGGTCAACTTGTTTTGCAATGGCAAGATGCGCGGGGATACCAGTTGCTTTCATGCCGGTGCTACTGCAAACACCAATAGCTAATATAGATATCCCGCGCTGCTGATGTAGTAGTCCATTCGCTGTAAATATCCGCGCCTTAAAAATTGGATGGGGAACTCAGTAAATGTGTCACGAAGAAATTGTTCATGGTAGATAATTGATGCCAGAAAGAAAGGGAAAGCAGATTGAATACCACGGGGATAGTTCGAATAGCCACTTACTATCGTATTCCAGTACTGAATATCCATTTGACTGGTTATTGAGCTAGGAAAATGGGGCGGGAGCACAGCAAACCTCTCAGAACTAAAGGGTAAACCGGCAATCATCCGCCCACACAGCTGATCAGCTCCCTCTCCAAAGTGAATATAGCGATCTTTTAATTTCCCCAGACTTTGCCCCATTCGTAAGTAGACCGAGACAGGTGTTGGTCCATTTACTTGCCCAAGTGCATAAGAACTACTTCCTTTCCTCAAACTGTGAGTGCCGATATCTTCGGTATTGCACCCGAGACTCGCCAATTCATCCTCGTTTAATGCGAGAACTATCCGACGTAAAATTCGCCCAAACCGATTTCTATTATCTCCACCGAGAAACAGTTGCTGCTTGCCTCCGGGCCCACGCTCTGGACATGAAAAAAGAAGCACAGCAAGCGCAAGTATTGGACACTGTGAAGGTTCATAAGGGTTTGCATATACATGCTTGCGCAAACTTCTCAGCTCCAGTTTGGTCACCTTTGTGACCCTGTTCCTCCACGATAAGGCAATCCTCTGACCAGTCAATATGCTGCAGCATTATTGCGTCGACGGACTCGATCGACTCATTAAATTCCACATCAGCACGAAATATCCCCAGCCAAACATAATTGTAGACCAAGACTGTCCTTTTCGCGTTGGTGCATCTTTCATCAGCTTTAATGCAAGGATACCGTATCCTGAACTTTGAGATCACGTTTGCCTTCTTTAATCTTCATTAGCCACGCCTCTTTAAACGATTGATCACTTTCTCGTAGCCTTCCAGCATTCGACGCAGCTCAGTGTCCAGAGAACTCTGATTCAGTAGGCGGAGAATGGTACACATCGACTAGAGCGCTCCGGTATCCCCACACACGATACTGACAGTGGAACACTTGGTGCATCATTGGCATGAATGCCATCCTGGTCGCATGTGTTTGCTGGACTGCATATATAACCAAAAAATCGAGCACTATGCTTTTAGCCAATGGAAGTTGCAAAGTTTCGCGTTCTACATCAATGGCACTGGGGTGATGCTCAGCTAACCACGCGATAATCGTCTTTACCTTGAACTGATACGTTCGTTTGGTACTTGTGTTCGTTCGCTTGGACTGCTGTAGAACTTGAGCCACTGCAGCTCCATCAACGCAGTCATTTACACGTCGCTTTTTCCCGCGCGCCATTGTTTTTGATGTGTGAATAAAAACTCCTCAGCCAAAGGTCGCCGCCACTGTGATTGTCGACTATCACACTTGACGTAAATCTACCAGCTTTTACGAGACTATACTCAATCCAAGTTTGCTAAATCCATATTGCAGCGCACTTCAGTCAAGTGTGATAGTTTCATATCACAACTCTGTATGTAAAATCTGAAAAAATATCACAGTTGCAGCGGATGTGTGGATTCTCTTGATGAATGCCGCCATGAACGGCTCCGGTAGAGAGTTCTTGTACACTTGAAATGCCTCCGGTTCTTGCATCCCAAACTCTCTTCCAAGTTTCTTAACCACTTCATTCAGCTCCAGTACTTTGTATCCATCCAATCTATTAGAGAAGAACGTCTTCCCAGCGCCGCTTTTAGCCGTTAAGAAGACATACTTTGGTCTCAACGTATGCGATCGTCTCCTCCATCACTTGTACGCACAGAAAGACTAAGTACGAAAATGTACGTACATATTCGACCAATCGTACAGTACATTAACATACTCTTGGCGTCCTTCGCCCCCGTCGTGTCGTGCAACTTGGCGCTGCTCGGACGCCGTCCATGGGCCGTAAGAAGGGCAAGAAGAGAGGTAACATACTAGCTATACATCTCCTCTATCTAACTACATGAAATTCCGCTCAAAATCTGCGTATTTCCGGTCTACAGACACCCATGCAGCACACGATCCCCCAACCACCTATGATGCTGCAACATTAGCTGAAGCACGGGAGCTACAGGCCCAAGAGCTGGAAGTATTACAAGCTATATTCGACCAAGACCTTGTGACGCAGAGCTCTACGCCTCTATACAGCTACATCTTCGCCATTCGACTGGTATGTGAAGCCACACCAGGTTCAGCTACGACAGCTGAGGTTCTGCTGCATTTCGACTTCTCCCGAGCTTATCCGCTCAAGCAGCCGCCCAATATTACAGTGGAAGCCAAGCACGGACTGTCAGATACAGAGACGCAGAAGCTACAGCGCGGCATGGAGTTGCTCGCGCTCGAAAAGGTCGGAGACGCGTCGACTTACGACCTTGTGGTGTTCGCCACGGATTTTATCCAGGATCATTTGAAGGACCAGTCGTCATTCTTCGACCAGATGATGACTCGTCAGCAAGATATGGAGACGAAGGAGAAGATGGAGGAGGACGCGTTGATGCAGCAACAGGAGGAGAAGGCGAGAGCCCAAAACGAAGAGATCCTGGCGCTCATTGACGCTGAAAGGAAAAAGAGAGAGACGATAAAGAAGACGAGACGGAGACGAAGGAGACATCGCTCCAGTATTGATGGAGAATATACGGGGAGTGGAAGTGAAGGAGAGAGTCGAGAGAGTCTGTCTAGTATTTACGAACGGCAAACAGAGGCGAGTTCCAAGAGAGACGGGAGTGTGTTGAGTCCGTCAGATTCGGACTCAGATACGTCGGATCTGGACGCGGTTGCAGCTGCTGAACGGTACCATTCGAGGTATCACGGAGACTTCAAGGAGCTAGGACTGTTGGGGCGTGGAGGAGGAGGTGAAGTGGTGAAGGTAAGGAATCGTCTGGATCGACAGCTTTATGCTGTGAAGAAGGTCAAACTGGATCCGGATGATAAAACAATGAAAAAGAAGATTCTGCGTGAAGTGAAGACGATCTCGCGAATGCAGCACCGACACATTGTGCGATACTTCCAGGCCTGGATCGAAGGCGAAAGTGGAATGTCAAGTGACGATGAAGAGGATTCCAGTTTGGAGGAAAGCGACTTCAGTGATGAAGAAAGTGAGCTGAGTGGAGCAGTGGCGAGTGAGAAAGAAGATCTGTATGGCGATGCGAGTCTTTCGTCTGGGGTTGACGATGGTTTGGGGGCTATGACGTCTACAGACGAAGATGAAGATGACTGGTTAGGCGCAATGGGAAGCAGTACAGGGCTCTGGTCGACCTCTCGTCACGAACCCCGCAGCCTTCGTAGCAATAGCCACTCATTTCAGCTCTCCTCACACAAGTTTGAGTCCGAAAGCTATCCAGAGGATGGATTCGACTGGGAGGCGTTGGAAGAAGCTCCCATGGAAGAGATGGATGATTCAAGTGACGAGGAAGGCGATGTGTATGGCCAGAAAGTACTGCCTCACCGAAAACCAACGCCCGAGAGAAAAAGGAAGTTCGAGAAGTTGTATATTCAGATGGAGTACTGCGAGGGAAATGCTCTGAGGGAGGTGATCGACAAGGGAGCGCTGTGGAAAGACCCCGACAAGATCTGGACAATGTTCCGCCAAATTCTAGAGGCGTTGGTGTATATTCACCGTCAGGGAATTATCCACCGTGACATCAAGCCGCCAAACGTATTTCTCGACTCTGAAGGAACCGTAAAGCTAGGCGATTTTGGTCTTGCTGTTCGGCCTGCCAAAGTCTTAGATGATGACAGCAGCAATGACGACTCCAGCCCTCCTGGAGAAACGGCGACTGGCGCGATATTGTCCGAGTCGACCGGTTCATCAGCAGCCGAACTCTACGGGCGGCTGAAATTGGAAAACTTGGAGAGCACTCGAGTCGTTGGTCGGTCGAGTGTGCAGAACAGCAATCTCATGACCACAATGTCAGCGGATGTGGGGGATGGGACTATCACCGCCGGAGTTGGCACAGCATTCTATCGAGCACCCGAGCAGGAACGCGAAGGCCAGCGATACAACCAGAAAGCGGATCTGTTCTCGCTTGGAATTATGTTCTTTGAGATGTGGTCACCACCATTCACCACTCTGATGGAGCGTGCTCAGGCACTTACCAGTTTAAGAGAAAGACATGAACTTCCAGCAGTATTCAACGCCTCTGACGACGTCAAGAAGATCGTGTTGTGGCTTTGCGAGCGTGATCCGTCCAAGCGACCGAATGCTAAAGAGCTGCTGGCAAGCCCCCTGCTGCCTCCAAAGATTGAGGTGGAAGGATCCTATCTTCGTGAGGCTCTGGATACTCTCGCAAACCCGCAGGGAAAGTTCTTCGGACAGCTAATTGACGCGCTTGTCTCACAGGAACCACTCAACCACGTCGACTACACGTACGATCATTTGGAGTCGGTGAAAATGCGCAGTTATGAGGTTCAGTTGCGAACTAAAACCTACGTCAGGAACATCCTACAGAAAGTCTTTGAGCGGCATGGAGCAGTTGAAATGTCGACACCACTGCTTATGCCACGCCTATCAGAGCAGAATTTTAACGGCATCGTGCTTAGCGCTCCCCCGAACGCATCGATGATGCTGGATGGCAACGGTGTGTCAGTGTCGTTGCCATTTGATCTGACGGAAAGGCTTGCTCGCTTTGTGGCGCGGCACAACGTTTCACGGCTCAAATGCTTCCAATTCGATCGTGTGTACCGGAAAAGTGTCGGTGGCGGTCATCCACGAGAGTTCACCGAGTCTGACTTTGACATTATTTGGGATGACGGTGGCTCGTTCCGTTTCCTGGAACTAGAGGGGCTGCAAGTGGTGTCGGGCGTGATCAAGGCGTTACCTAGCTGTCTGGGATCCTACTATTTGCGATTTAATGACGCCCGAATGACGCGCGGCATCCTCGATTTGTGTCGCGTCCCTAGCAGTGCACGTCGGGAGGTTCTGCGACTGCTTTCGAATGAGGTTTCGTTCTACGTTCATGCTGGCCCATCATCCACTCAGGCGCCAAGTTTAAAACCTGGTCGTTGGAAGTTTGTCGCGAAACGATTGAAGCACTACGGTGCTCCAGCAAGTGCCATCGACGCTCTGAAGCCTTTTTTTCTCTTGCCGGAGGACTGCCTGACATCACTCGACGTGATTGAGTTGGAAGTGCAGAAGCTCTTTGCGAAGAATCGGGCACTTGCAAACCGAGGCTCAGCTGTGGGATCCGACGGGGAAAATGGTTCTGGATCTTCATCCTCAGCTGACCGAAAACAGATTCAGAAGCGCGATGCACAGCTACGACGCATTGTGAAGGATGTGAACGAGGGCATCACTTCCCTGCGTCTATTGTTACAGGGCATGCAGTTCCTCCAGCTATCAGGTCCGGTGTGCACACGGTTAGACTTAGGCTTGAGTCCACGACCAGAGCGATATACGTCAGGCTTCATCTTTCAGGCCATTTTGCTTGAAGAGTCCACGTATGCAGGGAACAATGGCGACAAATCTGCATCGTTATTGGTGGCAGCAACGGATAACCAGATTATTATCGCGGAGGGCGGGCGTTACGATGCACTGGTATCGCGCTTCAAACTCACTACCGCCTACGCCAAAGCCTCGGCAGTAGCCGCCATGGGCGTACGCTTTGCCATTGACAAGATCGTCTCACTCCTGGCTGGATCTATGAGTCCTGCGCTGTTGGAGTTCAAATCACCAGTCTCGGAAGTTCTCACTGGCGGTCGGAAGGTCTTGATCTGCTCGGCTGGTAAAGCGTCCGACACGATGCTGTTTCGCATGCAGATCGCGTTGCTCTTATGGGGGCAGGGCATTGGTGCGGAGTACTTACATCCGGAGCCATTACACTTGGAAGACCTCGAGGACTACTGCGCCCAGCAGAATGTGCACTGGATGGTGATCGTACAGAAGCACATGATACGGGAGAAGCAGCAAGTGAAGATCCGAGCGGTGAAGAGCCATTCTGAGGCTGATGTGGTGACGAATGTAGTGTCTTTGCCGGAATACATCAGCGAGTTGCTGTCGAATGTTGGCAAACACTCCCATGGGGACACGACAACGGGTGGCGGCCGAGGAAACAACCACTTCGGAGACAATATGAACAGCAACAACAGCGGTGGTGGCGGCAATTCGTCGTCGAATAACAATACGCTGCAGCCCATCTTCGACGTTCGAGTGGTGGACGCTAAGTACCAGTCGAGGGACAGGAACTACCGCAACTACCAGCTCGATACGCAGAAGGTTCAGCGTCGTGTGTCCAAGTGGATCTCGTCCAGCTTCTCGTCTCGTGGGGATGAGGCCATGAAGGTTTTATCAGTGGATCTTCCGTTCGCTTTGGTGCGTGAAATGTCGTCAGCTCTGATGGAAGAAGGACGCAATGGAATTGACACGGTATGCTCCAACAATCCTCGGTATCGGAAGCAGCTCAAGTACACGATGGAGGAAGTTCTGTCGCTGACTCCTGAGCCCAACTCCCGTAGTGTTGGAAGAGAACGATACATCCTGTTGCACAGTATGGTCGACGATCGGTATGATATGATGTCCCTGGCGCCACCGTCCAAGTCTGCTAGTCGCAAAAGATAGAGCACAATAGTCGTAGAAGTAAGCCGTAACACAGTAATACATGTACGAGGGCCATGAAGTGCAATTTGAAGTGCTCAAAAACAACTATATTATCAACTATAGGAGGTATTGTATAATGTTTTGAAATCTTTTAGTTGAAATCAAAAATTGATCGCACCAATAATGAGCACAGACGATGAGAGCAAGTCGCAGCCGCCGGCCTTCGACCTGGCGCTGCATGTCAAGTACCTCGTGGGGCTCAAGAACAAGAAGGAGGACTTTGAGTCCTGCATGACGGAGCATATGCGCGTAAGCGGTTTGTACTGGGGAGTGGGGGCCATGGCACTTTTGGGTCGAGAACACGAGATGGGTCCAGAGGAGATCGTGGATTGGGTCCTGCAATGCGAACACCCAGACGGAGGCTTCTCCGGCAACGTTGGCCACGACCGCCACTTACTGTACACTCTCCATGCGCTGCTGGTGCTGGCTATGCTGGGGGCTTTGGACCGTATCAAGCGTGACGAATGCGCCAAGTACGTGGCGTCACTACAACAGTCCGACGGCTCCTTCGCAGGTGACGAGTGGAAGGAAATTGACACGAAGTTCACGTATTGTGCGCTGTCGGCACTCAAGATCTTGGATAAACTGGACCTGGTAGATGTGGAGGCAGCGATGGCCTACATTGACACATGCCGCAACTTTGACGGCGGCTTTGGTAACATTCCTGGCTGTGAATCCCACGGCGGCCACATCTTCACTGCTGTGGGAGCTCTGTCGCTGGGTTTTGCTTTGGAGCAATATGTGGACGATGAACTACTAGGCTGGTGGCTATGTGAACGACAGTGTGACTCGGGAGGACTGAACGGAAGACCCGAGAAGCAGGCTGATGTGTGCTACAGTTGGTGGAACATCTCGTCCCTCATCATGATCGGCAAGCTTGACTGGATCAGCAAGGAGAAGCTCATCCAGTTCATTCTCGCGTGCCAGGACCCCGAGGACGGAGGAATTGCTGACCGTCCTGGAAATGTGGCGGATGTGTTTCACACATTCTTTGGTATCGCTGGGCTGTGCATGCTCGGATACTTTGACCGAGAAAAGGAGAATCACCCAGAGTATCAAGGAATTCGACAGATCCACCCGACGTTTGCCATCCCCACGGATGTTGTAGAGAAGTTGCAGCTCACAGCTGACATGATCATGTCAGAAGCACTTGACGACTAAAATGCGCGTTGAAGTACATGTAGATGCCAGGACCTGGAGTAACTGAACCTGCAAGCAAAGTGGATCTAGTCGCTAACACTTGTTCGCCAGAAATTCAGGTGCATTTTCTTTCGCAATTAGCCATTTTGGTTTCGTATCGCGTCAGAATGTCAGGTTAGCGACAACCTGCGTCTACAATTCCATAGGCGTGGCCTCCTCCACGACAATGTTGGCAGGGAAGAGCTCCGTCTTAGAACTCAGTACACCTATCGAAACAAGCAAGACTTAGCACATCGTTCAAACACACCAGTAACCAGTACAACGTACGAGTAGCTCCACGCGGGATATGCGTGACGACATCCCGGTTAATCTGCGAGCGCAGCTCCGACACCTCGTTGGGCTTGATACAGTTAATCTCCTTAACGACTTCCACCTTGCCATTGACCTTCTTGATGGTCGTCACGTCGACGTTGCTGCCCGAGCCCAGATCGTTGAAAATACCAGCCAGAATGGCCTCCTGCACCAGCTTCTTGGCCTCATCCTCCTGCACATTTAAACCCATCTCGTTAGACATTATATGAGAAATGAATAAATAAAAATGATAGCATACCGTCATGTCATCCTTGTAGCCATGCTCGAACACCGACATAGCGGCTAGACTACCAGAGCCCATCGTCACGAAAGGCAAGCTATCCGTGCTGTTCAATGCAAAATACAACAACAAAATCAGTAACCACTCAATATCGTTTCATACACTACCTTTTTAGACGTACCTGCCGTGAGGGTAAATGGTATAGAGGTGCGGACCCGTAACGTCAACACCTCCGAGCACCAATGCAGCCGAAATGTGACCCTGGTACTGGAAGAGCATCCTCTTCAGCAGCGTCATGGCGGTCACCACACGTGACTGTGTGTCTGTGTTCTGTAATAAAATAATAGTAAGCAAAAAAAAACAATGTATCTAGCAGCATTTTCCACTTCAACCAGTGACTCTGATAGCTTCACATACCAGACGGTGCAGCTCCAACTGCGACGAAATAAGCGCAGTAGTGTTCTCTGTATCAGCAGCAGTACCAGCACCACAGCAGTAGATGTTGGGGGCAATGTAGTGGATCTTCTCGCAGTTCTTGTCCATAACGATAGATCCACCCGTCGAGCGCGTGTCAGCACCCAGCACCACGCCATCCTGATCGGTAAAACCATAACGTACTGAATTAATAAACCATACTACCAATACTCATTGAGATAACACACTGTTGCTACTTGCCTTGTAGACGACGCCGACAATGGTGGTACCGGTCTTGGTGGCCTTCAGCTTCTGTTTACCGCCCGATTGGCTCAGCAGCAGCTCATTGCGGCGGCAGTTGTCGAAGCTGAAGCCTCCGTGCAGCTGCTCTGAGGTCGGGAAGGCGTCCCCGAAGGTGTTTTGCGTGCGGCGGAAGTCGCTCATTCTCTCGGTAGCTACTGGGAAATCTTTGGGCTAATAAAGAGTGAGGGGGGATCTTCGTACTGCTTCAAATACAGGACTAACAGTCTTCTATTTGAGTACTTAAGGTAGTAAACTTTTGAAATACATAGCCTTTATAAAATAGTTGAATAGAATATAGAATAATAAAGGCTTTTGATGATTGGATTAAAATAGATGTGGAAAAAGATGCTTATTGGTTATAAATTAGCCAAATGTTTTTACTGGCTGCGCATGACGTCGAGTCCCGACTGCCAGTCATTTAGAAGACCATAGTGAACTCAAGTGAGCTGAGGATTTGAGCCAACCAGCCACGCCCCGCACCCAGCGCCTTCCACTTTGTTCCCACCGCCAGAAGCAAAAGCATTCGTTAACCATGGTGAGTGTCTAGCCCCTTATCTATCTGTGCCTATAATAAGGAGGCAGCCAATGCGTACTACAAGGGGGGAACAGTGAGTAAGCTTAGGACCAACCGATTGCAGCAACCAGCAGCAAACAGCGCAGTAGCAGGGACTTTGTCAACGGACACCTTCTCGAATTTGGATGATGAGCCTATAAAGAACGCGATGCAAGCTTTCCCCCTTCGTTGGCTATCTCATACTATTCAGGCCAGCTTGATTGCAGCATCAGGAAAACCAGGTTGCTAACGGTTGTTGTTGTTTTTTTTTCAGTCGCTTGTCATCGGGCCGGACTTCCAGCACATTCTGCGTATTCTTAACACCAACATTGATGGTCGCCGTAAGGTGTGGGTCGCTCTGACCTCCATCCAGGGTGTGGGTCGCCGTTTCTCCATCATGGTCTGCAAGAAGGCTGAGGTGGACATCACCAAGCGTGCCGGTGAGCTGACCAACGACGAGATCGAGCGCGTTGTGGCTATCATCCAGAACCCCCTGCAGTTCAAGATCCCCGTGTGGTTCCTGAACAGACAGAAGGACTTCAAGACCGGCAAGCACTCGCAGGTCGTGGCCAACAACCTGCAGGGCAAGTGGCGCGAGGACTACGAGCGTCTCAAGAAGATCTACGCTCACCGTGGTCTGCGTCACTGGTGGGGCCTCAAGGTGCGCGGCCAGCACACCAAGACCACCGGCCGTCGCGGCCGCACGGTCGGCATCCTTGGCGGCAAGTAAGTTGCTGCTGGATGACGCTTTCTGGCTTTGTTCCCTCGTGGGGATTGCTGAAACTCTGGCATTATTGTGGTGGGCGATGATCCCTGCGTGGCAACACGTGGGGTGACCTAAGCGAAATCAACAAGACCGACAACTCTTGCTGCTTCTTCAAATCGAATGCTTCTTGGCTTGTGTTTTAGGAATGTATTTGTATCTATCAGGTGAAGTTTGCAGCTTTCCATTAAATGACAGAGTGATAGCAAAATTGCAGTAGATTGTTCAAGTTTTGACAGGCTATCATTCACGTCCTCTCTCGTTGTATCTAACAGCGTGAGCAGCGCACTGTGCTCATGGCAAACTCTACAGCTAAGAAGTTTGGTTGTCTTTACGCTCTCCCTCAGAATCTCAGCAATAAGCCTTTTACTGAGTCTCCACTGGCAGGCCCATCTTCTGGAAACTGCAGTTCAACACATGAATACCAGTAAGGATATCATCACAGTAACAACGCTCAAACAAAGTACATCAACAACGTACGCCTTCGCCTGCTGAGCGTAGATCTGTTCCACATTCTTTCGGAACTGTTCATTTTCAGTGTGGTACTTCTGGAGAGCGGCCGTGAAAATCTGTCATCAAGCAATACCGGACGTTAGACAAACTCGTTGCAAAACTTCACAGCATAATTACGTACCTCCTGCGAAATACCGTGGGTCTTCATCTGAGCCTTCGTCATCTGTTCGACGTGCTCCATGTACAGGTATTGGAACTCTTCCATCGCTTTCTGGACATCGGTGATGCCCTCTGCCCGGGCGTGGGCAAGCATGTCTGCCATTGCTTTCTCCATGCCAGCCACCATCTCCTTCAGAATGACCAGCGTCTTGTCGGCAGTAAGGTCCTCAGGGATCACCACAGGCTCAGGGGCAGGGAAAACACTGTAATACACACGCATTAGCATGTCTACCGTCAATAGCCGACACGTAAATACCGGAGGCAAGCTTACGATCGCATGACGGTGTTCAGGTCCTCCTGAAGCTTAAGAACCTCAGCATCTTGCGCATATTTCTCAAGCGCAAACTCAAGGCTTTGACGGCTCCACTGGCGCTTGGCAACGATCTGCTTCTCAATCTCTTCCATCATCTGGTACAGCTGCGACAGAATAGCCTGCTTGAACTCAGCGTCGCTGAGTTCATGGTTGTTCTCCTTCAGGTACTGGCGCACAGCGTTCTCAATCTCCGGCAATTGTTTCTATCAAGTTGACGCACAATAGGTCAGTGTTAGTGTCCTTCAGTTCACTCCTTTACCCGCGTCTGGTACGTACGAAAAGGTCCCCGACAGCAGCCGTGAGCTCCGTGAAGAAGAGCACAACCTCGACCTGCGGGATCTCCTGGAAAGCCACAGGCTCCGCCTGAATTGGTGACGACGAGGCATCCCACCACATTTTACCTACACCAATTAAGGCACCGACAATGGCGATTCCTGCAACGACACCTGTGGGATCGGCCTTCACATGCTGCACCTGCACGGAACTGACCGGTGCCTGTTTCACGAAAGCCGGCGTGGCGCGTGTGGCATTAACAAAGGATGTGGAAGCAGATGCAGCCGAACGACGCGTCGCTGCGGTTCTGGCTGACTGGCGTAGCTGTTTGGCTGCTTGGCGCATTGATCCGAACACCATGCTGAGGAGGAGCTTCTGCTTGCTTGCGGTGAAATGAGCTCGTCAAACATTCCTGTGGTGCATAAATGCGTCACATCATACTCACACAATAATGTGTAGATCACATATTATATGTGAGCTACACAAGATTGGTGGGATTGGTGGGTCGAACCGAAACTGAGGTGCAACGACGACGACTTTGGCCAGCGAACTATACAACCAGCACCTGGAGAGCGCATTGAAAGTATCCAGAATGGCAAGGAAAGCATTGTCAATGCGACACTGGAGCCCCATGGTGCAGGATGACGCTCTTAGGATTGTTAAGTTTGGAGTTCTAGCAACCTGGCCGGAGCACAACTCTCGACAGTGCACATGCCGCTTGTATAAACCCATCCGTGTAGAAGCTTGTACAGTACCGCATATGCCCTGTCCTAAGCGAACGCCAATGTGCACTCTAAACATTAGGGTTAATTACTTCAACCACGAATTAGTAGGTAAAAGGTAGGAGTTATAATCGTTCATAGAGAATTAAAAAGAGTGGACGCGGCGGGAATTGAACCCGCGTCCATCCGCATAAAATGCGGTGCTCTTGCCAATTGAGCTACGCGTCCAAGCGCACTTGGTTACCTTCAAAATTAAAATAAGTAAGAAAAAACAATCGGGTTTTATTGTAATTCATCATCGGAGAAATCACTGCTAGCATACTCATCGTCTGTGGTTATAAATCTCCCAGTAGCACCAAGGTCAGTAAGCTTGTTAAGTATTTCGGTGATGCAGTCAGTATCAGTTAGCACTGAATCGTCAATTGGAGTGCGTACGTCACCAAGCAAGCCACATTTCGAAAACCCACTTACAATCGTCTTGCTGCTGAGTTCGGTCCAGCTTTCTGCAATCCATGACGTTATGTCCGTGCGTTTGGGCGCTACCATTTGAAAGGAAGACCTTGGAGTTTTCTCGAGAATACTACTGACCTTCTCTCTTGCCACCTCTTGTATCTCGTCTCTTGTGATCTGTCCAACCTGATGTGCCAAGGATTCCCTTTCGGTAATTCTATCTCGCTCCATGGCATGGTGGTGAGCTATCTGAGCACGAAGGCCTTCCACCCAGCGTGCCCGTAGCCGACTTTTAAATGGCTGATTCCACGCGACGTCCGCTGGTTGGCATACATAGGTGTAGCGAGGGGGTACCTTCATCAACATAACGTTGATGGACTCAGCATAGTCAGTCACCTCCTGCGTCCAATGACCCGAGAAATCATCCCAGATAAGCAACACCTTCTCGTCCATGTTGTCCCTGCAACTAAAGTGAAAGCGAAGGAACTCTAACGAGATGCGTGAGTTCCACCAAGCCGTTGGGTTGCCGTAAATGCGGCAGTTATGTAGAGCTTGTAGTGCGAACATCTCTTTCCACAGGCGTACTCCGAATCCATGCCGCTTAGTGTCATTAGCTACCTGAACTTGGCCCCGACGTGAAGATCCGCTCTTGAACACGAGAAACGGATCATATTTGTTTCCGTGCCAGTCACCCAGTAGCATCACAGTAGCTCGCTCTTTGTCCTTGCCACTGCACTTTACCCATACCGTTTTTTCACCGCGTTTGGTGATAGTCTTGCGCGGTAGATACTCGAAAAACACAGCTAGAAGCGTTGCATATCAGTAGGGCTCAATGGTTTAAAACTGACAAACGTACGTACCTGTTTGGTCCGCGTTGTATACAGAAGTAATACCGTTTTGGACGATAGCCGCTCGTACTTCACCAATAAACTTGGCTTTTGCTTCTGCTGCATCTTCGGGTGTAGTTTGACCCTGTCGTGTCCTTGCTCGTATCGATAGCTTATGGCGCTTCATGAATCTTCTCCGCCATGAATGAGATGCCTTGAATATGTCAGGGCTCAAATCTTCATCAGCAGCCACCTCCAAGGCCTTGTAGTGCAGCATTTGAGACGTAACAGGGCATCCCTCTCGACGCATCGAACTCAGCCAAAGCACGATATCGTTCTCAGCATCACTGGATAGAGTTGTAGCTTGGCCTGTACTTCGTAAATTCTTGAGATGTCCCTTACCGTCACTACATAACGAATTAATATGAGCTGCCAGCTTTTTCCATTTTGAAATTTGTTTTTGCTTGCGTGTCTTTTCAGAAGCAGTACAGGCTGGATAGAAGTGATCAATAGCTTCGTTTACACTGTGGTTAGCGGCTACATAATCTAACACAAGACGTTTGTGAGTGTAATCGACTGCGATACGACAATATCGCTTCGGCTTCTTGCCACCTCCCGTTGTGCGAGGTCTCCCCATGGCAATTTAGCCAATGCTTCTTACATGTACGCCCTCCAGCCTATAATTAGCCGGCTCAACGGAGTTTTTTACCTTAAACCATATGCCAAAAATAGAACTATGCTATTGGTCAAAATACATGTTCGCTTAGGAAAAAACTTCGCTTAGGACAGGACAGATGCGGTACGGTACCTAGTGTTAGAACGCTCTGGAGCTGTCGCACTTGTAATATCCATGGTGCAGCGCTTTCAAGACGGCAAAACGTCATAACCTCCACCTGTGTCTATTATGCGCTGGCGCCACGTGCTGTGTGTGGTCTCAGGCCACCTCAACTCAGCGTAAACCAGGTAATTCCGTGCTCGCTTGCCCAACTTGCGACGTGCACATTTGTCCACTGCCACGGCGTGGCCCACGCCTGTGTTTCGCCGTATGGCACTATGCAGGTTGAAGCAAACACGAATGGAGAGGCAAAACCTCTCTGTCATGGGGTTTGCTGGGCGCAACTTGCAGTGGTGAATGGCTGGGAGGACAGCCGCGCCAAAGTGAGGGCTGATACATGCCCATGCGCAATTGGACTGTCCTTCACAACGGAACTTCTAGTGAGTGTGTCAAGTGCAGCTCCATCTAAAACCTCCTCCTTCTTGTAAACCGAGATCAGCCCCCGTGAAACTGTGTTCGGCATGTATGATACGCGAAAGGAAGCGCTGGTGCCTCACCACCACGTTAACGGCAACCGCTATGTATTATAGCCATGGGCTGGAGGTGAATTACTTACACGCTGTTTCGTGGTGAGCTAGCGAGTAATGGGTCAGCGTCGCTCAGCGACTTGTCCGGCAGATCAACTTGTGGTCCGCTTAAGTGAACACCAAAGAAATTGGCGCTGAGGCCACCTCCAAAGGGAGACGTGTGTGCTCACGCGTTGCAGACATGGCTACTACATGTACTAAGGATACATCAGATCAGTTACCACGGTATCTTTTGACTGACAGAAGCCGTTAGCTTCTGTCACCACTGTATGAAACGTCAAAGCGATAGAACCTCAATCATAGACAACCAAAGCAGGCCGTCGGAATCTTGGTGAGCTTTTGCGCTAGCTCTTGCAGTAGCAGCACGACGTTGCACTCCGAATGAAAACGGATTTTATCGTCGAAATGCCAATACATCCTGCTGGTCTTGCCATGCAAGTGGCATGCATCAGCGTACTGCATTGTACCACGCCGGTCTCGCGGCGCGGCAAGAGACGGCGAAGCTCAGACTGAGCGGGGGCAACACCTTGACTCGCTGGCCTTGCAGGCTCGAGGGTGGATTTTCCCCCCCACCTGCAGGCTGCAGCGGCGCTCTTCAACGAAGAAAAGATCGCGCCGTGATTGCCAGCCTCCTGCAGGCGAAGACAGTCTTAAAGACTCGGCCTTCGTCCGAACGCATGCGATTCAACCTTGCAGCGGCAACGTGAGGCTCGCCGAGTTGCACTAATTTTTCAACCGCCTACCAGCTGACGGCGCGGCACAAGGTGACAGGCAACGCGAACCACTATCGTCGCCCCTGCTGGCGTCCGAGAACTCGGCGAGAAGGGTGCAACAACCGGCACCAGCCTGGCGCGCAGCAGAGCCCGGGCCGCCGCACGGTTGGACAATCGCGCCGAAAGCAGTGGCACGCCAGCTCCGAAAGATACTGCGTCCAGGACATCTGCCTGCCAAAAGCTCGGTCGCCGAAGAATGGCGCTGCTGGCAGCCATCGGCTATTAGCGCAGCCTCAGCTGCGTGAATGTTACTGCTCCATCAGCTTGTGGCTTGCTTGTAGTGATACTTGGCGTCGGGTCAGTGCCGCGCTCGCCATTTTCCATCGCCCGGAGCCGAGGAGTGAAGGTCGTCCGGAGCCAAGTTGCCGCTCAACTCGCGGACCGGCTCTTTAACCCAGATGCCCAGAAACAGCCGAGCGCCGCACTGAAACTCTCTCCCTAACAAAAGCAGTGCGACAGGCTAGT
Organism: Phytophthora colocasiae; assembly: GCA_018806915.1. NCBI lineage: Eukaryota > Oomycota > Peronosporomycetes > Peronosporales > Peronosporaceae > Phytophthora > Phytophthora colocasiae. The sequence goes on along the minus strand of JAGKQI010000104.1, from coordinate 825,047 downwards.
CATGTGGAATTCGATAAGGCAGCGCTCTCCCGCCAGTGCTAGTGTACCGGTTAACCGGCACCCACCACACTCAATTCTCTTCCTGACCGCAACTTCACAACGACGGACCAGCCGAGCCCAAGAGCGAAGCAAAGCAGCAAAGCGCAGCGCAGAGCACAGCCCTCCCATCATTACATAATCCCTTTTGCCCGCTACGTGTAACGTGCTGCGTCCCGAACACGCAGACACCCCCACCCACGCTCGCGCTCGCCTTCATTTGCCAGGACCGCAGTGAACGCACGTTCGTTACGAAAGATTTACGAGCTTGACACGCAGCAGCAGTCACTTGTCGTTAACGTTTCCATCCACGCGGCAGCTCGCTCTCGCCGCCTTCCAGATCAAAGATTAGTTCGCACTCGCACAGACCGAGCGCAGCCGCCCCGCCCCCCGCAGTCCAGCCCCTCGCTTCCAGCTCCAGCACGGCCATGTCCATGGGCCTCCACTCGGCGCGCGAAGAACTCGGACTGCCCAACCCGGCCGGTAGCAACGGCATGAGCCTGTCCACCTCTACGGGCTACCTTAACGGCGATGTTGGCCAGCAGATCGGTGGCCTTCCCAAGCCCATTAGCCTCAGCCCCCGGACCTTTGGAATGGAAGACTTGCGCGACTTCTGCGGCCCCGTTGGCACCTTTAAGACAGGTCTTACCCCTCGTGTCTTCAGTACGGGGTTGACTCCTCGCTCTGGCTTCACGCCCCGCTTTACAACCGGCTTTACGCCGCGTATCAACGTCACAGGATTAAGCCAAGCGCCTAATGTACCGCCTACGGAGACTCCCGGTGGCTTCATGAGCCGTCCCGGTGGATACTCTCCACGAAGTGCGGCGGAAGCTACTAACAATAAGATTTCTCCTTCAGGCTTCACCCCCAAGGACGTCTCAGGAGCTAAAGTGCCGATGCGTTTTCCTGGAGCTTTTTCAAGCAACAGCCCGCCCAAGATTCCCATGGGGGACCAGTTCAAGCAGGAGCAGCATGCCCCCCCGCAGTCGCACATCCAACAGATGCAGCAGATCCACCAGCAGACCCAGCAGATGAATCACGGAGTGCCACACCCTGGACAAATTCACCACCCAGGGATGCAAAACATGAACATGCCCATGTACGACTACATGAACCGCCCCGCGCTGCAGCAGCCCGCGGACCCTCGACTCAGTGTGACCCCCAACTCGGACCGTGTTTCGGACCAAGAGGACCTTGATGAACGACGCCGAATGAAGAACCGTGAGCGTGTGCGCAAGTGCCGCAAGCGCAAACAGGACCGCCTAAACTTCTTGGAAGACCGTACTGCAGAGCTCGAGAAGGAGAACGGGATGTTGAAGGCTAAGATGGCCCGGAAGGACTCTGGGTTGAAGGACGAACCACTGACGGAGGGTCAACTGAACGACCTACGCAAGAAGCAGAACACCACTTTGTCGACATACAGTCGCGCTTACAACGAGGTTGATAGCTCCGCGTTTGAAGCTAGTGCTCGAGGTATCTGGGTGGACAACGCTGAGATTTTGTATGGCACGAGTGGAGTTCGAGTTTCTGGCTTGTCAGACATTGTTGCCAGCAAGAAGTCTAGTGCTAGTGTGTTCACCAAGTACGAGATCAAGAACTACACTGTGCAGTGGAAGACTAACTCTACCGACAAGTGTCTTGTGACCTGGGAGGTCGAGGCAAGTGTGAAGAAGGAGGCAGCCAAGAACGTGCCGCTGACTGCTCCTTTTGGCGAGCTGGCGTCGCACTTTGGCGGGGACGACGAGCCGCTGTCGTTCCAGATGACTTCCCACATCACGTTTGCAGAGGGCCAGATTGTTGAGGAGATCCGCCATCTCAACCTGTCACGCATTGGTGAAAAGGCTCTGGAGCAGTTTGCTGAAGACCCCAAGAAGGCCGCTGATGTGCTGCGATGCTTGATGGTGGCTGCGTAGTCTCAAAGATTACAAGAAAATGAGCTCAAGACGAGCTCGACCGATTATCGGACAAACCGACGGGCTGAAACCCCAGGCAGGTAGCTCGTAGCTGAAGGAGGACTTCTTGTCCTAGTTGAGTAGCAGTAGAGCATCGTGTATCATAAAGCAAATATTACCCGGTTAAACAACGCTTACTGTTGCTGAGGTTGAGGCAACGCGTGGCTCGCAGAGTCGACGCCGTGCCTCGGCGTCGTTCTTGCTTGCTTATTGCCTCAACATTACTTACACGTTTGCATGGACTAATGCAGCGATGGCGGCGGCACGAAAGAAACTTGGGTTAAGTTGATCGGATCTATTGGCTTCTTCTTAGTACATGCAGTCGGTTGCGCGATACTACGCGAGCGCGATCGCTTCTTGAATAAAAACTTGTGTAGCCAGTGAGCGGCCCTAAGGCGAGCAGAATCTGTTGACCTTCTGCAGTCAGCCTAAGCGAGCACGATGTGAAGCATTTTCCAGCGCTGTCATTCTCATGTGTTCGTCTCTGCAGTCTAGGGCTTGCTTCAAGCTCGTCTCGAAACGTCTATCCATAGAAGCAATAGCACAACACAGCACTTAGAATGAGCGTCGAACGGCAAGCAGCACAGGACGAAGTATTCTACATGTACCGTACCAGCGAACACAGTGTTGAGCGTCGGGATGTTGTTGGCCTTGAGGATTTCTGCTGGCACGTCATTCATCTCGTTGAGCTCCTACGTCGTACAAACATACACACAAATGAGTCCGGAGCTGCAGGCATTGCACACGCGCGGCTGTCGTACGGTACCTGAATCTCCTTGAAAGAGCCAATGTACTGGATATCCTTGCCCTCCGGGTCCTGCAGGAACACCTGCGGGTAGTTGGCGCGGATGCCACTGGCCTCGAAGTAGCGGTTGCGCGTGTCGCGGTTCTCCTCGAGGCTGCAGTCCACCTCCGTGTACGTGATCTTGTTGCCGTCTAGGATCTGCTTCAAATGGCCGATCTCGTACTTTTGTTCGGTGATGGAGACCATGGAGGAGGTCAGCACGACGCACGTCTGGGATGGACAGTGTTAGCTGCGGAGGCAAAGGACATTAGGAACGAGGAGTGTCTGTACGCACCTTGACAGGACTCATAATGTTAGTAACTTGGGGTGTCGGACTGGAAATGCCGGAGAAGCTGGGGCGACTTGACTTATGCGTCTTAGTTTGGAGCTGCCGTTTCTTCCTTCGGCCTTTTCGGTAACTGGATCGGAGCCCTCCACGCACGCGTCGACCGTATTCATTCTTGTAAGTACGATGTGGGGTTGATGAAGAGTGAAGGAAAGTTCTAGCCCGCCCATGGAATAGCAGAGCTGCTCAGTGCAGGGTTCTTTTTGACGCCTTCATCGTGTCGCAGCCTACGCAAGGATAAGTCGCTGCCAGCACGGAATGGCTGGCTGTACATGTACGCTGCGTACAGCACTCGAGTGAAGCCACTTTTGCCTAATTCCTGCATTTTGTGAGATGGCTACCTTTCACGTGCAGGCAACAAGTGCAGGTTCATGTGCAATCGCGAAACAATCGGCATTCGTGCAGCAAATCGACACGTGTATGAACTCGCTCCAGCGGCATGGAAACCTTCCTCTCCATTGAAAAAAAAATGCTATTGTACTGGCAAGATGAAATGCTCCATACAAAAATGTTGTTGCCCATAATTTTAAAACTAGAAATCCATTGAAAATTCTAAGAATAGCGGGATAAGCACCAACACACGGAGAACATTGCTGGTTGCATTCCGCAGTATCACTTCCAGTTTTCCCCCCGCAATGCGGCATCTAACGGCTTACGAAAAGATGCACATCGTGCGAGCACACGAGTATTTTGTCAATGAAGCACGCGAACGAAAGGACCCCGATAGACGACCCGTACGTCAGCGTGTAGCCGACTGTCTTGCGATAACGACGGATATGGTCAAGCGCACAATGGCGCACTGGAACAAGCACCACGACGAAACGTTCACCGCCGACACAGCTCCTCGAGGGAAGCCTCCACGATCAGAGACAGTCCAACTTCATCAGATGATTTCCGACATTATTGATGAGCGTAATCATTTGAAAAAGCCGACGACGTCCAACATTTTGGTTTCTGAAATACAAAAAAAAACAGGTTCAACCATACCGGCCAGAACAATGCGATCTGAATTGAACAAAATGGACTGTAGCTTTGTTCGAGGTCAAACCCGTGATCCACGCGCTGATTCAGAGGGAAATATTGCATTTCGAAAAGTGTATTTGCAAAACAAAGTTTCTAACTTAAATGCGCGCAGATATCCTAAACTTCCAGAGGTTTATTTAGATGAGAGCTACTGTAATGTCAACCACGTGGCTGGATCGACGTGGTTGCGCAAAGGATCGTCACGGTATACTGCAAGTGGAAAAGGAAAACGTTATTGCATCGTTGGCGCTGGAATTGTCTACGTAAAGAACGGAAAACTGGATGCAGAGTGGGTACCTGATTCGTTGGAGTATTGGCCGTCTCACTACACCTCACAAAATTCTGACTATCACGGTAATTTTACTGGGTCACTGTTTAATCTTTGGTTCGAGAGAGTGTGTGGTGTCCTGCAGCTACTTTATGGAAGTTGCCGAATCCACATGGACGGCGCTTCCTACCACAAGGTCCAGATCAACGCTGTTCCACCCAGCAATGCGCTCCGAGATGAGATGATCGTGTGGTTGAAAGGTCAAGGCTACAATGCCCCTTCTCACTATACACGCAAACAGCTTCGGGCTGTCATCGCACAGGTACTATAAACCTTTTTAATTTTTTGCTTTTTCACTGAAAATCTTTTTTTTTAGGTTCGGCCGCCTCCTATTTACGAAGCGGTTGAGACTGCGCGCAGATTCAAACATGAAGTGCTCTACACTCCCCCGTATCATCCGGAGCTCCAACCAATCGAGATGATATGGGGTGCGTTGAAGAATCGCATCGCTTTGGATCCTGCCGACTCGCTAGATGATCTTGGCATCAAGATTAAAGAAGGCCTTGACGCTATTACCAAGAAAGAATGGATCGGGGCTTATAAAAAGGTGCAGATGCAAGAGCTACTCTACATTGAGGAAGCTCAAACTGCAGTTTCAGTAACGATTCCAGCACATTCACGGGAAGAACTTGCTGCCGAGTCGCTATACAGAGACGATTTCGACATGGAAGTTGAGTATAGCGTTGCATTATAAATATATTGTCTTACAGAAAATCAAAATTAACAGTTTATTAGGCCTCGTAATTGAAGTTCGGAAAATATTTTTATGTGGCAACCATACGGTGACCATATGGGGTGTTAAAGCCTCGATATTTTAGCGGTTTTGATAGGGAAGCATTTTTCAATTAAGTGTAGACATCGCATTTCGAGTGGATAGAAACGGTTTGAATCATTACTTAAAAGAGGAGATACTGGGCTTTCTAACAAAAAAAAAACAAATCAAACCAATAATTGGGGAATGTAATACGTCCCATCAAAAAAGTTGGAGCATTTCATCTTGCCAGTACAATAGCCAGCGGCAGCGCCAAAAGCATGGGTTGTCAGAGCGGATGGCAAAGCGGATCCGATTTCTGCGCGACGACGTACTTCAAAATATGGCAAAGTTCTCGTGGTAATGTACTGTATTTCGTGTGCATAACTTTAGATGCTGCGAATTTCCTTTTGGAGCATGAAGCCCCAGTGTCGCTGGTAGGTGTGGCAAGGCGAGATACAGAACGTTGTGGACAAAAAAAACTTGGGTTGCCGCGTCCTGAGTGCTTTAGATGCTACACAGAATCCAAAGGTACGTTCACTTGATTGATAACGAAAAGATATCTCCGGAGGCTCCAGAGAGAGCTCACAGCCAATTTGAACCAGAGCTCTTTAAGCAGGCTGGTAGTCTTAGCTTCACTTTGTTTGTTCAGTCCTACAGCGCTTATCTTGCCTAGGTCGCACATTGGCCTTCAACGTTGGACCTGAGGTCAATGACCTCCAATACGAATTTCAATACAGTAGGTGTATGATAAACTGTATCCATTCCTTAAATGTTTGCTGCATTTCGCTAGCCGCACGTCGAATGCAAATTCAGCTCTGATTGGTTCTCTATTAAGCCTTCTGACCAATCACATAATGCAATCGCTTCGTGTCAGCGATACTGTACTACTCGACGGTATCCGCCAGTCAACACGCCGGAAATGCGCAGCATGGAGCGCACTTCCTGTTGCTCCTGTTACCTCGTACCAGCCATGACGTCGCGTACAGTGCTGTTGCTTCTGGTGAGCTGCTTGTACAGTGCTTGGAGCTTGACTCTTGCACAGGATGTGAACGACTCGCCAGTACTGGACGTGGATCCCGAAGTGGGTTGTGAGGCGGCCACAGACTGCTTGGCGCAGGGCCTGCACCACAGCACATGCCGCGCCGGCGTCTGTGTGGATGACGTATTGTTCCCGTTGTCTAAAGAGGAAATTGCCGGTTCAATTGGCGCCTTTGTGGCCAGCATTTTGGCCGCCGGGTCTGGTCTGGGCGGTGGTGGTCTTCTGGTTCCCCTGTACATCATGCTCATGAGCATGTCTTCACACGAGGCCGTTCCGCTGTCCAAGGCCACGATCTTCGGCGGTGCTATTGCTAGCTTCCTGCTCAATGTGCGCAAACGCCACCCGCTGGTTCGAAGCCGCCCACTAATTGACTATGAAACGATGTTGCTCATGGAGCCCATGACGCTGGCTGGCACTATCATTGGCGTTAACATGAACGCAGTGTTCCCGGAATGGCTCATTACAATTTGCATCGTGTGGCTGCTGACCAAGACCGCGTTGAGGACGTTCAGCAAGGGCAAGAAGATCTGGAAAGAGGAGGCTGACGCTGACAAGAAGATCGTGTCTGATATTGTAGCGTACTGGCGGTTGCTACCATACGAGGCAAACTTTAAGCAATTTCAGATCGTGGCTCGAGCTTATCTGAAGTGGAGAAACTACAAGAACCCGGAGAAGGAGCAGCTTCGTCTGAAGATATTATCCGACAAGGCCTCCAGTGAGGGGGAACACAGCTCGTCGAACAGCACAGAAGCGAGCACTGAGGAAGAGGCTAGCAGCGACGAAAACGAGAGTGAGTCTCTGATGAGTTGGGGGCTTCAGGATAAGCGTCCGGTGAAGTTCCTATCGGTTGAAGAGATCGCTAAAGCACGACGAACAGTTCCGCTGGCGGATATGGGCGTACTGTTCCTAACTTGGATTGGTCTCGTGCTGTTTTCGATGGCAAAGGGGGGGCATGGCACACCCAGTGTTATCGGCTTATCCTGCGGAAGCGTTGGCTACTGGTTCTTGATTGTCGTTTCGTTCCCGTTCTTCGTCAGCGTAACGATCTACTTCGGCATGAAGATCAGCCGGTTCCACACGATGTTGAAGGCGTCCGATTACACCTACGCAAAGGGCGATATGGTTTGGACCAAACACGCTGTCATCAAGTATCCTGCATTGTGTACTGCTGCCGGTGTAGCAGCCGGTCTGTTGGGAATTGGTGGTGGCATGGTGAAGGGTCCACTGCTGATTGAAATGGGCCTGCTGCCTCAGGTATCTTCAGCTACATCCTCCTCCATGATCTTGTTTACATCTTCAGCCACGACAATTCAGTTTATAATCCTGGGAACGCTGTCAGTGGATCACGCGCTGTGGCATGGTGCAGTCGGCTTCGTGGCCGGACTCATCGGGCAACTGGGCATGTCATACTTGATCCAGAAGTACCGCAAGGCTGCATTGGTCATCTTCTTGGTCGCCATCTTCATCGGAGTCAGCGGTCTCGTCATGGGCGTGCTTGGTGCAGTCCGCATCTCGGAGATCGGCTTCGGAGGCTTCCGCTCACTCTGCCTCAGTGGTTAAGAAGCCACTGAATTGGCTGCTGCTGCTACTTGGGCAATACCACTAGCCACATATCATAACTTAACATGCACAGAGGTTTAATACTTGATCGCTGTAAGATGGTCTTCATGACACCGGAATCGAATCTAACGTGTCGTACGTAACCTCTTAACATGAGTTCGGTGGCGGTAGTGTACGATGACGTCATCAAGATCGTAAAGTCGGTGACATTTCCTGTACATTCGGGCCCAACGAAACGGCTCACTTCTACATCCACCAGCCCATTCCGCCTCTTCAGTCTTCAATTTGCTCCACGTGTACCACGCCGCAAAGCCTTACCACACAGCAGAGATCTCTTGTCCAAGATGAGCGCCTTCCCGTCCATTAAACTCACATACTTCGCCGGTGCCGGTCGTGCCGAGGTCCCGCGCCTTGCCTTCTACATCGGAGGAGTCCCTTTCGAGGACAAGCGTATCAACCATGAGCAGTTCATTGCGATGAAGAACTCACTGCCTCTGGGGCAGGTGCCAATTCTAGAAGTGGACGGTGAGGTCTTTACCCAATCGCACGCCATGATGCGCTTCGCCGGCCGTATGGGAGGGCTCTACCCGGTCAGCGCACCCTACCTGGCGCTTAAGATCGACGAGATTCTGAATGCTATGGGGGAGATCGAGGAAAAGATGGTTCCGTCTCTACGGGAGCCTGATGCGGACAAGAAGAAGGTCATGCGTGAAGAGCTAGCCAGTGTCACTATCCCTCGCTATGCTGGTCTGTTTGAGGCACGACTCGAGAAGATGAAGCAGATCCCTGCCTTCCAGACCGACAACGTGTTTATCCATGATATAGCCATCTATGGATTGGTGAAGATGTTCCGTGCCGGCTACATCGACCACATCCCCACGACAGTTTTGGATGACTACAAACTGCTGAACGAGGTGCACGACAAGGTCGCCAACCACCCCAAGGTCAAGGAGTGGTACACGCTGCAGCACAACACTCCCAAGCTCAAGCTCGTGTACATGCCCCACCCTGGCCGTGGAGAGCCGATCCGTCTCGCCTTCTACATTGGTGGCGTCGAGTTTGAGGACGAACGTATCACACGCGAAGAGCTGGCCAACCGCAAGCCTTCGCTGCCATTCAACCAGCTTCCGGTGCTGGAAGTGGATGGAGACGTCATCTCTCAGTCGCTGGCAATCCTTCGCTACGCTGGAACGCTTTCCGGGCTTTACCCTGTGACTGACCCGGTTGCTGCCTACCGCGTTGACGAGCTGTTTGCGATCCTCGATGACATGTTCAACTTCCCGCTGTGGGGTGCTTCCCACCGTGAGAAGGACACGGAGAAGCAGTTGGCAATGCGCGCAGAGCTGTCTAGTGACATGGTGCCTAAGACGCTAAAGTTCTTGGAAATCCGCATCGACAAGAACAAGGGACCCTATGCTGCGGGTTCGGATCTCACTGTGGCAGACCTCGCTATCTACGGTGTGTTACTGGGTTTCAAGAACGGCGTGCCTGGGTTTGCGAAGACCATTGCTGACTCGTACGAGAACTTGCAGCGCGTGTTCAAGTTGGTGGCTGATCACCCGAAGGTTGTGGAGTGGAATGCCGCACACAACCAGTAAGCGATCTGTACACCTGCATTCTCGTGAACGAAGTGATCGCTTTCCTACGTAGATAAACGATACAATTCATGTGTTGAGTTATCAAACTCCGGCTCACGCGTATGCGAAGTAGTATATTTTCCTTGATAAGCAAATTCCAAGGCTTCAACTACACTTTTCCATGCTAAGACTACCAACTGTAGTCTATTGGAAAAATTCCACTTACCACGGTAGCTCCGAGCCGCACCGAGGGGTGGTGGGGTCCGCGTCGTAGAACTTGCCAGAGTCCGCAAGCGTCACCTTCGCTACAATGTCCGCCATTGACTTGGCAGTGTCACCAGGCTTCACGTGGCCCATGTGATTGTTCATCTCGGTGTCCACAAAGCCAGGGTTCATGCAGACGACAGGGATTTTGTGCTCGCGGAGGTCCATGGCCAAGGAGCGAGTCACCATGTTGAGTGCAGCCTTGGACGCAGTGTAGCCGTATTGGCCACGGAACATCCACTCGTTTTCTTCCGTGTTGTTGGTGATGCTGCCCACTAGGGAAGAAACTTGCAGCACAGAGGCAGAACCGTGAGCCTTGACCGCCAGCTGGAGATTCGGCAGGAAAGCCCGCGTCACGAGGAATGGACCCGTGACGTTCACCTCGTACTGGTGCATCACCTGCTCCTTGGTCACCGTCGCGAAAGTCGTGGGGTGAACGATGCCTGCGTTGTTAATAAGCAAGTCAATGACGACGCCCTCGAGCTCGTTAGCCGCCTTGAGCACTGAAGCTTCGTCACTCGTGTCCAAAACGACAGTTTTGAGTGGCGACAAAGCGTCCAACTGAATTTAAGCAAACAATGTGTTAGAATATCGTTTGGAACCTACCAAGAAGCAGATTTCGAGTGTACCTTGTCGGTGTTGCTGTTTGCACGAGTCGTGCCAATGACATTCCACCCAGCCGACGTGTAGTGTTCTGCCAACGAGAGACCGATTCCGCGGGTGCTACCCGTGATGAGAACCGTTTTCTTGATGTCTGTCATGGTTGCGTGAGTTGTTTGGTTCCGGAAGTACTTGTTGGGGCTGGAGTATTTTGAGAAGTGAACAGGCTAGAGCTATTCTGATCAAAGCTCACAGTCGAATCACACGTGGACTGTTTGGAGTAGTGCTTACGGTAATTAAGAACGATGAACATTGATGTTTACGAAGGTAATAGCTTCGAGGGTAACATCTCAGGGTGGTTATCAGTTTTTCAAACGCTTTCGGTTCATGCTCTACAGCCAAATCTCCGTAATACGATAACCGGATTATGGTTATCACCAGAAGTTTAGAGTCGGTGACGAGGTACTAATAGTATTCGTATCTTTCAATTGACTCTAAACTCTCACTCAGCTGTTTGTTATCCACGGAAGTAGCTACAGAATGGTTGAGATTTCACACGTCCGCACAGCAGGTACCCGGATTAATATTTTCCCAAAACATTTCAGTGATAATTTAACAGCTTCCTTGCTCCGGGTGCACGTAAATTGCTGCATGCATTTAGTGTTTAATCGCACTCCATTCAATCACCGAGGGGTGAGTTGCAATTGCCTCATAAATGTTCATCAACTTCGTGTACGGTGCAACGATAGATGTAGGGACACCAGCGATTCGTCCGCTCTGGAATGTCCACAATAATGAGTAGATCGCGAGGTCCGCTACGGTGAGTCTATCACCGACCGAATAGCATCCATTCCACTTGGACACGCACTTCTCAAGCAAGCACAACGTGTTCGGAAGAGTTTCTTCAGCTAGAATCTCTCGTAGTTTTATCTGCGTCGTGGGGTCCTTCTCGAAGTATGACGCGTTCCAAGCGTAAGAACTATAAAACTCGTCAATCAACGAGAATATTTCTTCAATTCGTAAAGACTCCATGATGTCACTGGATGGATAGAGGCCACCGAGCGTGCCAGCATAGCGGAGAATTGCCAGCGCCTGCGATACGACAACTCCATTCACATCCATAACCGGCAGTTGGTTAACCCTTATTCTCCCGTATTCTGTATTCTACAGAATAGGAAATATGAGAGTGCATAGTATTCGACAAGCTTCCCATCGGAGCCAACCCCCGCATCTAATCTTTTGTATTGTTTGGGGTTCGGGAAAATTCGCATAAAAAGACTGTGAGGGGAAGCTATGCACAGATAATTCCAAGTATAAAAGGAACGGTATAAATGAGTGGGAGGTAGTGTCCGTCGAGCACTCTCTACAGATGAACGAGTTCGACGGCCCCACGAAGCGGTTCCGGAAGCTGTGGTCGAAGCTTACAGCAGCAGGATGGAAGGCGCGAAAACCTTCAGGTCTGAGTGACGACCACACATACCTCAGACCAGGAGTGTCAGGGCGGCTAACAGCCCTGCTTAGAGGCACGGACTTCTTCGTTGGTGAGTACCATGCGTTGAAAATGAGTTTGCGACGTCTGATGAGTCGTTATGTGTGCCCAGGTACCGAGGAGCTTACTGAGTATGCCCGAAGAGCTGGAATAGTCGATGATGAGGGTCCAGTACTTATTGCAGCAAGTTCAAGTACACCAAGTTGTGTGCATGCCGTGACGGTGGCATCAGAACGGACCGCTACTCCAGCTGTTTCAGCGCAGCCAAGTCGTGCGTGTGCTGTTCCGGAGGATACAGAATTGCCAAGCCGTGTGCGAGCTGTTCCGGAGGATACAGAATTGCCAAGCCGTGTGCGAGCTGTTTCGGAGTCTACAGAATTGCCAAGCCGTGCGCGAGCTGTTCCGGAGGCTACAGAATTGCCAAGCCGTGTGCGAGCTGTTCCGGAGGATACAGAATTGCCAAGCCGTGTGCGAGCTGTTTCGGAGTCTACAGAATTGCCAAGCCGTGCGCGAGCTGTTCCGGAGGCTACAGAATTGCCAAGCCGTGTGCGAGCTGTTCCGGAGGCTACAGAATTAATGGACGTTGAAGCTGGAGATTACGATGCACTGGATGCTTTTGATGATGGCGCGTTCTTAGATGCTATGCGTCGAGAAGTTCTGTTTGGGAGCACCGCAGCTGACGACGTTAACTTGTGTCGACCTGGATCTGTTGCGGAACACCTATCCGAGGATGAGGATGGAGACGAGGATGGTGCGCTGAGAGTGGTGGTGAAGATAAAGGCAGCGGCAACGACAGCAGTGACTTCAGTTCCGAGGAAGACGAACCTGAGCCTACCTTTCGAGACAACGGAGGAGGAGCTACGAGAGCTGACCAGCAGTGGTGGACAGCCCATGACGCTGCTCATTGCGCTAAGACTGTACGCTACAGAATACGGTGTTGCACGCTATACTAATTCTGTATTATGTATTTTACAATGCAGGTATGCTTCAGATGAGTGCAGCCGGAGATTACTATGACGGTCCTTGGGGTCCAACACGTTCAGCACTCGCATTTGCTGACTCACCGCTAGGTCTTTCTTCTACTTCCTGCCGAAAAACTTTGATCCGCATTGCCGAGGAATCCAATCTGTATCGAACGCAGCTGATACCACAGCTAGCGCAACAGCGTCGCGAATCACTGCTCAAGCAGCAAGCCAAGGACCCAAGAAAGTCTGTGCCCCCATTATCAGAGTTGAAGCAGAGTTTCGCCGCTTTCAACCTATCAAACCCCATGAAATCGTCCAGGTTGTGGCCCTTCTAATGGCCCGAGCTATCGCTCCAGTTCGGGACGGTTTATCCAAGCACTGGTCAACTTCGGAAGATGGTGCAGTTCCACGGGGAACGTTCTCGCGGTACATGAAACGAGCTCGCTTCGAAGCCATCACTCGATTTCTTCACTTTAGCAACAACGAGGATGCTGACGCTGTCCACGACAAGGCGTGGAAGATTCGACCAGTGTTGCAAGCTGTGGAGAAACCTTCCGCCGTGGCTACCGCCTCGGCCGCTGCATCTCTTTGATGAAGGTATGGTGCCGAACCGGTCGCGGTTCAATCCGATCAAGGTGTATATGAAGGATAAACCTTCAAAGTGGGGTACCAAGTTCTATCTGACATGCTGTGCTGAAACTGCCTATTGCGCTCGGTAATGTGGTCTATTCTGTATTATCCGTAAGAGGAGACATGGTGTAAACTAACAACCGTGTGTGTATTCTGGATTGTACTGAATAGCATTGAGGTGTATTGCGGGAAGAAGAATAAAGGCAAGAAGGAACAAAATGTCGGCCCTAAAGCTGTTGTTCGCAACATTACGAAAGCACTACGTGGACAGCCATATAAGCGCCTGATCATCACCGACAACTACTACCTCCATTCAGTTGTCTATCAAATTATACAATATGGGGCTCTACCACGTGGGGACTGTCAGGAAGTCGCGTCTCGGCTGGTGCCCAGACATCGAGTACAGCCAAAACAAAAAGACCAAAGACTATTCCAAGAGGTCAGTATCGCATTGCCCACTCCAGGCAGTACCCGTACCTGGTTGCGCTCGCGTGGATGGACTCAAGCCGGTAAACATGATCGCCACGGGTGCAGCACACACCAGACCACCGTCAACCGGAGAGAAAAGGACGGCTCCGTCACAGTCACGCCGTGTCCGCAGCTGGTCGTGGATTACGCCGAAGGCATGGGAGGTGTCGACGTCCACGATCAGCTGCGCTTGCAGCGGTACTCACTGCAGAAGTGTGTGGCTTTCAAGAAATATTACAAGCAGCTATTCCTCGGGATTGTTGACATGGCCCTGGTGAACGGGGTTTATCGTGCACAATATTGCCAAGAAGCGCGACGATGAGAAACCCACTCCACATGCCTGTTTCTGCGGCGCTTACACAAAGACTTGCTAGCATTGCGAGACGTGCATTTTGACACATACCCTGTCGCGGAGGACTTAGTGGCAGGACCAGTGGCCCGAGGCGACCACGCCTTGGTCAACACTAACAACCGCTACAAAACTGAAACGCAGTCGAAACGTCGCCAACATCTTTGCAAGGTGTGCTCGGCTCACAAAAAGTGGAAAATCGTTTGAAACAAGCTATTTTTGCCCGACATGCAGCCATTACTTGGCGGACGCGTTCCGCTATGCCCCAAGGTCCGTCGCCTAGCGGAAGGAAACACTCTCTCTGTGCCCAGATATGGCACGACGTATGGAATGATGGCCGCAACATCCCCGCACACCTCAACGAGATCCGCTTCAGGAAGGAGAAGCGCAAGCGATCAGAGACGAACGACGAGGAGAGTTAGAGAACGAGGGAGAGTAAAGAAAATGAAGAAATCTGAGAGAAAGAAGGGGTGGGCAAAGAGAACTAAATGAATACACATTGATTGCATGTTGTGTTCGAATACTATTCCTACATTGGTTTTCATCGAAGCTTACACCTCGCGCCTTTTAGTGTGCTTCTTACGGGTCACGCTCATGTTGTCGCGCCACGAATGTACGTCTAGCGCGATCGAGCAACTACCAGCAATATCCAAAGCGCTTTCTGCGCAGAAATGAACGCAACGCAGAAGGAAGAATTGCCCAGTTCCTTCCGCTATCCCTCCAAGTTAGGAACTGGGCAAATTTTTCCTCTGCGTCCTACGAGCTGAACGTACAACCACTCATCTCGACACAGCACGTTAACAACTTCGACAGGAGTTGTCGAAGCACTGAGTTTTCATCATCGTTGAAGATCACCGAGAACCAATGGGGTCGGTGTACTTCAGCGAATGTTTTTCATAGAGGTGGCTGGATTGCATGTTTTCTGCTTCAAAATTGCGTGGAGAGGACAAATGCCTGCCCTATTGCCGAAGAGGGCTTGAACCCCACTATTTTGTTGGGTTGACTGCGCATACTTTAACGAAATGAAATTCTAATTCTGTATGATACAGAATATGGGGCGGGACGCAAGGGGTTAAATGGCAACGTTGAACGGCGTCGATTCAGCTCGTCTACGTTGATGCGTTCGTCCTGAAAAGGTATTCCAGCAATGAACAGAGCTAACCGGATTGGCTCAGCGCGTCCTGGAAACGGAAAGTATGTCAACTTCAGCTTTAAATCGTTCCTGGAATCTTGAATCGCTTCCATTTTCTTTACCCTTGGATTGTTTTGCATCTTTGTTTCGATGAGGACAATGCGGTCAAAATTGTCAATCTCTCGATCTAGCCTCATACCCCGCACAGACTTTGCCCAGCAGTACAAAGCGATCTCGTGAATCAGTACACTGTCGTTGTAAGCCTTATACAGTTTTTGCAGGTGCTGTAGGCGAGCATCGATCAATGCTGCGTAGCGCGCAATCGTGGATTTCGAGGCTTCTTCGTAGTTCATTTTGGCTTGCACTTCAGCCAAAACGTGGATAATTTCGTCGACTAGAAGTGTCATGGCTGGGGAATTGGTTGGGTATGAGCTACCCAAACGCCCAGCACAGAAAAGCATAGCTCCAGACTGAGTTATTTGCTCTTCGTTCAGCCACAACTCGGCCTGATGGCGTACTGTATCGTCAGAGTGGGGTAGAACTTTGTCTTCGAAGACGACACCGCCGATGTTGAGCGCCAAACGCACAGGGTGGAGGCCCCTGGGAGCGAAAAAGCGGACCGTGTTGTTCATGTCGAGCGGCGGAAAATACTGAAAAAGCAGAAAATAATTCAACGAATAATAAAAAGTATAAATATTGGTGTGTTCAAAAATAGATTTTCATTAATGGGAAAAATGATTCTTGGTCAGTATAAGCAAGCAAAAGTAGATTTTCTTTAATGGAAAAAAATGATTCAGTAAAAGCAAGCAAAATAGTCCATTCTCCCCTTGTGCTATAATATCAATATAACCCCCTTGGGCAACCGACCTGAACTGGGAACTACAGTCTCGTCGAAATACGTTGCTACGGGTTGCAGATGACTCGACGTTACTATCCAAGTCGCTCGATGGGATAAATAGCCAGGTGGGGCTCGTCGAGATTTACTGTGTTGAATCCGGTGCCCAACTCAATCTCGACATTACTGGTGTTTCATGCCAATACTGTTTCTCGCCACGACCCACTTTGGTGTCAGGCCCTCAAATATTTAGGGATTCCTATTGGCAAAGGGGTTGACACTAACGAAGTATGTGCTTCTCTAGAAAATCGGATCTGTATGAGGTTGTCTCGTTGAGGATTGCGTGGCCGACCGGTTTCTGAATCTACAGGCGATGATTCTTTTGGTATTATGGCATTTTACGCTGCATTTTGAGCTCCCAGACGACATGGTGAGACGGATTCAATCACTGTGTGAGCAGTAGACACTTACACGACGAAGCGCGCCGTCCCGCCACTTCGTCAAGCTTGCGAAGCCGTCTCTTTTGTTACGTTTCATTTAACGGGGAAAATACCTCGTATTGCAATTTCACTGAAATCTCAACGTATTCGTCTCCCCCAGCAGCTAATGCTACTGGCTGCTGCTGATCCATGGCGCTGTAGTGGCTGCAAGCCATTGGACCAGCAAAACTCCTCTCTCGAGTTGTAGTTGCAACTGACACGATGTCCGTTGCACGATGCATAAGAATCAAAGGAAAACCAACAAGAAGGAAACCAACCGTAACCACTACAGAGTAGTTACCGGACAGTGCATGTAAGAGAACAGAATTCAACTAACCTTCGAGTTCTCAAGCAAGCGTCGGAAGACACTACAAAGTTAACTTTAGCTGTGTCTGACAATACACAGCAGCAAGCAACGGCCATGAGCTGCCCCCAGCAAATGCGTAGCCGTGCGAACACTGTCGGTGAGGTCGGTGACTCAACCACAGTGCAAGCTGCAATGAAGCTTTGGACGGCGCAGGAACCGCCACCAATTACATGCTTCTCGCACGAAGCCCTCGTCAAATGGAAACGAGAGAGTGAACTATACGAGGCCGCCGCGACTTCCCGCTGTCAGGAGTCCCGGTAATAATCCCTGCTATAGACACGATCAACAAACGCTTGTTGAAGACGTTCTGTGAGCTTGAGTTGAAAGTGAACATGGCTGAGATGACGAACCACAAGCTGATTGAAGCAATCTCGCAAATCATCGCGAGCACAATTAATGATCAAGTCCCGAACGTGCATGCCATCATGAGTCAACATCTAAGAATCGATCTAAAGCAGAAAGATGTGAAAGCTCGCATTCTAAACTACTTTGATCGGTTTGAGGAACTAATTGAAGAAAATGGTCTAGGCAATACGTTAGAGAACAACGACAAGCTGAAATGCAAGTTGCTGATTGAAAATCTGCGTCCAGCCTGTCCGAAGGAACAAGTGCAACTACGTCTAGACATTGATCAAACAGCAAAAAGCAGTGTGCCACGTCTCTTTGATGTGATCAAGGCTGAAGCCCTGAAAAATCAGCAATCATATGACCTGTACCAAAACCAGACAAACAGGGACAAGACCCAAAGCAAGTCGCTAAAAAGCACAGCCGAAGGCAAGTAGCAAAACGGCGTTCGACTTCAGGCTGGCGAACGATCAGCTGCACCAGCAGCTCGGAAGCGAGATGACGCTCCAGCTCGCGTGCCTTCACTTCAAAGGAGCACACTGGGTGAGTGACTGCCCCACAGCTACAGCGGAACAGAAGAAAGCTGCTGTACAAGCGTTCATGGATCAAAAGAAGAATACTGAGGCCTCTACAATGAAGCGCTTTCTGCAAGCAAGTGACGAGTTGGAGCCCAAGCATGTTGCGTTCAACGGAGTGGTTGTCATGACCTATCACCCCGATAACGGCACGAAGTACAATGTGATCCCGCGATACATTGTCGAAGAAATTATTCCGGCATGCCCAACGGCGCTAACTCGGCGTCTGGAAAAACCTGTGGATGCCAAGGCGGTCGGTGGAGCGATTATAACGTGTCAAGAAGCCATTGAGCTGGATTTGGAGCTACTGACGCCTGCTGGTAAAGTTCGGATGAGGAATGTGACGTGCATTATCACGGAGACTAAAGAAGATGAATTTCTTTTGGGATGGCTGACTTTGAAGGCACTTGGAATTGATGTGGATGAACAAATTGCTGCTCTGGCGAACCAAGAAATTATTGATTTTGACCCTTTCGAGTCTGCTGTACCTCCATTGTTCCACAATGAGCAATCACCATTAACCGCTCCAAGAGCACTGCAGCACTTGGCGGGATCCACAAACGTCCAGCCTGGTCACGCCAACCACCATCGGTACTATCCGTTAGATGTGGGGGTCGTTCTGCCTGCGCGCTCGCTTGAGCGGCGACAATCTCCTCAAACGTTGGCCAGTCAGCATCAGTGTGCAAAGGTCGAAGTTGCTGTGTGGATTTGGTTGGCTGTGTCTGTGGCGTGCGCTTGTTTTCTTCATGAATACGTAGGCGCTTCATGATACTTGATTTACTAGGCGAGGGTGCTTGAGCCCACCTGGAAATCATGTCTGCCCAGACATTGTCGTCGCCACTGATATGTTAAATCGTGTAGCGAAGCTCATTCAGCTTTAAACTCCATCGCTGTAGTTTCCCACGCACATGCTTTTTGATCTCATCACCATGTGCAAAGATAAAAATTAAGTTGCGGTGATCCGAATACAGGCGGAAGCCTTTTGAGCGAATGAGCAAGTAGTCTAGCTCAGGTGCGGCTTTTATAATCGGGAACGCTTCCTTTTCCGTGACACTCCAGTGCTTAGATGCGCCTTTGAACGTGCCACTCATGCAGTGAACAAGTTGTTGATGTTGATCTACGATGCTTGTAGTCGGGCTCCAGTCGTGCACAACAGTCAGGATAATGCTCCACCCAACGTCACTTGCGTCCGTCATTAGGATTAACTCATCTGTATCATCAGGAGTCACTAACGTGGCCGAATTGGCAAGTAATTTCTTCACTTGTCCAAAACTTTGCTGTTCTTCGGCAGTCAAAGTGATCGCCAATCTTGCAGCAACGTGTTTTGTGCGTTTGGTACCAACTAGCGTCTCTTGCAATCGATTGTGCAGAGGGGCTGCAACTCGTGCAAAATCCACGAGAGAATTCCGCATCCACCCGGCAGCACACAGGAATTGCTGTAATCGTCTTAGGTTCTGGGATGTTGATCAGAGTTTGTATCTTCTCGGGATCATAAGCTACTCCATCGGGTGCGATGACACGGCCACACCATTTGGCATGCTGAGTATACAGACAGATCTTGTTGAGGCCGAGGAACAGTCCATACTTTGCTAGCGTGCTGTACACACGGTCCAGTATCACGAGAATTTCGTCAATCGTGAATCAGTAGATCATCAACCCCGTGAGTACGTGTTCATACAATAATTTCGCTTCACACATTATTTTCTCGACAGACTGCTGGAAGTGAATGGACGAATCCACAGAGCCTTGTTGCAGACGTGTTGGAGTGAAAATACCGTCATCGGTCATGTACGACTGTGATTCTTGACTAATCCTTGCTAGGGCCATCTGCCAAAAGCTCTTGATAAAGTCCACTGTCTGCTTGTGCTTCTTATTTTTACATGCTGCAAACGAGTACTTAGACTTGGCATCGTTCCTGCCAGCGGTAATACTCGAGCATTAGTCCTGCGAAAATCAACCACTTGTCGAAGTCCGCCAGATTTGCCTGGTTTCTTAACCGGACGCGCCGGACTCGCCCATCGGCTTGTCTCGTTGCGGTACACCCAGCCCAGATTGACCAGGGATTCATTGAAGCTCTTCATCCAGTCACGCTCAGCTGGAGCGTAAGTCCTGGGCTTGCAACGAATTGGATCTGTGTCATCCTTGAATCGAATCACGAAGGGCTCAATTTTTGAAGGAGGGTCATTGCCAATGACCAATCTCCATATATCATAGCGCGTGACCACATCAAGCAGCTCCTTTTTTCGTTCAGGAGGGAAACCATTTTCCACTGCTTCGTTGACCAGCTCACAGAGACGAGCGATTATCTGTTTCTTGTCAGGAGGATCAAAGCTCATGCCATCGGGGGGGTGAAGGTGATGATAAACCACCTCCAAGAACACTTCATGATTGCCAAGCTTGAGACTCTAGCACGCAAATTTTGTACTCGCTGCCTCTTGTGTTGCCATGTAAAGGGTGGTAATATTGTGCCAAGACCATGGGGAGAAACGTATCGGTCGAAGAAGCGGAATGAAGCTCTTCACATGGATTATCTCTTCATCGGCGACTACAATGAAACTAAGAACTATTTACTCGTCCTCAAGGATGATTTTTCACACTTTTGCGAGCTGATAGAATGCACCTCAGCCGATTCTGCAACTGCAGCGAATGCTATCCTTCAATGGAGCAGTCGCTATGGCATGCCGCAATTACTGATCAGTGACACTGCAGCCCACTTCAAGAACCAGCTACTCGAAGAATTGTGTCACAAGACGCAGATGACTCAGAGCTTTACCGTGGCATACTGTCCGTGGATAAACGGCAGCGTTGAACGCCTAAATCGTGATATACTGCAAGTAGTTCGTGTTATGCTGCTGGAGTGAAAATCTAGCAGGAAAATTAAATGACGTTGGTGCCTTTAATCCAGGCCAATCTGAACCACAGCCCAGTTGCCGGCAAACCACACGCCAGGTCTACGAGCAACAACACCGCTACAGAGAGTGCTGGATGGCAAGGATGCCATTGCAAAAAACCTGAAGGATGCGAGCAACTTTACTCCTGACATTCAAATGGCAGTGGATCGAGTGAGGAGCAGCATCAATGACATGCATAACGCCATCACGACTGCAAAGGAGAAACAAACGAAGCGTAACAAATCTAATCAGCGTGGTGCTCAGCCAGTGAACTTCCATGTCAGTGATTTTGTTGTATGGTCTCGTGTTGATGCGAAGACACATACCAACAAGCTTGCTGTCAAATGGATTGGTCCTTTCGAAGAACATATTGGCGATCACATCGTCTTTGGTCACGTCGTGCAGTTCCCTTTTGGTCACGTGTGCAAATTGCCTGTTCATGTGCTTGGCACATGACCAAATGACATTGGTCATGCCGATGGTTTAAGATGCCTAGCACATCGATCTTTCTTGTAGAATAAGCATCAATCTAGTCTATCTATTCCATCTTTCATGCCAAATGTCCATCAAGTCAAGGAAAATTTAAAACGAAAGATAGTACTCGACTGCAAAGATACACAGTCATTCGTTCCTGCGTCGTGCTCACTGCCGAAGGGCAAATTGAGCGGGGCCACTTTTGCCTAAGAGGGTTGTCGCGGTATTCCGTTAATTTCCCGTCAGACAATGAACGGTACGCGCCTGTTTACTTTCGAGTTTGTAGTTTGAGCTTAGTTAACTAACTTCTACGTTGTTGTTTAAACTATTCCAGCCCACCACCGTAGCTTAATGGAAAAGCTCCCGAAAGGGGTGATGGAGGTCCGATTCCTCCCGGTGGTTATTTATTTTTTGTAGGTTTTTAACGGACGTTGTGAGGTGGCGCCTTTTCGAGTTGTAGCGAGTGAAACACCCAGGGTTCAAGGCTCATCGATCTTCCGTGTACATGTGCCCATTCGACAACTAATAGAACAACCAGTTCTTCGACTGTGTTCAGGCCCAACTATGGCTAGACCGTCAACGCGGCCTCGGAAAGAACGTTCGAATCGAAGGTTTTCCCCAACCAGCCTTTGAACAGTACGGGAGCGCGACGAAGAGGTGGATTAAGCTGATGCTGTTGCTGTCAACTCGTAGACCAGCCAAAAACTAGCCAGGGCCCCACACAATCAATTGCAACACAGCCAACCAGCTCGCATAGACCCTGAACTCGATCCAGAGGGACTTGGGACGACTACGTTGGCTCCTGTGAGCTTGCAGACTGCTGTTGGGAGTTCTACCGGAGGGACTGAACGCGAGTCAAGTGCACGGGACGGAGACACAAAGCGGTACTACCAAGGCTACGAATACACACGCGCAAACACCTCATCGGTCAAAATCACGTACCGATGTAGTTTTTACAGAGCGCCAAAAAAATGTCCCGGATCCCTTGTTTTCTACGCGGAGACAATGACATTTGATGTCGACAATATGGTTCCACATACTTGTCGTAGTGGCGCGCCTGGTGTCCAAGCCAATGACGCATCCGACTGTGTCGATGTAACGGAGGAGATGAAGGCTTTCGTCGATGGTCTGATTGAAGAGGACATGGCGGCTAAGGCGATATGGTCCGCAACCTACACAAAGTTTTAATCGGCTTCCACGCGTGTCGTACGCGGGCTTTCACACAAGCAAGTACTCAACCGTGTCTCCAACGCCAGAGCATCAGCCTACGGCTCTAACATTTTTGCTTTGCTGGAAAGCCCAGCACTAGCTAAAGTCAAGAATGATTTGGTTGGATTTCTGCAATTCCACTACACTTGGCATGATGACAACAAGGCAAAGACAGGGAAGTCAGGAATCGAACGGCTGATAGGATGGTCACATCCAGAATTACGTAACTTACTTCGTTACGACGGAGTTCACTTGTTTGTTGACGGCACTTTTCGGTGCGTTCCGAAAACGTATCACCAGTTCGTCACGCTGATGATGTACGATCCACTGACCGATTTGTTTTTGCCAATATTTTTCACGCTAGCAACGAACAAAACGGAAGGATTGTACGTGAAAACGTTTAAGTGCATTGAGTTCGCGTTGGGAAAGCAGCCTAATCCTGTGGACGTGGTTTGTGACTTTGAATCCGCTCTTATCAACGCCATCCAGGGACATTATCCGTCTACACGCCTTATTGGATGCTTGTTTCATTTTAAACAGGCGTGTAGACGGAAGATGAAGGAGTACGCTCTTCCAGACAGCGAAGTAGGTGTGGCTATGGCTTTTGGGGTTCTGGATATGCTCACAGTTATCCCTCCCGGTAAGATTGTTGGACAAGGTGTTGCGTGGGTAAAAGCGAAGATCAAGTCTAGATTGGACGCAAAGGATCTACCATACTCTCGGAAGAAGTGGAAACAGTTTTGGGGATATTTTTTGAGGACTTGGGTGGACATGTATCCACCGGATCTCTGGAACATCCACGGAGTGCAGAGGCAAATAGTTAATCGAACCAACAATCCCCTGGAACGATTTCACCGTGAATTGAACGCAAGAATGAAACCGCATCCAAATCTCGATCGATTCGTTCGCGTAATTGAGGAAATAGCACGTGAAAACGTGGTACTACGTAAAAGTATTATCACTGGAGATGCTACGGCTCCTGTGCGGTCCAATTTACGTTTTCCAAGGGCAGTTACCTTACCCGATACAGAAGAAAACGAAGCCTCTGATAGTGATTCAGACATTGTTTCTGATAACGATGGATCTACTGACGATAGCATCTCTCTGATGATGATGACCTCGGTATACTTTACGACACTTCACTTGACTATGAAGAAGAGGAAAAATACGATTGAACCGGTAGTATCATTGGAGCTTAACTTCACAATAAAGTTCATTGACTCTCTACATGACCAAGCGATTTGGTCATGTGATCTAACATGTTTTTAGCGACGTGACCTAACATGATTATGATCGCCAATATTGATTACCGGTCCTTTCAGGGTGATTGGTACCAAGGTCAATTCGTTTGACATTGAACATCTTATCAGTGGCGCCACGCGCAACGTGCATGCGTCACGTTTGAAACTTTATGCTGATAGCAGCTTGGACATCAACGAAGAGATTATCCCGCACATTGCAAACCAGGACATCTACCTTAGTCGACACGTTCAAACAGCACAAGAAGCATCCCTCGCATGGATATGAAGTGCTCGTTGGTTGGGAAGGCCTTGAGGAAATTGAGGATTCCTGGGAGCCCATCAAGAACATGTATGAGGACGTCCCAGCCAAGCTGCAGTAATACGTGGATTCTAGCGATGACAATGCCTTGATTCGGTATGTGATCAACCTCAGCCACAAGCAGACGAAAACGGCACCTTCAAATGGGGTCAAGACCAACACGCAAAAGAACAAGAACAGGAAGCCCTGTCAAAGAAAGAAAAAGACAGCAAAGAAGTAGCACATCGCAACAAGTGCAGCAAGCGGAGTTTAGCTTGGAAGGCGATGTAGTGGCTGCAAGCCATTGGACCAGCAAAACTCCTCTCTCAAGTTGTAGTTGCAACTGACACGGCGTCCGTTGCACGATGCATAAGTAGCAAAGGAAAACCAACAAGAAGGAAACCAACCGTAACCACTACAGAGTAGTTACCGGACAGTGCATGTAAGAGAACAGAATTCAACTAACCTTCGAATTCTCAAGCAAGCGTCGGAAGACACTACAGGCGCGCAGTTGCGAACGAACTTCGAGGGCAAGTAGCTCTGTGAGCACCCCTTTTGACAACTGTTGCTCTGCTATGATTTCGTTTTGGTGGAGATTACTGGCGACCTTCATTCTTTGGCAAGACTGTTGGTGATAGCGATCCAGCACTTTGTACTCCCTTATTTGAATCAAAGCACTTTTCCATCCATCCCAAACGCTCCCGCCAAACAAGCTTAACCATTTCAACCAAGGCTAAGTGTTATCCGTTGGCAGTGTTTGGTTGGAATTTGTGACAATGTCATGTAGTCAATCAGGACACTAAACATACAAATCGGCTCCTGTGCGAGTCATCGCATCGGTGAAAGCTGAACAGCATGATAGTTAATACTTCGAAGTAGAAAAGTGATTCCTAGTACACTTCGAAGCCCAACTCTGGTACAGATCAGGGCTCCTCAAAATTCAATACTCGTAATAATAATTTTCAATAATATACTGTAATAACTAATTGTACCCTCATCCTCAATTTCGTGCAATATAACATATATCGGGATTTACAGTATTATATAGACCGGTGGCCACAGCTACTGTATGAAGACCACTCGTTAATCGAAGACATATTCAGTTCTCCTCACTCGACCCACAGCACACCCGCCAGATCCTTCTCCTTATTTTACTCCCGATGCCCTCAATCCTGCATTTTTAAATCAAAATTTAATTAGAATCGGGGTGATGATGTACGTTGTATGGGTGTTAGTTGCGATTGGGTGCGCGTCGGGAGAGTTATCGAGGTAAACCCCCCCTTCTGAATCTCATGAGCGCTTCAGTTCTGCTTCATTCTGCCAATTCAGCGGCGGTGAGATATGAGAGCGACAAGATTTTAGTGATGGTTGCTCTACATGTCATTATCAATAAGAAAAATAATGCCATAATATATTGGCGGGGCCTGTTGCGGGGAACTTGGGCGCAGCTTGAAGGAAGTAGGGTAGAAGAGATAAAAAGAAGAAGTAAGATTAATGTTTAAGAAAGTAGATAGCTACTCACTAGAAAATAGTATGCGGCATTCAGAAACGTAGTCTAGAATTGCCGCTACCATTCATCGTACTGATGTCACAGACATTTTAGTACATTATTTATTAGAGTCAAAAGTACCGTGTCTCTTCATTATTAGTTTATAGAAGACACGGTGTAGAGGTGGTCCCTGTGAACGAGCCCTAACCTCAACAGCCTCCCTGGATCGACATCAGGGAACATCATTGGATAATAAAATATACGTGTTTATATTGGTCTGTTAAAACCCTTTTAAAAGTGTTCAGTCAATCCACAAAATGGCTACACGAAATCAAGTATTTTTCGTTTTTGAAGCTCCTAGAGGCCCTACGGCCAAACGGAGACCGGATTTGGACTCTCCTCACCAGGGCGGTTTTCTGGCGAGGTGTGTCCAAATCACCATTCGGCCACCTGTACATCAGGTGGTAGATTTAAAAATGAGGTGTAAGTGCAAAACGAATTAAGTTTTAGAGTGATAGATTTTAAGAGTACGATTGTTGAAGTGAGACGATACATGTGGCTGTCTTATCTGCACGTGCGTGGCAGAGCAGCATAACCTTTTGGCTACAGACGCCAAACATTTAAGAAAAAGCATGTTGATATGCTGTCAGCAGGTCTCAATCGTGCTTTGTGCGGCTCGGCGGAACCTACATGCTTCTGTGTGTCCACAGAGCAGCTCATTTCCACTTCTGCGCCTTCTAGCATACCTCAGCATCTCGACAGCCTGCACAGCGTCTCGTCAAAGTCTCTTCGGCTCGTTCAGCATCTATACTGCCAGTACAGCGTCTCGTGAAAGTCTCATTGGATATTTCAGCAGCTTCTGAAGTTTGTAAGCAGTTTCCTGAGCAAGAAGTGATCGACTACCGTACTTTGAAGACTTTAGCACTGAGTTTTGTGCTTTCAGTGACATTTGGAGCATTTTTTCTGTTTGCCAGTGGCGTGTGGAGCATTCTTGTGGTTGTTTGAATTTGCTAGTGACTTCTGGAGCATTAAATTCAGTGCCGTTGACTGTGGTTGGTGTCAATTTCATTGCAACTATTGTACGTGTATTGGTTAGCCTGCGTTGATCTGGCAGATTGGTCTGGGGTTCCGTTATCAAACGCCAGCCCCGGAGATCATGCCTAGGTCTGCCCAGGTTAGCCGTATGCATTGTACGGTAGTTCAAGAATTAGCTTTGAGGATAACTACGCCCAAGACATCTACTCTACCGAATGTAACAGCAAGAAATTCAACATGCATTGCTACTTGTTTGGAGTTCGGAATACACACATTGAAGACTTTCTCGCTACAGGTACAGAACTTGGTCAAGACCTTTCTCGTGGCATATCATGGAAACTTTTTCGGGCTTTTGTATTGCAATTACATATTGCTGCCAGCAACACTTTGGCAGTTGGACATGCATTTGTCCTCCAGGTCCGTGGTGCCCAGAAGACAGTTTTGGACGACTCGTCTCAGCGTCCTTTGGACAACTACGGTGAGTGGATTGACAGAGTGATGTTCGTTCGTAAAGTTGCACTTTTAGATTAAGTTCTTAATATATTTCATTCTTGTTTCTTCACATTTTGTTCTATTGTAAATGTAAATGTAAATTTGGCGGCTGTGTGCCAGGGAAAACTCTTTGAGTAAAAACCTTACCGTAAGTAAATGAGAAAACCTTTATCTGTTAAAGTTCTTAAGGGAAAAAACTCATGTTACTACGTGACTCTTTATAAGTTGTGAAGTAATATATGAATGATGAAATTTATCGTGTATTTTAAAGTAGGCTTAACTGTTAAGTTTAGCAAGAGAGTGCATACCTAACTTGTTTCTTAAGTCGCGAAATTGGTGCTTATCAAGGGCTTTAGTAAAAATGTCTGCTACCATCGCTTTGGTGTTGCAGTATACAATACTAAATTCATGTCGCTCAACCTTCTCTTGTACAAAATGATATCGAATATCAATATGCTTTGATCTCCCGTGTAATTCCGGATTATTCGAGATCTTAATACAGCTTTGGTTGTCTTCTTGAATCTTGACTGCTTTTGAGGTTAAGAATCCAAGTTCTTTGAGAAGTAGCTTAAGGAAAATCAACTCCTGCATGCAGTGGCATAGTGCAATGTATTCTGCTTCTGTTGTCGAGAGCACAACTGTGTGGTGCTTCCTCGAAAGCCAGGAGATTGGGCTGTGGTCTACCATAGTGATGTAGCCACCAACAGAGCGTCTTGTGTCAGGGCAATTGGCATAGTCTGAATCAGTGTACGCCGTGAGGTGGTCTGCAAGGTTTGCTGCATTGACCAGCTTTGACCCTCCCAGTAAGAGACCAAGGTCGTCTGTACCTGAGAGGTACTTAAGCCCTCTAATCACTGCTTTCCAATGTTCCTGCCCAGGATTAGCAAGGAATTGGCTGACATCGCGCATGTAGAATGCTAGATCGGGTCTTGTGCCAACCATGAGATACATGACACTACCTACAACTTCACGGTAGGGAATACCTTCCATTTACTCTTTTTCAAGTTGTGTATTTGGTTGCATTTGAGTTGTAAGTTTGGCATTACGGTCTGATGGAGTTGCCACTGGATATGTTACAAGGTTTTTAAAGCGATCTAACACTGTGCGTGCATACTTGCGTTGGTGGATAAATATCGTTCGGGCTTCGCGGTTTCGTTCGATTGACCAGCCGAGAATGTACTTCACCTCCCCTAAATTTGTCATGGAGAATCTTTTGTTCAAGGCAGATTTGATCTGACATACGAGGTTGACAGTTGGTGCAATGATCAGTAAGTCATCAACATAGACTGCTACGTAACATGTCTCGCCTTCGAGCGTTGCCATGAAAACACATCGATCTTTAATCGGTTTGTGGAATCCAAGGCTTTCCAAGAAAGCGGACAAGGTTTGATACCAGATACGAGGTGCTTGCTTTAGACCGTAAAGACTTTTGAGAAGTTTACAAACGAGTCCTTCCTTACCAGGAACTACAAACCCTTCTGGTTGTTTCATATATATTTCCTCGTCAAGGGTTCCGTTGAGAAACGATGTCTTGACATCCATCTGGTGAATTTCAAAGTCAAGAAGAGCTGCAATCGTTAGTAACAGGCGTAGGACTTCCATACGGATGACGGGGGCAAATATCTCATCGTAATCAACGCCATATTGCTGTAAGAAGCCTTTAATAACTAACCGAGCTTTAAAGCGATCGATTTCTCCTGAGCCAGTGTATTTAACAACAAAGACCCACCGGTTTTGGAGTACTTTGCGGTTATTGGGAGGAGGCACCAGGATCCACGTCTGGTTTGTCATTAGTGACTGGTATTCCGAGTCAGCAGCTGCATGCCATTTTTTCGCGTAAGACGAGCGCATCGCCGCATGGTACGTTTTTGGTTCCGGCACATGACGAATTGCAATTAGGCTAAGAAGAAGACATGTGCGTTCTTCCACTTCCTGAATGTCTTCAAGGGAATTTAACGCACCTAGATCGATTTCTTCGTCATACCGTGGGCGTTTTACACTTGTGGGCGACGGTTGTGACGGCGTCTCCGTAACAAAAGAGTATGTCAAGACGCCACGTTCCAGAGCCTCCCCAAGAGAAGGAAGCTGGTTCGTAGCGGAAGTAGATGCAGATTGTGTTTCTACAACTGAGTTACCTGGAGATTCAGGCTGGGATGGATAGGCTTGTGTTTCCGATGGAACAAATGCTGGAAGTTCGTCAGCAATAATAGGGGCTTCCGTTAAGTGATCCGGCAGTTGGAGCGGTCCCGACGTTACCTCAATATTTTCAATAGTCGGAAAGTCAATCTCATTGAAAACTACATCTCGACTGTAAACGACACCATGGGTTTTGACGTCCATGAGTCGGTATCCTTTCTTGTGCTCGGGAATTCCGAGATAGATGCAGAGTTTAGCACGGGGATCAAGTTTGTCCCTGTAGATTTCGTTGATATGGACATACGCAGCACAGCCAAACACTTTCAGATATTGAACAGTCGGCTTTCGATTGTACCACAACTCGAACGGTGTACAATCCTGTGTGTTAGCGCTTGGTGTCATGTTGAGGAGTGTCGTAACATGTGTAACACATTCTGCCCAGAGCGGTTTGGGGAGCGAGGCATCTAACAGTAGCGCCCGTACACGATCCATGATTGTGCGCATGCGGCGTTCTGCAACACCATTCTGTTGTGGTGTATAAGCATTGGTAAATTGAGCGTGCGTTCCATACTTAGAGAATATAATGCGTCCCAGTTTCTCGTACTCTTTAGCGTTGTCAGCCTGTAAGGCCGGATGTCCACATCCGGCGGTGGCAAGAGATATTCAAGAGTATGAACATCACTTCGGAATATATTCAAAGCTTTCATGCGAAAGTCTTTGTAGCATGAGTAGAGTTCACTACGTGCCTTCATCGGATAGGTAAACATGTAGCGACTGAAGTCGTCAATGAATACGACGAAGTAGCGGCAGCCACTAAGGCTTGGGACGGGAAGAGGGCCACAAATATCAGAGTGAACTTTATGTAAGGGGCTAGTAGAGCGTTCAACATGTCTATTGGATGAAAAAGGAGCGCGGTGTGACTTCGCGTAAGTACATGCTGTGCAAAAGAAAGAATCTGGTCTAACTACAGCTGGTGCATCCAGTCCATGAAGAGCTTGGTCTTTAGTGAGTGCCTGCAAAACACGGATGTTAGGATGACCAAGACGTTTGTGTAGTAGCATGAGTCGAGTCGGCTTACCTGTGGTAGCCACGTGAGCTTCGGCCTTCGGCAGTGGAGAGGCTTCGAATTGGTAGAGCTTCGATGTCGCGGATTTCATCGCTTTGATCGAGAAGCGGTGGTTTGTTTGGACAGTACACATAGTACGTTTAAAGCCAAAACGGAAGTCATCGTCGACAGCGGCAGCGACTGACAGCAGGTTGTACTGCAGTTTCGGCGCAAGGAGGACATCGTGAAGCGTAAGCGTCCGCAGTTGGCCCTTGGAGTCCGTGATCTGGAGCTCTACAGTACCAATAGCTTCGATAGGGACTTGCGATTTTCCACCGACAGTGATGCCTCCGCTTGCAGGTGTTTTAGTCTTGAACCATTCCACATGTTGCGTGACGTGACTGCTGCAACCTGAGTCAATCGTCCAGCTGAAATCAAAGTCCTGGCTAGGTTGCGCCGTGAGACTGATAGCGGATGCAGCCGTTTGTACATTCGACACAACTGCAATCAAGGTCTCTTTGCGGCGTGACTGATCGTATCCACCTTCATCGCGACGAGAGGATTTGTTGTTGCTGTTGCCGTTGTTGCCGTTGTTGCCGTTGTTGTTGCCGTTGTTGTTGCCGTTGTTGCGATTTCCACCGTAGTTACCGCGGCCACGTCCACCACCACGACCGCCGCGACCATTTAGGTGCCATGATCCACCTCCACGTCCAGATCGCCCTTGGTTGTTGTTGTTGTTGTTGTTGTTGTTGTTGTTGTAAGGATGCGACCGGTAGTTGTTGGGACCTCGTAACTCGAAGTTGGCAGGAAGAACAGTGCCTGCCTTGACACATCCATCGCGTAAGTCCTTCTGCAGAGTACGGCACTGACGGATGTTGTGACGTGGTTTCTGACAGTAGCTGCAGACATCAACTGGCACAGATGCTTGAACTGCCAATGCAGAATCCTGAGAAGGAGCAATGAGGGCCCGTTCAGCCTGAGTTGATTGACTCTCAGTTGTCCCTTTGATGCGGCTGTAAGGTTCTTGAGCTTGGATCTCGCGAACCTTGGTCTCAATCAGTGGTGGATAAACCTAAATTTTTTTTTATTCGGATTAGGTTCTAGGTTCTTCAGCAGGTTTAAACTATAAAACCTAATCCGAATTCCACCTGGTTCGCGGACTGATGGAGAACAGGTCACACAGTTTACATGGTGCCGTTGTAGTCATTATTCTTCCCTGGCGCGTCTGAAGCGAGTCGCTGAAGGGCACCTCCAAGTCTCAGACGCTGGACGACGCCCTGGTTTTCTCTTCCCATCAACACAGTTTGTGCTAACTTCGGTGTCACTGCCCTCCTCTTGATGTGGTGGTAGAGTGGTAGTGTTGTCCACCGCGATGCCTTGTTGCATTTCACTGCCGATTGATACTTGTTGGTGATCTTGATCGATGTCCATCGTTTTGGAGATTGCAGGGCGATTATCAGTGGGGGGATGCACTGGCGGTTGCGAAACTGCAATGCAAGGACTAAAAATACACTGGTGCTCTATGATAAAAATCTAAAACCGGATGATCCGGGGGTGACAGGTTTTTGAGTTTAAACTGAGCAAAACCCTAATGCAAAAACCTATTTTGCCACCTCTGGTCTCAATACTCATCTTGAGTTCATCATACGGGATATACTTCCGCACACCCTTCCAAACTCGGAGATCATCCTTCCAAGTCTTTGGCATCGAGTGGAACAGGTATAATGACTTCTGTCCATCGGTCAAGGGAGACTCGGTTGCTTCAGACGCGGCTTTCATCGCGTTTTCCAGCTCAAGGAAGAAGCTGGTCAGATCACCGCCTTCTTCATACTTGATCTCCATAAGGAAGTGCTGGATGAAGTAGGGGTCGCCATGAAAGGCCGCACCCTCGTACTTGGTACAGATGGCCTGAAAGATGTCGAAGGCCGTTGTCAGGTTCTTGACAAGACGGATATGAGTATCATCCATCGTCTTCATCAGGAAAGCCTTGGTTTGCGCTTCCATACGACGAAGGTGTCGAGCAGACGGCGTCGCTTGACTTGTTTGCGATCCCGGCTGGCGTCGCGCTCAGCAAACGGGCAAACGATGGGAAGATCAGCGCGCTTGGTTTTCTTTGATGGCGGAGTGTCGTCGTCGTCGCTAGGCTGCAGCTCATCCGAGCTTTCCTCGAAGTCGACCTCATCCGAGTCGATTCCAGCCGGAGAACTTGGTTTGGAGGCAGCTTCGTCGCCGTCGGAGTCAGCCAGGTCGTCGTCGGAGTCTTCATCTTCGTCATCACTAACCCCATTGTAATCCTTCTTGGTGACGAAACCTAGCAGATGCTTGCCATCGAGTGACGCACTGACTCGGGCCTTCCAGACGTCAAAGTTCTTAGCTCCAGAGAGTCGGGGGAAGTCGGCACTTGAGGCTTGCTGAGGGCTCATGACCTGTTGCGGGGAACTTGGGCGCAGCTTGAAGGAAGTAGGGTAGAAGAGATAAAAAGAAGAAGTAAGATTAATGTTTAAGAAAGTAGATAGCTACTCACTAGAAAATAGTATGCGGCATTCAGAAACGTAGTCTAGAATTGCCGCTACCATTCATCGTACTCATGTCACAGACATTTTAGTACATTATTTATTAGAGTCAAAAGTACCGTGTCTCTTCATTATTAGTTTATAGAAGACACGGTGTAGAGGTGGTCCCTGTGAACGAGCCCTAACCTCAACAGGGCCGACGCCTTGCAATCTCTGGCGAGTAGCGTAAGTAGTGTAGAAAGAAGAGATGTTTGTTGTACTCAGTGAAAGGCGAAGTGGTAGATTTAGCAGTTAGAGTTCCTCGTGTGTGCACCGGCAGAACTGTTGGTTCTGGCATATCTGTACTAGTAGATTCTATAACTATAGTGGAATCCATAGTTATCTACTTACAGAGGGTGAATCGTAATATTGTATGACAAAGAGCATACTGCAACAGCCTCCCTGCATCTTTGCATATTATGGGATAAATCACAACACAGAGGTATATCAAAACTGTACAGGTGACTGTTCACAAAAGTTTTGGACTGAGGAAACGGAGGTTCGCTGATCGAACTTCGCCCCGACAGCTAGCTGTTCAGGGGAAGGGAGACACCTTCGTACGCCATGCTCCGAAATTGCAAGACTGTCAAGGGCAGTGGAGGAGGCAAGCCGTCTCTCTCCGGGAAAAGGAAGCCTCCTTCCACTGCAGCCAAGGAGAGGGCCAAGAAGGCAAGGAGGAGAGTGCGGGCAGCTCGGACGGCAGGAGCAGCTGAGATCGACGCAGCAGCTGCGCTCCTTAGCGTCTCTGTAGGAGGCTCGAGAGGCGTAGCCGGGGGATCCGAGCGTCGAGAAGATGTTGCCGCTCCATGGGCTGATCGAGAGCGCGCACCTGAGCCAGTAATGAGTGATGTCACTAACACGAGGGAATATAGTGACAATTCTTGTGCCACCAATGTTACTAGTGCTGTCACAGAAACCCAAGATTCCGCCACCAATCGCACACCTAATGTCACAGTGCAGTTTGTGACCGCCAGCCATGAGACTCCTGCAACCGACCAGGAGGCTGGAGCTACAGACCAAGACACTGCTGTGTTGTCTGAGCTAAACTACTGGTACATTTATGACCAGAATTATGGTCGCGAGCGGCTCACGGTCAAGTCTGACTATGTATCGACTAAGCAAACGTGGAATATTGCTCGGATTATCCAGCGAAAACCCTGTCGATCTGGCTTTATGTACCGAGTTCTGTGATGTCGCAAGAAGAGCGTGGGTGGGCGATACTATCAACGGACATGGGAGCCTGGACGAGTGCTTTTAGAAGGAATTGGTAGGGATTTCCGCGGGTTTGCCTTATCAATAAAGAACTTTCCCAGCAGTTAATTTCTTTGTGCATGGTTTCAATAACTTCATGTGCCTTTGTAATTCGGTTCGAGACCAGGGAAACCTCAACGAGGGAAAACCTTTTGCGAACAACAATAAAACCCAGTGGGGAAAAAAATAAAGAACGCAGTCAAAAGTTAGGCACGCTTCATGCATTAGTGTTATACTCGTACACTTAAACGGTAAGACAGTTGTGCCTCGGAGATGGAAACTTCAACAGCCTCCCGCATCGAGGAGCGCGACGTCTGGCGCATTGAGGTGCCGATAAATTCACTGCCGTGACGGGAATATTCGTCGTCACTATAGTACAGATCTTCATGGATAGTTCATCCTGATTTAGGCGATTCAAGAGTACTATTACTACTACTGAGTAGTATTTTGTGGCGTTGGTTAGTCAGGAAAACCTTCGAAAAGGGAAAATCTGTTCACCAGGTCAGCAGCAGTGATCAACTTTATAATATTGTCTTCGCAGGAATACACTCTGCGGATTCATTGTTGCTAATCAGGAAAACCATAATGGAGAAAACCTGTTCACCGATCAATTCCTCGCAGTCAATTATGCGACTTAGATATTAGATGCAATTGCTTCATTGCATGGTTGGCTATTCAGGAAAAACCATATTATGAAGGAAAAAATCCTGTTCACCAATTTGTGAATCGTCTCAAAATTAAAGTCTCCGTAAGAGCACTGTTCTTCGTCATGAGCGCTAAAGAGGTTAAAGCTTCTCTATTTGTGAGGACATTCTTCTTCTCACCGACACAGCATCAGACATCTCGTGTAGAGGGAACTGTGTTGCCTGTAACTTAAAGTCACTTCATATCTCTATTGATGTACTTCATGTAGTTAGCTTTAATGGGATTTCTTCCATATTGCCGCGGATCAGCGGGCTTAACAGCAATTACTGAGGCAGATAAATATCATTGCTACTAGTAACGCTGAAGCTTTAGATGTAGTACTAGAAGATGCACATGTTTATTGCCATAAACGGCAGATAAGTGCTTGGCATTTATGCTCATGGGATAAACTAGGTGAAATGAAAGAAAGAAGCGATAAAGCCATGCTATCTATCTTAATGATGGGATATTCATCATAGAACACAGAGGCGATGTATTCGTGCATGTTGTTCATGGGTAGAAGACATAAGAGGTTCATTTCGAAGACAGAGGCATAGCGTTTGCTAGTCAATTTGGCCAATATGCGTTTAATTGTCGTCCATTTCAATGGCAATGTGTAAACCTTACATGTCAAACTGTTATTGTTGTGCATTAGCGAAACTCGTGCTTGCATTATTATTTTATGGCGTTTGTATTTTACGTGCCATGCATTTCCATAAGCGATCATATTCGTGCTTGTAAGAGTGCTAAACAGAGGCGTAGTTCGTGCATGTTGCTTGTAAAGACAGATGCGTAAATCGTGCATGTCAATAGGCCAGTACATAACGAAACTTGTTCAAGGAAAACTCGCTTAGGAGAAAAACCTGAGTTACGTTCTTCATGTTTGTTCATGGTCCCCAGTTTCTGGTAGTGTATTGTTGACTCAACTTGCATACCCTACGGGGCAGTCTTACAGTGTGTTGTACATGTACACATGCGAGCATCCAGGGCTTTGCTTCCTGAGATCAACTGCATCGTCTCGCAGGTGCCGACAATATGTCATGGCATTTAGTAGAGCTCCTAGCACGGGGTAGCATCCGGCTTTGTGAGGGAGTAGCTAAGGATTTCATCTACCGTTGTCATTGTCACAGGACGGCATTCAGCCAGCGTAGCTTTGGCTAAGGCAACTTGTTCCGATTGTCCGCAGGCATCATGGCCTCTAGATGCGTTCAACGTGCAGTCCAGACCTCCATGCAAATTTGGACTCGTTACCTATGGTTGTAGAGGTCTCAGGCGTGCCTTTGGCCAAGGTGTAGCGCTCTTGAGCTTGGAGATCGCGAACCTTGCCTTCAATGCTCTGTTTAAGGTCTTCATACGGGATGTACTTCCGCTGACCCTTCCAGATGCGGAGGTCATCCTTCCACGACTTGGGCATCGAGTGAAACAGGTAGATAGACTTCTGTCCCGGTCATCACCGACTCGGTGGCTTCTGATGCGGCTTTCATCGCATTCTCAAGTTTGAGAAAGAATTCGGTCAAGGCTGAGCCTTCCTCATACTTGATCTCCATCAAGTAGTGTTGGATGAAGTACGGGTCGCCATGAAAGGCCGCTCCCTCGTACTTCTGGCAGATGTAGTTGAATATCTCGTAGGAAGTCGTGAGATTCTTGACCAGACGCACGTGCATGTAGTCCATCGTTTTCATCAAGAAAGCCTTGGTATCGGCTTCTTGGCGACGGCGCTCACGCTGGCTAAGAGGCTGAGGCTTCTCTTTCTTCAGGTGCTTACGTGCTCGGCGTGAAAGGTCGGACGACTGGAAGATCCTTGCGCTTGATCGATCCATTTGAGCTGGCTCCCGAGTCATCATCAGCGTCCGAGGGCGGCTTTAGCTCGTCATCGCTCTTCTCGTAGTCCACAGCGTCAGAGTCGACTTCAGCATCCTTGGTGGTGTGGTGGAGCGGATCTGCCAAAATCTCGTTAGGGCAGGTCCCAACGGAGGGGGTCCCCCGATGATCCGTGATCTAGCTGTGTGTAGTATCCACCTTGTGTACCCGTCGGTAGGCGGGTTACGCTCTTCCAGGTGACTTCTGAAGGTGTCTTGTAGGTCGGAAGAAGGTCTTGGGTGACGCAGGGGCTTGAGGCGGCGTGGAAGTTCTTCACTCCACCTCGGGGTACTTGATCCCGGTCGTAGGCGAGTTCTCGAGCCTTGATCCGGGTGCCTGGTTCTTGATCCAGGTCTTCCAATGGTCCAATGTTCGGGATTCAGTCCCTTCCTTTCCGTTGCTTGCCGCTTCCTTTAGCGGGGGTCTTGAGGGGGCGAGATTCGACGGGATCGTCAGGCTAAACAACCAATTCCTTCCGATCTGATATATGCACTTAAAGGATAGTTCACTAGATAGGGCAAAGCTGACCAATATATTATCCAGACTTAACCGCTATACTAGGTCACGTATCCTTACCTCCTTGACGCTTGTAGGGCCAATGTGGTTCCCGGTTCCAGGCGCAGCGAAGACACTTGAGTGGTTCAGGGCAAATTCGATTCTGTTTATGGTTATTCCTATGCCTACTAATCCCATCCTGATTTACTATCCTACGACCACATGACACTGGCTACATAGCTGATCCCTAGCTTGGTTCCCCTAACCCTGATCTTGAGCCGATTCCGTACTTAACCGGAGCTTGATCTCGCACTTAACCGAAGCTTGATCTCGTACTTAACCGAAGCTTGATCTCGTACTTAACCGAAGCTTGATCTCGTACTTAACCGGGGCTTTATCTCGCACTTAATCGGGACTTGATCGCTGCCTGATCGGGACTTGATCGCTGCCTGATCCTGCTTGGTAGTCGTTCGGGGAATCCGGATCAGGCCATCAGAAGATTCTGCGTCGCGCCTAGGGCTGAACTTGGTCCGGAGTTGATCTCGTACCTAAGAGGGAGAAGATCACCGCGTGATCCCACTTCGTCGCCGCCCGGGGAAGCAGGATCAAGCCGTTAGAAGACTTCGGGATGCCGGGGTGAGCCGATCGTGCTCACTTGGGACCCCGTCATCGCTGATCGCGCGAGAACATCCTTGATTTCCCCATTCTTCCTCCGGCAGGATTCGGATCACCCACGAACACCGCTCCACTTGCTCCTCCGCCGGTGTCTCTGTTGCCTGTTCCCCGGCGGGGCCCATCGTACCTTCGTCTGATTCGACCCAGATCTGGGGATCACAGGTCCCCCCTGTCGCTCGTTCCGACTCTATTCGGGTTCGTGGCTGATATCGCCTCTCCAGGAAAAATTCTCGTCCGCTTCACCACAGTGGCCTTGGCAGGAGGGTCGTCGTCGTCGGACATGTCGTTAGTGCTGTCTTCACTCTCTTCGTCTGACACACCATCGTAGTCGAGCTGCTTCACGTAGCCGAGCAGGTGCTTGCCATCGAGTGCTGCGCACACGCGAGCCTTCCACACGTCGAAGTTCTCGGCGCCGATGAGTCGTGGGAAGTCGTCGCTTGAGGCTTGTCTTGGGCTCATAACCTCTGGCGAGTAGCGTAAGTAGTGTAGAAAGAAGAGATGTTTGTTGTACTCAGTGAAAGGCGAAGTGGTAGATTTAGCAGTTAGAGTTCCTCGTGTGTGCACCGGCAGAACTGTTGGTTCTGGCATATCTGTACTAGTAGATTCTATAACTATAGTGGAATCCATAGTTATCTACTTACAGAGGGTGGATCGTAATATTGTATGACAAAGAGCATACTGCAACACAATCAATTTCGAATTGCATTGTGAGAAGCCCTGGTACAGATACTAATGGTTTTCGAGTGGCGAAGTGTACATCACCAAGAAACCCAGTTAGGCTGTTTTGAAGAAACGATTGAAAATATGAATTGACTATGAAAACGTCAGTGTCGACTGCAAGGCTCAAGCGTGAGCAGCATTCCACTCGACAACTTTTGGATGTTCCTTCACCTGATCGAAGACACGTTGCAAATTCTTGTACGGATCAGCTAGGTTTGTTGGGATACCAGGTCTGCCAGCTTTCAGGAGAAGTACAACCGCATACACAGCCAAATCCGCAACGGTTAACTTCGATCCCGTGGCGTATTTCCCTTCAAATGCAGCAACACGCTTTTCCAGAGACTCGAGAGTCTTCGGGATGATTCCCTTGGACAATCCCTCGCGAATCTTCTGTAGTTTGTCTGGATCTCTCTCCCCAATAGTTGCGCGCCACTCGGGATTGTTGAACATTTCATCGATGAGGTTGAAGAAGAATGTTATCGGTGGGGACGCGATCGCCACCTTGCAGGATCAGCGGGCTCAGCACGACGCCGAACGGCGGGAGTCTGAGCAGCGAATGGCCCGGATCCAGGCGCGGCTAGACTCTGCGCTCGAGGATCTCGACTTCCGGCTGGCCGAACTTCGCATAGCCGGGGAGACGGAGATTGAACTCCGGGATGAGCTTGAGGATCGTGAACGGGAGCTCGCCGCCGTGCGTCATGACTTGACTCTCACTCAGCGTAGCCTTGATCGCTGGCAGAGGAACGATCCCTCCCAAGGTCCACAAGCGGCCATGGCCATGCCCGCTGATCAGACTCGCCCTACGGCAGAGGAGGCTCGGTTGAGGTTGGAGTTGACGCGGACCCAAGCGGAGTTGCTCGCCGCTCGAGCCGAAGTCGCGTACCTGGAACGCGAGGCAGAGGATCACCAGGCTGAACTGGCTCGGGCACACCTCGCCTTGGAGGACGTATCCGCACCGGATTCTCGCGCCCCGCCTTTGGATGCAACCGCCGATGCCGCCGCCGTATCCAGTCTGGAGCAAGATCTGGCGGATACCTTGGGAAATCTGGAAATAATCCAACACGACCGGGACCAGCTCTCCGGGATCAGGCGATGCAAGATCTCAATCGAGTCACGGTGGATCGTGATCGAATCCAGGTCGACCTGGACGACGCCACCCAAGATCGTTTATCGGTCCTCGCAGACCTTGACGTGGCCCGTTCCGCCCGGGATGCGGCGACACAGGAGCTTGACCAACTCCAGCGACAGAACGCGTCGGCCCTCGCTGACCTCGACCAACTCCAGCGACAGAACGCGGAGCTTCGACAGGCTCATCAAGAGCTGGACGCTGATTATGCCGAAGCCGAACAACAGCTGCATCACGCCGAGGATTCCTCTGCTCGGTTGTCCTCGTGGATCGCGGATCGACGGGCGGCTCGTGCCACCAAAAGATCTCGAAGTGCCTCCGCTTCCCCAGCCGTTCCTCCTTCCTCACGCAAGCGTCCAGCTCGGATCTCCCCAGCACCCCGTGATCGAAAAACTGCGGCTACCGAAGCTCCCGGATCAACCCAGCCTGTCACACCAACGGTGGTTCCGACCCCGGCAGGATCAACGGCGAGCCCGCTGGATCTGTTGGCGGATCAAGCTTCTGGGCAGGCCGGAGGGGAGGAAACCGACACTCCAGCCCCTGATCCGACCCCAGCACCGACGGATCAGTCCGGATCGCTCCCCGCCGATGGCGATTCGCAGGACGAGGAAGAGGAAGACTCCGACTACGATCCCCAGCACCCATTCTCATCTCCGTCCGAAGAGGACGAGAGTCCAGAACCCAGCAATGGAACTAGTTCTGAGGCCGAATCGGAACGTTCCAACGAGGCGGAGGACTCCGAGGAGGACGATATTCTACACATGAGCCGCCAACGATCTATCTCGACGCACCGGCGCGAGTCCGGTCAGGTTCCGAGAGGCGGACCTTCTGGCGCTCGTGGATCGGGGTCTCCGGACGGCTCAAGCCCATCTCCGGATGGATCAGGCCCGCCGTCTCCGGGATCACCTCCGGGTTCTCCGTCACCGCCGCCACCTCCTCTCGGCGGTTCCCCGCCCCTCGGGCTCCGACCACCCCTGTTCCCGGTCGCCTCTTTCATCCCAGGGTACGATCGGCAGCGTACCTTCGCGGCCGCTGACATCGTACCGTGGGATCCGCAGGTGATCGGGCAGTATTCGATCGTGGGTCTGATTGCCAATTCTCTGGGTAAACGGTTGTTGATCCCTTCGGGTTGGCTGTTCCCTTCTCAGATACAGGCCGGGCCTGCACCGACCCCCGGCACCGAATACCTCAACGGGTTGATCACGGGTGTGAACGTGCTTGATCTGCTGGCTCTGGAGCCGTGGAACGACTTCGCGAACCCGGGTCCCCTCACGTTCGACCTCGATCTGCATGAGAGGGAGGGAACACCCCTCGCGGCCGTGGCTGCCACCTATCGCGTCCTGGAGGAACGGCACCGCCAGGCGTTTTGGGAATCCACCCATAACCTCGAGATTACCTCTGCCATGCAAGATGCGGATCTCGAACTGCAGCGGTATTACGTCGCTCGCAAGGCCAGGCGGAGTCGGGCTGGGTCTGCTTGGCGCCAGTTCCTCGCCTCCTTCCCCGCCATAATGCGCGACCAGTGGTTCGATCTCGACATCCTGTTGGATCCGTTCTTCCTTCACCTCCCCATTCCGGGAGTGGATGTGGTTCGTTGGTATCCCGGCGTGGTCTCTCGGCGTGCCAACCGGGCGGATCCCAACGCGAACGTCCCAGAGCCGGCGAACCTGATCGAGGCTCTGGAGGAGTGTGACGAGGCGGATCCGTGGCGTAACCAGTATCGGCAAGACCCGGTCAACCATCCCGCTACCAGGATCCCCCGCCTTATCGGCAAGTTCAATCCTCCTCCCGCTGGGGCCGCTTCTCCGTAAGTCATGTTAACTTCGATCACCTGCAGCAAGGCTCGGGGCTTCTCCCCGAGTTCGGATTCGGAACACCATCCAGGGCCGTTTTGCATTCTTCCATCTCCATTCGTAACTCTCATAATCTCCATTCCCACAGTCATTCCCATCGTACTCCATCATTTTGAGAACGTGATCCCCTTTCATCTCCATCTCGACATTCCGGATCACCATCTCCTAACGCCAAATTCCCTGCGCACATGCATATACACAAATATAAAACCCTCGCTCTGATCTGGATTCTCCTCCACATCAGCTTCCTCGATCACGGCGAGGCAACCCGGTTACCTCGCCTGACTTCCCTTACACTTCTTCATGCGACTGCATCACGCCGAACCGGTTCCGTTTAGCATGGTCACGTAGGAACGCGCTCAATATGGCTCCACAGTTAAGATCAGCTTCGTCGACCCACGTTGGCTCATCATAACCGACCCAGTGCACCAGGAATTCACGATAGATCCGGCCGTAGCGAGTTCGTTTCCCACTTCGCATGTCCGAGATCCGTTTGACCTCGTACTCATCGGCATCCAGATCTGGGACCCAACTGTCCTCCGGAAGGAGGATCTCATCGAAATCGAGCCGATCTGCTTCATCTACCATCAACTCGATCCGCGGTCGATCCGGGAAATTCCGCACCAGCTTTAGCTTAGAAACATGGACCACTGGGAAGATATGGTAATCAGATCCCGCGATCTCCAGCTTGATCGTGAATTCATTGAGCTTCTCTGCAACACGGAACGGGCCGTGCCAAAGGTGAGCAAGTTTACGTGCATACCCTTCCTTCACACGATCTAGATATAGCCAAACTCGTGATCCAGCTTCGATCTGATGCGGATCGACATCTTCATTGTGCCGATCGGCTCGGTCTGCAATCGCCTCTCGCAGCTTAGCGTTGACCTGTTCTCTCGACTGCTGGTAGTATCTCTGAACGCGATATCTCCACCGTCTTGGATCGCGGTCATGGCGCCTGGTCGACCCGACCGGGATCGTCGCTTCCAACGTCGATCTCGGATCCCATCCGTGTACCAAATAGTGAGGAGTATCTCCCCGAACCCGATCGTGAGCCGTGTTAATAGCGAACGTCAATCTCTCCGCGTATTCATCCCAGTCCTTTTGATCGAGATCTTGAACATACATCTTGATCGCCCTAGTGGCGGTTTGCACCATCCGTTCCGCAGTCCCATTGGCCTGTGGTCGGTAGGCCATCGTTGCCCGTTGTCGCTGCCCCAGGATCTTATTGAACGATCTGAAGAAGTCGGACATGAAGCCCGGTTCTCGATCGTGCCTGATCATCTCGCTAGCACCAAATCTGCGGAACACGCATTCTTCATAAGATTCCGCGACGGTCTGGGCCGATCAGGAGGAACTAGCCTTTGCGATCACATATCCCGTGAACAGATCGACCCAGATCAGTAGTTCGGTGTTGCCTTTGTTGGATCTGGGCAGAGAGGGTATGTGATCCATCGCTATGATCTGGAATGGGTATGTCGCTTGCAGATTCCCAGGCGACTCGCCCCGGATCGTGGGTCTCCCCTTTCCGGTCTCACAGTCTACACACTCGCCTACGTATTGCTGCACGCTCCGATATAATCCCCTCCAGTGGAAATGATCTCGGATCCGCTGATAAGTGCGTCCGATCCCTTGATGTCCCCCTTCCAGAGTCGTATGGTAGTGGTGGAGGACATCCTGCTGTAGCGTTTCTGGGACCACAAGTCTCATCAGGCGATCGCGATCACCACTTGATCTCAGCCCTGGTGGGTCAGGTAAAATAGCAGATCTTGTTCGTCTACCTCGTACTCGGAGGCGATCTTGGCGTAAGATCCAGATTCGGCTCGAGTAAGATCCGCGATCTGCCCAGCCAGGTACTTCTTTAGTCCTGCGATCCAGACCTCCTCGTCCTGAGCTCGCCTGATCCGATCAACCCGCATCTCCCGGATCAGTTCCTCTCGCAGGACAGCGGCACCAGGTCGCGCTCGGGCTGTACGCGTGGCTACGGCCGACACTTGCACAGTTCGATCTTCAACTCGAGGGATCAACACCTCATCAAGTCGATTCAAGGTGATCAGATCGCGTCGATCTGCCTCATCGTGGACCTCGATCCCGCTTCCTCGTTGCAGCGCGGCACTCGCCAAGCTATCTGCACTCCCATTCCAGTCTCTCTTCACATGGACCAGCTCGTGATCTCCCCAATTCCGCAAGTGATCTAGCACCTTCTGTTTCAGTAACGTCAATCCTGGCGCCTTACAGTCGATCTCGCCCCGGACTTGTCGGATCACCAGGTTCGAATCGCCACAAACGACCAAACGGCGGCGCTCTAACTGTGCGATCATGCCAAGACCTAGCAAGAGTCCACGGTATTCCGCTTCATTGACAGTAAGACTCTCCGCATAGTTTGATCTAGCCTTGATCACTTTCCACTCCGGCAAACTCCACACGATCGCGCTGAAAGCGCCTCCTCCCTCGTTTCACGCGTGCCGAACCGTACCCATAGCTCCTCACCTGGATCTACGGTGGGAATCGGCATCTGGATCTTACGTCTCGGTTCCTTCTGTGGCGCGATC
Source organism: Phytophthora colocasiae (assembly GCA_018806915.1). Lineage (NCBI taxonomy): Eukaryota > Oomycota > Peronosporomycetes > Peronosporales > Peronosporaceae > Phytophthora > Phytophthora colocasiae. The sequence continues at coordinate 781,075 of JAGKQI010000104.1, read as the reverse complement.
GCGATCAGGGCTTCGTCGATTCCGATCTAAGCGTTATATTAGCTGCGATCGCCCCCAGTATCTCATCCTCTCCCTTCGTACACTTCGTGATCTCGAGTGTCCATGGGGACAGGAGAGCAGACCATTGTCCCAGACGTCCTTGGAGGCCGGCAGACTTGAACAGCCAGGCAAGCGTGGAGTGTCTGGTTGGGACCTTGATCCGACTTCCCACCAACAGGGTGTAGTGTAGATCCAAGATCCGAAGTAGAGCCAACACCTCCTTTTCGGCAACATTATAGTTTAGCTCGTTCGTCTTCAAGGTTCGGCTGGCAAACGCAACCGGGTGGTAGATCTGGTCGTGTTCCTGCATTAGTGCGGCGGAAATCGCCCAGTCACTAGCATACACGATCACCACGGGTAACTTCGTCATGTCGAAGTGACGAAGGATCGGGGTCGACGCGATCTTGGTTTTCAAGGCTGTAAACGCCCTGTGTGCCCTACCCCACCTCTCGTCGCCAGCTTTTTGGGCCAGATTGGCTTCGACCTCGCTTGAACAGGGGGGAGACATCGCCCCCAAGTCGGGATCCGGTGTACTATCCCCCTTTTGAGTCGAGGTGTCGGGTGATCCATCCTGATTCGACTTAAGCGCAACGGGATCTCGAGTGATCGGGTCCGTACTATCCATGATCTTTTGGAGATCTGGTTGCTTCTTCAGTTCTGCGAACTCCGCCTCACGTAGTTCATATAGGACCGATGCATAGATCGCATAATCCTCGATGAACCGCATGGATCGGAGTGATCCAGGGAATGGTAGATCCGCCAGAGACTTCAGGTCTTTCGGGTTTGCCTCCAATCCGTCGATCGACACTTTGTGTCCGAGATATTCCACCTTATCCATGCCCCAGAAGCTCTTTGCCACACTGATCGAGAGATTCCACTTATCACAGGCCTCCAATAGGTCTTCCACCCGATCGCACATTTGATCCCATGTTCCAGCCGTGATCAAGATATAGTCGATGTATGATCTCCGTCCTAGAACTGACGGGCGACCAGGATCCTCCGGGATCCCTGATTCAAACACGTCTGCCGAGTCTTCCGTGTTCCCTGTCGAGGAGATCTTCAAAAAGCCATATAGAGCGTTGTCCACAAGACGTTGATAGATCTGAGGGGCGTTCTTCAGCCCGAACGGCATGCGATTCCACTCGAAAAGACCAAATGGAGTGATGAAAGCTGAAATCACGCGAGCTCGATCGGTCATTGATACGACCCAGAATCCACTCGCCATGTCTAATGAACAATACCACAGAACCTTGTCAAGATCTTCTAGCAGGTCATTGATCAGGGGCATCGGGTAGATCATCAGCCTTGTGAGACCGTTCACCAACCGATAATCGATACATAGTCGGATGTCTACACCGTTCTTCTTGATGATCACCACGATCGGAGATGCCCATGGCGATGTCGATGGCCGAATGATCTTGGCAGCTAGGAGTCCTTTGATAAGATCCGATACTTTCTCTCGGAATTGTGGCGCCACCTTCCGGACTCGTTGTGCAATCGGTTTTGCATCCCCCACGTCGATATCGCATATAACACCCTTGGCTGCCGGAGGAAGTGCGTTTCCTTTCCCGATCAGGAGATGTCGCTTCTTCCAAATAATCTGTCGAAGTTTCTCGATCTCTTCCGGGGTAGCCAATCCCGGATTTCCTACTTGTAGATCTTCAATCCTGACTTCTTCAGTGGTGAAGATCTGGATTTCTGGTACTACTACGAGATATCGGCTAGATCTTCGGCCGAAAAATCGCCGCTTTCGTGTAAGTGGGTCTGATCGGCGTTCTAGATTCTTCCAGGAGGTGTCGGATCGGGTTCGTTCGTCGATGGATCACGGAGTCTATCGTCCTTGGCCATCAGGATCGGGGTGTCCTCAACCGTGGGGCCGACGTCAGCGTCGGATACATGTTTGATCTCGATTTGAAAATCTGGTTTTTCTGTTTTTACCTCGATCTCGATCTGTCCGATCTGGGGCCTGATCTGGCAAGTTCTCATTCGTCTCAGTCTCACCGCCCCCAGCTTCGCCACTCGGGGCCTTGTCGGAACTGATCGTAATCGGTGGGGTATCCATGGGATCCGGTTGGGGATCGATGAATGCGACCTTGACTTCGGCCGCATCGGTTGGTAATCGAGGTCCTAATGTCGATATTGGCGTAGGATCATGATCGGTCTTGGTCGTCCCACCTCGGCGGAGTATGGATCGCGGCGTAACGTAGGTCGGCCGTTCGACTGACGGTAAGGGGGTCTCTACGGATTCCTCAGGTTCTGGTCTTGCGTCCACAGTCGCCTCTAGAGCTAGGTTCTGCCACTCCATGTAGCGCCGGGATCCAACCGACACAAACCCTGGGTATCGAGGAACTTTTTCTTGATCAAGTACCATTCCGACATGTAATCTGTGATCCAATCGTAAAATCTTCTCGCTCAAATTCGTGATCACTAGGTACCGAGTCCGGCCAGGTCCATTTACCACGGTAGGCACCCATCGGTCGCCTCTGGTCACCCACAATTTCTCCGTCGCCGATAATTTCACCCTTGATGCGGTCTCTTCGGATCCCCCAACTGGGATATGTAGATCTTCCTCCAATCTCACCGATCGTACTTTTTCCCTATATAATCTCTTGCGACCACTAAGTGGGATTCCCACTTCATTAGGTAAGCACATCGATCCCTTCGCTAGATCCATCCGGACCCCAGCCGGAATCATGAAATCCATACCCAGGATCGCATCTTGTCCAGATAGATCCCCAATCCAAATATCGAAAAAGTAGACCAAGTATCCCGCCAGCGTGACCTTGATCCTCGTTCTCCCTTCGGTGGTATACACATTGTCACCGATCCCAACACACTCTTGTCTCTGACTAGTGTCAAAGTGGCACCCAACCTTACGAGCAAAGGCGGTATCCAAGATGGATACCTCAGCGCCAGTGTCCAGGAGCAAGATCGCTCTTTCATGATTGATCTTGCCTGAGATCTTGGCTTGGCGGAACCATTTTCCTGGTGCGTGGTATTTCCAATACCCCCTGGATTCTCCTTCCTTGAGATCCAAAGCCACTTCCGCACCAGATCGCGAGAACTCATCGATCCGGGGAAGACTCGCGATCTTAGCAGTATACGAATGCAACTTACATGTATTACCGCGCAGATCCGAATTCTCCCTATCTTGATCTCTCGATTCCTTGTTCACATATGCATAAATGCAGTACCCAGAACGCTCGGCTCGTACCGGTTTCCAAACCGGCGAGCGTCCTAGTTTAACATCTTCTCCACCTTCTCGGGGAACAACCCAGCGTGTCGAGTCGGATCGTACCACTTGCGGATCTGGTTGTAGAATTCCTCCATGGGGCATTCTCCAGCCTCGTGGATTTCCCCGCAACCGCGGCAGGTATACAGACAGCGGTCCGTTGGGTGACCTCTTTTCCCGCACTTATCACAGGTCAGACGTCTCCAACAGTCCAGATCCGTATGCTTCCGGGACCCGCAGTGTGAACAGCGGCTCCGATCATGATCCGGCGAGCCTCGACGATCCGAGATCCGGCTCCGATCCTGCGTATTCGCGTGAGATCGTGGTTGATCCGCCTGGTGGGCGCCCCCAGTGCCAGTCGACTTGTCGTCCGCCGCAGCGAGATAGATTCTCCGGAGATCGCCTTCGAGTCGGATCCATCCGATCCGGAGACTTCCTCGGATTCCGAACTTGGATCGTGGGCTTGAATCGCGCGCACCACAGCCCGAGTGGGCGCTGTTGGAGCACTAGCGGGTATCTTCTGTCGGTATTTCGAGCCGAATGCGGACTTACGCTGTCTACTTTTCGCTCTTTCTCGCGCGCGAAGCACCTCCTCCAGATCCTCGACGTCCGTGAGCCGAAGCAAGGTTAGCCGATCGGCTAGCTCGGGATCACCCAATGTTTCGATATAATGATCGACGTGTTCCCGACGAGCCTTGGGGCTCCCATCCTTGATTTTGAGTTTAGCCCTCAGAGCGGCTACGTTGAGCCGATAAAGGTAATCCAGAGGGGTCTCTTCGGATCGTTTCCGGGCATGGTAGTATTGCCATGCAACGGACATTCCTAGTCCGCAGTATTGTGTTTGAAAACTGTCGAGCAAATCTGCCCAACAGGTCTTCGTGGTCCGACTCAGCTGGCGATACCAATTCTTAGCTGGGCCGATCATCAGGTCAGTGAACGTGAGGCATTTTTCTTCTTCCGTGGCTTGATCACGCTGAAACGCTGACTTGACTTTGCCGATCCAAGCCCGTGCGCGATCCTCGTCCAGATCCTTACCCGCAAATTCTTTCAAATCTGAGATCGCCGAGATGCGAACCCTTTGGATCACCGAGGACCCTCCTGGCCCGATGGCGGCCGAGGCCACAGCAGCTCGACTCAGTGTAGGTCGGCCGGTGTTTGGTATCCCCAAGTCATCGGGGTCATATTCCCAGGAATCTGGATCCTGGGTTGCGACCGACTCCATGTCCACATCGGATGTTCCCCGGACCGGGTTTCTCGGAATCAACTGACTTTGTTCCTTCAGGAACCGATCCATCGCCATCTGGAAGTATTGATCCAGCTTCTCGTCGGATCCGGGAGGTTTGGCTGTTGGAGTAGCATGATCAGTTATTGCCTGTTGGCTCCTCACTTGGTCTAGCACCCTTGGCTCTAGCTTCACCTCCGTGGGTCGTTGGTCCTGTTTCTTGACTCGTGACTTCAGGAACTTAGCTCCGGAGGGGCCCAGCGACATGCGTGGTGGACCTCTGGGGCTATCGGAGTCCGGTTCCGAGGTGGCTGACGCATAGTGCGACGATCCGGTCTGGTAGCCTAGCTCCGGCGTTCGTGATCGTTCGCCAACTAGGACCTTGAGGGCATCGAATAAGTCTTGAGTTGCAGTCTGGATGGTTCGAAGTTCCATGTCGAATAAAGAGTTCGGATCGAACTCTCCCGCCACCAAACCCGCTTCTTGGAGTAGGTCTAGCAAGACCTTCACCGCCTTCAAGCGGTCGGTAGTGGTCAGGGGTCTCGACACTGGACCGGATAGCTCTCCGATCTGGCGAGCTTGTATGACCGTTAGGACGGGGTCCTGGAGCAGGATCTCACCTAGCACTTTCCGGTAATAAGCCATCTCGATTGCATCGTTGGTAATCTTTGACCTTGACTTAACGACCTCTTCGGATCCTGAGTCTGGGGCTTTCCGTTTTGCTCTGGTGTTTTTGATCTTCTTCTTCTTCGTCTTTCTTGAGGCCGCCGTGGATTTGGTGAGCGGATTGAGTTTCGGTTCCACCGATTTCTTATCGCTCGTTTGCGGATCTCGATTCTCATCGAGATCCGCGGTGGCCCCCGAAGGGGCCTTGGGAGGAATTCGGGGTTTTCTTCGAGGTCTGGATCGTGATCCCGATCTGCCTCGTGTCTGTCAGTAGAGATCCTCCCAGAACTCTGCTGATCTGTGGATCTTTCTGTTTTCAGTGGTGCCTCCGTCGATCCAACATTCGTAGGCACTTCTTCCCCTTGTTCTTCTTTTACCTTAACATCTTCTTGGGACTCACGGTGATATCCGAAGTCACCAGAAGATCCGGGCACGCGCACCATTGTGGTGGAGCGGATCTGCCAAAATCTCGTTAGGGCAGGTCCCGATCACCACTTGCGCCCAGACACCGACTAACGGAGGGGGTCCCCCGATGATCCGTGATCTAGCTGTGTGTAGTATCTACCTTGTGTACCCGTCGGTAGGCGGGTTACGCTCTTCTAGGTGACTTCTGAAGGTGTCTTGTAGGTCGGAAGAAAGTCTTGGGTGACGCAGGGGTTTGAGGCGGCGTGGAAGTTCTTCACTCCACCTCGGAGTACTTGTTCCCGGTCGTAGGCGAGTTCTCGAGCCTTGATCCGGAGTGCCTGGTTCTTGATCCAGGTCTTCCAATGGTCCAATGTTCGGGATTCAGTCCCTTCCTTTCCGTTGCTTGCCGCTTCCTTTAGCGGGGGTCTTGAGGGGGCGAGATTCGACGGGATCGTCAGGCTAAACAACCAATTCCTTCCGATCTGATATATGCACTTAAAGGATAGTTCACTAGATAGGGCAAAGCTGGCCAATATATTATCCAGACTTAACCGCTATACTAGGTCACGTATCCTTACCTCCTTGACGCTTGTAGGGCCAATGTGGTTCCCGGTTCCAGGCGCAGCGAAGACACTTGAGTGGTTCAGGGCAAATTCGATTCTGTTTATGGTTATTCCTATGCCTACTAATCCCATCCTGATTTACTATCCTACGACCACATGACACTGGCTACATAGCTGATCCCTAGCTTGGTTCCCCTAACCCTGATCTTGAGCCGATTCCGTACTTAACCGGAGCTTGATCTCGCACTTAACCGAAGCTTGATCTCGTACTTAACCGAAGCTTGATCTCGTACTTAACCGAAGCTTGATCTCGTACTTAACCGGGGCTTTATCTCGCACTTAATCGGGACTTGATCGCTGCCTGATCGGGACTTGATCGCTGCCTGATCCTGCTTGGTAGTCGTTCGGGGAATCCGGATCAGGCCATCAGAAGATTCTGCGTCGCGCCTAGGGCTGAACTTGGTCCGGAGTTGATCTCGTACCTAAGAGGGAGAAGATCACCGCGTGATCCCACTTCGTCGCCGCCCGGGGAAGCAGGATCAAGCCGTTAGAAGACTTCGGGATGCCGGGGTGAGCCGATCGTGCTCACTTGGGACCCCGTCATCGCTGATCGCGCGAGAACATCCTTGATTTCCCCATTCTTCCTCCGGCAGGATTCGGATCACCCACGAACACCGCTCCACTTGCTCCTCCGCCGGTGTCTCTGTTGCCTGTTCCCCGGCGGGGCCCATCGTACCTTCGTCTGATTCGACCCAGATCTGGGGATCACAGGTCCCCCCTGTCGCTCGTTCCGACTCTATTCGGGTTCGTGGCTGATATCGCCTCTCCAGGAAAAATTCTCGTCCGCTTCACCACAGTGGCCTTGGCAGGAGGGTCGTCGTCGTCGGACATGTCGTTAGTGCTGTCTTCACTCTCTTCGTCTGACACACCATCGTAGTCGAGCTGCTTCACGTAGCCGAGCAGGTGCTTGCCATCGAGTGCTGCGCACACGCGAGCCTTCCACACGTCGAAGTTCTCGGCGCCGATGAGTCGTGGGAAGTCGTCGCTTGAGGCTTGTCTTGGGCTCATAACCTCTGGCGAGTAGCGTAAGTAGTGTAGAAAGAAGAGATGTTTGTTGTACTCAGTGAAAGGCGAAGTGGTAGATTTAGCAGTTAGAGTTCCTCGTGTGTGCACCGGCAGAACTGTTGGTTCTGGCATATCTGTACTAGTAGATTCTATAACTATAGTGGAATCCATAGTTATCTACTTACAGAGGGTGGATCGTAATATTGTATGACAAAGAGCATACTGCAACACAATCAATTTCGAATTGCATTGTGAGAAGCCCTGGTACAGATACTAATGGTTTTCGAGTGGCGAAGTGTACATCACCAACAAACCCAGTTAGGCTGTTTTAAAGAAACGATTGAAAATATGAATTGACTATGAAAACGTCAGTGTCGACTGCAAGGCTCAAGCGTGAGCAGCATTCCACTCGACAACTTTTGGATGTTCCTTCACCTGATCGAAGACACGTTGCAAATTCTTGTACGGATCAGCTAGGTTTGTTGGGATACCAGGTCTGCCAGCTTTCAGGAGAAGTACAACCGCATACACAGCCAAATCCGCAACGGTTAACTTCGATCCCGTGGCGTATTTCCCTTCAAATGCAGCAACACGCTTTTCCAGAGACTCGAGAGTCTTCGGGATGATTCCCTTGGACAATCCCTCGCGAATCTTCTGTAGTTTGTCTGGATCTCTCTCCCCAATAGTTGCGCGCCACTCGGGATTGTTGAACATTTCATCGATGAGGTTGAAGAAGAATGTTATCGGTGGGGACGCGATCGCCACCTTGCAGGATCAGCGGGCTCAGCACGACGCCGAACGGCGGGAGTCTGAGCAGCGAATGGCCCGGATCCAGGCGCGGCTAGACTCTGCGCTCGAGGATCTCGACTTCCGGCTGGCCGAACTTCGCATAGCCGGGAGACGGAGATTGAACTCCGGGATGAGCTTGAGGATCGTGAACGGGAGCTCGCCGCCGTGCGTCATGACTTGACTCTCACTCAGCGTAGCCTTGATCGCTGGCAGAGGAACGATCCCTCCCAAGGTCCACAAGCGGCCATGGCCATGCCCGCTGATCAGACTCGCCCTACGGCAGAGGAGGCTCGGTTGAGGTTGGAGTTGACGCGGACCCAAGCGGAGTTGCTCGCCGCTCGAGCCGAAGTCGCGTACCTGGAACGCGAGGCAGAGGATCACCAGGCTGACCTGGCTCGGGCACACCTCGCCTTGGAGGACGTATCCGCACCGGATTCTCGCGCCCCGCCTTTGGATGCAACCGCCGATGCCGCCGCCGTATCCAGTCTGGAGCAAGATCTGGCGGATACCTTGGGAAATCTGGAAATAATCCAACACGACCGGGACCAGCTCTCCGGGATCAGGCGATGCAAGATCTCAATCGAGTCACGGTGGATCGTGATCGAATCCAGGTCGACCTGGACGACGCCACCCAAGATCGTTTATCGGTCCTCGCAGACCTTGACGTGGCCCGTTCCGCCCGGGATGCGGCGACACAGGAGCTTGACCAACTCCAGCGACAGAACGCGTCGGCCCTCGCTGACCTCGACCAACTCCAGCGACAGAACGCGGAGCTTCGACAGGCTCATCAAGAGCTGGACGCTGATTATGCCGAAGCCGAACAACAGCTGCATCACGCCGAGGATTCCTCTGCTCGGTTGTCCTCGTGGATCGCGGATCGACGGGCGGCTCGTGCCACCAAAAGATCTCGAAGTGCCTCCGCTTCCCCAGCCGTTCCTCCTTCCTCACGCAAGCGTCCAGCTCGGATCTCCCCAGAACCCCGTGATCGAAAAACTGCGGCTACCGAAGCTCCCGGATCAACCCAGCCTGTCACACCAACGGTGGTTCCGACCCCGGCAGGATCAACGGCGAGCCCGCTGGATCTGTTGGCGGATCAAGCTTCTGGGCAGGCCGGAGGGGAGGAAACCGACACTCCAGCCCCTGATCCGACCCCAGCACCGACGGATCAGTCCGGATCGCTCCCCGCCGATGGCGATTCGCAGGACGAGGAAGAGGAAGACTCCGACTACGATCCCCAGCACCCATTCTCATCTCCGTCCGAAGAGGACGAGAGTCCAGAACCCAGCAATGGAACTAGTTCTGAGGCCGAATCGGAACGTTCCAACGAGGCGGAGGACTCCGAGGAGGACGATATTCTACACATGAGCCGCCAACGATCTATCTCGACGCACCGGCGCGAGTCCGGTCAGGTTCCGAGAGGCGGACCTTCTGGCGCTCGTGGATCGGGGTCTCCGGACGGCTCAAGCCCATCTCCGGATGGATCAGGCCCGCCGTCTCCGGGATCACCTCCGGGTTCTCCGTCACCGCCGCCACCTCCTCTCGGCGGTTCCCGCCCTCGGGCTCGACCACCCCTGTTCCCGGTCGCCTCTTTCATCCCAGGGTACGATCGGCAGCGTACCTTCGCGGCCGCTGACATCGTACCGTGGGATCCGCAGGTGATCGGGCAGTATTCGATCGTGGGTCTGATTGCCAATTCTCTGGGTAAACGGTTGTTGATCCCTTCGGGTTGGCTGTTCCCTTCTCAGATACAGGCCGGGCCTGCACCGACCCCCGGCACCGAATACCTCAACGGGTTGATCACGGGTGTGAACGTGCTTGATCTGCTGGCTCTGGAGCCGTGGAACGACTTCGCGAACCCGGGTCCCCTCACGTTCGACCTCGATCTGCATGAGAGGGAGGGAACACCCCTCGCGGCCGTGGCTGCCACCTATCGCGTCCTGGAGGAACGGCACCGCCAGGCGTTTTGGGAATCCACCCATAACCTCGAGATTACCTCTGCCATGCAAGATGCGGATCTCGAACTGCAGCGGTATTACGTCGCTCGCAAGGCCAGGCGGAGTCGGGCTGGGTCTGCTTGGCGCCAGTTCCTCGCCTCCTTCCCCGCCATAATGCGCGACCAGTGGTTCGATCTCGACATCCTGTTGGATCCGTTCTTCCTTCACCTCCCCATTCCGGGAGTGGATGTGGTTCGTTGGTATCCCGGCGTGGTCTCTCGGCGTGCCAACCGGGCGGATCCCAACGCGAACGTCCCAGAGCCGGCGAACCTGATCGAGGCTCTGGAGGAGTGTGACGAGGCGGATCCGTGGCGTAACCAGTATCGGCAAGACCCGGTCAACCATCCCGCTACCAGGATCCCCCGCCTTATCGGCAAGTTCAATCCTCCTCCCGCTGGGAGCTAACTTCTCCGTAAGTCATGTTAACTTCGATCACCTGCAGCAAGGCTCGGGGCTTCTCCCCGAGTTCGGATTCGGAACACCATCCAGGGCCGTTTTGCATTCTTCCATCTCCATTCGTAACTCTCATAATCTCCATTCCCACAGTCATTCCCATCGTACTCCATCATTTTGAGAACGTGATCCTTTCATCTCCATCTCGACATTCCGGATCACCATCTCCTAACGCCAAATTCCCTGCGCACATGCATATACACAAATATAAAACCCTCGCTCTGATCTGGATTCTCCTCCACATCAGCTTCCTCGATCACGGCGAGGCAACCCGGTTACCTCGCCTGACTTCCCTTACACTTCTTCATGCGACTGCATCACGCCGAACCGGTTCCGTTTAGCATGGTCACGTAGGAACGCGCTCAATATGGCTCCACAGTTAAGATCAGCTTCGTCGACCCACGTTGGCTCATCATAACCGACCCAGTGCACCAGGAATTCACGATAGATCCGGCCGTAGCGAGTTCGTTTCCCACTTCGCATGTCCGAGATCCGTTTGACCTCGTACTCATCGGCATCCAGATCTGGGACCCAACTGTCCTCCGGAAGGAGGATCTCATCGAAATCGAGCCGATCTGCTTCATCTACCATCAACTCGATCCGCGGTCGATCCGGGAAATTCCGCACCAGCTTTAGCTTAGAAACATGGACCACTGGGAAGATATGGTAATCAGATCCCGCGATCTCCAGCTTGATCGTGAATTCATTGAGCTTCTCTGCAACACGGAACGGGCCGTGCCAAAGGTGAGCAAGTTTACGTGCATACCCTTCCTTCACACGATCTAGATATAGCCAAACTCGTGATCCAGCTTCGATCTGATGCGGATCGACATCTTCATTGTGCCGATCGGCTCGGTCTGCAATCGCCTCTCGCAGCTTAGCGTTGACCTGTTCTCTCGACTGCTGGTAGTATCTCTGAACGCGATATCTCCACCGTCTTGGATCGCGGTCATGGCGCCTGGTCGACCCGACCGGGATCGTCGCTTCCAACGTCGATCTCGGATCCCATCCGTGTACCAAATAGTGAGGAGTATCTCCCCGAACCCGATCGTGAGCCGTGTTAATAGCGAACGTCAATCTCTCCGCGTATTCATCCCAGTCCTTTTGATCGAGATCTTGAACATACATCTTGATCGCCCTAGTGGCGGTTTGCACCATCCGTTCCGCAGTCCCATTGGGCGCTAATAATGGTCGGTAGGCCATCGTTGCCCGTTGTCGCTGCCCCAGGATCTTATTGAACGATCTGAAGAAGTCGGACATGAAGCCCGGTTCTCGATCGTGCCTGATCATCTCGCTAGGACCAAATCTGCGGAACACGCATTCTTCATAAGATTCCGCGACGGTCTGGGCCGATCAGGAGGAACTAGCCTTTGCGATCACATATCCCGTGAACAGATCGACCCAGATCAGTAGTTCGGTGTTGCCTTTGTTGGATCTGGGCAGAGAGGGTATGTGATCCATCGCTATGATCTGGAATGGGTATGTCGCTTGCAGATTCCCAGGCGACTCGCCCCGGATCGTGGGTCTCCCCTTTCCGGTCTCACAGTCTACACACTCGCCTACGTATTGCTGCACGCTCCGATATAATCCCCTCCAGTGGAAATGATCTCGGATCCGCTGATAAGTGCGTCCGATCCCTTGATGTCCCCCTTCCAGAGTCGTATGGTAGTGGTGGAGGACATCCTGCTGTAGCGTTTCTGGGACCACAAGTCTCATCAGGCGATCGCGATCACCACTTGATCTCAGCCCTGGTGGGCAGTAAAATAGCAGATCTTGTTCGTCTACCTCGTACTCGGAGGCGATCTTGGCGTAAGATCCAGATTCGGCTCGAGTAAGATCCGCGATCTGCCCAGCCAGGTACTTCTTTAGTCCTGCGATCCAGACCTCCTCGTCCTGAGCTCGCCTGATCCGATCAACCCGCATCTCCCGGATCAGTTCCTCTCGCAGGACAGCGGCACCAGGTCGCGCTCGGGCTGTACGCGTGGCTACGGCCGACACTTGCACAGTTCGATCTTCAACTCGAGGGATCAACACCTCATCAAGTCGATTCAAGGTGATCAGATCGCGTCGATCTGCCTCATCGTGGACCTCGATCCCGCTTCCTCGTTGCAGCGCGGCACTCGCCAAGCTATCTGCACTCCCATTCCAGTCTCTCTTCACATGGACCAGCTCGTGATCTCCCCAATTCCGCAAGTGATCTAGCACCTTCTGTTTCAGTAACGTCAATCCTGGCGCCTTACAGTCGATCTCGCCCCGGACTTGTCGGATCACCAGGTTCGAATCGCCACAAACGACCAAACGGCGGCGCTCTAACTGTGCGATCATGCCAAGACCTAGCAAGAGTCCACGGTATTCCGCTTCATTGACAGTAAGACTCTCCGCATAGTTTGATCTAGCCTTGATCACTTTCCACTCCGGCAAACTCCACACGATCGCGCTGAAAGCGCCTCCTCCTCGTTTCACGCGTGCCGAACCGTACCCATAGCTCCTCACCTGGATCTACGGTGGGAATCGGCATCTGGATCTTACGTCTCGGTTCCTTCTGTGGCGCGATCGCGATCAGGGCTTCGTCGATTCCGATCTAAGCGTTATATTAGCTGCGATCGCCCCCAGTATCTCATCCTCTCCCTTCGTACACTTCGTGATCTCGAGTGTCCATGGGGACAGGAGAGCAGACCATTGTCCCAGACGTCCTTGGAGGCCGGCAGACTTGAACAGCCAGGCAAGCGTGGAGTGTCTGGTTAGGACCTTGATCCGACTTCCCACCAACAGGGTGTAGTGTAGATCCAAGATCCGAAGTAGAGCCAACACCTCCTTTTCGGCAACATTATAGTTTAGCTCGTTCGTCTTCAAGGTTCGGCTGGCAAACGCAACCGGGTGGTAGATCTGGTCGTGTTCCTGCATTAGTGCGGCGGAAATCGCCCAGTCACTAGCATACACGATCACCACGGGTAACTTCGTCATGTCGAAGTGACGAAGGATCGGGGTCGACGCGATCTTGGTTTTCAAGGCTGTAAACGCCCTGTGTGCCCTACCCCACCTCTCGTCGCCAGCTTTTTGGGCCAGATTGGCTTCGACCTCGCTTGAACAGGGGGGAGACATCGCCCCCAAGTCGGGATCCGGTGTACTATCCCCCTTTTGAGTCGAGGTGTCGGGTGATCCATCCTGATTCGACTTAAGCGCAACGGGATCTCGAGTGATCGGGTCCGTACTATCCATGATCTTTTGGAGATCTGGTTGCTTCTTCAGTTCTGCGAACTCCGCCTCACGTAGTTCATATAGGACCGATGCATAGATCGCATAATCCTCGATGAACCGCATGGATCGGAGTGATCCAGGGAATGGTAGATCCGCCAGAGACTTCAGGTCTTTCGGGTTTGCCTCCAATCCGTCGATCGACACTTTGTGTCCGAGATATTCCACCTTATCCATGCCCCAGAAGCTCTTTGCCACACTGATCGAGAGATTCCACTTATCACAGGCCTCCAATAGGTCTTCCACCCGATCGCACATTTGATCCCATGTTCCAGCCGTGATCAAGATATAGTCGATGTATGATCTCCGTCCTAGAACTGACGGGCGACCAGGATCCTCCGGGATCCCTGATTCAAACACGTCTGCCGAGTCTTCCGTGTTCCCTGTCGAGGAGATCTTCAAAAAGCCATATAGAGCGTTGTCCACAAGACGTTGATAGATCTGAGGGGCGTTCTTCAGCCCGAACGGCATGCGATTCCACTCGAAAAGACCAAATGGAGTGATGAAAGCTGAAATCACGCGAGCTCGATCGGTCATTGATACGACCCAGAATCCACTCGCCATGTCTAATGAACAATACCACAGAACCTTGTCAAGATCTTCTAGCAGGTCATTGATCAGGGGCATCGGGTAGATCATCAGCCTTGTGAGACCGTTCACCAACCGATAATCGATACATAGTCGGATGTCTACACCGTTCTTCTTGATGATCACCACGATCGGAGATGCCCATGGCGATGTCGATGGCCGAATGATCTTGGCAGCTAGGAGTCCTTTGATAAGATCCGATACTTTCTCTCGGAATTGTGGCGCCACCTTCCGGACTCGTTGTGCAATCGGTTTTGCATCCCCCACGTCGATATCGCATATAACACCCTTGGCTGCCGGAGGAAGTGCGTTTCCTTTCCCGATCAGGAGATGTCGCTTCTTCCAAATAATCTGTCGAAGTTTCTCGATCTCTTCCGGGGTAGCCAATCCCGGATTTCCTACTTGTAGATCTTCAATCCTGACTTCTTCAGTGGTGAAGATCTGGATTTCTGGTACTACTACGAGATATCGGCTAGATCTTCGGCCGAAAAATCGCCGCTTTCGTGTAAGTGGGTCTGATCGGCGTTCTAGATTCTTCCAGGAGGTGTCGGATCGGGTTCGTTCGTCGATGGATCACGGAGTCTATCGTCCTTGGCCATCAGGATCGGGGTGTCCTCAACCGTGGGGCCGACGTCAGCGTCGGATACATGTTTGATCTCGATTTGAAAATCTGGTTTTCTGTTTTTACCTCGATCTCGATCTGTCCGATCTGGGGCCTGATCTGGCAAGTTCTCATTCGTCTCAGTCTCACCGCCCCAGCTTCGCCACTCGGGGCCTTGTCGGAACTGATCGTAATCGGTGGGGTATCCATGGGATCCGGTTGGGGATCGATGAATGCGACCTTGACTTCGGCCGCATCGGTTGGTAATCGAGGTCCTAATGTCGATATTGGCGTAGGATCATGATCGGTCTTGGTCGTCCCACCTCGGCGGAGTATGGATCGCGGCGTAACGTAGGTCGGCCGTTCGACTGACGGTAAGGGGGTCTCTACGGATTCCTCAGGTTCTGGTCTTGCGTCCACAGTCGCCTCTAGAGCTAGGTTCTGCCACTCCATGTAGCGCCGGGATCCAACCGACACAAACCCTGGGTATCGAGGAACTTTTTCTTGATCAAGTACCATTCCGACATGTAATCTGTGATCCAATCGTAAAATCTTCTCGCTCAAATTCGTGATCACTAGGTACCGAGTCCGGCCAGGTCCATTTACCACGGTAGGCACCCATCGGTCGCCTCTGGTCACCCACAATTTCTCCGTCGCCGATAATTTCACCCTTGATGCGGTCTCTTCGGATCCCCCAACTGGGATATGTAGATCTTCCTCCAATCTCACCGATCGTACTTTTTCCCTATATAATCTCTTGCGACCACTAAGTGGGATTCCCACTTCATTAGGTAAGCACATCGATCCCTTCGCTAGATCCATCCGGACCCCAGCCGGAATCATGAAATCCATACCCAGGATCGCATCTTGTCCAGATAGATCCCCAATCCAAATATCGAAAAAGTAGACCAAGTATCCCGCCAGCGTGACCTTGATCCTCGTTCTCCCTTCGGTGGTATACACATTGTCACCGATCCCAACACACTCTTGTCTCTGACTAGTGTCAAAGTGGCACCCAACCTTACGAGCAAAGGCGGTATCCAAGATGGATACCTCAGCGCCAGTGTCCAGGAGCAAGATCGCTCTTTCATGATTGATCTTGCCTGAGATCTTGGCTTGGCGGAACCATTTTCCTGGTGCGTGGTATTTCCAATACCCCCTGGATTCTCCTTCCTTGAGATCCAAAGCCACTTCCGCACCAGATCGCGAGAACTCATCGATCCGGGGAAGACTCGCGATCTTAGCAGTATACGAATGCAACTTACATGTATTACCGCGCAGATCCGAATTCTCCCTATCTTGATCTCTCGATTCCTTGTTCACATATGCATAAATGCAGTACCCAGAACGCTCGGCTCGTACCGGTTTCCAAACCGGCGAGCGTCCTAGTTTAACATCTTCTCCACCTTCTCGGGGAACAACCCAGCGTGTCGAGTCGGATCGTACCACTTGCGGATCTGGTTGTAGAATTCCTCCATGGGGCATTCTCCAGCCTCGTGGATTTCCCCGCAACCGCGGCAGGTATACAGACAGCGGTCCGTTGGGTGACCTCTTTTCCCGCACTTATCACAGGTCAGACGTCTCCAACAGTCCAGATCCGTATGCTTCCGGGACCCGCAGTGTGAACAGCGGCTCCGATCATGATCCGGCGAGCCTCGACGATCCGAGATCCGGCTCCGATCCTGCGTATTCGCGTGAGATCGTGGTTGATCCGCCTGGTGGGCGCCCCCAGTGCCAGTCGACTTGTCGTCCGCCGCAGCGAGATAGATTCTCCGGAGATCGCCTTCGGAGTCGGATCCATCCGATCCGGAGACTTCCTCGGATTCCGAACTTGGATCGTGGGCTTGAATCGCGCGCACCACAGCCCGAGTGGGCGCTGTTGGAGCACTAGCGGGTATCTTCTGTCGGTATTTCGAGCCGAATGCGGACTTACGCTGTCTACTTTTCGCTCTTTCTCGCGCGCGAAGCACCTCCTCCAGATCCTCGACGTCCGTGAGCCGAAGCAAGGTTAGCCGATCGGCTAGCTCGGGATCACCCAATGTTTCGATATAATGATCGACGTGTTCCCGACGAGCCTTGGGGCTCCCATCCTTGATTTTGAGTTTAGCCCTCAGAGCGGCTACGTTGAGCCGATAAAGGTAATCCAGAGGGGTCTCTTCGGATCGTTTCCGGGCATGGTAGTATTGCCATGCAACGGACATTCCTAGTCCGCAGTATTGTGTTTGAAAACTGTCGAGCAAATCTGCCCAACAGGTCTTCGTGGTCCGACTCAGCTGGCGATACCAATTCTTAGCTGGGCCGATCATCAGGTCAGTGAACGTGAGGCATTTTTCTTCTTCCGTGGCTTGATCACGCTGAAACGCTGACTTGACTTTGCCGATCCAAGCCCGTGCGCGATCCTCGTCCAGATCCTTACCCGCAAATTCTTTCAAATCTGAGATCGCCGAGATGCGAACCCTTTGGATCACCGAGGACCCTCCTGGCCCGATGGCGGCCGAGGCCACAGCAGCTCGACTCAGTGTAGGTCGGCCGGTGTTTGGTATCCCCAAGTCATCGGGGTCATATTCCCAGGAATCTGGATCCTGGGTTGCGACCGACTCCATGTCCACATCGGATGTTCCCCGGACCGGGTTTCTCGGAATCAACTGACTTTGTTCCTTCAGGAACCGATCCATCGCCATCTGGAAGTATTGATCCAGCTTCTCGTCGGATCCGGGAGGTTTGGCTGTTGGAGTAGCATGATCAGTTATTGCCTGTTGGCTCCTCACTTGGTCTAGCACCCTTGGCTCTAGCTTCACCTCCGTGGGTCGTTGGTCCTGTTTCTTGACTCGTGACTTCAGGAACTTAGCTCCGGAGGGGCCCAGCGACATGCGTGGTGGACCTCTGGGGCTATCGGAGTCCGGTTCCGAGGTGGCTGACGCATAGTGCGACGATCCGGTCTGGTAGCCTAGCTCCGGCGTTCGTGATCGTTCGCCAACTAGGACCTTGAGGGCATCGAATAAGTCTTGAGTTGCAGTCTGGATGGTTCGAAGTTCCATGTCGAATAAAGAGTTCGGATCGAACTCTCCCGCCACCAAACCCGCTTCTTGGAGTAGGTCTAGCAAGACCTTCACCGCCTTCAAGCGGTCGGTAGTGGTCAGGGGTCTCGACACTGGACCGGATAGCTCTCCGATCTGGCGAGCTTGTATGACCGTTAGGACGGGGTCCTGGAGCAGGATCTCACCTAGCACTTTCCGGTAATAAGCCATCTCGATTGCATCGTTGGTAATCTTTGACCTTGACTTAACGACCTCTTCGGATCCTGAGTCTGGGGCTTTCAGTTTTGCTCGGGTGTTTTTGATCTTCTTCTTCTTCGTCGATCTTGAGGCCGCCGTGGATTTGGTGAGCGGATTGAGTTTCGGTTCCACCGATTTCTTATCGCTCGTTTGCGGATCTCGATTCTCATCGAGATCCGCGGTGGCCCCCGAAGGGGCCTTGGGAGGAATTCGGGGTTTTTCTTCGAGGTCTGGATCGTGATCCCGATCTGCCTCGTGTCTGTCAGTAGAGATCCTCCCAGAACTCTGCTGATCTGTGGATCTTTCTGTTTTCAGTGGTGCCTCCGTCGATCCAACATTCGTAGGCACTTCTTCCCCTTGTTCTTCTTTTACCTTAACATCTTCTTGGGACTCACGGTGATATCCGAAGTCACCAGAAGATCCGGGCACGCGCACCATTGTGGTGGAGCGGATCTGCCAAAATCTCGTTAGGGCAGGTCCCGATCACCACTTGCGCCCAGACACCGACTAACGGAGGGGGTCCCCCGATGATCCGTGATCTAGCTGTGTGTAGTATCCACCTTGTGTACCCGTCGGTAGGCGGGTTACGCTCTTCCAGGTGACTTCTGAAGGTGTCTTGTAGGTCGGAAGAAGGTCTTGGGTGACGCAGGGGTTTGAGGCGGCGTGGAAGTTCTTCACTCCACCTCGGGGTACTTGATCCCGGTCGTAGGCGAGTTCTCGAGCCTTGATCCGGGTGCCTGGTTCTTGATCCAGGTCTTCCAATGGTCCAATGTTCGGGATTCAGTCCCTTCCTTTCCGTTGCTTGCCGCTTCCTTTAGCGGGGGTCTTGAGGGGGCGAGATTCGACGGGATCGTCAGGCTAAACAACCAATTCCTTCCGATCTGATATATGCACTTAAAGGATAGTTCACTAGATAGGGCAAAGCTGGCCAATATATTATCCAGACTTAACCGCTATACTAGGTCACGTATCCTTACCTCCTTGACGCTTGTAGGGCCAATGTGGTTCCCGGTTCCAGGCGCAGCGAAGACACTTGAGTGGTTCAGGGCAAATTCGATTCTGTTTATGGTTATTCCTATGCCTACTAATCCCATCCTGATTTACTATCCTACGACCACATGACACTGGCTACATAGCTGATCCCTAGCTTGGTTCCCCTAACCCTGATCTTGAGCCGATTCCGTACTTAACCGGAGCTTGATCTCGCACTTAACCGAAGCTTGATCTCGTACTTAACCGAAGCTTGATCTCGTACTTAACCGGGGCTTTATCTCGCACTTAATCGGGACTTGATCGCTGCCTGATCGGGACTTGATCGCTGCCTGATCCTGCTTGGTAGTCGTTCGGGGAATCCGGATCAGGCCATCAGAAGAATCTGCGTCGCGCCTAGGGCTGAACTTGGTCCGGAGCTGATCTCGTACCTAAGAGGGAGAAGATCACCGCGTGATCCCACTTCGTCGCCGCCCGGGGAAGCAGGATCAAGCCGTTAGAAGACTTCGGGATGCCGGGGTGAGCCGATCGTGCTCACTTGGGACCCCGTCATCGCTGATCGCGCGAGAACATCCTTGATTTCCCCATTCTTCCTCCGGCAGGATTCGGATCACCCACGAACACCGCTCCACTTGCTCCTCCGCCGGTGTCTCTGTTGCCTGTTCCCCGGCGGGGCCCATCGTACCTTCGTCTGATTCGACCCAGATCTGGGGATCACAGGTCCCCCCTGTCGCTCGTTCCGACTCTATTCGGGTTCGTGGCTGATATCGCCTCTCCGGGAAAAATTCTCGTCCGCTTCACCACAGTTGTAACGGGGTTACATTGAAGAGTGACTTTAGTCACTCTTCCGAAGTGGATACATTTGGTGTGTCACACATAATGGTGACACGTAGCAGGTGGCTCCGCAGCCACCTATCACCTTCTATATAGGTTACACTATAGATATCTTTTAGTTTGTATTGCAGGCCAAGCTAACAAGTATCTATAATATATTCAGTCTTAAATCTACCTAATCTTTAGCTAGTCTCCCCAAGTCTTTGGGGACCGAGTGAACTGCCGTTCACTAGGAGTTTGTATACTCCAAGCCTTCCTCTGTGTGAAGTGCTGTGTGACCCCCGTCACACTTGGTAGCACTTGTAGTCAATCCTACGCCTACGCGGGTAGATTGATTACCTGAATCCTCTGTGGCCAGAAGTAGTTGGCCACCATGGATCGAAGTGAGTTTTCTCACTTGACCGACTCTCAGTTTGAGTCGGTCCGGAAGATGGCGGGCATCTTTGGGATGGATGCCTTCCGAAGCTTGGCGGCGGCGACGCCGGCCGAGCAGGTCGAACGCGTGGCGGCGTTCGACATGTACGAACGTGGGCTCATTGAGCACGTTCGAGGAACCTTTGAGGCTCCTGTGGTTGAACCGAGGCCGGTTCAGCCCAAGCCTTTAAGACTCAAGGTTCTTCCCTATGAAGGGAAAGAAGGTGAAAACCTTCACTTCTGGATCCGAGAAGTTGAGCTCGCCATGGAGGCGGCTCTCATCTCGGTGGAGCGACTTCGGGTCGCTTTCGCGCTGTCTAACCTCGGGGGTCGAGCGAAGACATGGGCGTACACGCGCGAAGCGACGTCGCCTGGATGTTTTACATCCTGGGCCCAGCTGTGCGAACAGCTTCGGGCCGCATTCCTCCCCGGCGAACTATGAGTATCGCCAGCGGTCACGCTTCCAGCCTGCAAGCAAGGGAAACGTGACCTGCACGAGTACATCCAAGAGATGCGCGTTCTCGCGGCATCTCTGGTAGGGAACCCCCTACCTGAACACATCCAAGTAACTGTGTTCATGGACGGCTTAAGAGTAAGCCCGGCCCGCACGCAACTGTTCCGCGTGCAGGTCAACACGATGGAGGAGGCGATTCAAGTCGCGCTCCAGGAGGAGTACAGCCATACACAGGCTCAGACTCCTGCCTCTGCGTGGCAAGGCCACAGCGGGCCGACGACGGCGTCGGCCAGTGCTCCTGGGAATGGAGCAGGCTCGGGACCAGCCCCTATGGACTTGGGGCTCGCCGAGCAGAAACGCATCCGCTGTTTCGAGTGCGGGCGTTTCGGACACGTCGCACGTGTCTGCCCCTCTGGGGGGCAATGGAAGAGGTCTTCCAAGCCTCAGGGCTCTAAGGGCCGCTGGAAGAAGCCGGCGCCCAAGCGTCAGGGGAACTCCGGGGACCAGTAGGGGCGGGGCGCCCTACTGGGGAAACACTAAGTCCCCATGCGGGTGGTGCGGGAGGCACACGCAGTGGAGACTTAGCCCCAGAGAGTCTTGGGACTCTCAAAGCGGAGAAGGGCAGCGGTGGGCTGCTGGTGGTACACGCGAGTGTACGGGGGTTTAACAACCCCTTTAGAGTCTTGATAGACTCTGGGGCGAGCAAGAACTTTGCTCGCCGACAAACTGTCGCGAGGAATCGCGGCAAGTTTGAGGACGCTCTACGTGAGAGCGAGGGAAGTGGGCTAGTCGCCGTACGACTAGCCGATGGTACGGTGGTGGAAGTACCAAAGGTCCAGGTGGACCTGGCTGTGAAGTTTGAGGACTTCGACAGCGTGGAGTCGTTCATTGTCCTCGAGATGGACAAGTACGACTTGATCCTAGGGATGCCGTGGCTTGAGAAGCACGAGCCCTGGATCGATTGGCGCGGCAAAGCCATTGGGGCTAGCCGGCCTGCAGTCTCTGACAGAGCTTTGGTGAGTCATGTTCCCACCTCTGTCAGGACTAAGGGCGTTCGCTGGAACCGCCAGTGACGCGGCAGCGTCCGAGGAGTATTTGGGGGCTGGTGTAGTCGGTGCTACATCGCCCCACACGAGAAGTGATCGTGGGCCATGGATGGCCGGGGCAACGGGCGGAGGCCCTTGCCCTACGTGTGGGTCTGCAACGATAGCAGGGCCCCACGCACGAAGTCGCAGCGACGTACAGGCTGCGACTGTGGTAGTGCCCGAGAGCACTAACCAGGTCGGTAACGTAGGTCCACAAGCGGATGAAAGAGTTCCTCATGGAGCCAAGATGGCTCGCGATGCCGAAGTAGTGGCATCGCCAGGCGTACGAGAAGTAGTTCGACGCCAGGTCGCTCAGACCATAACTGATGCGGATGACAGAGTTCCGCATGGAGCCACGAGGGCTCGTGATGCCGAAGTAGTGGCATCACCAGGCGTGAGAGAAGTAGTTCCACGCAAGGTCGCTCAGACCATAACTGATCAGGAGGACACCAAGGGTGCTTCCGATGCGGGTAACGCAGTTCCGCACGGAGCCATGAGGGCTCGTGATGCCATCGTAGTGGCATCACCGAGCGTGGGTAAGTTAACCCCACGCCATGGTCGTAAGCCGGGGTTGGTAGAATACCATCCCGAAGAAGTCCACGAGGACTTGGGACAGGAGCTAAAGGCTCCTAGGTCACAGTCGGTCGAAGAATGCTATCACATCTTCGACGGCGTGACCGGGCATCGCGTGAAGGCGGGGGCCATCGAGTTGGCACCCCTACCTGAGGTATCAGAGCTATTGAACCTCGAGGAAGTCGCGATGGAGGACTTCCTGGCCGAGTTGAAGGCCGGGGAGATATCGGAGATGGTTCTCCTTAGGCCGGAGCCCACTCCAGAGGAGTTGAACTCCTCCTCAGTGATGGACGAAGACGTCCTGGAGGAGTTCCGGAAGCAGCGTGCGTCGCGCACGGGCTCCGAGATTCTGAAGAATTCAAAGGATCCGCTGTATCCTTTAGTGAAGGAGTTTGAGGACGTGGTGTCCAAGGACCCACCCTCAAAGCTCCCACTAGACCGAGGGATCAGGCACGAGATTGATCTCGTGCCACGCGTCAATGGCCCCTGCCCCGAGAGCAGAGCGACGTCATTGACGCGTTCTTCGCCGCTAAGGCGAAAGCGGGAATGGTGCGGGAATCGAAGTCCCCGCACTCGACGCCAACCTTCTGCGTTCGCAAGCCGAACGGGAAGTGGCGTCTGGTTCATGCTTACAATAAGCTGAACAGCGCGACTGTGCCAGCACAGACGCCGATCCCTCGCAAGGATGTGTTGTTGAACAACATGGCCGGCTGCACGCTGTATAGCGCGCTGGATCTGGTGGATGGATACTACCAGATCCTGATGCGGGAGTGTGATATCCCGCTCACGGCCGTGAGCACGCCGAGCGGTATGCTCTGGGAGTGGCTGGTAATGCCACAAGGTCTATCCAACGCACCAGCGACCTTCAATCGCTTGGTCACACAGTTGTTTAGACCTTTGCGTGCGTTCACGCAGACGTACTTTGACGATATATTCGTCCATAGCCGTGCCGAGGGAGGCAAGACGGCTATAGAGGTGCATCGAGAGCACCTCCGTCGAGTGTTTGAGGTCATGAGAGCTAACAAGCTCTATGCCAACATCGACAAGTGCGTCTTCGCAGCTGAGGAGATTAAGGTCCTCGGCTGCTTCGTCAGCAGTGTCGGGGTCCGCGCGGATCCCGATAAGGTCAAAGCCATTGCGGCATGGCCTGTTCCTCGGTCACAGAAGGACCTGAGGAAGTGGTTGGGCTTAGCCAACTACTTGCACAAGTACAGTGCTGGCTATGCGGGACTCGCAAAGCCTTTGTCGGACCTTCTGAAGAAGGAGGCCGAGTGGTGCTGGGAGCGCCAGCACCAGGATGCTTTTGACAGCATCAAGGCGAGCTTGCAATGCGCGCCCGTCCTGGCGTTGCCGGACGATGCCAAGTCGTTTAGTCTGTGACGCTTCCGACTATGCAATTGGCTGTGCGCTATTGCAACAGGACGATGAGGGACGAGATCGGGTGATCTCGTTCCAGTCCAGGCAGCTGAAGGCTGCCGAACGGAATTACCCCGTTCACGACAAGGAACTCTTGTCGATGAAGTACGCCCTTGTTAAGTTCAGGGTGCATCTTCTGGGCTCAAGGCCCTTTGTGGTCTATACAGACCACGCGTCTTTGCGGACAGCCATCCATACGCCGCATTTATCGCAGCGGATGGCGCGTTGGCTGTCATTCTTCGCGGAGTACAACTTCCGCGTTGAATACAAGCCTGGCAAGCTCAACACGCTTGCCGACGCTTTGTCGCGCAGTCCCGACTATGAGTTCGCTCATATTAGTCGGGCCACGACGGATCTTTACGATCGAATACGCTTGGCGTATCGGGACGATGACACCCTCGCCTCTATTGTGCGGTATTTGCCCGCTGGCACGGATGCCAAGGTCGAATGGCTTACGCCTCGACAGCGGGCACGGCTCCACCGCTATGAGTGGGCCGATGGCCTGCTCCACTATCGGGTGAAGCCCGGGGATCCTCCGCGAGTCGTTGTTCCGAACGACGAGGATCTGAAGTATGATATACTTCACGAGGCACACGATGTGCCTTCGAGTGGCCATTTGGGCCGAGAGAAGACCTATCATGGGGTCTCTCTGATGTTTTGGTGGGCCCACATGTACAAGTGGGTGACCAAGTACATCAAGACATGTGAAACATGTCAGCGCGTGAAGCCTGCGGGGCACGCGTCGGCTCCGCTGCAGAGCCTGCCAGTCCCACTGGACTGCTGGAAGTCGATGAGTCTCGACTTTGTCTTCGGCCTTCCGGCCGATGACCAGAAGAACACCGGCATTGTGGTGTTTGTATGCCGGTTGAGCAAGATGGTGCATCTTGCTCCGGTCTCTGAGACCATTACCGGGGAACAAACTGCGAAGTTGTTCCTTGATAGCGTATTCCGCTATCACGGGTTGCCTGAGACTGTTGTCTCTGACCGCGACCCGCGGTTTACCGCTGCGTTTTGGAAAACGCTGTTCCAATTGCTAGGAACACGGTTGACGATGTCAACAGCGGACCATCCGCAGACCGATGGTCAGACTGAGCGCGTCAACCGAGTGGTTGAGGACGTGCTGCGCAGTGTTTGCGCTGAGGCGCCGCGCTCTTGGTCAGCGCAGCTGCCTATGGTTGAGTTTGCACTCAACAACGCGGTACACGCGTCAACGGGGTTCACGCCGTTCTACTTGAACGGGCTTCGGAACCCCCTGGTGCCGCTCACACTGGGTGGGGGACCGCGGCTTCGAGAGTAAGTGGGGGAGAGGCTCGGAAAGAGCTTTCCTCCCAGGTTTCCGGTGTGGAACCAGCCGCACTGCGGAAGAAGTTGTCGACATTTGTCGGCAACAGGCTGAATGTGATCAGCCGGGTGCGAGATGCAATGGCACTCGCACAGGACAAGCAAAAGGAGTACTCAGACCAACATGGAAGAGGAAACTTAAACGTGTTTAATGTGGGGGACTTAGTGCTACTCGACACTAGGAACCTACCTCTTAACACTGTTAGCTCCACGGTGAGCAACAAGTTGAAGCATCGCTTCATTGGACCCTTCAAGGTCCTGAGTAGGCACGGCGCTGCCTACACGATCGACTTGCCTAAGTCGATGACGACCCACCCGACGTTTTATGTGGGTCGTCTGAAGCGGTACCATGACCCTCAGGGTCATGCGGCCCCTCAAGAGGTTGAAGGCGGCCGCGAGGAGGAGAGTGAACCTCCTCGACGCGAGGTTGAGCGTCAGGCGCAGAGCGCCCCAGGTAATAGGGAGTTTGGTGACTCCCAGGGGCGAAGCCGTACCCCGGTGGAAGGTACGAGCGGTGTGGATACACCGAGGGGCCAAGCGAGTAGGCCCCTAGGCGCGAGTCGCGCGACGACGGGGAGTACGCGTACGGTTGCGACTCCCGGCGAGACATCGTCGCCTGAAGGTCGTAGACCTCTTGACGAAGGGAATCAAGTGCCCGCGAAGAGGCACTACGGTCTACACGACCATGAAGACCCTGCATCGCGAGACGCAGGTCTTCCAGTAGGCGCACGACACCAGGTTGGCCGACTGCAGAGGCAGCCTGGCCGCCAATACCAAGACCAAGAGCGACCTCAAGCGCGAGGACACGCGCTCGGAGGAGGCGGATCTCCTCCTGTTGCTGAGCAACAAGTTGGTCAAGAGGCCCAGTCGAAGGCCTCTGAGTCCCCAACGTCGGGGACGGCTCGAAAGAGCAGTCGGGCGAGGCCTCCTCCGGCCTTGCTTGACCGGAACGGAGAACGCCACTACCATGTGGAGCGGGTTCTCCAGGAGCGGCGTCGCGGTGGGAAGCGCCAGCTCCGAGTGAAGTGGCGCGGGTACCCTGCGTCGCAGAGTACCTGGGAGCCGATTGAGCGGCTCCAGGTTGACTGCCCGAAGGCTGTCGCGTGCTGGGAAGAGGCACGGCGGCAGCCTCGTAAGTAGTCCGCGGCTTCTTAGCCGCTGAACGGGGTTGGAACACAGGAGTATGTGTTCCATACCCGCGCTCATTGTGAGCGCTGGACTGAGACTCAGTTCTCAGTCGCTCCATCTGATGATGGAGCTGACGTTTGCCTACGAGGTGGGCAAACTGGACACGAAGGTCCCGGAGGCGGAGGATGTCCTCCAGGTGATCTTCGTCACGGAGTTTGTGGTACTCCTGGGTTGACTTGACTGTCAACCGGACCCATTGCCAAAAGAGGTCCTCAGCGTCGACCCACGACGCAGTGTTCTCTGGGAGAACCCATGGGTAACCCCATGTGGGCTTGAGACCACCCTTAGTCTCAGGCTTCTTGCGAAGCGAGGTGAATTCCTTGAGAGGAATTCGGTGCTGTGCTAGAAGCACGCACCTGGCAACAGAGAGGTTGCCTTGAAAGAGAGGTTCTTTCTGAACCAAGGCCCGCTCATAGGCGCCTTTGGAGGTATGGCCCCCTATGAGAGGACGCGGGTCCTGGAGCTGCTCGAGATACGCAGCAGCTCCCGAGCCTTGATCGGGCGGGTAGTAGCCCCGCTGGTGGGCAGAGTCCTCATCGTGTTGATGAGACCCACCTGCGACCGTTGGTGCGGTGCGCATTGGCTGTTGAGCAGCCTGAAAGAGCTCTTGCTGCTCATCGAGATCGTTAGTGATCTCTTGGGGCTCGCGGATGAGCCCCTCCTCCTCATCGGCGTCGCCATCGTCGACGTCGTCGGGGCCGAAGATCTCTTCGAGCTCCCTTCTCCTTGTCATGTCTTGACGAGGAGACTGTGAAGCATGACGCTTCTTGGAGTTGGTGCTGGGCACCTTCTCCTCTGCCAGAATGGCCCGGGTGCGTTCGCGCCCTTCAGCAAGTGTCAGATGTCTGACAGGTGGTGGCGTAATGTCGCCACCACAGCCGCTGGTGTTGTCGGGAGACTTGGACGCGGTGTCCTTGTCTCCATGGTGCTCCTCCGTGGTCGGAGCACCAGCCGCAGGCTTGTCCTCGGCGTAATCGTTGTCGCTCTCGTCGCCCGAGTAGCTGACAAGAGTCGCTTCCTGTTCGGAAGGACTCTAGGAACCGGGACTATGGTCCCTATACTCGAACCGAGGATTCGGTCAAGTATCAGGCGGTAGGGACGGAGACCTACTGCGCCTTTGGCTAGGGCTAGCCGTCGCAGCAGTGCTGCTGGGCGAGCTAAGAGCCCTGGAGGCCACATCGGTGGCCTCATGAAGTGCCGAAGCCTTGCCGCGAGGCTTGGCTGGCTTGGAAGTTGGCTTTGCAGCCTTCTTCCGTGAAGACGCTTGCGCGTCTGGGTTTGCACCCTTTGCAGACATGTTGCTGGGCTTCCAAGGAAGCCTGGTACGCGTTGGGAGTGCGCCCTGTGCTCTGTGAGAGCAGAAGCCGCAGCGACTAGAGCTGGCGGCAGGTCGATCGATTTCGACATTGAAGAGAGAAATGTAAAAGGGATTTTCTCTCTTCTCTGATTGGACGAGAGTCGAATCTAAGTGGGGGAGGATGTAACGGGGTTACATTGAAGAGTGACTTTAGTCACTCTTCCGAAGTGGATACATTTGGTGTGTCATACATAATGGTGACACGTGGCAGGTGGCTCCGCAGCCACCTATCACCTTCTATATAGGTTACACTATAGATATCTTTTAGTTTGTATTGCAGGCCAAGCTAACAAGTATCTATAATATATTCAGTCTTAAATCTACCTAATCTTTAGCTAGTCTCCCCAAGTCTTTGGGGACCGAGTGAACTGCCGTTCACTAGGAGTTTGTATACTCCAAGCCTTCCTCTGTGTGAAGTGCTGTGTGACCCCCGTCACAACAGTGGCCTTGGCAGGAGGGTCGTCGTCGTCGGACATGTCGTTAGTGCTGTCTTCACTCTCTTCGTCTGACACACCATCGTAGTCGAGCTGCTTCACGTAGCCGAGCAGGTGCTTGCCATCGAGTGCTGCGCACACGCGAGCCTTCCACACGTCGAAGTTCTCGGCGCCGATGAGTCGTGGGAAGTCGTCGCTTGAGGCTTGTCTTGGGCTCATAACCTCTGGCGAGTAGCGTAAGTAGTGTAGAAAGAAGAGATGTTTGTTGTACTCAGTGAAAGGCGAAGTGGTAGATTTAGCAGTTAGAGTTCCTCGTGTGTGCACCGGCAGAACTGTTGGTTCTGGCATATCTGTACTAGTAGATTCTATAACTATAGTGGAATCCATAGTTATCTACTTACAGAGGGTGGATCGTAATATTGTATGACAAAGAGCATACTGCAACACAATCAATTTCGAATTGCATTGTGAGAAGCCCTGGTACAGATACTAATGGTTTTCGAGTGGCGAAGTGTACATCACCAAGAAACCCAGTTAGGCTGTTTTGAAGAAACGATTGAAAATATGAATTGACTATGAAAACGTCAGTGTCGACTGCAAGGCTCAAGCGTGAGCAGCATTCCACTCGACAACTTTTGGATGTTCCTTCACCTGATCGAAGACACGTTGCAAATTCTTGTACGGATCAGCTAGGTTTGTTAGGATACCAGGTCTGCCAGCTTTCAGGAGAAGTACAACCGCATACACAGCCAAATCCGCAACGGTTAACTTCGATCCCGTGGCGTATTTCCCTTCAAATGCAGCAACACGCTTTTCCAGAGACTCGAGAGTCTTCGGGATGATTCCCTTGGACAATCCCTCGCGAATCTTCTGTAGTTTGTCTGGATCTCTCTCCCCAATAGTTGCGCGCCACTTGGGATTGTTGAACATTTCATCGATGAGGTTGAAGATTTCATCCACGTGAACAGCGGCGAGTGCATCCGTCGTCGGGTAGAGGCCCGCAAGAGTGCCAGCATAACGCAATATAGCCAACGACTGCGCTACAGGTTCCCCGTCGACTTCCAGTACGGGTAACTGGCTGTAAGGCAGATTCGCCTTGACCTTCGCGTACTCTTCAAAAGACATGCGCTCATCCTCAAAGTCGATGCCTCCAATGAAGAAAGCGAGGCGAATGGGCTCGGCACGGCCAGCGAAAGGGAAGTAAGTCAGCTTGAGCTTTGGCGTGCCGTGCGGTAGACTGTTCCATTCCTTGATCTTCTGATTCCCCGTGACCTTTTCAAACATCACTTTGTGGAACTTGTAGTCGTCCAGAAGCGTCGCGGGGATGTTATCAAACATGCCGTCTTTGAACGCCTTGGTCGACGTGTACAGAGCGATTTCGTGCACAAACAAAGTGTCCGACTGGAAGGTTGGCATCTGGTACATCTTTTCGAGTCGAGCATCAATACGAGAGGCATAGTGAGGGATCGTAACAGTCGCCAGTTCTTCACGCATCGCCTTCCTCTTTACTTCATCCGTTTCTTGAAAAGATGGCAGCATTTGCTCCCACATCTCACACAAAGCGTGGAGAATCTCGTCCACTTTAAGTGCCGCGAACGAATTGGTAGGGTAGAGACCGCCAAGGCGTCCGGCGTACCGCAGAATAGCGAACGTTTGTGTCAGTACTTGCCCATCCACCTCCAACACCGGAACTTGACCGAGTGGTAAGGAGCTTTTCAGCGCTGCAAACTCCTCGCGAGTCAGTCGATTGTCTTCAAAGGGGATGCCACCAGCGTAGAGCGCGAGTCGGACAGACTCAGCTCGGCCGGCGAAGTCGAAATACGTGAGCTTAAGCGACGGGAACGTCGACATTTCGGAGGTTGCACTTGACTAGAGTGGAGGAAATTGGAGAATGCTGTGGGTGGAAGACACGCTGTAAATGTTGATGACGCAAAGGTTGCAGGACTTTTCAGGAACAGCGGCTGCAAGAATGAAGGTCATAAGATTGCGTTATTCACCACCATAACGCGAATGAAGAGGTAAAACATGACAAAGATGTCAAAAGTGCATGGAGAGGCTAATGCGTGCACTGCTCTGCTGTGTATTCAAAGACGATATCATCGTCGTCTTCCTCTCGCAATCGCTTCATTCCCACGGTGGGCTTGTCAACATTGACCGTTGCCGTGTTTTCATCTTGTGGTAGCGTCTCGCTCACGAGTTCCTCAAGACTGTTGATTTCCGCTTCGTACTTCAGCGCCTTCTTTCTGCGCGGGTCAAATTGTCCGCCAGTCTTCAAGATGCGTACGCATGCATCACGACCACGGCCTTCAGCCACAAACGTGAGTCTCCCCATAATGCTGTGGTTCAGAATCTTCATTCGATCCCGAGCTTCGGAAATGCTTGAGAAGCCGCAAATCTTAAACTCAGCGTCTGGCCCTTGCAGAAACATCAATATCTGAGGAGAGTCCGGGAAGTCGTAGACTGTTATTTCCCATGAAAATGGTTTCTTGGAGTCTTCAATCTCAGCAAGTAGCCATTTACGGCGTTTGGTCGCTAGCGACACCAATGTGGCATGATACTCCGGTAAGCTCGTCCCATCCCCCCACTTTGCGAGTAGATCAATGGCAGCTCCAAGAAAAATCTCATCGATCCTTCTTAGTACCGCAGAGAAGCTGATAAACACTTGGAGGTTTCTGCACTTTAATACGTGCTTCAGCAGTGCGATGAGCTTCCCCGAAGCAGCAAAGGCATTCACCTGGGCTGAATTCCACGACTGAGACTTCGCCTCAGCAAAAGCGATCAGGCCATGTCGAGCTTCCGAGTCGTCGCGGAGTGCATCGGCGAGTTCCAATGCTCGGTCTAAACGAGCTTCATGTGATTTCACATCGATGGCGGTTAGAATTGAAGCTTGGACCTCTTTCCAGCTGAACTTTCGGACAAAATCTGGGAGAACCCGAATGAAAACGGTTCTCTCCTTGTCCCTTAGCTGAGTAACATACCTCTTGAAGAATGCATCCACCAGTGTCGCATCGCCCAAGTTGATGACAGCAGTGCCCAGCTTACGACAAAGTAAGAGGATATCGATGCCCTTTAGTACCTTGAATTCTTGCGTTGTGTTGATGTGTGGGAACGGAAAATAGGTGACCCTGCATCCTTCGTTCCCGAGCAAATTCCTCAGAGTTTGGACACTGATGAAGTCATGTGAGACGATCACGGGTATAGCGGCTGCTTCCCCAAACAACTTCACAGCATTTATGATATCAGCGGAGCGGGGCCAGCCAACAAGAGCAGTACGTCGATGCGGTTTCGTACTACCATTCCCCCACAGCTCACTTAGCGTCTCATTGTCGGGATTCAAGAAGTTAAATGTCTCTCTCCAGTTGAGCAAATGCGCAAAGTGTAGCCCGATCCTCTCCCCATTTAGTGAATACCAGCGAATCGTTTGTTTCTGCTCCTGAGGTCCAATGTCTGGAACTTCAATGCCGAGGCTCGCGAGGTAAAATACCAATTGCTTCGACGGCGGAAGCAGTTTGTTCGCTTCCAGCAATAGTTCATATCGGGCGCGATTCACATCGCAAAGTTCTGCGACACCGGATCCCTCTACGAGCGCAAATGGCTTCGACAATAAGAGCGCCAGTATCTCGTCCTCCCCAATATCCATATCGCCATCCGCATCATCGGGTCCTCCTTTAAACTGCGTGATAGCTTCAGCTAGCTCCTTTCTCAACAAAAATGGGGAAATGTAATGAGTCGTAACCTTTTCCGGCAGACATAGCGAGTAAACCATCGCCAAGCAATATCCACTCGTCACTTTTTCCAGAGCAAAGGAAACCCCAGCAGCAAACACCACATAGTGCGACTTGAACGCTGCAACTCCAGCCTTTTTACCCATGTCGTAGCGTGTTTTACTCTCCGTTTCATTGTATCTGATCCAGTCTCCTCCCATGTATTCCGAAGGCAGGATCACCACTAAAGTCCCCACAGAACGGCCAGCGTCCGAAGCTTGTTGTTTGTCCAGTTTCCCTCCCGGTCCTACCACCATCACCTTGGACAGAGCTGGCTGTAACACGGCGTCCTTGTACCCGAGTTGCTGTGAGGAAATTTCGGCGAGAAACTGAATCCCCGCAGCCCACAAGTTATTCTTCATGTGTATGAGGTGCGGGAAGAGCACCCAGAGGTTCTCCTGCTCTATCACAGCTTTGTCTACGATCTTCACCGCGATCTCTTTACACAGAGGAAGAGGTAGAGTGCCCACATCAGCTAAGGAAATTCCTGGTGCGTCCGGTAGAGAGGAGGCGACGTCACTGAAGCTGAGTTGCTTTTGATACGTTTTGCCGAGAAGAGAGCTGATCTTCTGGCACAGTTGACCTCGAGGAATGAGAGTGTCACTGGACGGCCATGGGCTGCTCCTAGCCGACTGCAGAGTGTTGGTCTTGATGCACTCCATGTCCATGTGTGCTAGCTAATCTGAGAATGAGGGCAACTTCAACTCGAGAGGCAAATGAAATTCGTTGCACTTGCGCGCGTCACACATTTTATTGTGAGTCATTACCATAGATGATGCCATTTTATTTGAAAGGATTTTTCAAGAATACTTAAAGAATTCCATTGCGGTATGTTAGAAAGAAAAAATCAGTCAGTAGTTTCAAGAAACTACTCAACGACGTATTCTTCCTCCTCTTCCTCGTCTGCGTCTTGATCCGCTGCAGCAGCTTGAGATCGTTGTTGCTCCGAATTGTGTAGACTAAATAAACATTTGTGTCAGTGCCGAAGGGAAACACAGCAACAAGCATTTCGTACCGCCGTTCAATGACAACTTCCATCTCAATGTCACGCTCTAACCCATTGAACGTAAGCTGCTGTGGACAACCTGTACGTCACTGTCAGCACTTCAAACATCAATAAAAAATTATCTGACATATCGTACCTGCTACAGGACACTTCCTGCTGCGTTGCAAATGAGCCTGAATGCCCTTCTTCGAGTACGTGTGGCCACAACGCGGACTGCACAAAAACTACGTCAATACTGTGACCAACAAACGTTCACCCACTTCATACTACGTACTTCCGCATGGGATCTTCCATCTCCATCTGCGTGACCGGACAAATTGTGCTCCTGACGCTCTCACTCTCCTGGATAAACACGTCGTCGTCTCCGTCCACTTCCAGCTCAATCTGTCAAAAAGCAGCTCGGATTGTCAGAGAATAGTCTGCAAAATATCTAACAGACTACCATGCCATACCCCTGCATTATCGCAGAATTTCTTGTAGATGGAGTGTTTCGTGGCGTTGATGCGCGGTGTGACCATTGCGTCCTTAAACACCTTGTCAATCTTCTTCTGGTCCAGTTTACCACTCTCCACGAATGGCTCGAGCTTCTCTAACTGTGTCTTGTAGCGCTCGAGCTGCGTCTGGTGTACAGCGTACTCCTTTGCGGTGTCACCCAGTTGCTGCATGTGTTGTTGGTCCTCCAGGTCTTTTAGAAACGCCGCATTATTGTACAGTGACTCTGCACCCTCAACTGCAAACTTATAGAGCTCCTGTTGCTGCTTCTTGGACGCGTACAGCGCCATCTTGAGTGCACTAGGCAGCGCCGCCTGGATCGTGGCCTCCAGCTCTGCATCCATGATAAAAATTCTAAAAACAAAAGCGCGCCAATACCTAGAGACGTGTATTGAAATGATTGATACATTATTGACAGTGACAGATTTCGCCATTTCGATTCGAGAGAACGAGCTTTTCACTTGACGATGGCGTTTGATGCAGCGGGGGCGGCGAGTCTGGAGCAGTTCACGCTGTTAGCCAAGAACGCGCGTGGTCGGGCGTGCGTGGCGCTCATCCAGCAGGTTCTGAGCAACAAGAAGCTGTTCGTGTTCCGTGAGCTGCTGGATATGCCCAACGTGGAGGCGCTTAAAGATTCCGAGCACAAAGAGCACTACGAACTGCTGCGCATCTTCTGCTTCGGCGTCTACAAGGATTATATTGGTGGATTGAATTGGGTATTTGGGTACAGTCATTGCAAACCTCATGAGTTTACTGGGTGCTTTTGCTTTTGCAGCTCGAAAGGACGAACTACCAGAACTTACTCCGCAACAGGTGAACAAACTCCGGAAGCTGACGACGGTGGCTCTCGCACACAGATTCAAGGTGGGTGGAATTGGACGGCAAGTGGGTGAAATAGAGCTTACTGGATGGTTTTGGTTAGAATATCCCATACGACACACTGATGCAGGATCTGGGAGTGGCAACAGTGCGCGATGTGGAAGATATCCTCATTGACACCATCTACTCGGTAAATATGGCAGGCGGCAATGAGAAATAGCGCACAGCATATTTACTTGTACTGCATTACTTTGTAGGGATTGATTCAAGGCAAACTAGACCAGAAGTCGCGAAGTTTCGTCGTCAAATATGCTGTCGGACGCGACACGCATCATGAAGACATCGACGACATGATCCAGAAGCTCACCAACTGGAAAGAGCAGTCTGCTGATATATGCGAGAAGATCGACACTATTCTCGCGTATGGAACGCTGTACTGTTGTGTAGTCTTGAAGACATTCTAATACTGGTATGCTGTTCATTGCTATCAGACTGGCGGAAAAGCAGGAGGAGGAGGAGCGTTCAAGAGAGGAAGAGATTCGCACCAAGATGGCTGCTCGTGCAAATGAGCGTAGCAAGGGCTTCGGTTCTGGCAGTGGGAACTTACGCTCTGGCGAAGACTTCGCTCTGTATGCGGAAACCGGTCCACGACGAGGGTAAGTATTGCTCTCATATGTGCATGCTGTGAATAACTCGGGAATGAGCTAACATGGCACATGCATTGCATGTTATTGTGCAATTAGAGTTCCTTCCAAGCAGCGTATGCATGCCATGGGGCGCAAAGGCCGAATGTGATGCAGTAGCTGAAAACCAATGAGAGCTCCAGTAACGAGTCAAGCAAATGAAACTTTTGATCAGCCCTACGTGAAGTTCGTCAGCAATGACGTTGAAGTGCACTGTGCTTAATTTCATCCAATCATTTCACATTATCTCTATTACTCCAAATCACTTGGACTCAGTATCGCCACTTACCTCCAGTCAATTGACCATGACGATTCCCAGCCATGGCCAGCATGGTGCGCAGCATAAGCGTCCGATTCCGTCCTCTATCCAAGGCTTCAAGCACCACAAGAAGCACCGCCACAACAACAGCAACCCAGCTGTCACTGAACTGCAGCGCACTCGCCAACGTCTCCCCATTTACGCGCACCGCAGCAAAATCATCGAAGCGGTTAATGGCAATCAAGTGGTGATTCTCGTTGGCGAAACAGGCAGTGGCAAGACGACACAGATCCCCCAGTACATTTGGGAAAGTGATCGTGCCCATGCTCGTGTAGCCATCACGCAACCGCGTCGTGTTGCTGCCATTACTGTGGCCCAGCGTGTGTGCGAAGAAGCAAACCGTGGGTCATTGGGGGATTCTGTCGGCTACTGCGTGCGATTTGATGATACGACGTCTAAGAACACTAGACTCAAGTTTATGACGGACGGTATGCTCGTTCGAGAGGCGCTGCTATCCCCCACCCTCGACAGATACTCGGTTGTGGTTCTGGATGAAGCTCACGAACGGACATTGCAGACAGATATTCTGTTTGGAATTGTTAAACGAGCGATGCGCAAGCGCAAAGACCTCAAGGTTGTGGTTATGTCTGCTACCCTGGATGTAGCACTCTTTAAAAGGTTCTTTGAGGACTTTAAACCGTCGGTGATTCAGATCCCTGGACGGATGTTCCAGGTTGACGTGTTCTACACTGCCAAAACACAACCTGATTACCTCGACTCGGCGTTGGTAGCGGTACTGCAGATTCACCTGGAGGAGAAGAAGAGTAATGGCAGTATATTGGTGTTCTTGACGGGTCAAGAAGATATCGAGACATTGGAGACTTTGCTGGAAGAATACGCCAGGTCGCTGCCAGCCGATGCTTTGAAGCTCATGGTGTGTCCTATTTTCGCCGCCATGCCACGTGAGCAGCAGATGAAAGTGTTCGAGCCAGCACCTTCAGGAGTACGCAAGGTCATTCTCGCCACGAATATTGCAGAAACCTCGATTACCATTAACGGTGTCCGCTTCGTCGTGGACACTGGACTTGTCAAGCAGCGCTCGTTCGTTGCTTCAAGTGGTATGGAGATGCTGCAGACCGAGTCGGTGTCTAAGGCGCAAGCTTGGCAGCGTACAGGTCGTGCTGGTCGAGAGGCTCCTGGTATTTGCTACCGTTTGTTCCCGGAGGAGACCTTCGAGCAGCTTCCAGAACGTGCAATCCCGGATATTCAGCGTGTAAGTTTGGAGGTCGTGGTGCTGCAGCTGAAGTGTATGGGCATTGACGATGTGCTGGGGTTTGACTTTATCGAGAAGCCGTTAAAGACGTCTCTGATTAAGGCTCTTGAGAAACTGTACGCTCTCGGCGGTCTGGACACCAAGGGCAAACTGACGACGCTAGGTCGGCAGATGGCTGGTCTTCCCGTGGAGCCTATGTATGCTGTGATGTTGCTAAAGGCTACAGAGCTGGGCTGTGCTGAAGAAGCGTTAAGTGTCGTGGCGATGCTGTCTGTCGAGTCTATCTTTTATTCCCCCCGTGACAAGAAAGCTGAGGCAGCACAGTCTCGGGCACGCTTCGTTGCTTACGAAGGAGACCAGATCACCCTTCTGAATGTCTTCAACGGGTACATGCAGTGCGGCACAAAGCAGCGCAACAAATGGTGTCGCGACCACTACATCAACCACCGTGCCATGACGCGCGTAGAGAGTGTACGGCTTCAACTGAAAGGATATCTGGAGAAGCTAGAGCTACCCATTGACTCGAGCTTCCCAGATATCGACCCGTTGCGGAAGAGTATTGTGGCCGGCTTCTTCCTTAACACAGCTATGCGGTCCGTTGCTGAGGGTCTTGGAGGGTCCAAGACGGCGTACAAGACCATGTGTGGTCGGTCGGAGATCGTCAAGGTGCATCCGTCATCGTCACTTTTCATGCGGAACCCTCCGCCCAAGTGGGTAGTCTACAACGAACTGGTGTTCACTAGCAAGCACTACATCCGATCGGTACTCGTTATCGAAAAGGAGTGGCTCGTGGAGTTGGCACCAACGTTCTTCGCCAAGAAAAATGGGACTGGGAAATAGATGAATGAAGATGAAGATAGAGATACCAATGCAACTTGTCATGCTGAAGAGGAAAAGTTGCCTTTTGTAGCCATACTATTTTTTGTAAGTGCACCACACTAGCCATGGTATATCCTAAATTAGGATCATTTAAGCTTGTCATTTGTATTGAACTGCAAAACTACATGCCCTTCCCCCATCCTAATTCATCTTTCAATACATTACTAATCTAAGACGATCGCTTTGAACAGGTAATATAAGTTTCAGCAGGTGAACACCACTGGGCGTTGGCCGCCAATCGATTGGGCCTCAAGACTCTGCTGCAGCCCGTGACGCCGCCCACACCTTCAGTCCCTCCAATTCATCCGACTGGTACGTGAGGAGCTCTTAAGCGAGTCCCATGCCTCCGCCGCTCTTTATGCCCCCCCCATCGGCCTCCAGTATCCCCCTATACAGACAGACAGAGGCGCATTCAGATGCTACGCAGCTCAGCACGACGTTAACACAGGACAAAGGCCACAGTCTCGAGATTACAGGACTCTTTTCTCTTATGTTGAGCTTCAATAGGGGGATATGGAGGAGATGCAGGCACTAGTTTTGGTGGATGGACCAATGGATTATTTACTACTGCAGCACATTTAACTTACCGGTTCTTTGATTTCCCACAGAACTTCGTTAAAATGGTCGCTTCCGCTGGTCAGCCTACTCGTCTCTACGTCAAGGGTGTGTTCCTTGGCTACAAGCGCGGCCTGCGCAACCAGTACTCGCACACGGCGCTGGTGAAGATCCAGGGCCTGACCGACAAGAAGGACGTGGACTTCTACCTGGGCAAGAAGATCGCCTACATCTACAAGGCCAAGTCCCTGAAGAACGGCTCCCAGTTCCGCGTCGTGTGGGGCAAGGTGATGCGTGCTCACGGCAGCAACGGCGTCGTGCGTGCTAAGTTCGCCAAGAACCTCCCGGCCGAGGCCATCAGCAAGAGCGTGCGCGTCATGCTGTACCCCAGCCGCGTTTAAGTGCGTTCGTTCGGAGTTTGAATAGCCCGTGGGACGTCCTCAAGCAAGCTTTGGTAGCCCAATGACAACGAAGAGGGATTGTGACAACTTACCCAAACGGCGTTGCTTTTCTTCCGTTGAGTTCTTTGCCGTCATGCTTCTTAGATTCATTTGTGTACGTCTACCAGGTCCTACGATACAACTTCTTTCATTCAGGTGTACTACACAGTGGCAAGTAGTCATGAAAGAGATGAAGGATTAAAGGAAATGAAGGCAACAAACGCCCGAGGAGCGCCTTACTTATTGGTATTAACGACGGAAGTGGACTAACGATGGGCGGTACAAACACATACGCACTTGGTCAAGCAATTGGGTAGTTCTACATCTCAAACTCCTCATAGTGCACATCGAAGATGCCAGCGAAGTTGGAGGCCTCTGTCTCCACAGCATGGATCAGACCCATGGGGCCTGATACCCACGTGCCGATGCCTGTGATGTTGACGGCAAAGTTGTGCGACTGCTCCTTTACTACTTCGTTGAACAGCTCCTTGACATTCAGCCGTGAGCGGCTCACAGGGTGGTGGAATTGCACCTCCTGGCCGTCGAACGAGAGCGAGTGCGAGTAGTCTGAAGACCGGTCGACATTTGCCATCGTCTCCTGGGGCCCATAGCTGCCCAAAGTAGGCATAAGGCGAGACTTCTCCATTCGGCTCATTGATCGAGGTGTTGGCTCTGTGAACACCACAGCCCAGCCGACACCTGCACCGACAATCATGATGAGGACTTCCACTACTCGCTGCATCGGCCACATGTTCTGGTTCACCCGCAGCTCGCCTAGGATCGGGTAGTTATACCGGATGAGGAGCAGGCACCAGAAGCTGCACGTGAATGTCACGAAGAACAGCAACATCTGACGGGGCACCGATCGCGAAGATTGGAAGAACGGACGGGTCGGAACCATACTCGTGTCGTCCATAGGCTTTAATGTGATGCCGTTGGGGATGTCCACGCCTCCCAAGTGCTGATCACCCGTGAAGCAAAGTCGAACCTTGAACTTAACATGGTCCGGGTCGAACTGCTCGATGGCATCCAGCAGGGGTTCGAACTCGTGGAAAATACCGATTTCACGTGACGTCCAGTGGAAATAAACCTGTGTGAACTCCATGTTTGGGTCGTTGTTGCGCATGCAGTCCAGGATCTTGCCCACAATACTGATGACGGGCGTCGCACCAATACCACCAGCCACGAAAACGAGAGCGGGGTAGTGCTGGAAGTCGTCCGACATCTTGCCGTAGAAACCATCGACGTAGATGAGTGGCATCTTGCGTTCCTCACGTGCCTGAATAGCGACTGCATACAGCGACTTGGTCCAGTTACCAATGCACTTGACGTGCACCGTGAACGTGTCTTCGTACTCGATAGGTGACGAACTGATACTGAACGGATGCCACTGAGTGTGTGAAAGCAGCGGGATACGCAAATACACAAACTGACCGGCATGGTAGTGGCCGGACTTGCCAGGCGAACGACGGAAAACCAACCGCGTGATCTCACCGGGAATGGCTTCCAGATCTACTACCTCGCACGGCATCCGACTCTGGCTTCGAGCCAAGATGCGGTGCATGACGTAGAGGCAAACAGCAGGGTACATCCAGATGACGAACTGCGAAAAGTGCAGAGCACTGAAGAAGAGCACGAGGATGAAGAGGTGGTGGCAGTAGTAGAACACGTCGTAGTACTTGCGGCGGATCGGGTTCAGTGACGTCACTCCAATGACGATGCAGCACAGCAGCGCTAGCTGACCGCAGAAATTCTGGAGGCGCGACTTGCCGGCAGTTCCATAGTCACAGTCCGAGCAGGGGAAGGCTGACTCGAGGAACGTGCCGCTCTTGAACCACGCGTAGTAGTACGGGATAGCATGGAGCGCAACCATCGCAACAGTGAAGAATCCGATCCAGCGGTGGTACTTGATGGCGTGCGAGTAGTCAATTCCCATGGAGATCATCCAAAAGGAGTTTCGCGTCGCAGGGATAATCAGCAACGAGAAGCACAGCACAGCGTTAAATCCAAGTACTTTACCCACTAGCCGAAAGACTGAGGCAAAGTCAGTGGAATCGGCCTCCACCAGGTCACCATAGTTGCGAGAGAACACAGCAGCGAACCAAATGGCGT
The DNA here is from genome assembly GCA_018806915.1 of Phytophthora colocasiae. NCBI lineage: Eukaryota > Oomycota > Peronosporomycetes > Peronosporales > Peronosporaceae > Phytophthora > Phytophthora colocasiae. Next base: position 740,560 of record JAGKQI010000104.1, on the reverse strand, counting down.
TCAATCCAAGGAACACGAGCGTGCAGACAGACTCAGCGTACGAAATGTTGATAGTTCCGACGAAGATCTTGCGCTTGAGGAAACGCATAACCGTCCGGTGAGCTCCCGTCGGCACGGGCGGTAATGCATCTCCCAGAGCGAGCGCCATGCCGCCGATCATGAACGGCAGGCCAATCAGCACGTAATTAACGACGAACTCAACCACTTCACGGTGTCCTCCGACCCACTGAGCACTTTCCACCTTGGAGCCGAACAGCACGTAAAGTCTGTAGCGGAAGCCGAGTCTGTACTCGGGCAGTTCATGGTAAATGATGGCGAAAATCACGACTGCAGCGCACACAGCGACAGTCAGGAAGGGCCACGTCTTGTAATTCTTGTCAACTGGTGTGCCGTACACGAAGGGCGTGGCAAGCTGCGAAGGCTTCCCAGCCATGTTAGTACCGCTCACACTGAGCGCGAAGAACTTGCTCTCGCCTCGATTACTGTCTCCGTTGTTGGTGTAGCCCGAGGGTGGCTGACGCAGGTCTAGCGAGTCCGCGGGCGAGTCCAGCACGTTGCTATCCATAGAGAGGTTCACCATGTCTGTTACTAGTCCGTCGGTCTGTCAAAACGCGCAGTGGTGAGGCGGGGAAAACGTCGACAGTCGGCCGTTGGTGCTGGGATGTTACTGGCCTTGAGAGCGCCGATGTAGAAGCGCTTGAGCGTCTCGATGGCGACGGGGCGACTGTGCTACGTAATCGGACAAATCCCCAGACTCGATGGGGTCGGGCTGGTCGCGGGCGAGCAATTCCTGAACTGCAGGTGTGGCGGCTCCATCTGGGCCGGACAGATCGCATGATGTGGTTAGTGACGCTAGTCTGGCAGCTTTTCCAACGGTACAGGAGAGTCAGCACTTTATCTTGGTGTTTGTATGGTATACCCTACCCGCAAACATTAACCACCAGGTGGATCCCGCGAACTTCCTCCCCATCGTTTGGGCGGCACGGCCGAACTGTCGGATGATGGCAACGATGTTGGTTATTTATTTGCAAAAGGGTTAAATAACGTCGACGAAACCAGCGACGTTCTTCATGTTCGCGGTCGAAATAAGGCATAGCAGTCGGAAATTCCAGTGCTGCTGCTGGAAGGTAACTGTGCAATATCCAAAGAGTAACTGCGTGATTTTGCGGTGCGCTGTGCCCTGTGACACTACACTACATGTACAGCCTGGTCAGTCAGTGTGACAGCAACATTTCACAATTGTAAGGGAGGCACAATTTGTGAGCTTTGTTGTGGACACGACGCTTTGAATAGCAGGTCCGCATGAATGACGAGCTTTACAGTATGTACGTATTTTAGTAAGAGATTGTCCCTGTTGTTTCATGAATCTTCAGAGAATGCTCTGTACTGAAGTACATGTAACTAGTTGTATACCCCTCAACATCGTCATGCGAGCAAATACAAACTTATAAAAACTCACAATAAAAAAACTAGGACACGCGCTACATGTAGTAAACCTCCGCATGGACTAGAAAGTGGCTCACGTCGTCGGGAGTAGTGGACTCCGAGTCCGCTGGCACCACCGGTAACGTACCGCGTCAACTAGAAAATTTTCGAACGGATAGCCAAAATTCAGGTGTCCTCTGCAGATTATGCATCCAATGCTTGCAAGGAGAGGTTTATCCATGTGTCACTGAGCGATGAATTTTCATACTGTAACAGCATCGCTTGTAAAACACGTCAAGTTTCCTTTGGCGTGTACTTTTCTAGAAAAAATGTACTTCTGTTGCTACCTTGTAGCGATCCTGGTGATCATCACCACAGTGATCCTCCTACGAAAAGTGGCGGTCACTACACAATGCGTGAGAAGGTCTCTTCAAGTGACTCCAAGTCCACCAAATCCAAACTTCGACCATTTTGTCGAGCTTCTACACGTGCCACCAACCGTCATCATTTGCATCTGCAGTGCACATCTTTTGTACCCGACCACTTGTAGACGCCGAAACTCAATACAGGACAACAGCATGGATCATCCGAAGATGACGACGACGTACCTCTATCCAAGATCCTCCAGCGCCGACGCCTTTCAGCTAAAGCGTCACCGAAACAGAAGAATGGGGTCGGATCTGCCACTGGTGGGCGATGCTTCACTTGACTTTTGACCTGATCTTCCAATACCTGACATGATTCTGTTGCAGTATCGCAACGTAAATGCACTAAAGTATCAAAGTTACCATTGCTGAGCGAAGTTTCCGAGCGATGCATCATGCTGTTCCTGCCGGTGGTTCCCGACCGCCTCCGAGTTGAAGCCGTGTGCAAACGTTGGCTACGACTAAGTCGGGAGGAACTGCCAGTCACGGAACTTGACTTTGGTCGGGTTCCAGTGCAGCCTTCACTGCGACGTGATGTCAGCGTTATGCTGGAGCGCGCTAACCAGAATCTGACGCGACTCATTTTGCCTGACATCACACTAGTCGACGCACACGTTGACCTCATCGTGCAGCAGCAGAAGCTTTGCGTCTTCCGCGCACACAGGTGACGAATTCCTCCATTACGCCCAGATGCAATCATTTCTAATCGTAATACATGGCGCAAAAGGATGCAGAAGAAACAGATCTTTAACATCGTGCAGCGTTGCCCCGATCTGAAGGTTAGTATCCATACGAGTCACCGGGCAGCTTTGTGTCAGTAGCTGAAAACTTGATGCTTTTCAGACATTAGAACTATTGGACTGCCGAGCTTTGACGTTGAGCAAGTGGCCACGTGATGCTGTGGCATTACGTGAAATTTTTCTCAACGGGTGCAACTTCATGACCAACCAAGCAGCAACTGCACTCATTAGGGCCTGCGGGAGTACTCTGGAGAAGATTTTTTTCACTGGTTTGAGGATGATCTTCAATTTGTGCTGCTACATTCAGTGATCCTGATGGAGCTTTGTTTTTACTTTTTTTTTTACAGATGCTACGAGTTTGGACTCTCGGGTCTTTAGAGACCTAGCCAGGTACACTGTAAGGTTGGAGGAGCTGACGATAAGGTTGGTGGAACATGATCTTTCTCGTCTATCTTTCTACATGTAGTACTGACATCCGTTGCCTCCTCCCGGTAGTAATTGCTCCAGTGTAAATCTTTGTAATCTCCAGGTCTTGTCCGAAGCTCTGTGGGAATCGTTGCGGTGGTTAGATTTGTCATCTTGTCGTGGTATCTCTTCCTTCCCGGTTGGTATCTTTTAATGTGCATGCTTCCGTTGCAAAATTCAGTCTTTTAACGGTGTTTGCATTTACAGAGATCTACAACATTGCCTCGGCTGCAAGTGCTTATTCTAGACAAAACCAAAATCAACGATGAAGGTTTGAGAGGAATATCCGAAGTTGCACCTTCACTGCGATATCTTTCACTTCAGGTACGGATGATATTACCTCGTGCATGTCGATAACAACAACGTGATTGCTGAGAACGTTTGTTTCCCTTAGGACTGTCGCTCGATTTCCGACGATGGAGTCACTGCAATTGCCGGGTGCGCGAATTTGGAGCTGATCGATTTAAAGGTTTGTTGAAAGCAGTGCTGCTGACTATTATGTCTGATCGTTAATCGTTTTGTCTACGGGCGCTCAGGGTACGCCTGTGACAGACGCAAGCTTGCATGCACTTGAAGCTCAATGCCCTCGCCTTCACCTCGTGCGTGTTGACTCATGTCGTTCTATTTCACGAAAAATGAGGGGCAAGTACAACGAGCGGGTACACCGGATCCTAGGTACAGGCAACTTGAGCAAGTGGGACAAGTTGTTTGCTGAGAGGAAAAAGATAGAGATGATAGACCCCAACAAAAGCAGTAGCGGCTCGGACGAGTCTGGAAGCGATAACAACGCCGAGGACTACGCAATTGCGTGGAGCATCCTACCGAAGACGACGATGAGATTTTAGCAGAAAATAAACTGGAGCCCAAATATACAATTGGTACACGGAATGCACACCGTTTTACCACCGCTAACCGCAAAAACTTCAACACAAACTCGTCAGATTTATGATTTGTTTCCCCGAAACGGAACGGAACTGGAATAGGCTGCATTTATGTTAATACCCCGATTCCCACCAGCCTCTAGACGCAAACAGCAGATTGCACTTAGAAGCGGAGCTTCTTGAAGAAGAAGCTGACACCAGCAGCCTTCTTCTCCGACTTGCACGCAGCCTGGTTGAGGTAGCTGTACACACCAAAAAAAAACGTTAGCATCAATCCACTAAAAACATATCAACAACATTAACATACCGCTCCTCGAACACCTTCTTGATGGTCTTGCGAGACTCAATGCGGGTCTCCGGGTTGGCCAGCACCTCGTCGTCCAGGACCTTCTTCAGGTCAATGTCGGCAACGTAACGGGTGGGCATGATGTGGTTGTAGTTGACGTACTTGACGAACGGTTTGACCTTGGAGCGCTTCTTGAGCTTGTTCTTGCCCATCGAGCGGGTCACCTTGCGCGGGTAACGGTCAATGCCGGCAACTGTAAAGTAATGCAATACAAAAAGCACCGAGCGTCAGCAAAAAACATCCTCTTGGTTAAACCTGTCTTCCAGTATTGCTGGCGTACCGATGGCGTGGCCGAACTTGCGGTCGGCGTGGCCCTCATCGTAGGTCTTCACAACGATAGCCTTGCGGCCAGCAAAGCGGCCGTTAAGCAGCACAACAACCTTTCCGTTCTTGACACTACACAGCAGCACACATGTGCGTCAGTCTCTTTTCTTTATTTTTCCCTGTTGTAGTTCCTGTCGCCTCCGCCCTGCTCGCTGTTTTGATACGCATCTGATCTGTCTGTCCATCATCCAGCCCTCCTTTTCGATATCCAGGCGCTAGAAATCTCGAAGCTGGCCTGTTAGACCCGCAGTGCAACATAGCGAGCGAAGGCGACGGTCCTGTTGCTTGCCCTCCCCTTGGGCTGATTCATTCACTTACATGCCCATGTTTGCTTTTCTTGGGAGTTTTGGTGCAGTTCCGTACTGTTAGCGGCGTGGAGGGTAGCGAGGCTCACAGGCAGCCAAAAGCGCCTGCCAGGGCCAACCAATCGTGCAATCCGGCTGCTGATTGGTCCTTTACCTCTCGACCGCTCGGTCCAACTGAGGACATCACGGTTCACTGAACCGTACTAGGGAAAGGGCTAAGATTAACCGTGATTGCTGCGACCTTCTCGTCACCTTCAAGCGACATGATGCAGTTTGCACCTTGTTGCACTTGCACATTCACTCTGCATTCCGCATCCGTGGCAATAAGATGCGGCGCTTCCGCATCGATAGATAAGCTTCGGCCGCTTCTTGGAGCGCGTTTCAGCTGTGCTACGACGAGCGGTTTCAGGGTTTCAAGCACGTGGAATGCTCTGCTTTGCGTTCCGCTGGTCATCGGCCGATATAAATAGGAGGCGCGTGAGGGAGAATAGCTTCAGTCTTCTTCTAGCTGGTGTGAGTCGTTATTGCACTGCTGGAACAGAAGTCCAGAGTCAGAATGATGATGTTCTCGCGCTCCAATGGCGCCAGTCATGCACCTGTAGCGCAGCACCAAGCGTCCCGCAAGCTGACAGAGATTATGCATTCCAACTCAGAAAACCAGTGCTGTGCTGACTGCACCTCACGACTAAATGATTCTATCTGGGCCAGCACGACCGTCGGTGCATTCTTATGTATCCATTGTGCTGGTGCTCATCGGAAACTAGGTGTTCAGCTCTCGAGAGTCAAATCTCTTCATCTGGACACGTGGACGGAAGACGAAGTTGCTGCCATGAAGGGTGGAAATAAAAACGTCAATGAAATCTACAGCAAGCACCTCGATAAGTGGCTAGAAGTTGACACAACGGTGGAACTGTTGCCTAACACTGCTACAGATATTCGCGAGAAATGTATCCGCGCCAAGTACGTAGACAAACAATTTACCAAGCTGCCATATTCGCTCAAGAAACAAAGCCAGGATACTCCTGAAAACCCCGAAGAACCAATACCTTTGTCTTCGACCGGTGGGTTGATTGAAGTGCCACCTGGATCCACGGTGGATCAGAATCAACAACGAAGTCCTATCCAAAGAACGCAAAGTGCTGGGCCCAGCGCAATAAAGCCAGGTAGTGTTGTCGAAGTGACAAAGCGCTTACTCAACTATTTTGTCGTTGTGGGTCGTGGTGCATTAATCCCAGACCAAAGTAGTAAGTACCTCCTGGCGTAGTTTTTTAATATGTGGATTAATGAGCTGTATGCGTATTGTGTAGTCGAGAAAACGAAAAGCCCAACAGAGATTCGCTTTCTCCCGGATGTGATCGACACGTTCCCAGAAATGCACGGAGACGCTCCATTGCCAGCGCACATTGCTGAATTTGCTTTTCCAGGAGGTTTTGGGCTAAGCAGAAGCTACGTTGCTCCTGTGTTTTTCTCGTTTGTTCTTACGAATGTGAGCGGTGTCAAGATTTACGCGTGTGCGCTGAAGTTCTATGAAGAGCTTCATCCACTAGAAGTCGTATCCCTAATTGCACCTCATTATCACCGTGCACGCCACCGTCGCCGACCATCCAACGGCCTACACCAATCAGATGGAATCGATGACAACCAGCGAACTCAATTGCCACAATGGGTGCAAGATCTTTCTGGTGATGTGGCAAGTGCGCCCGGACCTGTTTTCTGCCCAAAATGCATTATTGTGACGTCACATTACCCGTACTTTTCAGCTTTTCGGCAATTTCTTCAGCAGGTAATAATTGTCTCCACTTTTAACTGGATATAATCTAACGACTTACGCGCGTGTGTTGTACTGCAGATTTATCGTGTGACGTTGTCTGACTCGCCAATGCCGATTGAGCGATATATCGCGAATTTCTTAGCTGAGATTCCATTACCACCACCGGGACAAATTCAAGTCCAGCTAACGTTGCCGGATCGGAATTTAATTATTTCACGCCCTCCGAAAAACGAGCTCCCTCTGGTTGACGTACGTCTATGCTAGTTTGCATTCCAAACTCCTTCCCTGTTGTTGGCGATATTTGCTTACATGTAACTCGTGAATCATTGCATTCAGTTTCCATTTCGGCCTTTGTTTCAAGTTTTGGATCTGAACAATGTATTGCTAGTCTTCTCGTGCGTAGCCTTGGAGCTCAAGGTGAGTCTACGAGCAATGATCCACAGGCAATTGAATGTACTAACACTATTTCGCATGTGTGCTTATACTAGGTCGTTTTATGCTCAAAGCACGTTGGTCTTCTTACGCCAGTAGCGGAAGCGCTCATGGCGATGCTACTACCGTTTTCTTGGCAAGGAGCTTACATCCCTGTTCTCCCGATGTCTCTCATCGATGTAATTGACGTAAGCATACAACAAAGATATGTTAAGTCACAGTTCTAGCTTCTAACTGGTTTGATGCAGGCACCCGTCCCATTCCTAGTTGGTACTCACTCAGACTGTCTCAAGCAAGTTGCCAGTCGAACTACCAATGTCGTATTTGTTGATCTGGATCACAATCGGTTAGTTTGCACGCGGTCCCGGTCATATTTTCACTGCCTAATGTACTTTACTGTACCGCAGTGTAATTCCTGCAGTAGATGATTCGGGCAAAAATATTGCAGTACCGAAAATTCCGGATCGTGAGGGGTCTAAACTGCGCGCAAAACTGGCAGAAGTTGCTAGCGTACGTGATCATAGTCGTATTGCACCAAACCAGAAGACGATTGACGATGTTGGTGTTTCATTTTAGATATTTGAGCCGTATGCTGCGGGAATCAGTCGTGTAGACTTGGTACGTACTGAGTGTGTGTTATTAATTTCTTTCAGTTATTTGTGCAGCATTAACGAAGTGTGTGACCACAGGCTTTTCCGAATGAAGAACACCTAGAACCTATTGGCAATTTTGCTTCGGACCATGGGCAAACAATTCCTTTATCAACATCTTATTCCGAGTCGAACATGGCGGATTCCCTCAACTCGCACTATTCGATTGGCAAGATAAAGCGTGGAAGAAGGTCTAGCGCAGCATTCAGTCTTCCTTCTTCGACTTTGACCACATCTCCCTCGGCATCGTTTCCTCGATCAAGTTCGGGTCATATTAATCGACACATGTTTTCTTCGTCGGCATCGGCGATATCATCAACCGGAAGTGATGCAAGTGGAGGGCTTACCGACAGTCGATACAACGAAACAGACAATTTTTCTACAGAAGGAACTCGGAAAGCATTCTTACGGTTTTTTGTGACCCTCTTAAAGAAGTATGCCAGCTATTTGGTGAGTTTGCATGTTGTGCTACGACAGTTGCATGCTTTCTAACAATTGCTTTGTTTCAGCAAAACTCATCAGCTCTACCAGGGCACGGGGGGACACCAGAGCTGTTCGACAGCAAGCGATTTCTTCACGACAACTTTGATGCTGCATCTCGTCCATTTGTTTCTCAGCTGATTGCTACGCAAATGTTCGACCGCTTCATTGAAGACCGCGTATTCAACCAACAGCTTCCAGAAGTGCTGTTTTTCGACCAGTCTATCAATCAGAAACTCAACCGTTCGTTGTCCATTGGGAAGAAGAAGTACGACTGCAGTTTCTTGGATGACCGCTCGGATGAAATCCAAGAAACGTTTATCGCTCCACCTCCGTCAAATATCGGTCTTCCTGACGACGGGACAATTTACAAGGTACGTTACCACTCTCACTTTCAGGTTTTTACGTCTTTATATTAACGCGAGCTGTCTCCAGTATAAATCATTTCCACGGCTGAAAAAGTAAGGATTCGGTTTGTTAGAATTCGGGGAACCGGGCTAACTTTATCCAAACTTGTACGCTTCCCACAGAAACATGTTTGGCAACGTAAGGAAACCCCGTGAGCTATACAGTTCTCGAGAGCAACAGCGCAACGTATCTCGAGTGAGTTTCCACCACGGTATCTTCAAGACTGCAACGTAAGGTCGAGTTGGTAATATGGCTGTAGCTCGAACTAATTGTTGCTACAGCAGATCGTTTGTTGGTAGTGGTGCAAGTTGGGAAGCCACACGTCATCTAATCATCAGCGTATGTTTTGAGTTAAGCCTTGAGTACCTCCGAGTTTCAGACTGACGCCATTGAATATTTGCAACAGCTTCAGACACAATACCGAATGTACAGCACACGAAAGATGTATCGCAAACTAAGGAGAGCCGCTGTATCAATTCAGAGATGGGTAATCGCCTGGATGAAGGTACAGACAGAATCGGATTATCTCTGTATTCCCGGAGGTTTTTAAACTCAAACGACAAAATGAATTTGCTGCAGGGAAAGGAAGATCGCCATAATTTTTTAGCACTTCGGAGTGCGGCTATTATGATTCAGAAAAATTATCGCACACACTACGCGATACTGAAGTATCGAAGACAGCATGAAGCACTGCTCAAGCTCCAATTTATGGCCAGGGGTTACGTTGTACGTGCACGATATCGACGCATAACTCGAGGGGTTCGTTGCCTTCAAGCTCTATGGCGTGGTAGCTTTGATAAGTGCAACTACGCGAATTTGAAGCACCAAACTGTTCGGGCTCAGAGCCGTATCCGAGGCTTCATATCGCGAAAGCGCACTACGAAGTAAGAACATTTACATCGGCGGTATATCGTAAGAAGATCATTCTTATCTAACTGTGCTTGTGATTTCGTAGGTGGAAAGTTGGCATGCTCGAAGAGGGGCGTCGAAAGGTGTACGATTTGTGGGATCGGTGTGATACACCACTGCTCTATCGGTCCAAGTTCTGGCTCACATTTAATCGAGCAGACTTCTTCACTATCGGGGTGAGTAACTACTGATAATACGGACTTTTCAAAGCCATAATCTCATGCCCCTCGTGTTGGATTCCTCAGGTTTTCCTCGAAGAAGAAACCCGATTCAACTCGTATTTCTCTGAAGGAAAGTCATTTCCAGATGTTATCGATAGATGCAGATATTCTGATGTGAATCCTCAAGAGACCTTGAAGCAGAATGAGGCACGAGGGTCAGCACTCGCATCATTTAAACGCATCGGATTTACGCCGAGAGCAAAAAATCACCACAAGACCATTAAGGAAATTGTAAGTGGTGAATCTTCTCCTGCATTCTCCAACACTACATAACAATGATGTGTTTGTCACAAACACAGACTTCCAAGAGAATGAAAGGGGAGCGAAGCAAGGTATACAGTGGACTGGTCTACACACGAGCACCCGTTCGAGAAGAGTATTACAAGAAGTTTGGAATTGAGTTGGCGTCGAAGAAGAAGAAGAAGCGAGTGAGTCACCTATCTGTAGTGAATAGCTGAACGAGGGTGCTCACTCGAATGTTTGACGTGTCACAGCTAGCGGCAATGGTATGGACAAGTTACGAGACGGCAGATATCAGCGCCGAGGTATCTTCGATACGATAAATTGTGCGAATCGCCTAGATGAAATGCTTACTGCCTCTACGTCCCCAGGTTGTCATATCCACTTCGACTAGCTCCGATCAGGCAAATCCACTCCCAACGCAAATCGACCACCAAAAACAGGTAAACACACCGTTTTCAGATAAATGGCTAGAGCTGTCAAGTCGTATTCTCATCACCTTGATACACTGCAGCTTCGCCTTCGGGACGATTTGACGTTCACAGTCAACGCGGCACTTAAGTCAATTCGGGTCTCTACCACAAGGATTTCTGGTTCTCCATCTAAACTCCATCCGCCCAATGATCGAGCCCTGCATGAGCTGCAGAGCCAGGTGCGCATGCTCACATTACAGAATCGACGCCTTACAGACGACCTCGCAGCATCAAAACATGAAACGAGCGAGTTGCGCACGCAGCTCCAACAAATGCCGCAGCAGTTGCCGCAACTACAGCGCACGCGCTCCTACAAGTTCTAGAATTTCATATCTGTTTGATCCCGTCAATTCACAGTAGCATCATAGCACTTCCATGTTGAAGTTACAGTGGTGTGGCGCACACCACACTGTTTCCAGCATCTTTTCTTCGCGACTCCCTGTATGCAGGCTAAAGTTAATCAGATCTACCCAATGTCGACGCACTTGCTAACCCTGGACGACGCTCTGCTAACGCATATACTGAGCTTCGCAGCAGCACGAGAAATCGAGGCGATGACGGTGGCTTCCAGACTGGTGGCGCTGCACCTGCTGCCGCAATACCCTCAGATCTGGCGAGTTCTGTTCATTCGTCAATGGGAAAAGTTCAACTTCCACTTGGATGACGTGAATGAGGACGGTAGTAATCTATTGGTCGACTCACGGTTACGTGCACTTTTCCCACGGTGAGTGCAATGCTGAGATACATTCAAAGCTGGAGCTGTGACTATTTTCTGAGAGAAACAGGGGATGCACAGAGACTCGAGTTTTCCAATTGCTGTCACGTGTTATTATCCCGCTGCCAACAGGTATGGACATCGGGGAGACACAACGCTCGCGGGGATACTCAGATTCACACCATCGGTATATGCTTGTCATGGTCCTTTTTTGGTGTTATCTTCGTATTCTAATGGTTTGCTATCTAGAATAGTACCACTGAACAAAAAGGAGGCTGAAGGACAACATGACATTGCAACGACGTTTGCTTTTGATGGAAAACGCTTTGGAAATGACCGTTCAGTGCGCGCGAATGTGCCATTCCCGTCGTCGTTTTACGTCGCGGTGTTCAAGCAGCGTGTGCACGACACTTCAGGCAAGAACAACTCATTTATTTACCGGATTGGGGCGACTTCGAGCGGCTACTTTGAAATTAACATTGCTGATCCTGTATCTCGACCGAGTCCACACCCAACAAGGAATGGACGAGTGGAAATGACAGCAATCGGCCTGGTTCGATCCACTTTCCCGTTGGTAGGGAAACAGCCAGGGTGGGCTCTCCCGTCGTTCGGGTACCACGGGGACAACGGAAAACTCTACTCGGCATTCCCCGTAAGTGTGAGCTATTGATTGGGTGGCCATTTTGATTACAGTAATGAGTGAATTATGACATGTAGTGGAAGCCTTTTGGGCCACGATTTGGTGTCAGTGATACTGTCGGGTGTGGAATTCGGCGAGTCAGCAAGTTTTCTTCACGCACAACGGCAACGGCATTACATGTAAGTGTACTATTGAATTTTTCCTGATTTCCAGAATTGATTTATCTAACCTCTCCAGGAGCTGGATGCTATATTCCATGTGATAAGGAGCACGAATGGTTCCCGGCAGTGGGCTTGGACTCCCCGAACACTATCCATGTTAACTTCGGCCAGCAACCATTTAAGCACGACCGTTTGATCGGTAAGCACGTTTAAGTGTAATGTGATATGGACATCTCAGTCTAAAGTTTCTTCAACTTCATGTAGACGAATTGTTCACCGAATGCACGGGAAAAAATGCTCTGGTGGTTCGTCAAATGCTTCAAAACCCCAGTAAGGCTCGATCTCGTGCTGTGCGACGCACCTGCATCGACGCCTTCATCGCTAACGTCCTGGAGAGACGTCACCCAACTACCACTGCATAACTACACCGAAGGTCTATTGAGCCAAATCTGATAATCCTCTCCAACGTCATAATTCATGTTAGCACGAATTAGCATGTTGTTTGCTGGTATTTCCTAAAAAGACGGAATGGCGACTGGCCTCCCAGACTTGGGCGACGAGCTCCTAGCACACGTCCTAAGCTTCGCCGCTCCTCGGGACGTCGAATCGCTAACTGTAGCCTCATCCGTGGTGGCACGCGACGTAATACCGTCGTTTCCGATGTTGTGGAAGGACATTTTTCTAAGGCGTTGGGAGGCTCTCAACTTTCCACTTGAGGGCGTGGCGGAAGGCGATGTATTGCTGCAAATCAATAAAAACTTGGACGTACTGTTTCCCAGGTTCATCGACAACATTTTACTCATATATTGCAATAATACTAACGTGTTGTTCGTACATCTACTCTAGTTATTGCACCGAGAGTCGCAAGTTCCAGTTGCTGGCCCACGCCGTCTTTCCAGTGCCGTCCTATGCTGATATTCGGGAGACACAGAGAGCTCTCGGATACACAGATGCATACCATCGGTAGGTATTATTGTACATGGCGGTATCTGTTTTGTTTTTAGTAAAACTGAAAATTAACGCTTTTGTTGTGGAAGAATTATTTCACTGCAGTCGCCAGGCTTGAAGGAATCACATTCAGTCGACTTTGCCTTGGATGGGGGTATGCTGGGAGATGACCGGTGTGTTCGAGCTAATATGCCGTTCTCAACAACATTCCATGTTGCGGTATATAAGTGTAACCCATCAGCAGAAGAGAAGGCACAAGGACAAACGCGACCGGTGTTTCAGATCGGCGTGGTTCCTGGGGGATACTTTGAACTGAGTATGTCAAAGCGACGTAATCGGCATGCAAGGATTCCTTCTCGGTTTGGCCAAGACGCCATGACATGTATTGGCCTGGTAAACTCGAAGTTCCCACTGGTTGGTAAACAGCCAGGATGGACACGCAGATCGTACGGATACCATGGGGATGACGGTCGATTCTACAACGGAACTGCGTTTGAGGTTGGTAGCGCTGCTTTATGTCTCACGGCCGATAGATGATATGAATTGGACTGCTAAATTATTTTATTACTCCGAAGCAGGGCAGGCCATTTGGTCCGATGTTCAAGGCTGGTCGCACGGTTGGCTGTGGGATCCGAATCAATCCGAGGACAGGGGCTATTTTCGTGTTTTTTACAAATAATGGTGAACTCATATCTGGCGAGAATGGCGCTTATGTGGAGTGCGAGCATCGAAATTGGTTCCCTGCTGTTGGTTTGGATTCATACGACGCGGTCCACCTCAACTTTGGACAAGATCCTTTCGTGTACAACAGCGTTACAGGTGCGCAACGGTAATGCATTGTTACAGTACTCTCTATCTATGATCTCACGATGTGGTGTGTGGCCTTATTTACACAGATGAGCTGTTCGAAGGGTGCAATGGCATGGCGAGCGCTGTCTCAGAGCATCTGCAGTGGTATGATATCAACGATTCGGATGGCGAGAGCTCTGATGATGAAAGGAACGACGGCGACAATGCATTGGAAGATGACTCTGGATCGGACATGTCCGATGAAGAGATCAACGCGAGATTAATCATGCGTATACTTGCCATGCGCCGTGCGGATGGGACGGGCAATGCATAATATTGTACGCAACGAGGGCACTATAAACCGACTACAAGTTACCCGGCGAAACAATTGTGGCATCGCTGACAACACAAGTCGTTACAAGCAGCCACATATCTAACCAAGTATTAAAGAGATGGTGTCACATCTCCAGCGAAGCGCTTCTCAAGCAGCACTGCTCGTGCCCATTTTTTATGTGATGCATCGACGCAATAACATGTAAGACGAGCTGAACATGGAGGCCCTCGACAAACTCACATCATGGTGTTGCACACTGTCATTGGCGGGCACGATCGGAGGGGTGGGTTGGTGGCGTGCCTCGGAAGAAGATCTGCAGCCACTTCAACGTGCAAGTGTATACCATGTGTATAGTGATTCTGCCAGTTCAGCAAAGAAACGCTATGTTAAACAGCACGAATTAAACAGCACGAAGTACCAGAACGACAATGCTCCTAGAGAAGAAATAACCCCTGCAGGGTGTGAGTTCGTGCTGAGTGAGCAACAACAACCAGTAGTCCCTTTCTCTCGCGTCAATAAAGCATAATCCACCGTTTGTGCTCTGATGATGGCACACTTTGATTTCGTTTTTCCGTGCAGTTTACTATTGTATTTTTCATCCAAATTTGTACTTCTGGTCGGGCTGGGGTGACGCCCTCCCGGGGGACGGCGCAGCGGCGTCGTTCTCGGGGGCGCTAAAGCGGAAGACGCCGGCGCCCCCTGCTCTAATTTGGACAAAGACGTAGAGGCCAACGGTCTCCGGGCTGAGAACCTGGCAGGGCACAACTCGGCTACGGGCGCGGACAAACCACGGGAGCTCAGTGCTCAGCCGACGACTCCCAGGAGCAGATGACTACGGCATCGCGCCGGGAGACGCTTCGACGGCGAGGCGCGGGCGTCCGTGGGGGGAACGACGCGGAAGACTCTTCGCCAAGGAAAGGAGATCAAGGGGGTCGGCACATGACGCAGCAGATTACGAAGAACGCGGACAACAGGCGTACTGGCCGGAACTGACGTGGCCCCGGACCACGCAGCTGCTCGGAGGAGGGGTTAGTGGCCTGACGAAGAGCTAACCAAGACTACCAGACTAGCGAAGAGGAAGAAGCAGTGGGCGTGCCGCAACCAAAGCAGCCATGTCGCCCATGCAGGGGGAGCCATCCATTCCAACGGATGCGAACGCACGAGGACCTGTAGGAGCCCAAACAGTGGACCGTCCACTTCTGGGGTGGATAAGGTCCATTTTTGAGTGTAGATACACAGTTAACCACGTGAAAACGCGCACACCGATTACCGTACCGTACCATCCAAATTTGTAGAACCTGGGTAGAATTTAGGATAGTTTTGAATCGATTTGAACTGGCCTTTGACCAATCAGAGGTCACGGCGAACACTTTGCACTTCTTCTAGCAATGACCACAGCAACTTCGGTGCAGCGCAGCTCTCCTCGACGCGTTTCGCTCGACGCCAACACACCCAACCAAGACCAGGCAGCTCAAGTCACCAATTCTCGGTTCTCGCCGTACCAGAGCCGAAGTCCACAACAAGTGAGACGAAGCCCACGTCTCGAGCAGCCGCGAGAGGCAGTTTCCATACACGATCCGTTGATCAAACTTTCAGTCGATGTGCGACTGAAGAACACTGTTAATCAGCGTCTATCATCATCAGGGCGGTTGGGCACGCACAGAATTCTTTGCGACACATGGGAGGAGGTGAAGAGCAGGCTTTGGGATGTCATCCAGCGCGAGTTGAAGCCCCTGGCTGTTCTGAATGGAGCCCCACCAACATGGAAAGCTGATGAGTGTGAGCCAGTGATCGAGAAGTTCGAAAAATACACTTCGATGCGCATGAACGCCAAGGTACTGGATCCATGGTCAAGCGCGAAAGATCGTCGATATCTGTCCAAAAACAAGGATGAATCAATCGTGCTCTCTGCCTACAAGTACGGTAACGAGATACCAACCGCATTGATTCCGCTGCAACTGACCGAGTAGGAGCTGCGACGGAAGAACTTCACCAATTCATGATCACTACGCTGAAGGAGAAATGGAGCAGTACAATTACAGCACAGGAGATGTTGTGGCGTCTGAATCCAGTTTGAAATGGTATTGATGTGCTTGTTGTAGATCGTTGCCAGTGGTAGGTTCAGTGCGATGAGATCCCTGCGAATTTCACGAAGCTATTAGAACTGAACCACATGCGTTTATTTCACGGTGCCGAACGTACTCGAGAGTTTCAGTAGTTCCATAACCTTCACCAAAGACGAACACACGCTGAGACTTGATACCGTGACGTTGAGCTGCTTCGACAACCACCTTCTCTAATACTTTGTGACCGATCACCGCTGTCGCCTACACATCGAGTGTTAAACGATTTTGGAGTAATGTATCCTCTTCATTACCGACTTACCTTTGCAATCTCCATCTGCTGAGCAAGTTCCTTTCTATTAAACAGAGTTGGTGAAGGAGAGCAAACAGCTCCGATTCGATTGAGAGCGAAGAATACAACTGGGTACTCGATACAGTTAAACGAGTGCAAGGCAACAGTCTGCACGGGGTTAGCAACAACACTATATCGTTCCTCATTTTAACCTCAGTCAACGTACATCTCCTTTTCCAATTCCCCGTGCTGCTAGACCAGCACTAAGCGCCTCAGCCTTCTGCTGCAACTGTGAGAAAGCGCTGTTTTGACAAGCCCAGATAGAAGTAGCCATAAATAGCGTGCATGATAGTATTTGTCGATGCGTGGCGGCCATTGGCCGCTTGCTGAATGCTTGCCATCGTTGTTTTGAGGTCCCCTGTGGCCGGACTAAGCAGATTCCCCAATGTCACAAGTGCAGCCCGGCCGACTCTAGCAGCTCCAAAGAGCCCACACGATGCAACTCGACCAACTCCAGCAGCTTCAGTAAGGCCTAGTGGTACAGCTCCGTCGACTTTAGCAGCTCGAGGCACGGGGTGCGGACCAGCAACTCTGGTGTTCACGATGGCTACACCGGCAAGTAACCTCTGATTGGCTGAATAGGGCGTGAATCGATTCAAAATCTATTCGCAAAATCGATTCGATTCATGCCATCCTCACAATTTCGAATGGAACTCACAATACATGTACCGCATAAGAGATGTCTTAGTTCCTACTTGAACTGCGCCGAAATCGTGGTGTTGTGTCGACAAGAGAAAGGCAACCAAAAATTAGTCAGCATTTGCCATAAGAATAGAGGCGCGCTCTCCCTTCGCAGTGTTGGATTGACCGCGAAGCGAATTGAGGGGGGACTGTGTGTCCTAGCAGGGTTGTCGCCATACCTATGGTTAATTCCCCGTCCAACACTTTGTCTCGATTAACGTTCTAGATGCTTTCCAGGAGTAGCTTTTCGATTGCGTCTGCGCACGTGTAAGGCCTGGGTAGAAGCGATCAACAGTTTCCTCCATTTTCCTCCATAGTATGAGAGTCTAGATACTGCAGGACCTGCAGCTTAAAGGCATATGACACGGCTAATCGCGTGTACGTCCTCGGCTTGACACCGCTACCGGTCGTTCGCCTTCTTCCACTGCGAGGCATGCTTTCTGAGCTGTGGTATGAACTCGTGAAGCAAACATTTCTACCAGAAATGACTGGTTTTGGTAGCTTTGGCTTTTGCTCAGATTTAATGGTAAAAAGTGTTGTTTTAAATAAACGATCGTTAACGTGTGATTGGCTAATATGATAGTGTGAACTAAGACATATCCATGAATAAAGACATCTCTTATGCGGTAGTACATTTTTCGTCAGGGGTCTTGCACTTTCGACGCACAAGAATTTTATTCGCCATTTGCAGCATAATTGCCAATGCATGACTTGCCCCCTCCCCAATAAAGCGAATAAGAGAGACTTTGAATTTTGAATTTGAAGCCAAAAAGTACAATAAAAAGTGCGTGCGAACTTAGCAGGCGCGTCGGTTACATTTTGAACTGCAAAATCCCAAATTGCTGCAGTGCAAAGTACGGATTCGATTCATTCATTTTGACGCAAAATGCAGCCGGAAAGGGCGGGAAAAGGCGCGTCACCGCGGCGCGTCACACGGGGTGAGTGCGGAATGAATGTTTGTGAGCCACGCTCAACAAGCTATCCTAGTCCTCACCGTCAAGTCCACGGAGCGCATCAACGACATACGTCCGGTAAGGCAGCGTCTGCCGTACGGATGCTGTTGGCGGGCTACAGAACGAACGATATGTGTATCTATAGGACTGCTATCGAGCAGGAAGCCCCGCGCACGCCTTATCCGTTGTAGTGCTCAAGCTAATGTAGAGTGTTTGTAGGACATCAAATTCAAAATTCAATTTGCTCTTATCGCGCTTCCATTTTGAACTGCAATTTGGGTGCGAACCTTGAGTCTACCGCCCGGAAAGGCGCGGGTAAAGTGCGATTCAAAACTGCCTTCAAATTCAGGACTCAACTCTCTCTTATTCGCTGTAATCAGATACTTTGCATGAACGAAGCCTCGAGGTCTCTCCAACCAAAACGTATTACCTTCATAAACACATAATAAATAAATGTCAATAAGCGATTAGTATGTGAATTTTACCTGGAAATTTAATATTTCCTTTCACTCCTCAAAGTGAAAGCCTTGACTGTACAGTAATATGATTACGCTCGTCTGCAGAACAGGCTGAAGTGTACACAAACCCTGCTCCATACAAACCTCGAGACATTTTTCCTATACTCAGAGGTATACACTCGCTTTTACCCATCACCTTGCCATGTCCCAATTGGTTCAACCTCTTCAATTCCGAAGGTCCGCCAAGGCTGTCATTCTCGAATTGGAGTGCCATGTGCCAAGCCCACCGACCATCGCTCAAGCTCGCAGTTTGCCGTCTAACAGCACTGGACGATGCGCTGCTGCACCAAATCTTACAATACTCAAGCGCCAGCGACCTGGAAGCGCTGGCTGTTGCCGCTCGTGTCGTCTCTCAGAACGTTTTGCCGCAATTCCCGAGTTTGTGGCGCAATCTCTTCGTACAGCGCTGGACAACTCTCAACTTCTCATTATCCAGAGCCTCTACGGTGTCTATTGAACCGAATCTACGCGCACTCTTCCCTTTGGAGACCAGCGAGAGCCG
Organism: Phytophthora colocasiae; assembly: GCA_018806915.1. Taxonomy (NCBI): domain Eukaryota; phylum Oomycota; class Peronosporomycetes; order Peronosporales; family Peronosporaceae; genus Phytophthora; species Phytophthora colocasiae. The sequence goes on along the minus strand of JAGKQI010000104.1, from coordinate 721,409 downwards.
CATGTTCCAGTTGTTAACCCACGCCATCGTGCCCGTCCCATCATACGCAGATCTCGACCAGACCAAGCGATATCAAGGCTACAGCGATGCCAAACACCAGTAAGGAGCTGCAGGGCTTGATATACTTGAAGACGTGGAGGACTGACTGGCTGTTTCTTGTGTATTTGCAGGATTCAGTCGCTGCATGATGTCGACACGAGATCGTCACACGTGGTGCGCTTTGCCTTCGATGGAGAAGAACTGGGTGACGATCGCAGTGTAAGAGCCAATGTACCGTTCCCACCAGGCTTCCATGTTGCAGTTTATAAGCGGCGAGAACTAGGAAAAGATGGGAAGTCGATGTACCAGGTTGGACTGGTGGCTAGCGGATACTTTGAGATCAAGATTGTGCGTCGAGAGAGGCCGATTAGAGGGAATGAGACACACGAAGGAGAGGCACAGCCTCAAGAAGAGGAGTTGACGTCGTTGGGCCTTGTCCGGAGTAGTTTCCCACTAGTAGGACGACAACCGGGCTGGAACCAGAAGTCCTTTGGGTATCACGGTGATGATGGCCGATTTTACCGCCAAACCACAAGGGTAAGTTGATTTTGTCAACCAAATTGGCGTTATAGACTGTTTAACTCACTTTGGTGCTTTTTAAATCTTTAGGGTCGTCTTTTTGGACCCCGCTTTGGAGCGAACGACACTGTGGGCTGTGGAGTGAGACGAAATGTGAGCACGGATCAGTCGCATGTCTTCTTTACGAGCAATGGCCAAGAGCTGAACCGGGTGATGGAAGGAGATATCGAGAGTCAATACACAAGTTGGTATCCTGCAGTTGGGGTGGACTCGTACAACGAAGTCCACGTGAACTTCGGACAGGAGCCGTTCGCACATGACAGAATCATCGATGAGCTGTTTGCTGAGTGCGATCCAAAAGTTGTCGCCTCGACGGATTTGCCGTGGCATTACATCCGGGAATACAGCATTGAGAGCTTGGTGTGGCGCCGTCAACAGACCAGTGTTGCACGATCTCGCGCTAATTCCGAGGAATGGGAGGATGCTGTGTCTGAAGAGGATAAATCAGATCAGGAAGAGAAGAATTGTATGAAGAAGTGGATGATGGGAATTCTCACGCGTCGGCAACAAAATCGACTTGCATCGAGAGAGGAGAATGCGAACGAAGAGCGTGCAGCAGCTCGGCAGCCTTTTCAATAAGGAGGAGGAAGTGCTGTCATTTACGTAGCATGAATGTGTAGTAAGGTACAAGTAAGTATGAAATCTTTTTTTTTCAGTGTGTGGTAAATGCTGAAGGTGGATCATGACAAAATCTACTTGATGTATGAAAATCTGAGCACAGCAATGCAGCTGAAAAGAAGGTTGTGTTCGTTAAGCCTACAACTCTGTCAATTGTGACTCCATTGCCTCCACAAGAGCTGGGACGTTGTCTTGGTCTAGATTGTGTCGTGTACAGAAGGCAGATGCTAGTTCTGGAGGGTTATCGTTACGGTGAACAGGTAACTTGATCGATGTCCCGTCACCCATGTCAATGTCCAGCGTGAAAAGTAGCACGCCTCGTGGATCCACTGGAGCCTCTGCTTCCGTTTGTACTGGGGCTCCAGTTTCAGCTTCAGCTTGCACAGGAATTTTAGTTTCGGCATGCGCTGGAGCCTCTGCTTCTGGTTGAGATGCCTCAGCGATTGGTTCTCCAGATTGTTGCTGAGGTTTTTGTCGCCCCTCCAGCGTGTTCAGAATTGTCTGCACCAGCACGTTTTGACACGCCAGCAACTGGTCGCCGTCAAAGTCCACACCAAGTTCTGCGCGGACGATTTTATGTTTCTCCACACAGAAAGAATTGGCAGCGTAGTACGGCTCCTGGCCTTCAAAATACTCGAGGTCGTACACTCTTCCACTGAGCGTAACTGGAATGGAAAACAACGGCTGCGGTCGTGTTGGCTGCGCTGCTTGCTCTGTCTCCTGCGGTTGCACCGGGGCTTCTTGTGGCTGAATTGCAGCAATTCGCTCACGCAAAAGAGCTGAGAGTTGCACCACGTTGTTGTTAAATCCCTCGCCTTCACCCAAGCCCACACCGACAAGGAACCGCTGCACCGTTGCTTCAACGTCTTCACCTTCAAAGTACTCCATATTCGCTTGCCGGTTCTCGTCAAGATTGATCGGGACAGTCACCAATGGCTTTCGCTCTTGCTTTTGTAGCTCTGCTGAGGCAGCTTGGGCCTGAATTTGAGCTTCTAAGTCCAACAACGCTGTCACACGAGCGTCCACAATGCCAATCAACTGCGGTATCAATGATTCAATAGTCGCGTCGTCAGTAACGCCATTCTCACTCAAGAAACGCACAGCTGTCTCCCTGGCAGTGGACCCTTCGTAGTGGACCATAATGGCCGGCTGGTTGTTCAGCGTCAGTGACTCGGAGAACAACTCCCGTCGCTGCGGTGGCTCGTGCACAGGTTCTTCAACTTGAGGCTGTGCAACGGTCGAAGGTGGAACCTCTTGCCTGTTGTTGATCTCATTGACGATCTGGTTGGCGATCTGCGGGGCGACTTTGTCCATGAACTCTCCATCTTGAACTCCAATGCCTCTCAATGTCTCCACTGCCTCATCCATTGGGGTTCCCCCTTCAAAGTGTCGGACCGTGATCTCCCTCCCGTCCAGTGACAGAGAGAAGGCAAACTCCTCTTTCTTCGGAGGTTGCAGATCCTGTAATTTCCGGTTGACTAATGCAACCAATTGAGGATACACTTCCCTCATGACGTCCATACTGAAGCCACTAGCATAGAGGAACCTCTCCACAGCAGCTTCAGGTGTCTCCGTCTCGTATTTAATTAAATCTGCACTGTAGCCGTCGATAGTAAGCGGCATCGAGAGCTGCGCACTTGGCATCGCCTCCTTGGTCTGTTGATTGCTTTGTGCCGTCTCCACCTCCTGCATTTTATCCTTCAGCAGCCCCGACAGTTGGTCGATGACTGCACGCACTTGAGTGTCATCCGTGGCGGTCAAAAGTCCATGAGAGCGGGCGAATGACACAGCAGCGTCTTCGAAGCTCTCACCTTTGAGCAGTTGGAGGTTGCGCAGTGAGCCGTCAATCGTCACGGGCATCGTGATGAGGACGTCGTTGCCAGTCTGTTGCTGGGCCAATACCAGCACAGGGAGCAGCAACAACAGGGATAAAGGTTTGAGCATTGGTGTAAGGTATGATGATACTCGTGTGCTGCTGGGGGAATGGGGAATGACAGGCATCAATGCAGGCGCTATTAGATAGATCTATGGAAAGATTTATACGACCTTTAGCGTTCGTTCAAGCAACCTTCGAGCGACCAACTTGAAGTGGTCTCACTCACGCAACATTCGTAAGATATGGCTACATTCTCACTCGAGCTGGTATGCAGCGCATCTTTTAGATTAGGATACTTTATTTTGTACTTGCCTCCGCAATAACTTCAATCCTGCCGAGCTATTTCACGACCATGAAGCTCTTCGCACCTATTGCCACTGCCCTCGCTCTTCTGTGTGAACTTTTGCTGTTGAAGAAGAAACCCGCTGAGGAAAACTCGTCATGTACCATTCGCGACGCAACAAGACGCATTCAAGGAGAAGTTTGAGGTTGCTTTCCCAAAAATCAACTTTACCAAGATCGTTGACTACAGTTGGTTCGCCTATGGGGTTAACTCTTTCAGCTTCATCTACGATTCGAGCAACCTGACCGAAGCTCCAAAAACCTTCATTCAGCCTACACAAAAACAAATTCTAAGAAGACTTGCCCGAAATAGTCTTTGCGAGTGCTTCGGGTCACCTTCAGTCCCTCAAACTGTAGTCTGGTCACATCGAAATGCGTTAGGAAAGTGCTCAAACATCATCGCAGGCAACTTGCCTTGCCAAATGCGATTCAAACTCGTGGCAGTACCGCAAAATAGTGACGTCACACGTTCATCTCCCATACAAAGTCCAAGTTCAACCGTGCAATTTATTTCTCGTGCAAAAACAAGACACAGTTTGACCCTTTGAAAATTCAAACGTTCTCCAAGGGCCTTTGCTCATTTCCGATTCCCATACAAAAAGTAAGAAGCACGATGGCCGCCCAGATCGCTGACCGCAGCAACGCCGGCATGAATTTCAGCGGCGAGACGACGCCCGAGCTGTCCAAGCTGGAGGCCACGCGTCTGGCCCTGGCTCAGGAGCAGAAGAAGCGCATTGACGCCGCGGTGGCGCGCGTCACAGGCAAGAAAGAAGGTGGCAAGCGGAAGGGCCTGAGCTCTCCTGATACTGGCCACCGCAGCAAGAAAACCAAGACGGTAGTGGCTGTGGCGAGTGACCAGAAGGACAAGAAGAACTCGATCGCCCGGAGGATGGTGGACAGATTCAACACGATGCCTGAGCCTGAGCACGAGGAAGAAGTTGAACAGAACGAGCCTACGACTCGCTCAGTGTCCACGGAACAGTTCGTGGCCCGTTCTACGACTATGACTAGCCCCTCGGATAACGCTCTACGGTAGGGCTCTACTCGGAAAAGTATTAGAGTTAGATAGATGCTAACGGTTTAGATGTTGATGCTCTTCCCAGTAAAACGACGGAAAAGGTAGTGGTCACTACTAAGACGACGACTGTAGAGAAGGTGAAGGTGACGGAGGAGAAGAAGGAGAGTGCTGTGGTGTCTGAGGAGGAAGAAACTGCTCCAGCTGATGAGGAACCGGAGAAGAACGAGTGGGAAGGACCCACTACGAACTACCATGTGAAGCAACTTGGTTTGGACAAGAAGGTGGACATTTATGCCCCGGTGGCGCAGCAACAGCATGACATTCAACGTGTCCGTGAACGCTCCAAGTACATGCCAAGTGGTGAGAGCATTAACACACTCAAGACATCGAGTGATTCGGAGGCTGATTCGGATTTCGCACCGAAGGAACCTCTCAGCCAAGAGAGTGAGGAGTCGGACGCTGTGTCGCTGCCAGAGGTTGACGCTACTGAGACTCAAGCTCTTGCTGAAGAAGCAAAGGAATTCGAGAAACAGACTGCTATTGAGACGGCCGAGATTCGTCGGACTTGGGCCACGCGAGTGTTCGTCTACACACCGCTGTTCATCGTTGCGATTATTGTGCTGGTGTTTACACTGCTCTTCGCGATCGACTGGTCGCAGGAGACTTTCCAGTTTTGTGAGATTGACACGGAGAGTGCAGAGGGTACGTTCGTGTGGTTGCTGCTGTTGAAATCTGCACCGGATTGATCTTTTCTTGTCTCTTGTGTAGGCTCCGAGGAGATTTTCTCGTGTGTGTCGTTCGTGGAAACTCAGTCGCTGATCAAGTCCACCCTACGGGAGACCGCGGATAAGGTGCAGGAGACAGTGCAATCGTATTTCGAGTAAGTTGAATGCATGGATGCTTCCTGTCATTTGCTGCCGTGGGTTCAGCAGTCAAGGGAGTGCTGAAGCCGACTTTCAGGTAGGCAATTGGAGATGCTCACCGCTGCGGCACGATTGACTTTGTACCTGCAGCGGACATGCGGCCGCATATATTAGTAGTTTGCATTTTGCATAGTGCGTTGATGGATTAACTTAGGAAAAACACGGACACATGCCCTCAATTCCTTGACTCGCGATAGAAGATCGCCACATGTGATGCATGTAGCCATGTCTAACGCATGTAGCCATATCTGTTTCATCTAGCGCCACACACCAGATTCTGATAAATCACAGCACAAAACGTACACTTCTAACCCCGACATGAAGTGCGTAGCCAACCACCCATCGTCTCATTTTCCCATACAAATTCCAAGTGTCCAGACCCCCTCCATGGCGTCCAAGACGGTCCTATCCTTCGAGGGAGAGCGAGAGCTCGTAACGGAGGCGCGTGCCCATGAGCTGGTGCAGACGTACGCGGACATTGAAGCTCAGTCCCCCGCCTTCACTCACATCACTTTGCGCAACAAGAGCTTCACTTTGGAGGCTGCGCGTGTGATTGCCGCCTTCTTCTCGCGTTTGGAGGCGCGTGGAGCCTTTGAAACACTCACAAATGTGGACTTTGCCGATATGATAGCTGGACGCCCAGAGGATGAGGCTCTACAGGTTCTTAAAACGCTCTGCGACGCGCTGAGCAGCTTCAAGACTCTCACGCGCATCGATTTGAGTGACAATGCCTTAGGAGAAAAGGGCGTGCGTGCCTGCTTCGGACTATTGCAGAACCAGGAGCAGTTGCAGCATATGTTCTTCTGCAATAATGGGATCTCCGCTGCTGCTGCGGAGGTTATTGCTCAAGAAGTTCTGCTTTTTCGAGGACTTGACACTCCTACAAAGCTTGACACGTTCCACTTTTACAACAATATGAGTGGTGATGGTGGTGCAATTGCATTGGCTAAGCTACTGCCACTATCTCCTGGGCTGAAGGACTTGAGGTTCTCAGCTACACGTGCACAAAGAGAGGGGAGTTTGACGTTTGCCAAGGCTTTGGCATCACTGAGGAAGCTCGAGAAACTGGATCTGAGTGATAACACTTTTAAAGCTCAGGGAGGAGAAGCTATTGCTGCTGCAGTGAAGAACATGCCGAATTTGACGGAGATTAACCTCCGTGATGCTGCTATTGAGGATGAAGGCTTGATGGCTATTGCTGACGCGCTCCGTGAAGGCAACGCTGCCAAGGGACTCACAGCTTTTGATGTTTCGGGTAACGATCTGACGGCTGAGAGTATTCCGGCACTGGGACAGATGTTGCGTGCGAGCGGAGCTCTGCGTGTGTTGCAAGTGGAGGAGAACGAGATCGGGTCGAAGGGTGCTAAGGCGATTGCCAAGGCTCTTGACGTTGGGTCCCCTGCATTGGAGAAGGTGGTGGCTAATGTGAACGAAATCGGAGCTTCAGGTGCATTGGCACTTGTTAAGGCTGTTGTGGATAAGAAGGTTTTCGTGAAGCTGGACATTGATGGCAACCAGATCTCGGCGGACGGTGTTGCAAGCATCCAGTCGCTGTTGGAGCGCAAGAACAAGGGCAACATTTTGGGCTCACTGGAGGACAACGACGAGGATGAAGAAGAGGAGGAAGACGAGGAGGAGGAAGAGAATTCTACTTCCGTAGAGGACGTCACTGTCATGCTTAACAAGGTGACTATTTCATCAGATGCAAGCTTTGAGTTCGAGAACAAGAGCCGTGAAGTCGTTGACGCTGCTCGTGCCCAGCAACTTCTGGAGGCTGCTGGTATCGAGATGGGAGAGCGTTCACCGCTCCACTTTAAGTCTATTTCTCTACGTGGTAAGAGCTATACTGACTCAGGTGCGAAAATCATCGCGGACTCCTTCTTGGCACGTCTACAGAGTGATCTGAAGGTTGTGGATTTGGCTGACGTGATCGCCGGTCGTCCTGAAGATGAAGCTCTTCGTGTTCTGTCCGTTATGAGTCACGCGCTTCGCGGTCATGTTCTGGATGAGATCGATTTGAGTGATAACGCGCTTGGTGAGAAGGGAGTTCGTGCCTGCTTCGACCTGCTTATCCCCCAGCCGACGCTGCGTCGCCTGTTGTTCTGCAACAATGGCATCTCGGCCGCTGCTGCCGGTGTGATCGCGCAGGAGATCGTGCTGCAGAACGGCAAGGATGCCCAATCGACGTTGGAAGAGTTCCACTTCTACAACAATATGAGCGGCCACGACGGCTGTGTGGCAGTGGCCAACGTACTCGCTCAGTGCAAGAAGTTGACGCTGCTGCGCTACGCTAGTGCACGTGCTGGCCCCGAAGCAAGTGAGGAAATGGCGCGTAGTGTGAACACCCACCTGCGCGACCTAAAGTCTCTGGACCTCAGTGACTGCTCATTTGAAGATGCTGGCGCCGATCAACTAGCAGAAGCGATCAGCAAGCAGCCGAAGCTGCAGTTCCTCAAGCTGCGCGATGCTTCGCTGTGTGCTGAAGGTGCTGAGAAGGTGATGAAAGCATTGGCAAGCAGCAAGATCCAGCTGGTGGAGCTTGATCTGTCGGGCAATGAGCTCGCAGATGAAGGGATCTCCGCGATCGCCCCTTTGCTCAAGTCCCAGTCACAGTTGAAGGTCCTGCGCCTCGACGAGAATGAGATCACGTCTGACGGTTTGAAGGAGTTTGTAGCTGCTTTGGATGCCAACAGCCTTCCAGCGCTCGAGGAGATATCACTCTGCGGCAATGAGATCACGGCCAAGGGTGCTATTGCTGTTGTGGACACTTTTGTGCCTACTAAGTCAGTTCTCAAGCGTTTGGAGCTGGACACCAACATGATCTCCGACAAGGGTGTGGTACACATCAAGGCTTCGCTAACTAAGCAAGGCAAGTCCAGCATCCTTGGTTCGCTTGAGGAGAACGATGGTGATGAAGAGAGCGATGAGGAGTAGAAAGATTGTCAATGATACGCTAAGATAACTGTGCATCTTGGATTTTGAGCATTGCACAAATGTTTCCCCATGTCGTTTTAGCGTTGGCCAATTTCAGTCATCGTCGTCATCACCAATAATGCTCTTCTTCTCTGAGAATTTCACAGACGGAGACACAAGAGGGCCCTGCAAATAGAAGAAGTACTTTTGGTATGCCAGAACCGAAGGCTCTGCTGGTTCTGTCGGCATCTCAGTAGCAGTATCATTCTCCGGTTGGACATCGTTTTCCGTTTGTTGCTTCCTCTGCGTCTGTTCTTCTGTCTTGACAAGAGTTCGACCAGGGAAAAACTCGCCTCTGGTCAGCGCAACTCGTTCCTCTTCCTGAAGTGACCCCACTCGTTAGTTTACATACTTTGAATATTATCCACATCGTACCATGAGCTGCTGATGAACAGTGAACCACGGCGGAAGCTGTTGTGGTAGCGTAACCAAGTCCACATCGAACAGCTCAATGAATTGCTCGTTCTCGAACCGCGTCTTCACGCTGCCTGCAATGTTACGATACTACAAAGTTTCATTCATCGTTCGTACAGCCAACAGCCACATTAACACCCTTTCACCTTATCAATAGTCGATGTCAAGCTCCAATTTTGCAGACGCCGCAGGCAACCGATCATCGTGCCTGCAAAGTGAACACCAGTCCTGCAGGCGACAAAAAAATACACTGAGAACCCCCCCCACCAAGTCTGTTTCTTTGCTATTCTCCTTCCATACTTGCACATGACCAAAATGGGGTGACGTCTCTGGTCCAAGATGCACTCAATGGCTTCTTTCGCCATCCCCTCCGAGATTCCTTTCCATTGAGATGACGCTGTCCGGTACTTCATACCTAAATGGATCTGCTCACAAAACAACTACTCAGATATAATTGCATACACTAATAGCAGACTGTACGCACCACATTAATGTCCTTCTCGGTGAAAAACGCAGCCAGATCGCGTGAGAGGTCGTCGTACGAGAGATACACCACTGTGTTAAGCTGCAGCGTGGCCAGGAAAGAGAACGAAGAAGCGTCGCATTTGTTGGAGCGGTACACCTGGTCCTCTACGATCTCGAAGAACAGCGGAGGGTTCATGGACGGCAACGTATTCACCATCACAGGCGCCGGCGGAGCAGCACCTGAAGCCACATCTGTGCTGGTGTCTGTCATTGTGAATTGTGTACGATACACAACAATAATTGTCATCGTATTACTGTCCAAATTCGATCAGAGCGTTCTGCATGGCTTGCATTGCGTTCCGCAGTTTCTCACCTATACCGGACATGATAGCGTCCTCCACTAGTCAAATCTGTTGGCAACACCGAAGTGGGGTCTGTGGCCTTCGCTTGTAGTTCATAACGAGTTCGAACCACACACGAGTGTAGTGGATCTGACTGCGTCGGTGTGATAACCGTCCAGGTTCTGTCTTCAAACTGCACCCCTCCAGTAGGGAGGAACCACATTGATGAACCAACCACTACGAGACGATCGGACTCATTGTACCGACGATAAATCACTACCCCGTTGACGATCCGTGAGCTTTCCCGAGACATCGCAACGCAATTCATTTCACGTGAGTGAGGGTTCGTTTTACGGATCTGTTAAACGCAATAAGAGTATTAGAGATAGAGTCCACGAACGCCAACAACTTGGATAACAGAACGTACAGAGAAAAAGGCTGAATCGACATCGCTGCTTACGAAGCTCCATAGAAGGTCTGCAGCACTCTGCATCGAGCACGCCAACGGTGTCACGGTGTACGACTTGTTGCCGAGTCAAGTCGGCATGGAGAGCGATCGACCGCAGGTTTCAGCTGGAGGACAAATTCACGACCCTAGTAGCACAGCCACGTCAGCTCCAAATACTACAAAGTGATGTAAACTTGTGGCACAATCTTGCAGGGCCTTCTGAGGTTATGTGAGTGCCAAGTTCCAGTGTTCTCAGGCCACGCTACGGTACTTCTGTCGTGCGAGATTGCCACGAATATTTTTCGGCGTGTTGTGTTGATAGCAAGGAATCCTAAACATCAAGCATCCAATTCATCGGAGAAGTGTTGTGTCCGTTACCCACTAAAATGTACATGGTTCAGGACTCCTGAATCAGGAGGGCGGAGACTATGCGCATGGCGAGTCTGTCCAAGGCAGGAAATTGAAGTTGATTATTCCTGGTTGCTACTACTTGGCTTGACTATTGAAGGTTTGAATGGGATATTGAATAGTAAGTCCCAAAGGTTACGCGTAAACGTAATCCATACCATACACTTGTAATTCTCTCAGAAGCAGGTGTGTTGTAGACCACAGATACACAAGGAAGACAAGTACTGAGCAGCGCAAAGGCCACTCGGAGGAGGTTCTCGTGTATTGTTGCTTTTCTTCAACTGAGCTCCAACCTACAAGCTCGGCTTCTTTCCTACCTCCTTTCTCACATTGCAGTCCCAGTCCTTTTCTCATATTCCAACCTAAGTATCCAACCGTGACAACCAGTAATTACAACTGCCCACCTGCTGGTGACACGCTGGAACTTATTGCAACCCTTGTTCAAAATCCTTTCGAGAGATCAGACCCATACTCTCTCTGTGTTGCTCGAACTTCACACGAGGCAACGGTTTTGTAAACGCGTCAGCGACGTTATCAACTCCCGCAATTCGATTGACAGTGATCTGCTTCAATTCCACACGTTCTCGGACAAAATGATGACGCACATCAATGTGTTTCGTCCTGCTGTGAAACTCGGGGTTGTTCGCCAATTTACGAGCACTTTCATTGTCCACAAAGATCTCTGAAGGTTGGTTTTGCTTCATTTTCAGCTCCTTCAACATTTGCCGGAGGTGGACGACTTCTTGAACTAGCAGGCTTAACGCCATATACTCTGCTTCCGTAGTGTTTAAGGCAATAGTACGTTCTGTCTGACTTGACCAAGAAATCGTACTGCCACACAGTTGAGTAAGATATCCAGCGATAGACTTCCGATCATCAACTCTATTTGCGAAGTCAGCATCTGCGAAGGCTTTGAGGTTGTCATCCAAATCACTTTCACTCCATTCAGCACCTCCTAGCACTAATCCCCAGTCCATTGTCTCTTTGATATAGCGCAGAGCACGTTTAGCCACACGCCAGTGCAAAATACCAGGGTTGTTCAAGAATTGACTGCATTCTCGTACCACGTACGCCAAATCCGGACGAGTTCCAAGCATCAGATACATTAAACTACCGATCACAGAACGATACGGCTTGTCCTCCATCAATTGTTTTTCTTCACGAGTCGTCGGGCACATTACTTTTGACAACTTCAACTCTGGACTACACGGCACCTTACATCCATTGCAATTTTCCATGTCAAAGCGGCGTAGCACCTTCTCCGCGTACTGCCGTTGACTTATGAAAACTGTTCTCTCACTCCGATTGCGTGTAATTTCCCAACCAAGGATGTAGTGTATTGGTCCAAGATCTTTCATCTCAAAACTGCGGTGAAGTGTTGCTTTCATCTGCTTCATGATGCCTTTGTTAGGCGCGAACAATATCAAATCATCCACGTAGATATAAATGAACACTAGCCATCCATCTATCACTTTCACAGCAACGCATGCTTCACAATTCATCAGCGTGTATCCTTCACGTTCCAGATGATCTTTCAGGAGTCGAAACCATACTCTAGGAGCTTGCTTTAAGCCGTAAAGACTTTTTAGTAGAAGACAGACAAAGTCCTCTTTTCCTTCTTCAACGTACCCCTCGGGTTGCTCCATGAATACTTCTACGTCAATGTCACCATTCAAGAAAGCTGTGGTCACGTACATTTGGTCTATCTCATAGTCCCAAATGGCTGCAAGAGTCAACAACATTCGCAATGTTTCCAAGCGCACCACAGGCGAGTACACCTCGAAATAGTCAACTCCATAAATCTGCAGGAATTCTTTTGTGACCAGCCTAGCTTTGAATCTCTCGATCTCATCATTAGCAAGATACTTGACACGAAAAACCCATCGATTACTGAGCACTTTCATGCCTTTCTTTCGACGAACTAACTTCCACGTGCCATTCTTCATCAGAGCATTGTACTCAGCATCAGCAGCTTTGCGCCATACTTCAGCATATTCGTCATTCATTGCTTCTTGATATGACGTTGGTTCTACCAAGACACTGGAAGACAAACAGCAAAAGTCCTCCCACCAGTCTAGTGCCTTCTCCTTTGCTATTTCCAACTGCATTTCATCACGCAATTTTTCCCACTTTGAGCCACTACTTTTCTCCTCCACTGAATCACGATAAGCAAGATGAATGGTATCTCCCAACCACTTAGGAGGCTTCGACACTCTGCCGCTCCTCGTCTTCACGGGATGATAATCTCTACAGCCAGTCTTTTGTGCCCTATTGCATGGTGCAACTTTGTTACTTGAGGCTGTTAGGCGCTCTTTCTCCAAGTCACTTCCAGCACTGGCACTGGTGCTCTTCAAGCCATCAGACTTCGACCGACTACTCTCCTCATTCACCTCATTTTCATCATCTTGCTCTGCAGCCGGTGTCATACACCGCCCACCATATCGTGTTGCAGCCGGTGTCACACACCGCCCACTGCGCTCCTTCTTCTTGGCTCGTTTTCTCTTTTTCGCAGTTGGAGTCTGCTCTGCATCACTGTCATCACTGCTACTTTCTCGACTTCGCTTTTTACGACAAACAGCCCCACCAAAGCGATGCCGATGCAATTCAGGATCAGCCCCGCCAGTTCTGCACTCCACATCACCATTTTCATTCTCATGTGCATCTTTTAGTAGTGACGGAATATGGTTCATCTCATCTGCATCAACATTTAGATATTGAGATGTCGACGCACTTGTGGATCGGGCTCTGTCAGATCCCAGCAGAATGCGACCAGGCCTATCTTCGTAGAAGACAAGCGTGTGACTGTAGAAAGCTTTGTTCGTCTTACTATCTAGCAGTCGATATCCTCTTCGTTCCCGTGAATATCCCACGAAAACTGCTTCTCTGGCTCTGGCATTCAGCTTCTTACGTTCAACTTTATCAATGTATGCCAAGACTGCGCATCCAAATGTCCGAAGTCTGGTATAGGTAGGCGTCTCACGAAACCACACTGCTACGGCACTGCCATCGATCTTGTTGTGTTCGGAACGATGTTCACACAATACGCCGCTGTATTAGCAGCTTCGGCCCACAACTCCTCAGGTAATTCAAAGTGAACCAACAAACATCTCATTCGCTCCGAAACCGTACGAATCATACGCTCTGCAACTCCGTTTTGCTCCGGAGTATGCTTCACCGTGAGAGAACACTCCATTCCATAGTTCCTCTTACATGTATCACCAAGAGCTGTCAACTCACGGGCATTATCACATCGAAGTTTCTTCATCCGCACTTTCAATTGCGTCTTCACATGTTCATAATATAGTGTGAACTTCTCACAAACTTCAGACCGGTTTTTCATGAGAAAAAGTGTTGTGTATCGGCTTACTTCATCCACAAACACGATAAAATAGCGACTTCCAGAGTATGACTCAACTGAATATGGACCCCAGACGTCCGTGTGCACATATTCACCGACAAGCCAGTCACGTTTTGGAGGGCCGACTGAATGGAAAGACTTTCTTACCATTTTTCCTTTTATACAGGAGTCACAAGAAAATGAACCATCAACTCTTAGGTCCATGTCTGGAATTGGCCAGTCTCCATGCCGAAATAAAGTGTTGAAAACATTCCTTCCCGGATGTCCAAGTCTTGTATGCCATCGTTTAATCTCTTCACTTTCGTTAGCCGCAACTAACATGACAGCATCTTCTGGATTCTCCAACTTCACTTGATAAAGACTCGTCTCATCCACATACGCGTAAGCACTGCCACGTTGAAATTTTAGTTCAGCAAATTCGTATTCATCAAAATGGACCTTCAGTTTTTCCTCAAGCGATAACGTAGGATCATTTTGTCGCCGTACTGAAAACAGACTGCACTGAAGTTCAGGTACATATCGTACTCCCTGTAGCACGACAGTGCGTCGTCCGTTAGTAGTCTGAATTTCCTTTTTCACCGTGCCAACCCCAACAACATTTAGCCAGTTTTCACCTCCAACTCGCACCAACGCACTCATTTCTGTGAAAGACACGAAGTCAATCTTCTGGTTTGTCATATGGCAAGTAGCACCAGAATCCAAATACCAACGACCATGCGCTAGCTTTTGGATGCGGGAGGGTTGTTTCACCAGCGCCGAAATGATATAGGCATCTTCTTCACTATCCTCGGCAGCATAGTTATTATATTTCCTTTTTCCGGACTTCTTTCCTTCTGCATTCCCACTAGTCTTTGTCTGCTTGGGAGCTGGCTCACTGCTCTCACTTGGTGGACGTTTACCCAAGTACGGACAATCACGAACTTGATGTCCTTGTTCTTCACAGTGAAAACATGATCCACGACCACGTCCTTGATTTCTTCCTCTTCCTGCACCTCGACCACCTCGGCCACCTCTTCCGCGACCGCGTCCTTGATTTCCACCATCACGGCCACCACGACCTCCGCGACCTCGACCGCGACCACGACCTCGGCCTCGACCTCGGCCCGATCTGCCACCATACAGCGCCTGTTCTTCCGACTTTCCATCCAACTTCCGCCCTTGCCGTCGATCGTATGCCATCTCGAGCGCATGTTCCAGTTGTTCATAATTGGGAGGATCGTTAACTTTTGTAGGCACATGACTTGCCAGGAACGTCTCAACCACATTATCGTAAGATTCAGGTAGTGTACTGATCAGAATTGCGGGCATTAAGTATTCATCTAGTGGCACGCCAAGCAACGCAATCCGATCCAAAATTCGACGAACTTCTCCCAAGTGATCAGCAACGTTTCCATTTTCTTCAAGGCGAAGTGATCTCAGCTTCGTAACCTCCGATGCGTACTTAAAATACGTCTTGCCAACGTAGCGCTGTTTCATTCTCTCCACTACACGAAATGGCGATGGTTCAAATTTCACAGTCTTCATTATCTTATCCGTCATTCCGTCGTAAAGCATTTCCTTGGCACGAGCAGCCTCCTTCTCCCAGGTATCATGTTCATTCTGCTTCGCCTCCTCTGGTTCGTCAATCTCCTTCGTGCAGTATTTCCACAGGTTCTTACGCTCCAACTTGAGCTTCATCCTCTCGAGCCACACTTCAAAATTCTCGCCATCGAAAGGTGGGTGGGCGGCCTTCTTCTCCTCTGCTTTCTCTTGTTTCTTGTCCTCACTCATGGTCTGTATATCTGAAGGTCTAGCAGCACGAGTTTGGGCTCATAACCACTTGTAATTCTCTCAGAAGCAGGTGTGTTGTAGACCACAGATACACAAGGAAGACAAGTACTGAGCAGCGCAAAGGCCACTCGGAGGAGGTTCTCGTGTATTGTTGCTTTTCTTTAACTGAGCTCCAACCTACAAGCTCGGCTTCTTTCCTACCTCCTTTCTCACATTGCAGTCCCAGTCCTTTTCTCATATTCCAACCTAAGTATCCAACCGTGACAACCAGTAATTACAACTATGCGCATGGCGAGTCTGTCCAAGGCAGGAAATTGAAGTTGATTATTCCTGGTTGCTACTACTTGGCTTGACTATTGAAGGTTTGTGTAACGGGGTTACATTGAAGAGTGACTTTAGTCACTCTTCCGAAGTGGATACATTTGGTGTGTCACACATCATGGTGACACGTGGCAGGTGGCTCCGCAGCCACCTATCACCTTCTATATAGGTTACACTATAGATATCTTTTAGTTTGTATTGCAGGCCAAGCTAACAAGTATCTATAATATATTCAGTCTTAAATCTACCTAATCTTTAGTTAGTCTCCCCAAGTCTTTGGGGACCGAGTGAACTGCCGTTCACTAGGAGTTTGTATACTCCAAGCCTTCCTCTGTGTGAAGTGCTGTGTGACCCCCGTCACACTTGGTAGCACTCGTAGTCAATCCTACGCCTACGCGGGTAGATTGATTACCTGAATCCTCTGTGGCCAGAAGTAGTTGGCCATCATGGATCGAAGTGAGTTTCCTCACTTGACCGACTCTCAGTTTGAGTCGGTCCGGAAGATGGCGGGCATCTTTGGGATGGATGCCTTCCGAAGCTTGGCGGCGGCGACGCCGGCCGAGCAGGTCGAACGCGTGGCGGCGTTCGACATGTACGAACGTGGGCTCATTGAGCACGTTCGAGGAACCTTTGAGGCTCCTGTTGTTGAACCGAGGCCGGTTCAACCCAAGCCTTTAAGACTCAAGGTTCTTCCCTATGAAGGGAAAGAAGGTGAAAACCTTCACTTCTGGATCCGAGAAGTTGAGCTCGCCATGGAGGCGGCTCTCATCTCGGTGGAGCGACTTCGGGTCGCTTTCGCGCTGTCTAACCTCGGGGGTCGAGCGAAGACATGGGCGTACACGCGCGAAGCGTCGTCGCCTGGATGTTTTACATCCTGGGCCCAGCTGTGCGAACAGCTTCGGGCCGCATTCCTCCCGGCGAACTATGAGTATCGCCAGCGGTCACGCTTCCTAGCCTGCAAGCAAGGGAAACGTGACCTGCACGAGTACATCCAAGAGATGCGCGTTCTCGCGGCATCTCTGGTAGGGAACCCCCTACCTGAACACATCCAAGTAACTGTGTTCATGGACGGCTTAAGAGTAAGCCCGGCCCGCACGCAACTGTTCCGCGTGCAGGTCAACACGATGGAGGAGGCGATTCAAGTCGCGCTCCAGGAGGAGTACAGCCATACACAGGCTCAGACTCCTGCCTCTGCGTGGCAAGGTCACAGCGGGCCGACGACGGCGTCGGCCAGTGCTCCTGGGAATGGAGCAGGTTCGGGACCAGCCCCTATGGACTTGGGGCTCGCCGAGCAGAAACGCATCCGCTGTTTCGAGTGCGGGCGTTTCGGACACTTCGCACGTGTCTGCCCCTCTGGGGGGCAATGGAAGAGGTCTTCCAAGCCTCAAGGCTCTAAGGGCCGCTGGAAGAAGCCGGCGCCCAAGAGTCAGGGGAACTCCGGGGACCAGTAGGGGCGGGGCGCCCTACTGGGGAAACACTAAGTCCCCATGCGGGTGGTGCGGGAGGCACACGCAGTGGAGACTTAGCCCCAGAGAGTCTTGGGACTCTCAAAGCGGAGAAGGGCAGCGGTGGGCTGCTGGTGGTACACGCGAGTGTACGGGGGTTTAACAACCCCTTTAGAGTCTTGATAGACTCTGGGGCGAGCAAGAACTTTGCTCGCCGACAAACTGTCGCAAGGAATCGCGGCAAGTTTGAGGACGCTCTACGTGAGAGCGAGGGAAGTGGGCTAGTCGCCGACTAGCCGATGGTACGGTGGTGGAAGTACCAAAGGTCCAGGTGGACCTGGCTGTGAAGTTTGAGGACTTCGACAGCGTGGAGTCGTTCATTGTCCTCGAGATGGACAAGTACGACTTGATCCTAGGGATGCCGTGGCTTGAGAAGCACGAGCCCTGGATCGATTGGCGCGGCAAAGCCATTGGGGCTAGCCGGCCTGCAGTCTCTGACAGAGCTTTGGTGAGTCATGTTCCCACCTCTGTCAGGACTAAGGGCGTTCGCTGGAACCGCCAGGACGCGGCAGCGTCCGAGGAGTATTTGGGGGCTGGTGTAGTCGGTGCTACATCGCCCCACACGAGAAGTGATCGTGGGCCATGGATGGCCGGGGCAACGGGCGGAGGCCCTTGCCCTACGTGCGGGTCTGCAACGATAGCAGGGTCCACGCACGAAGTCGCAGCGACGTACAGGCTGCGACTGTGGTAGTGCCCGAGAGTACTAACCAGGTGGGTAACTTAGGTCCACAAGCGGATGCAAGAGTTCCGCAGGAAGCCAAGATGGCTCGCGATGTCGAAGTAGTGGCATCGCCAGGCGTACGAGAAGTAGTTCGACGCCAGGTCGCTCAGACCATAACTGATGCGGGTAACATGGTTCCGCATGGAGCCACGAGGGCTCGTGATGCCGAAGTAGTGGCATCACCAGGCGTGAGAGAAGTAGTTCCACGCAAGGTCGCTCAGACCATAACTGATCAGGAAGACACCAAGGGTGCTTCCGATGCGGGTAACGCAGTTCCGCACGGAGCCATGAGGGCTCGTGATGCTATCGTAGTGGCATCACCGGGCGTGGGTAAGTTAACCCCACGCCATGGTCGTAAGCCTGGGTTGGTAGAATACCATCCCGAAGAAGTCCACGAGGACTTAAGACAGGAGCTAAAGGCTCCTAGGTCACAGCCGGTCGAAGAATGCTATCACATCTTCGACGGCGTGACCGGGCATCGCGTGAAGGCGGGGGCCATCGAGTTGGCACCCCTGCCTGAGGTATCAGAGCTATTGAACCTCGAGGAAGTCGCGATGGAGGACTTCCTGGCCGAGTTGAAGGCCGGGGAGATATCGGAGATGGTTCTCCTTAGGCCGGAGCCCACTCCAGAGGAGTTGAACTCCTCCTCAGTGATGGACGAAGACGTCCTGGAGGAGTTCCGGAAGCAGCGTGCGTCGCGCACGGGCTCCGAGATTCTGAAGAATCCGAAGGATCCGTTGTATCCTTTAGTGAAGGAGTTTGAGGACGTAGTGTCTAAGGACCCACCCTCAAAGCTCCCACCAGACCGAGGGATCAGGCACGAGATTGATCTCGTGCTAGGCACAAAGTATTGTGTCACGCGTCAATGGCCCCTGCCCCGAGAGCAGAGCGACGTCATTGACGCGTTCTTCGCCGCTAAGGCGAAAGCGGGAATGGTGCGGGAATCGAAGTCCCCGCACTCGACGCCAACCCTCTGCGTTCGCAAGCCGAACGGGAAGTGGCGTCTGGTTCATGCTTACAATAAGCTGAACAGCGCGACTGTGCCAGCACAGACGCCGATCCCTCGCAAGGATGTGTTATTGAACAACATGGCCGTCTGCACGCTGTATAGCGCGCTGGATCTGGTGGATGGATATTACCAGATCCTGATGCGGGAGTGTGATATCCCGCTCACGGCCGTGAGCACGCCGAGCGGTATGCTCTGGGACTGGCTGGTAATGCCACAAGGTCTATCCAACGCACCAGCGACCTTCAATCGCTTGGTCACACAGTTGTTTAGACCTTTGCGTGCGTTCACGCAGACGTACTTTGACGATATATTCGTCCATAGCCGTGCCGAGGGAGGCAAGACGGCTATAGAGGTGCGTCGAGAGCACCTCCGTCGAGTGTTTGAGGTCATGAGAGCTAACAAGCTCTATGTCAACATCGACAAGTGCGTCTTCGCAGCTGAGGAGATTAAGGTCCTCGGCTGCTTCGTCAGCAGCGTCGGGGTCCGAGCGGATCCTGACAAGGTCAAAGCCATTGCGGCATGGCCTGTTCCTCGGTCACAGAAGGACCTGAGGAAGTGGTTGGGCTTAGCCAACTACTTGCACAAGTACAGTGCTGGCTATGCGGGACTCGCAAAGCCTTTGTCGGACCTTCTGAAGAAGGAGGCCGAGTGGTGCTGGGAGCGCCAGCACCCGGATGCTGACAGCATCAAGGCGAGCTTGCAATGCGCGCCCGTCCTGGCGTTGCCGGACGATGCCAAGTCGTTTAGCGTTGTCTGTGACGCTTCCGACTATGCAATTGGCTGTGCGCTATTGCAACAGGACGATGAGGGACGGGATAGGGTGATCTCGTTCCAGTCCAGGCAGCTGAAGGCTGCCGAACGGAATTATCCCGTTCACGACAAGGAACTCTTGTCGATGAAGTATGCCCTTGTCAAGTTCAGGGTGCATCTTCTGGGCTCAAGGCCCTTTGTGGTCTATACGGACCACGCGTCCTTGCGGACAGCCATCCATACGCCGCACTTATCGCAGCGGATGGCGCGTTGGCTGTCATTCTTCGCGGAGTATAACTTCCGCGTTGAATACAAGCCTGGCAAGCTCAACACGCTTGCCGACGCTTTGTCGCGCAGGCCCGACTATGAGTTCGCTCATATTAGTCGGGTCACGACGGATCTTTACGATCGAATACGCTTGGCGTATCGGGACGATGACACCCTCGCCCCTATTGTGCGGTATTTGTCCGCTGGCATGGATGCCAAGGTCGAATGGCTTACGCCTCGACAGCGGGCACGGCTCCACCGCTATGAGTGGGCCGATGGCCTGCTCCACTATCGGGTGGAGCCCGGGGATCCTCCGCGGGTCGTTGTTCCAAACGACGAGGATCTGAAGTATGATATACTTCACGAGGCACACGATGTGCCTTCGAGTGGCCACTTGGGCCGAGAGAAGACCTATCACGGGGTCTCTCAGATGTTTTGGTGGGCCCACATGTACAAGTGGGTGGCCAAGTACATCAAGACATGTGAAACATGTCAGCGCGTGAAGCCTGCGGGGAACGCGTCGGCTCCGCTGCAGAGCCTGCCAGTCCCTCTGGACTGCTGGAAGTCGATGAGTCTCGACTTTGTCTTCGGCCTTCCGGCCGATGACCAGAAGAACACCGGCATTGTGGTGTTTGTATGCCGGTTGAGCAAGATGGTGCATCTTGCTCCGGTCTCTGAGACCATTACCGGGGAACAAACTGCGAAGTTGTTCCTTGATAGCGTATTCCGCTATCACGGGTTGCCTGAGACTGTTGTCTCTGACCGCGACCCGCGGTTTACCGCTGCGTTTTGGAAAACGCTGTTCCAATTGCTTGGAACACGGTTGACGATGTCAACGGCGGACCATCCGCAGACCGATGGTCAGACTGAGCGCGTCAACCGAGTGATTGAGGACGTGCTGTGCAGTGTTTGCGCTGAGGCGCCGAGCTCTTGGTCAGCGCAGCTGCCTATGGTTGAGTTTGCACTCAACAACGCGGTTCACGCGTCAACGGGGTTCACGCCGTTCTACTTGAACGGGCTTCGGAACCCCCTGGTGCCGCTCACACTTGGTGGGGGCACCGCGGCTTCGAGAGTAAGTGGGGGAGAGGCTCGGAAAGAGCTTTCCTCCCAGGTTTCCGGTGTGGAACCAGCCGCGTTGCGGAAGAAGTTGTCGACATTTGTCGGCAACAGGCTGAATGTGATCAGCCGGGTGCGAGATGCAATGGCACTCGCACAGGATAAACAGAAGGAGTACTCAGACCAACATGGAAGAGGAAACTTAAACGTGTTTAATGTGGGGGACTTAGTGCTACTCGACACTAGGAACCTACCTCTTAACACTGTTAGCTCCACGGTGAGCAACAAGTTAAAGCATCGCTTCATTGGACCCTTCAAGGTCCTGAGTAGGCACGGCGCTGCCTACACGATCGACTTGCCTAAGTCGATGACGACCCACCCGACGTTTTATGTGGGTCGTCTGAAGCGGTACCATGACCCTCAGGGTCATGCGGCCCCTCAAGAGGTTGAAGGCGGCCGCGAGGAGGAGAGTGAACCTCCTCGACGCGAGGTTGAGCGTCAGGCGCAGAGCGCCCCAGGTAATAGGGAGTTTGGTGACTCCCAGGGGCGAAGCCGTACCCCGGTGGAAGGTACGAGCGGTGTGGATACACCGAGGGGCCAAAGGAGTAGGCCCCTAGGCGAGAGTCGAACGACGACTGGGAGTACGCGTACGGTTGCGACTCCCGGCGAGACATCGTCGCCTGAAGGTCGTAGACCTCTTGACGAAGAGAGTCAAGTGCCCGCGAAGGGGCACTACGGTCTACGACCATGAAGATCCTGCATCGCGAGACGCAGGTCTTCCAACTGGCGCAAGACACCAGGCAGGTCGGCTGCAGGGGCAGCTTGGCCGCCATGCTCAAGACCAAGAGCACCCTCAAGCGCAAGGACACGCGCTCGGAGGAGACGGATCTCCTCCTGTTGCTCAGCAACAAGTTGGTCAAGAGGCCCAGTCGAAGGCCTCTGAGTCCCCAACGTCGGGGACGGCTCGAAAGAGCAGTCGAGCGAGGCCTCCTCCGGCTTTGCTTGACCGGAACGGAGAACGCCACTACCATGTGGAGCGGGTTCTCCAGGAGCGGCGTCGCGGTGGGAAGCGCCAGCTCCAAGTGAAGTGGCGCGGGTACCCTGCGTCGCAGAGTACCTGGGAGCCGATTGAGCGGCTCCAGGTTGACTGCCCAAAGGCTGTCGCGTGCTGGGAAGAGGCACGTCGGCAGCCTCGTAAGTAGTCCGCGGCTTCTTAGCCGCTGAACGGGGTTGGAACACAGGTATATGTGTTCCATACCCGCGCTCATTGTGAGCGCTGGACTGAGACTCAGTTCTCAGTCGCTCCATCTGATGATGGAGCTGACGTTTGCCTACGAGGTGGGCAAACTGGACACGAAGGTCCCGGAGGCGGAGGATATCCTCCAGGTGATCTTCGTCACGGAGTTTGTTGTACTCCTGGGTTGACTTGACTGTCAACCGGACCCATTGCCAAAAGAGGTCCTCAGCGTCGATCCACGACGCAGTGTTCTCTGGGAGAACCCATGGGTAACCCCATGTGGGCTTGAGACCACCCTTAGTCTCAGGCTTCTTGCGAAGCGAGGTGAATTCCTTGAGAGGAATTCGGTGCTGTGCTAGAAGCACGCACCTGGCAACAGAGAGGTTGCCTTGAAAGAGAGGTTCTTTCTGAACCAAGGCCCGCTCATAGGCGCCTTTGGAGGTATGACTCCCTATGAGAGGACGTGGGTCCTGGAGCTGCTCGAGATACGCAGCAGCTCCCGAGCCTTGATCGGGCGGGTAGTAGCCCCGCTGGTGGGCAGAGTCCTCATCGTGTTGATGAGACTCACGTGCGACCGTTGGTGCGGTGCGCATTGGCTGTTGAGCAGCCTGAAAGAGCTCTTGCTGCTCATCGAGATCGTTAGTGATCTCTTGGGGCTCGCGGATGAGCCCCTCCTCCTCATCGGCGTCATCGCCGACGTCGTCGGGGCCGAAGATCTCTTCGAGCTCCCTTCTCCTTGTCCTGTCTTGACAAGGAGACTGTGAAGCATGACGCTTCTTGGAGTTGGTGCTGGGCACCTTCTCCTCTGCCAGAATGGCCCGGGCGCGTTCGCGCCCTTCAGCAAGTGTCAGATGTCTGACAGGTGGTGGCGTAGTGTCGCCACCACGGCCGCTGGTGTTGTCGGGAGACTTGGACGCGGTGTCCTTGTCTCCATGGTGCTCCTCCGTGGTCGGAGCACCCGCCGCAGGCTTGCCCTCGGCGTCGCCGTTGTCGCTCTCGTCGCCCGAGTAGCTGACAAGAGTCGTTTCCTGTTCGGAAGGACTCCAGGAACCGGGACTATGGTCCCTATACTCGAACCGAGGATTCGGTCGAGTATCAGGCGGTAGGGACGGAGACCTACTGCGCCTTTGGCTAGGGCTAGCCGTCGCAGCAGTGCTGCTGGGTGAGCTAAGAGCCCTGGAGGCCACATCGGTGGCCTCATGAAGTGCCGAAGCCTTGCCGCGAGGCTTGGCTGGCTTGGAAGTTGGCTTTGCAGCCTTCTTCCGTGAAGACGCTTGCGCGTCTGGGTTTGCACCCTTTGCAGACATGTTGCTGGGCTTCCAAGGAAGCTTGGTACGCGTTGGCAGTGCGCCCTGTGCTCTGTGAGAGCAGAAGCCGCAGCGATAAGAGCTGGCGGCAGGTCGATCGATTTCGAAGAAATGTGAAAGGGATTTTCTCTCTTCTCTGATTGGACGAGAGTCGAATCTAAGTGGGGGAGGATGTAACGGGGTTACATTGAAGAGTGACTTTAGTCACTCTTCCGAAGTGGATTTGGTGTGTCACACATCATGGTGACACGTGGCAGGTGGCTCCGCAGCCACCTATCACCTTCTATATAGGTTACACTATAGATATCTTTTAGTTTGTATTGCAGGCCAAGCTAACAAGTATCTATAATATATTCAGTCTTAAATCTACCTAATCTTTAGTTAGTCTCCCCAAGTCTTTGGGGACCGAGTGAACTGCCGTTCACTAGGAGTTTGTATACTCCAAGCCTTCCTCTGTGTGAAGTGCTGTGTGACCCCCGTCACAGTTTGAATGGGATATTGAATTTTCGCTAGTAAGTCCCAAAGGTTACGCGTAAACGTAATCCATACCATACCAAGTCCTCGGAGGGACTCGAACGCCTGCCAAGTGCGTAGCTTTGTGGTGCGTACACCAGTGGACCACCAGGAGGCCCTCTGTCCACTAGGCAGTGTCCAGCAACACTCTGGTAGGCGACAGGCATATCAGCTTCCGAGTATCCTCGACCTGTACGAACTCACCAGTGGATTGGACTCGAGCGCAACGCCATGAAATATATCATCTGACAAGTGTCCTCTGGGGTGAAACTCACATGGTGCTAGCATCATCTGACGTCCCCTATCAAACCAAACTACAACGTAAGCTTGCCACTCATGTCGTGCAATCGTCTGTTTACCCAAACTCGAATGATGTGATCCCCGTAAGTTGGTTTCACCAGTACATACCGTACCCTGTACATGTATCACCAGAGGTGTGAGCGCGTGTGTGTGTGTGTGCGTTCATCAAGGATTGTTATTGTTTATGATAAGTTCTCCCGAAAACATGTACATGTCTAATCGAAGACATTGATTCAGATGGCTGTTCACACGGGCCAAGCGCTATAGTTTTATCGACAAGGTTTCTGCCTTACCATATTTGTAGGGCGGTTTGCTGGCTCATTCTCAAACTTTCTTTCTCCTGCAACAACTACCAAGAACAAACCATGCAGCTCTTTGCTCCGCTCCTGTTCGTTTGCACCATTCTCTCCGCTGGAGCTGCAGCAAAATCTGTCGAGGAGGAGACCAAGACCATCGACCAACTATACGCTGATGCTGTGGCTGAAGGTGGCAACCTTGTCCTCTACCACGGAGGCGACACCCCAACGCAACAAGATGGTCTGCATGAAGCATTTTCGAAACGCTTCCCGAAGCTAAACTTTACTGTTGTCGTCGACTACAGCAAGTATCACAACGTTCGTATCGACAACCAGTTGGAGACCGATACACTGGTGCCTGACGTCGTGGCGCTGCAGACGTTGCAAGACTTCACTCGCTGGACCAAGACTGGTGATCTCCTGTCGTACAAACCGGCTAACTTTTCCCAGGTTCACGAGTCGTTGAAGGACGTGAATGGCGCGTGGATGGCCTACTCCATCTTCAGTTTCGGCTACATCTACAACTCGACCGCGTTCAATGGTGTAGATCCGCCTGCTACGCCAGCCGATGTGACGGACCCGAAATGGGCTGGCAAGATCTCCTCGTCGTTCCCACATGACGACGATGCCGTGCTGTTCCTGTACATTCGCTATGTGGAGAAGTACGGATGGGACTGGGTAGCCAAACTTGCTCAGCAGAACGTCAGCTTCAACCGCGGCTCCAATGTCGCTGGTGAGCTCGTCAGCTCTGGGGAGAAGCTGATCGGCGTTGGAGCACTCGGTGGTACCAGCGATCCGATCGTATTCGTGGGAGGAAACGGCACGGACTATCTGAGCTGGGGTCAGCGCGTCGGAATTCTGAAAAAGGCCAAGCATCCTGCTGCGGCCAAGCTGTTCATGAACTGGGCTATTTCCAAGGAAGCTCAGACGTCGGTGGTGTTTAACAGTGTGCGCACGGATCTTAACGCCAATAAGCCTTGGAACGTCCCGGAAGCCAACATGGCTGCCTTCCCGACGTTCATGGAGGACCGTGCGAAGGTGGAGCAGTGGAAGCAGACGTTCGCGCTGTACTTCGGTGAAGTGCAGGGTGAGCCTAGTCCGGGCTTCCTTGGTCTGCACCCGGGTCAGTAAACCTTGGCGGTTACAGGAGTTTTTTCAACGTCCTGAATCTCCGTAAAACAAAATCAACTTTGTTTTTTTGCGAGGTATGTTTCTCGGAGCTTTTCAAATGAGCATCCGGAGCTGGTTCGTTAAACCGTAGGTTGTCTTTTTTGCGGTTCCTATTTGGTGCAGGTCTTGGATTTGGATCTCGACGATTGTGAGACCGAATCGCAAGACCTGATCAAAACAACCATTTCGTTTGAACTTAGCCAGAGAGTGTCTTGTTTCCTTTAGAACAGAGCCCCTTATACAGTTTAATCTATCACTACGATACCAGCAATGAGGCGTACGACCTTACATTACTCGTCGCTGAACAGATTTACCTTCTCAGGCAACATGAACTTCTCTCGGCGATGGGGCGCCCTGGCATGGTTGGCTGAAATGTCCTGAAGAGTTTGCACATGACGACGGGCAAGGACTTCAATACCTGCCACAAAGCTTGGTAGGCTGGGATGAGGAGGGAATGCGCCATTAAGTTCTCGATTGAACCGTTCAAGTGGATTGTTAGTTCGTGCAACAACCTGTTTGTTCAGATCATCCACGTTCCACAAGTCTGGAGTGTAGCGTAGCACCCACTGCTTGTGAAAATACATCCAAAAGGCATCCCACTTGTTCTCGGAGTAAGGA
Organism: Phytophthora colocasiae; assembly: GCA_018806915.1. Lineage (NCBI taxonomy): Eukaryota > Oomycota > Peronosporomycetes > Peronosporales > Peronosporaceae > Phytophthora > Phytophthora colocasiae. The sequence goes on along the minus strand of JAGKQI010000104.1, from coordinate 694,767 downwards.
ATCCCATCGATCTCACATTGTTCGCGAATCAACTTAGTTGATCCCTTGAGTAGCTACCTTAGCTCTGTCGATGACAGCCAGTTAATCAACGCAACCAGGTGCCACTGCAATCTTGATTTCAGGTGCAGGGATTCTTTCCCTTTTCATGCGCCGCAGCAAAGCTTGTTTAAAATGAAAGTAGCATCCACTCACCCTGGCATCCGGAAATTGAGTGAGAACGGCCTTGAGTAGCCCTGCCTCGTAGTCACAAATGACGGTGGCTGGGTCGAGCTTTTGATCCGTCGCTTGAATCACATGATCAATGACATTCCAGTACATGTCAGACTCCTTAGAACTACATAGCACGTAGAACGCAGGTAGATAGCAGTCAGATGCTTGATCGTGCACCATAATTACGACGCATTGGTAAAATGGTCGTGGAACACAACGGAAAGTCCCATCGATAAACAGCGTAACACCCTTGTATTTCAGCTTGTCGATGAGTGCGGGATGCCCCCAACCTATTAGACGCTCAACACCAGTACCATTGGAACTCTTATCGGCGTACACACGGTGAAACTGGAAAAAGTTCATGGCAGTCCCTTGTACCATAGAGAGAGGAGGGACTTCTACCAGTCCGTGCATGGAACCACCAAAGTACTCTCGGCGCGTGCGATACACTTGTTGGTGGACTTGTTCACGGGTTAATCCATGTACAGCAACGTTATCAGACGAATAGAACTTGTCACGCATGCTTTCCCACACTCGCTAAGCCGCCATGGACAGGTTTTGAAGCACCATGTCGACAACAGCATCCTTCATTTCCTTTTCCACGTTGCGAACGTTGGGGACGACGACACCCAAATGGCATATATGCTCTCGAAAGTTTGTAAAAGCCATGTGTTTAATCGTGAAGTCCACGCTGCCTTTGCATTTCACCTTCCGACGATAGAAACTACATCTGTAGGATACTTTCTTGGATGATGTCCCCGCCTTTGTATACTGGAAACCGTTGAGCATGATGACGCCCTGATACTTTGTTCGCACGGCTTCGCTACTCTCAACTGTGATGCCAGGAGAGCTTGAATGTACCCCACCCACTGATGCAGCAGATGACGCTGGGATATCAAGTGTCGGCTGAGGTTGTGGAACGCTGGGGGAGGGAGCGGCTTGCATTGCAAGTTGAGGTGACGACGCTATGGGCACGTGCGATGGAGTTGGCCACTGCCACGATGTGTGCGGTGACGGCAGAATGGAGGGAACTTCTGGATCAAATAGCTGGGATGATGTCGGTGGAGACTCTGGAGGAGGGGGGGGATATCGTGGATGCGGGTGAAGAAACCGCTAGTGACACGGGAGAAGTCGGCGGCGACGGCGAGGGAGCGAACGTGAAGCACGAGGCTGACAGAGACTCATGCTCGGAGACTGTAGTCGAAGATGAGCTAGCGGATGAGGAGGACGTTGTACATAGTTCCATTTCTAGCCTTCTCTTTGTCCGTCCTTCCGGAGATGAAAGCACAGCCTTTGTCGCCTTCGAGCGATGCTTCTGTGCCTTGGAGGTGCTGTTCGACTTCCCCATGACCGCCTCTCCAGAGGGTGACTGCTTGCTCACTGCGTCTCCAAATCGGAAGTGGGCTGTTGGCTGAGATCCATTCATGAGTTCAGAAAAAAAGTCCACCGAGGGAAAATCCAAGACCTGCACAAAATAAGACCTGTTTAAAAATCTACCAAACCGTAAGCAGTCATTTTGCTGAAAGGCAACGCCCATGGCATGGCATGGGGACATTTCGAGGCTTTCGTTATCATATGTATAGGGATATATTCCGCTTAGAGCAGCATGTTTACTAGCTATCTGATGAGCTTCAGCGTGAAGCCCTAAAAAGAATCGAACCTTTTAAAAGTGAGTTCACTGTACAGGGTCATACTACAGGGGGGGACTATTCGTGTTGAATATTTATCAGTTGCCAACGGAGTTGGCAATCGGACCTCTCAAAAAGCTAGCGACTAAGGCCTTACTGACGACGACGGGTAACAATGTTGGACGGAGACTGGGTGGGGCTTGGAGGCAACCATTTTCGTCAGTAAATAGCGCTTGGCGTCGAATTGAGAATAGTCGTGGGTGAGCTGTAGCGAAACGAAACGATGGAACCGAGAGCCAGGCGGAAAGTGATGGAGACACCGTTGAAAACAAGATCGCTCTCTCGCAGTAGAACAACGTAGTAGTGCCCGCTGAAAGTCGAGTAAATTTGATAGATTGTCGTCTGCGCTTCCAAAGGCGGGCGATTTTCAAAGTGGTGTTTGTTGTGGGCTGTCCACAGACGCAGTGGAGTGTGACGCTGCCGAGAATCATCGAGAGAATCTTGAGTTCAGGCGCATAAGAAAGCTGTGAGCGCGTCCAGATGGGTTCGAGCGGAACACAAGCTAAGTAATTGCTGGTAAGAAAAGTCTCCAGTCGTCGGCAATAATGCCCTATAGCACGGTGACACGAGCACAATCGAAAAGCAAGTGCTTTTCGGTCTCAACAGACGTGCAGTCAGGGTACCTGCACTACAAGAAATTCTCTGACGTACCGTTATGTTGGAGAAACCAAAACCGAGAGCGTGTTGGCAAAAGCTTCCGGAATTAGGTCATACTTGTTAGCTTTAGGCACAGAAGACACAAACAACTGCTCGCCCACTCAGCACAATTGGGATTGCGAGAGAACTACGACTGAGCGCAGTCTCTGTTATCAGTAGGCTACAGTATACAATACTAAACGTAAATATACTCTGCGACGAGACTCAGCATTAACAAGTCCGAAATCACCACTTCAACTGCGAAGAGAAACTTGGAACACGACAGACGCCAACTGCCGTTGTTCACACTCCCACTTCGTGTTACAGAGTCTCATCCACAGTTTCCACATCGCTAGCCGCGTGCAACGACTCCTGGGTCTGCACTGGCACCACGTTGAGAGCTTGACGCAGTTTACAGAACTGCTGTGGGCCTAGCGGCTTAGTAAAAATGTCTGCCAAGTTATCTTTACTTGGGCAGTACTCCACACGGAACACCTTGCGTTCCACAAAGTCCCTAACCTTATGAAATTTCAAATCCACACTTCGAACTTTGTATCCACTGCTCACTTCTCCCATCACTTTGATAGTTGCTTGGTTGTCCTCGTACAGGACTGTTTGCTCTGTCCGTCGGAGCATCAGCTCTTTGCACAAATTGTGCGTCCACATGATCATAGTTGAACACTCACTAGCAGCCACAAATTCAGCACTGCAAGTATCATCCGTCATGATCGACTGCTTTTTACTCTTGTAGGCGAAAGTGCAGCCATTGAGCTGAAGGGCGTAGCCAGTGATATACTTACGATCATCCTTCTCGTTTCCTAAGTCAGCATCAGCATAGGCCACCAATCGTATTCCTCTCGGTATTGGCTTGATCCATACCAAACCATAGTCGCGTGTATCTTGCAGATATCGCAGAACACGTTTTGCCATCACTTCATGCTCCTTCGTGAAACAGGTAAGGAATTTGCCAAGTGTTCGCACTGCATTGGCGATATCTGGCCGAGAACAACTCACCAGATACTGCAACGAACCTACAATGCATTGATAGTCCATGTCCGGATTGCTATTCACGCATACCACTTCTCTGTCAGGGTCACCAGGAAGAGGAAGATTGCCCTTGGCCTGTGGCGTTGGCATGGGCTTGCATTTGTCCATCTCGAACCGTTCAAGAATTCTTCCAATGTATCCTCGCTGAGAAATTGTCAGCGATAGACCTGGGATGTACTTAATTTCCATCGATAGTAAGTGGTTCACGTTTCCTAGGTCCTTCACTTGAAACTTATTGGCCAGTTCAGTCAACACCAGCTTGGTGTTCTCCGCAGACGCAGCAATCACAATGTCATCCACGTAGAGAGTCAGAAAGATAGGGCTACTGTCAACCCAGCGATAGTAAATGCCTCCATCCATCTTTGATCGCTTAAAGCCACACTCCTTCAAATAATTGTCAAGTGTCTGGTACCACATCCGCGGTGCCTGTTTCAAACCATACAGGCTCCGAAGCAATTTACACACTCGCCCAGTTCCATCGTCAAAGAATTCTGGTTGCTTCATGTAAATCTCTGCATCAATGGGCCCGTTGAGAAAAGCTGTCACAAAGTCAATGTGACGGCACTCTAAGTTGTAGTGTAGAGCCAGCAGAAGAATCAATCTTACTGCTTCCATACACACCACCGGAGCGTAAGTCTCCCAGAAGTCCAAGCCGTACTTTTGTTGGCAGCCCCTAATAGTTATCCGGGCTCGATGTCTCTCAACTTGGCCTTGAGCATTGCGCTTACGCACAAACACCCATCTACTGGTCAACACCTTCACGTCCTCTGGTTTCTCCACTAGCTCCCATGTTTTATTTCTCAACGTTTCACTTTACTCTTTGTTCAGAGCTTCAATCCACTGTTCTGCATCCGGCGCATCCAAAGCTGCTTGCACTGAGACTGGATCCATCACTGCATGCATGGCCTGGATCACCAGACTCTCTGGCAACTCTAACTCATAGTCTTTCATGCGGACATTGGGTCTGCGAATTCGTGATGAGCGCCGAAACGATTCTCCAGCAACAAACTCTTCATCACTCTCTTCTTCAAAGACGTCACGATAATCTGAGTCACTCCCATGTTCACTTCTAGACTCATTATCTCCCACTGAGCTTTGATATCTTTCCATTGGTTCACCCGAAGCTATAACACCTTCAACTCCCTCCTCCACATCTTCATCATCAGCATTCTGCACTTCAACAGAGTCTCGCAGCTCTCGTTGAGGCATTGAGAGGCTGTTAGGCTCACCCAAATCTTCCTCGAGATCGCTGCCTCCATTATGTAGCTGGTCGTACTCAAAGTACTCAACCTGGCGTTGCGGTACATCTAACGGTGACAGCCGAGCATCAGACAAAGGCACTCTCGCTGGAGACAAGCTCGACGGTTTAGCCACAGGATTCCCCGCACTAACCGGAGACTGCTCTACCACACCACTAAGTTGTCCACTACCGTGTGCATTTGCAAGACGTTGACGTTTTGCAGGAGGTGCAGCCAACTCATTACGAGTCACTGCTGCCATAACAGGAAGTCGAACCAACGGAATCACATGCGGAAGACTGTAATGTCCACGCTGGTACCGATTTGCCAATAAATGCTCCACATATGAACACTCCACGGTCCAGCTCTCATCAAACTCCACCGAACGTCTCTCATTAATATCTCCATTTCGTAGATTCAAAATGCGAAACCCTTCTGAGTTTTTCGCGAATCCAAGGAAAAGACCCAATTTACCAGGATTCTCCAGCTTGTTAGTGCGTAGCACCTTGGGCGTGAACTCGTGCACAACACATCCCCACACACGCATGATTCCAACGTATGGCTTCTCACCAAATCGTCGCGCGTAAGGTGTGTCACCATCTAGGCCTCGAGACGGACTTACAATCACTACTTCCACCGCAAACGTAAAAGCTTCACCCCATAACAGGTCTGGTTTGCAGTTGTCAGCAAACTACGTACGCGTGACAACAAGACGCCGTTCATCTTTTCGACAAGCCCATTTTCCTCAGGACTGTAAGCATTTGTCCACAAGAACTCTACTCCTTCCGCCCTGAGAAATGCTTTCATCCGTTTATTTATCAGCTCCTTTCCTCGGTCACACGAGAATACTTCGACTCTGTGCCCTTGGGCCAGCAACCACTTCACGTGGCTCATCGCAACAGTAGTGGCTTCTTCCTCATGCGAAATCATTTGTCGCAATGCTGGATAATTCAGATGAGCATACCGAAGGTGCCATCTCTCAAGAGCGCTTGTATCCCGTTTAGCTGCTTGCGAGATAATATGTACTTCACGATCTCCACAGGATCTCGCTTGTAGTCAATAACGACCTCGTTTCTTCTCCAGTCTGAGCTTCACTTCATTTTTCATCAGGTAGCAGCAGGCTATTCCATTCTCCCGTTCGAAAGCCATTTTCCACCCATGTTCTTCAAGTAAGTGAGAACTCAACAGGTTATCCAGTCCAGTAGGCGTATGAACAGTACCAATCAGAGTCAAAACTTCCTCTTGGTTTCCGTTTAAATTGGTCACAATAACTCGCACATCACCAACCAGCCGTTCTCCTTTCGGTTGACCATCGAAGTCGAGAAAAAGGTGTTCATTATCTCGCTGTGGGTTGGCCAACAAGCTCATGTCAGTACAGACATGTACGTCAGTTGCTGTATCCAGAACCCACTCCGTCATTCCAGACTTCCGAGAACAAGTGCCTACAGCAGTCGCACCAATCTTGCGCACTGTCAATGCATCAACACTCTTCTTTCCACTTTTATCTTCACCTCCTTGCTTATTCTGCCAACGCTTAGCTTCCATACCTGCAGACTGTTTCTGGTTTTGAGAATTATCATCAGATTTCTCGTTAGGGCAGTTAGGCCTAATGTGGCCCTGCTCACCGCACTTCCAGCAAACAACTTTCTTGGTTTTACCAGAATTCCCATCCTTGTTCTTCTGCTTTGCCTTGTATCTCCCTCGACGTTTCTTCTTGCTATTTCCTCCACTATCAGCTCCAGAATTCGTCTTTCGCTTACAATCGCCCTAGGATCATCCGCAACATTCTCGTCCAGAGCCTCCTCCGCAAGGAGAGCATTCATTACTTGCGCGGATGTGGGTGGCATCAGATGAGTTCCAGGAAAGGCAAGTGCAGCATAGTGGCGTGAGAACTGACGCACAACGTCTCGGTGTGTCCGAGTCACATTGGCCAGAAGAATTTCAGCAAACTCTTCGTCACTTATCACTTTCCCATAATGTGAAAGTTCTCTACGCTTCAACTGGATATCTCGAAGCCAATCAGTCATTTCCAAATCACGATTGTACTTACTCGAGTATAGCTGTTCACGAGCAAAACTGTAGTTTGCATACGCTCGCTTGGTCTGCTTGTTCTCAAAGCGAATCCACATATCCTTCGCAGAAACCTCGTGGCATATTAACTCCGCGTCTACCTCAGGGATACCACGTAAAATTGCCTCTCGAGCAGCATTATCCCGTGCGTCAAAATCAGCTTGCAGGTTTACATCGTAGAGTGGACGTATCTCCGTACCGTCAATCAAACTCCACAAACCTAAGCGAGTCAAATACGTCTTCAGCTGTACCGCGTAAAGGTCAAAACTGCTCTTCATTACAGGAGGTTTGTTCGAGATGTCCTTAATTCCACCTCCACCACTTCCAACGGGGCGACTAAAATGAGTACCAATTGCTCCTGAGCCATACATACCAGTAGGAAATCCATAACTGTGCGCCATTCCAGTACCAGGCAACGTTGTAAAGGACGGTATGCCCGTGGCCCCAACACTAGCCACAGAAGATTGAGACCCCATTACCACGGGTAGTGGTATTGTTGCTTGTCCACCCGTCATGACACTTGAAAACGTAAATCCACCGGACATGTTGCTCCCAGTAGTACCAAACACTCCAGTAGAAGCTACCGATGCAACACTAGCTGAACTCGCAACATTTGGTCCAACGCTTTCAGCGGCCGTTGTCCCCACCATCGAGGTGTTACTTGCTGACGAGGCAGCAGTACTTGTCTGTGGTGTCGCCATAGAGAAGGCAACACTGAAGCCTGAGAGTGTTAGTTCTCACGGTCTTCGAACGCTTGGGCTCAGTACCTGTTAGCTTTAGGCACAGAAGACACAAACAACTGCTCGCCCACTCAGCACAATTGGGATTGCGAGAGAACTACGACTGAGCGCAGTCTCTGTTATCAGTAGGCTACAGTATACAATACTAAACGTAAATATACTCTGCGACGAGACTCAGCATTAACAAGTCACCACTTCAACTGCGAAGAGAAACTTGGAACACGACAGACGCCAACTGCCGTTGTTCACAATACTACATGTAGTACACAGTGTTTGTGGTGTATGATTATGCATTGCTGGCGCTGGTTTTGTTCTGCTCCGGTACTCTCGACTTGAGACCGTAAGCGTACTGGTACCTGTTTGCTGCAACTCCAGGACCTCCTGGTGGTCCACTGGTGTACGCACCACAAAGCTACGCACTTGGCAGGCGTTCGAGTCCCTCCGGGGACTTACTTTCCAGATATGATTATGATTAGCATTCGAATTCAAACAATTCACAATCACAATCAAACCTTCAATAGTCAAGCCAAGTACAGTAGTAGCAGGTAGTAGCAGGAATAACCAACTTCAATTTCCTGTTTGCTGCAACTCTTTCTGCGTCAACAATGGCGGCACGACCTGGTCGCAGACGATTACCCAGGAGGCACAATATTGGTGAGTCCATAATGGACTCCATTCCCTTCTCCAGGGACATGAAAATGAAATGGCGGTATGATCGTACATGTATGTCCGTGCATCGTGCCTTCCACACAAAAAGAAATGATACACCGTTTGCCGTCTTGTTGTTGGTTAAGTCATTTTACAACTTTCGTTCTCCTGCCCAAGTTACCGACTACAAACCACCATGCAGTTGTTCGCTCGGCTCCTGTTAGTTTGCACTCTCTTCTCCTCTGGAGTCGTATCCCAGTCCGACGAGGAGACCAAGACCCTCGACCAGCTCTACGCTGACGCCATGGAAGAAGGTGGCAACCTCGTCCTCTACCACGGAGGTGACACCCCTACGCAGCAAGACGGTCTTCACGAAGCATTTACGCAGCGTTTTCCAAGGCTGAACTTCACGCTTGTCGTTGACTATAGCAAGTACCACAACGTGCGTATCGACAACCAGTTGGAGACTGATACACTCGTCCCCGACGTCGTGTCGCTGCAAACACTGCAGGACTACACTCGCTGGGCCAGGACTGGCGACCTTCTGCCATACAAACCTGCCAACTTTTCCAAGATTCACAGCTCGTTGAAGGACAAGAATGGAGCGTGGTTGGTAGACTTTTAAATGGATCATATTCCGATCAAAACAAAAAAGGTCAACCCCATAATTTTGCACTGGTCAAGGGATTTGGTCAAATCTATTGGTTGACCTGGACCGACATTCCATCTTTGGCTCTGTGCCCCACACTCCTTCTTACCCACTCCCTCCGACCCACTATGCAGCAAGAAGGCTCCCCGTCTTCAGTATCGACGCTGGAACTATCTCCCCCGTCATCCGCTGACACTCACGCCAGCCAGCAGTACTCACTTAGAAAGCGTTCAGGTCGAAGCAGGAGCTCAGAGCGCAGAAGCCTCTCGAGTCGGAGCTCGAACCCTCAACATGATCGAAACCGAAACCGAAGCCGGAGTTCTGGGCATGGGCGACACCGATGCAGGAGCCGCAGTTTTGAACGAAGCAGGAGCCGGAGTCGGAATACCAGGCGTGAGCAACGCCGACGCAGGAGCCGGAGTTCCGAACGAAGCAGAAGCCGGAGCTCTGGACGTGGTCGAGGCAGGAGCCGGAGTCGGAATTCCAGGCGTGGGCGACGCCCAAGTAGCAGTTCGGGGATTGAACGTCAAGCAAGTCTAAGCAGCCCTCCTCGCTCAAGTAATACCGATGGCGATCTGCTGACAATACCTACTCATCCTAGGCTATACCCGACCACGACAGCAGCACCTGTTGAAGTAAGTGCGGCACCTACCAGGCGCAGGCATACTGTGTTGCATGCCGCTGGACACGCATTTACACGCTACAACCAGTCCGACATTAGGACGTCGTACAGGTGTAGCGCGTATAGAAGCGCAAAATGCAAAGCGAAACTGCACTTTATTCACAAGAAGAACGAGTACGAGTTTCGCGATGAGCACACGTGTCAGCGTGGCCATCGTGCCACATTGCCGCCGGGACTGGATGTGAGTGAAGATATGGAAGAGGCTACTGATACTATGGCCCTGACACGAATGGATCTTACTCCGGAACGTATTTGGAAGCTAATACGCGATGACTTCTACCCTGAATCGCAGTCTTTAGTTCAGTATGGACTTACACGCGAACAAGTAATCCAGCGTGTACATCGGACTCGGCGAAGCCATTTCGGTGCAGACCTGCATGGTGTAGTGGAAATCCCTCCGCTATCACTGGTACCAGGTAGCAGGCAGCCATTTTTCCAATTCTACAGATCCTACATGAATGGATCTACGCTGGAACGCTTGGTTGGGTGGGCTCATCCAGAGCTTCTCAAGCTGCTAAAGTATAAGAGGACTACGCTGTTTCTGGATGGGACTTTTCGTTGCGTACCTCAGCCATTCTACCAATGTGTAGTTATGATGGTATTTGATAACGCGACCGATCTATTTGTACCTGTGTTTTACACGCTGTGTACCGCCAAAACACAAGATACGTATTGGCATTTGATGGAGGCAGTGAATGTGGCTGCAGATGACAAAATTGAGCCAAGTGCGGTAGTTTGTGACTTCGAGGAAGGCTTGCAAGCTGCTGCTCAAGTGCAGTTTCCAGACGCGGATATTGTGGGATGCTACTTCCACTTTAAACAAGCATGTCGAAGGAAGATGAAAGCGCTCCAAATACCTGAGAGAGAAGCCGCTATTGCAATGAGGAAGGGAGTTTTGGACATGCTAACCGTCATTCCTCACGATAAGATTGAAGGTCCTGGCATCCGGTATGTACAAGACAAAGTTCGCAGTATCTGCTTGGAAAAGAACGTATCTTTCACTGAGTCCCGGTGGGGGTTATTCTGGTCATATTTTCGTAAAACCTGGCTAAAAACCTACAAGCCGAGCGTTTGGAACGTTCATGACGTCGATGAAGCCATGGTTAGTCGAACCAATAATCCTCTAGAGCGGTTCAATCGTGAGATTAACGCTGCGTTGCCGTCTCCCCACCCATCACTACCCGCTTTCGTCGCCATGATTCAAGTCCTTTCCCAACGTCACGTCGATCGAATCGATGACATGGCGAAGTGTCGTGCCAAGCAGCGTCCACGCCGCCGAAACATTGAGCCAGTGAATCTCCCTGAATCTATAGTCTTGGAATAGCGTCAATAAACTACAATGTGGATATTCGTGAGCACATACCGTCACGGCTTACCTGGTGGCCTGGTGTTACATGATGTTCATGAAGTTCGTATTCTTAGGCGATCAACTTTGGTCAACGTTTTTTGAAGTGGTCAACGGATTTGGTCATTGACCTTTTTTGTTTTGATCGGAATATGATCCATTTATAATCCTTCGGCGTGGTTGACGTACACTCTTCACGTTCGGCTATATCTACAACTCGACTACCCTCAACGGCCTAGCGCCACCAGCTACCCCAGCAGATCTGATGAAGCCAGAATATGCTGGTAAAATTGCTTCGTCGTACCCTCACGATGACGATGCGGTGTTGTTCCTGTACACTCTCTATGTGGAGAAGTACGGGTGGGATTGGTTAGCTGGCCTCGCTCAGCAGAATGTTAGCTTCAACCGCGGCACCAATGTCGCCGGTGAGCTTGTCAGTGCTGGAGTGAACTCGATTGGTGTGGCCACGGCTGGTGCCGGAGTGTTTGTGGGAGGAAACGGCACGGACTACCTGAGCTGGGGTCAGCGTCTTGCAATTCTGAAGAAGGCCAAGCATCCTGCCGCTGCGAAGCTGTTCATGAACTGGGCTATTTCCCAAGAGGCTCAAACGACGGTGGTGTTCGACAGTCCACGCACGGACATTAACGAAAACAAACCTTGGGACATACCCGAAGCCAACATGGCGTACTTCCCAACGTTCATGGAGGACCGTGCGAAGGTGGAGCAGTGGAAGCAGACATTCGCTCTATACTTCGGTGAAGTGCAGGGAGAACTCAGTCCTGGCTTCTTTGGTCTACACCCGGGCCAGTAATCTCTGCTAGTTTCTAGGACTCAAAGCATTTCGTGAAAATTTTTTTTTTACTAGAATTGAACTCGGTTCCCAAATTGTGAATGACTGAAAAGTGCGTTGGCAATCAATTGGCCATTTCCCCAACGTGATCATTTCCCACGATAGGCACGACTTACTGTCCCGGGTGAAGACCGAGCCACCCGGGTGACGGCTTGCCCTGGACCTCGCCGAAGTACAGCGCGAACGTTTGCTTCCACTCCTCTACCTTCGCACGATCCTCCATGAACCCGGGAAGTTGGCCATGTTGGACGCCGGAACGTCCCAGGGCTTATTGGTGTTGATGTCCGTGCGCACACTGTTCGTCACCACCGACGTCTGGGCCTCCTCCGACACGATCCAGTTCATGAACAGCTTGGCGGCAGCTGGGTGTCTAGCCTTCGACAAAATCCCCATGCGCTGCCCCCAGCCGAGAAACTCCGTGCCTTCCGTGACAAATGTGGTCGCGTTGCCACGAACACTCGAGCCGATCCCAATGGGCTTGGTCCCTGCAGTCACAAGTTCGCGGGCAACGTTCGTGCCGCGGTTGAAGCTGACGTTCTGCTGGGCGAGCCGGGACACCCAATCCCAACCTTACTTGTCGACATAGCGGGTGTATAGGAACAGAACGGCATCGTCATCGTGAGGGTACGACGAAGCAATTTTGCCAGCATATTCCGGCTTGACCAGATCTGCCGGGGTGGCTGGCGGCGTTAGACCGTCGAGGGCGGTCGTGTTGTAAATGAAACTGAACTGGTAGATGGAGTACGCGAGCCATGCACCATTCTCGTCTTTCAGAGAGTCGTGGATCTTGGAAAAGTTGGCGGGTTTGTACGGCAGGAGGTCTCCAGTCTTGGCCCAACGGGTGAAGTCTTGCAGTGTCTGTAATGCCACAATATCGGGCACCAGTGTATCGGTTTCCAACTGATTGTCGATACGGACGTCATGATATTTGCTGTAGTCGACAACGGCAGTAAAATTGAGCTTCGGGAAACGATTCGCAATTACAGCGTGCAAGCTGTCCTGCGAGGTCGGGGTGTCTCCACCATGGTACAAGACAAGGTTACCGCCTTCTGCAATCGCATCAGCGTAGAGCTCATCGATAGTCTTGGTCTCTTCGCCGGACGAGGGTTTAGCTACTGCTCCAACAAAGAGCAGCGCGGACGCGAAGAGGAATGGCGTAAACAACTGCATTGGTGGTAGCGTCCGGGGCGGTAACAGAGGTTGGTCTGGAAGGACTTGATGCGGATGTAGTAAATTGGAGAATGAGTTCTCTTTCGGGTTGGATACAGACGGCTAGAAAGAAGCAGTAAGGCATCAGTGCAGTGTGCAGGACGATTACTCAATCTGTAGCTGACGAGTTGCCTGGTGGCGCTGGCCAAGTCTTAGGTAAGCACGGCTTTGTTGTACATCTCTTTCGACAACTTCAATGACTTGTGGTAATTGGCTGACTAGGCAGATCGCGTTACATGTATTAATCGGACCGGGCTCATTGATTCTTACTGAGATCCTCAGCACCCTAAGAATGAATGTATAGTGTATTAACTCCGGAAGCAATATGTAAGCTATAACTTGTAGTCTTTAGCTGTACAACACGATGAAAACTCCGAACAACCTGCAGGCGACAATTGCATTTGCGGACCCCCGACTTATGTGCGAGTGGTGAATTTTGCAAGCTGTGCTTCAAGCAATGATGGCCCAGGTTGTATCGCCATCTTTGATTGCATTTACATGTATACGTATGTGTGCTATACCCACCAGTACCGGTAATGTTGAAGACAGTGACTACTAAGATCAACTGTACACCAGAGCAATGAGCAGAAAACACAATGTATAAATGACCTCTTTCCCCCCACCTGAATCATTTGACTGCAGATTTGCTATTCAAAGGCAACTTGCGAAGTCCTCAAAAGCTTTGATTCAAAAGTTTTTTTTGGGGGGTACCGGTACCATTTAGGAGCTCAACCGGTGCATGTACTGTAGGTGTACATACAGAATTGTCCTGGCCGTGAATCACGATGCGAGGAGAGGAGGAGGTCCAGTTTGGAGGCAGGAAAGCGACTGGGATGTGCACAAAAGCAAGGCTGTGATCAGCATGGGCGCAGCTTGCGAAATTCGCTAGGCGGGGCTCAACAATGTTGGACTCCAACTTGGCGTCCCGCTTATGATTTGCAAATGCTGGACAGCGTACGTACAGTAGCTTCCTGTGAACTTCACAGTGCGGATTCCGCACTGCGGAGATAACCTGATGTATTCTATCCTGTACACCTGTACAGTACATGTAATTGACAAAGCGAAACTCGCACGGTGCAAGCTTCTCCGAGGTCCCCTATCGAGCCAAAACCGCAACGTAAGCTGTCATTTTGTTGAACTGCACTTTTAGGCTGTCGACTGGCCAGATCATACATGTCGTTCAATCGAGTTGGATAACGCTATTTACCCAACTCGAACTACGTGATCCCCGTATCCTAGTCCTAGATTATTGGCACAACTGTTCCAAACGAATTGGCACAACTGTTTCAAACGAACAGCACGTATCTTTATCATCACAGGTGTGTGTGTACAATGTACTACTACTACTAGTAGTAGACTCTACAGTACACGGAGCAAAATGCACGGTAATACTTGCAACTGGTGGTTACGCTGAAGGACAACCTGTTTACCGCGTCAACAGTGAAGAAGTGGCGGTACGATCGGGTTGCAGTGCGAATGACAGCTCCCAGACGTGTGCGATGTACTCAGAAGGCTGTACATGTAGCACGTTTCCCAGACAGCAAGAACCGATCGTGTTTGCCGACCTCATCGTTGATTGAGTCATTCTACAACTTCCGTTCTCCTGCCCAAGTTGCCGACTACAAACCATGCAGCTTTTTGCTCCGCTCCTGTTTGTTTGCACTATCTTTTCCTCTGGAGTCGTAGCTAAAACTGGTGAGGAGACCAAGACCATTGACCAACTCTACGCTGACGCCGTGGAAGAAGGTGGTAACCTCGTCCTCTACCACGGAGGCGACACCCCAGCGCAGCAAGACGGTCTTCACGAAGCATTTACGCAGCGTTTCCCGAAGATCAACTTCACCGCCATCGTCGACTACAGCAAATACCACGACGTGCGTATCGACAATCAACTCGCGACTGACACTCTAGTACCTGACGTGGTGGCACTGCAAACCCTGCAAGACTTCACTCGCTGGACTAAGGCTGGTGATCTCTTGCCGTACAAGCCGGCCAACTTCTCCAAGGTTCATGACACGTTGAAGGACAAGAACGGCGCATGGTTGGCGTACACCATCTTCACGTTCGGTTACATCTACAACTCTACCGGACTTGACGGTGTGGCGCCGCCTACTACCCCAGCGGATCTGACGGACCCGAAATGGGCTGGCAAGATTGCCTCATCCTATCCGCACGATGACGACGCTGTGTTGTTCCTGTACACCCGCTACGTGGAGAAGTACGGATGGGACTGGGTGTCTGGTCTCGCTAAGCAGAACGTCAGCTTCAACCGCGGCTCCAATGTCGCTGGTGAGCTCGTCAGCTCTGGGGAGAAGGTGATTGGTGTCGGCACGGGCGGTGGCGGCGCCCCGATCGTATTCGTGGGAGGAAACGGCACGGACTATCTGAGCTGGGGTCAGCGTGTCGGAATTCTGAAAAAGGCCAAGCATCCTGCTGCGGCCAAGCTGTTCATGAACTGGGCTATTTCCCAGGAAGCTCAGACGTCGGTGGTGTTTAACAGTGTGCGCACGGATCTTAATGCTAATAAGCCTTGGAACGTCCCGGAAGCCAACATGGCTGCCTTCCCGACGTTCATGGAGGACCGTGCGAAGGTGGAGCAGTGGAAGCAGACGTTCGCGCTGTACTTCGGTGAAGTGCAGGGTGAGCCCAGTCTGGGCTTCCTTGGTCTGCACCCGGGTCAGTAAGAGTTACATGTTAAAACGTAGTTTCTAACAGCGAATGTTGCCTTCGGCAACTACATGCATAAGAATCACGTTCATATTGGACTTTTGATTTCAAGTTTTGGCACATACTTGAAGTACGTACATGTACTGGCCTACGACTCGAGTTGCGAACAGCAAGTTTGCCGTTCGTGTTGCGGGCTCTTAGTGTGTCTCATTCGTTTTCAACTCCGTTCCCTCCGTGCACTGCTCGCTTCCGGGTACTGCCAGTACATGTAGACAAAAATTTTATACAAGCCCGGTCCAACTCTACGCTGACGCTGTCGTGAAATCTCGTCCTTTATCACGGGTGGAGACAGCTTAATGCAACAAAACTCTTCCAACAAGCTGTTTCACAACTTTCCCGAAACTATCCTTTAGGGTCATCGTTGACGAGTTGTCGTGGGCGTTGGAAAAGTTGGCAGGTTTGTACGACAGGGCCCCTGATCCCCTGTCACAGGGGATCACCAGTCTTAGCCCAGAGAGCGAAGTCTTACAGGCTGCAATGCAGCGTCTGCAGCGTTGCCACATCGGGTATCAGTGTATCGGTCCCCATTTGGTTGCTGATACGTGCGTCGTGATATTTACTGTGGCCGAAGGTGCACTCGTTGAAGGACAAGAATTGGCGTACACCATTTCCAGTTCGGTCAGGTACAGTATATCTATAACTTGACTGTACTAAGCGGTCGGTTTTCTCCGCAATGGGCTGGCAACGTCTATCCTACCCACACGGCGATGATGCTGCGTTGTTCCTGCACACCCGCTACTGTACGTGGAGAAGTACGGATGGGACTAAACTTGCTCAACAGAACGTCAACTTCAACCGCGGCTCCAATGTCGCTGGTGAGCTCTGGGGAGAAAATGATTGGTAAGCGGGGCCGTGTTCGTGGGAGGAGTGGGGTCAATGTGTTGGAATTTTGAAAAGGGCCAAACATCCTGCCGCTGCGAAGCTGTTTATGAATTGGATTGTTTCCAGAAGTCTGTAGTGTTCGATAGTGTGCGTACGGATATCAACACGAACAAGCCTTGGGCACGTTCCAGAGGCCAACATAGATGCATTCCCGGCGTTCATGGAGAAGTGGAAGCAGACATTCGCACTACACTTCGGTGAGGTACAAGGTAAGCCGAGTCCTGGGACGGTTGGGTTGCATCCTGGTTTCTAAGCAGCCCAAGTCGCTGCTTTGTCGCCCTGCTGAGCATTGCATATTCTGAGGATGCGGCAGGTTATCTTTCAGAAGAGCAAAGGCAATTTTACGCAATATTCAGACGCATCAATACTATGTAGTACCGTACTACATATTCTCAATATTGCGTAAAATTGTGGGGAGCCTTCCACGTATAGTACCGGTATTGCCAGTGTGAATAACGATGTGAGGAGAGGAGGAGGTCCAGTTTGGAGGCAGGAAAGCGACTGGGATGTGCGCAAAAGCAAGGCTGTGATCAGCATGGGCGCAGCTTGCGAAATTCGCTAGGCGGGGCTCAACAATGTTGGACTCCAACTTGGCGTCCCGCTTATGATTTGCAAATGCTGGACAGCGTACGTACAGTAGCTTCCTGTGAACTTCACAGTGCGGATTCCGCACTGCGGAGATAACCGGATGTATTCTATCCTGTACACCTGTACAGTACATGTAATTGACAAAGCGAAACTCGCACGGTGCAAGCTTCTCCGAGGTCCCCTATCGAGCCAAACTGCAACGTAAGCTGTCATTTTGTTGAACTGCACTTTTAGGCTGTCGACTGGCCAGATCATACATGTCGTTCAATCGAGTTGGATAACGCTGTTTACCCAAACTCGAACTACGTGATCCCCGTATCGTACGTAGTCTAGGATTCCTAGATTGGCACAACTGTTTCAAACGAACAGCACGTATCTTTATCATCACAGGCAGGGGTCTCCAAAAATGTATTGTTATTGAAAAAGGGGTATTATTGTAGGGGACAATAAGGGAGGGAGCGGCCATCTCAATATTTGGCACTTACGCAATTATTGAAAAGGGGGTCTCTATCTACTTCTTCCAGATTAAGAACTACGGTTTTAGAGATCTGCTTCTTCTTCGTTGTCGTCCTCAACTGCGCGTTTCACGGCGTTCGAAATCACTTCGTCCGTCACTAAGTCCCAGTTCATCTTCAGGTAAAGTAAGGTCTCGAGCGTCTCATGACTGATGCTTTTCCGAAGATACCCCAGCATGCACTTAATCTTGGAGAAAAGACGCTCTACTTGTACCGAAGTGGCTGGCAGCCACGTGAGATCCAAGTATATTGATGCCTCCTTTACGCGCATTGCAGCTCGAATGTTGATCGACTCCATCACTTCTTTTCCTGTACGCCGTCGTTTTTGCCTGATGTCTCAAGTTGGTTTCCGGTTCTTCTTGGATACGGCGCCGTTTTGCCTTCTTACTGGCAGATTTTGCAGCGCGTGCTGCTACAATTTCTGGGCGGATGAGTCTAGCCAGCGTTGCGGCTTCTTTGGTGGTTAGGACAGAATCCTGATTATTTTGTACCTTCACGACAGCTCTTTCAAAGTCCTTGGACTGAATAATGGTGGCTTCGGTTGATAGGCGTGTCTTTATCTCTGGAAACTCTAACAACAGCTCGTCAAAAATATCACGTACCAGGCTCAAAGAGATTTTGTCGGTTTGTAGCTTCTGCGTTGTCGAATCTAGTATCTTCAGGTCCTCCAAGAGCTGCATGATCTGAACGTGTTCCTCTGCGGATGGCAAGAAGTCGACAATGGGTTTTGCGCCGATAGTCTGAATCCGGTACGTCCTTGAGGTTATGATAGCCGCGACTTCGGTCCTGAAAGATGAAGGTGTTGCATCCGTTGCAGGTTCTTCCTCCGCTTGTTTGGTCTCGATACATCAACGAACAGATCTCCTTGTTCGAGAGACCAGGGTCTAAGGTAGCCATGGATGACGAGGGTGAACAAGTTGAGTAGAAGAGTGTTGGACTTGGTTCGCAAAATCGGAAATGCCAGCATGAGAGTGGCTGTGGTCCCCGGCACGGTATAACGCCCACCGGGAGAAGTTTCGAGGACTGCTTTACTCCTCGACTCTTACCGGATCTTTATAGTATCTTATAAGTTGAAGTTGACAATAATATTGTCAATTAAGGGTACGTTCATCAATAAGGGATTGAGACGCCTCCAGCCCCGTCAATCCCTAATCCCTACTTATTTGGAGAGCCCTGTGATGATCACAGGTGTGTGTACAATATACGGTAGACTCTACACGGAGCAAAATGCACGGTAATACTTGCAACTGGTGGTTACGCTGAAGGACAACCTGTTTACCGCGTCAACAGTGAAGAAGTGGCGGTACGATCGGGTTGCAGTGCGAATGACAGCTCCCAGACGTGTGCGATGTACTCAGAAGGCTGTACATGTAGCACGTTTCCCAGACAGCAAGAACCGATCGTGTTTGCCGACCTCATCGTTGATTGAGTCATTCTACAACTTCCGTTCTCCCCCACCCAAGTTGCCGACTACAAACCATGCAGCTTTTGCTCCGCTCCTGTTTGTTTGCACTATCTTTTCCTCTGGAGTCGTAGCTAAAACTGGTGAGGAGACCAAGACCATTGACCAACTCTACGCTGACGCCGTGGAAGAAGGTGGTAACCTCGTCCTCTACCACGGAGGCGACACCCCAGCGCAGCAAGACGGTCTTCACGAAGCATTTACGCAGCGTTTCCCGAAGATCAACTTCACCGCCATCGTCGACTACAGCCAAATACCGACGTGCGTATCGACAATCAACTCGCGACTGACACTCTAGTACCTGACGTGGTGGCACTGCAAACGCTGCAAGACTTCACTCGCTGGACTAAGGCTGGTGATCTCTTGCCGTACAAGCCGGCCAACTTCTCCAAGGTTCATGACACGTTGAAGGACAAGAACGGCGCATGGTTGGCGTACACCATCTTCACGTTCGGTTACATCTACAACTCTACCGGACTTGACGGTGTGGCGCCGCCTACTACCCCAGCGGATCTGACGGACCCGAAATGGGCTGGCAAGATTGCCTCATCCTATCCGCACGATGACGACGCTGTGTTGTTCCTGTACACCCGCTACGTGGAGAAGTACGGATGGGACTGGGTGTCTGGTCTCGCTAAGCAGAACGTCAGCTTCAACCGCGGCTCCAATGTCGCTGGTGAGCTCTGGGGAGAAAATGATTGGTAAGCGGGGCCGTGTTCGTGGGAGGAGTGGGGTCAATGTGTTGGAATTTTGAAAAGGGCCAAACATCCTGCCGCTGCGAAGCTGTTTATGAATTGGATTGTTTCCAGAAGTCTGTAGTGTTCGATAGTGTGCGTACGGATATCAACACGAACAAGCCTTGGGCACGTTCCAGAGGCCAACATAGATGCATTCCCGGCGTTCATGGAGAAGTGGAAGCAGACATTCGCACTACACTTCGGTGAGGTACAAGGTAAGCCGAGTCCTGGGACGGTTGGGTTGCATCCTGGTTTCTAAGCAGCCCAAGTCGCTGCTTTGTCGCCCTGCTGAGCATTGCATATTCTGAGGATGCGGCAGGTTATCTTTCAGAAGAGCAAAGGCAATTTTACGCAATATTCAGACGCATCAATACTATGTAGTACCGTACTACATATTCTCAATATTGCGTAAAATTGTGGGGAGCCTTCCACGTATAGTACCGGTATTGCCAGTGTGAATAACGATGTGAGGAGAGGAGGAGGTCCAGTTTGGAGGCAGGAAAGCGACTGGGATGTGCGCAAAAGCAAGGCTGTGATCAGCATGGGCGCAGCTTGCGAAATTCGCTAGGCGGGGCTCAACAATGTTGGACTCCAACTTGGCGTCCCGCTTATGATTTGCAAATGCTGGACAGCGTACGTACAGTAGCTTCCTGTGAACTTCACAGTGCGGATTCCGCACTGCGGAGATAACCGGATGTATTCTATCCTGTACACCTGTACAGTACATGTAATTGACAAAGCGAAACTCGCACGGTGCAAGCTTCTCCGAGGTCCCCTATCGAGCCAAACTGCAACGTAAGCTGTCATTTTGTTGAACTGCACTTTTAGGCTGTCGACTGGCCAGATCATACATGTCGTTCAATCGAGTTGGATAACGCTGTTTACCCAAACTCGAACTACGTGATCCCCGTATCGTACGTAGTCTAGGATTCCTAGATTGGCACAACTGTTTCAAACGAACAGCACGTATCTTTATCATCACAGGTGTGTGTACAATATACGGTAGACTCTACACGGAGCAAAATGCACGGTAATACTTGCAACTGGTGGTTACGCTGAAGGACAACCTGTTTACCGCGTCAACAGTGAAGAAGTGGCGGTACGATCGGGTTGCAGTGCGAATGACAGCTCCCAGACGTGTGCGATGTACTCAGAAGGCTGTACATGTAGCACGTTTCCCAGACAGCAAGAACCGATCGTGTTTGCCGACCTCATCGTTGATTGAGTCATTCTACAACTTCCGTTCTCCTGCCCAAGTTGCCGACTACAAACCATGCAGCTTTTTGCTCCGCTCCTGTTTGTTTGCACTATCTTTTCCTCTGGAGTCGTAGCTAAAACTGGTGAGGAGACCAAGACCATTGACCAACTCTACGCTGACGCCGTGGAAGAAGGTGGTAACCTCGTCCTCTACCACGGAGGCGACACCCCAGCGCAGCAAGACGGTCTTCACGAAGCATTTACGCAGCGTTTCCCGAAGATCAACTTCACCGCCATCGTCGACTACAGCAAATACCACGACGTGCGTATCGACAATCAACTCGCGACTGACACTCTAGTACCTGACGTGGTGGCACTGCAAACGCTGCAAGACTTCACTCGCTGGACTAAGGCTGGTGATCTCTTGCCGTACAAGCCGGCCAACTTCTCCAAGGTTCATGACACGTTGAAGGACAAGAACGGCGCATGGTTGGCGTACACCATCTTCACGTTCGGTTACATCTACAACTCTACCGGACTTGACGGTGTGGCGCCGCCTACTACCCCAGCGGATCTGACGGACCCGAAATGGGCTGGCAAGATTGCCTCATCCTATCCGCACGATGACGACGCTGTGTTGTTCCTGTACACCCGCTACGTGGAGAAGTACGGATGGGACTGGGTGTCTGGTCTCGCTAAGCAGAACGTCAGCTTCAACCGCGGCTCCAATGTCGCTGGTGAGCTCTGGGGAGAAAATGATTGGTAAGCGGGGCCGTGTTCGTGGGAGGAGTGGGGTCAATGTGTTGGAATTTTGAAAAGGGCCAAACATCCTGCCGCTGCGAAGCTGTTTATGAATTGGATTGTTTCCAGAAGTCTGTAGTGTTCGATAGTGTGCGTACGGATATCAACACGAACAAGCCTTGGGCACGTTCCAGAGGCCAACATAGATGCATTCCCGGCGTTCATGGAGAAGTGGAAGCAGACATTCGCACTACACTTCGGTGAGGTACAAGGTAAGCCGAGTCCTGGGACGGTTGGGTTGCATCCTGGTTTCTAAGCAGCCCAAGTCGCTGCTTTGTCGCCCTGCTGAGCATTGCATATTCTGAGGATGCGGCAGGTTATCTTTCAGAAGAGCAAAGGCAATTTTACGCAATATTCAGACGCATCAATACTATGTAGTACCGTACTACATATTCTCAATATTGCGTAAAATTGTGGGGAGCCTTCCACGTATAGTACCGGTATTGCCAGTGTGAATAACGATGTGAGGAGAGGAGGAGGTCCAGTTTGGAGGCAGGAAAGCGACTGGGATGTGCGCAAAAGCAAGGCTGTGATCAGCATGGGCGCAGCTTGCGAAATTCGCTAGGCGGGGCTCAACAATGTTGGACTCCAACTTGGCGTCCCGCTTATGATTTGCAAATGCTGGACAGCGTACGTACAGTAGCTTCCTGTGAACTTCACAGTGCGGATTCCGCACTGCGGAGATAACCGGATGTATTCTATCCTGTACACCTGTACAGTACATGTAATTGACAAAGCGAAACTCGCACGGTGCAAGCTTCTCCGAGGTCCCCTATCGAGCCAAACTGCAACGTAAGCTGTCATTTTGTTGAACTGCACTTTTAGGCTGTCGACTGGCCAGATCATACATGTCGTTCAATCGAGTTGGATAACGCTGTTTACCCAAACTCGAACTACGTGATCCCCGTATCGTACGTAGTCTAGGATTCCTAGATTGGCACAACTGTTTCAAACGAACAGCACGTATCTTTATCATCACAGGTGTGTGTACAATATACGGTAGACTCTACACGGAGCAAAATGCACGGTAATACTTGCAACTGGTGGTTACGCTGAAGGACAACCTGTTTACCGCGTCAACAGTGAAGAAGTGGCGGTACGATCGGGTTGCAGTGCGAATGACAGCTCCCAGACGTGTGCGATGTACTCAGAAGGCTGTACATGTAGCACGTTTCCCAGACAGCAAGAACCGATCGTGTTTGCCGACCTCATCGTTGATTGAGTCATTCTACAACTTCCGTTCTCCTGCCCAAGTTGCCGACTACAAACCATGCAGCTTTGCTCCGCTCCTGTTTGTTTGCACTATCTTTTCCTCTGGAGTCGTAGCTAAAACTGGTGAGAGACCAAGACCATTGACCAACTCTACGCTGACGCCGTGGAAGAAGGTGGTAACCTCGTCCTCTACCACGGAGGCGACACCCCAGCGCAGCAAGACGGTCTTCACGAAGCATTTACGCAGCGTTTCCGAAGATCAACTTCACCGCCATCGTCGACTACAGCCAAATACCACGACGTGCGTATCGACAATCAACTCGCGACTGACACTCTAGTACCTGACGTGGTGGCACTGCAAACGCTGCAAGACTTCACTCGCTGGACTAAGGCTGGTGATCTCTTGCCGTACAAGCCAGCCAACTTCTCCAAGGTTCATGACACGTTGAAGGACAAGAACGGCGCATGGTTGGCGTACACCATCTTCACGTTCAGTTACATCTACAACTCTACCGGACTTGACGGTGTGGCGCCGCCTACTACCCCAGCGGATCTGACGGACCCGGAAATGGGCTGGCAAGATTGCCTCATCCTATCCGGCACGATGACGACGCTGTGTTGTTCCTGTACACCCGCTACGTGGAGAAGTACGGATGGGACTGGGTGTCTGGTCTCGCTAAGCAGAACGTCAGCTTCAACCGCGGCTCCAATGTCGCTGGTGAGCTCTGGGAGAAAATGATTGGTAAGCGGGGCCGTGTTCGTGGGAGGAGTGGGGTCAATGTGTTGGAATTTTGAAAGGGCCAAACATCCTGCCGCTGCAGAAGCTGTTTATGAATTGGATTGTTTCCAGAAGTCTGTAGTGTTCGATAGTGTGCGTACGGATATCAACACGAACAAGCCTTGGGCACGTTCCAGAGGCCAACATAGATGCATTCCCGGCGTTCATGGAGAAGTGGAAGCAGACATTCGCACTACACTTCGGTGAGGTACAAGGTAAGCCGAGTCCTGGGACGGTTGGGTTGCATCCTGGTTTCTAAGCAGCCCAAGTCGCTGCTTTGTCGCCCTGCTGAGCATTGCATATTCTGAGGATGCGGCAGGTTATCTTTCAGAAGAGCAAAGGCAATTTTACGCAATATTCAGACGCATCAATACTATGTAGTACCGTACTACATATTCTCAATATTGCGTAAAATTGTGGGGAGCCTTCCACGTATAGTACCGGTATTGCCAGTGTGAATAACGAGAGGAGGAGGTCCAGTTTGGAGGCAGGAAAGCGACTGGGATGTGCGCAAAAGCAAGGCTGTGATCAGCATGGGCGCAGCTTGCGAAATTCGCTAGGCGGGGCTCAACAATGTTGGACTCCAACTTGGCGTCCCGCTTATGATTTGCAAATGCTGGACAGCGTACGTACAGTAGCTTCCTGTGAACTTCACAGTGCGGATTCCGCACTGCGGAGATAACCGGATGTATTCTATCCTGTACACCTGTACAGTACATGTAATTGACAAAGCGAAACTCGCACGGTGCAAGCTTCTCCGAGGTCCCCTATCGAGCCAAACTGCAACGTAAGCTGTCATTTTGTTGAACTGCACTTTTAGGCTGTCGACTGGCCAGATCATACATGTCGTTCAATCGAGTTGGATAACGCTGTTTACCCAAACTCGAACTACGTGATCCCCGTATCGTACGTAGTCTAGGATTCCTAGATTGGCACAACTGTTTCAAACGAACAGCACGTATCTTTATCATCACAGGTGTGTGTACAATATACGGTAGACTCTACACGGAGCAAAATGCACGGTAATACTTGCAGCTGGTGGTTACGCTGAAGGACAACCTGTTTACCGCGTCAACAGTGAAGAAGTGGCGGTACGATCGGGTTGCAGTGCGAATGACAGCTCCCAGACGTGTGCGATGTACTCAGAAGGCTGTACATGTAGCACGTTTCCCAGACAGCAAGAACCTGATCGTGTTTGCCGACCTCATCGTTGATTGAGTCATTCTACAACTTCCGTTCTCCTGCCCAAGTTGCCGACTACAAACCATGCAGCTTTTGCTCCGCTCCTGTTTGTTTGCACTATCTTTTCCTCTGGAGTCGTAGCTAAAACTGGTGAGGAGACCAAGACCATTGACCAACTCTACGCTGACGCCGTGGAAGAAGGTGGTAACCTCGTCCTCTACCACGGAGGCGACACCCCAGCGCAGCAAGACGGTCTTCACGAAGCATTTACGCAGCGTTTCCGAAGATCAACTTCACCGCCATCGTCGACTACAGCAAATACCACGACGTGCGTATCGACAATCAACTCGCGACTGACACTCTAGTACCTGACGTGGTGGCACTGCAAACGCTGCAAGACTTCACTCGCTGGACTAAGGCTGGTGATCTCTTGCCGTACAAGCCGGCCAACTTCTCCAAGGTTCATGACACGTTGAAGGACAAGAACGGCGCATGGTTGGCGTACACCATCTTCACGTTCGGTTACATCTACAACTCTACCGGACTTGACGGTGTGGCGCCGCCTACTACCCCAGCGGATCTGACGGACCCGAAATGGGCTGGCAAGATTGCCTCATCCTATCCGCACGATGACGACGCTGTGTTGTTCCTGTACACCCGCTACGTGGAGAAGTACGGATGGGACTGGGTGTCTGGTCTCGCTAAGCAGAACGTCAGCTTCAACCGCGGCTCCAATGTCGCTGGTGAGCTCTGGGAGAAAATGATTGGTAAGCGGGGCCGTGTTCGTGGGAGGAGTGGGGTCAATGTGTTGGAATTTTGAAAAGGGCCAAACATCCTGCCGCTGCGAAGCTGTTTATGAATTGGATTGTTTCCAGAAGTCTGTAGTGTTCGATAGTGTGCGTACGGATATCAACACGAACAAGCCTTGGGCACGTTCCAGAGGCCAACATAGATGCATTCCCGGCGTTCATGGAGAAGTGGAAGCAGACATTCGCACTACACTTCGGTGAGGTACAAGGTAAGCCGAGTCCTGGGACGGTTGGGTTGCATCCTGGTTTCTAAGCAGCCCAAGTCGCTGCTTTGTCGCCCTGCTGAGCATTGCATATTCTGAGGATGCGGCAGGTTATCTTTCAGAAGAGCAAAGGCAATTTTACGCAATATTCAGACGCATCAATACTATGTAGTACCGTACTACATATTCTCAATATTGCGTAAAATTGTGGGGAGCCTTCCACGTATAGTACCGGTATTGCCAGTGTGAATAACGATGTGAGGAGAGGAGGAGGTCCAGTTTGGAGGCAGGAAAGCGACTGGGATGTGCGCAAAAGCAAGGCTGTGATCAGCATGGGCGCAGCTTGCGAAATTCGCTAGGCGGTCCTGTGAACTTCACAGTGCGGATTCCGCACTGCGGAGATAACCGGATGTATTCTATCCTGTACACCTGTACAGTACATGTAATTGACAAAGCGAAACTCGCACGGTGCAAGCTTCTCCGAGGTCCCCTATCGAGCCAAACTGCAACGTAAGCTGTCATTTTGTTGAACTGCACTTTTAGGCTGTCGACTGGCCAGATCATACATGTCGTTCAATCGAGTTGGATAACGCTGTTTACCCAAACTCGAACTACGTGATCCCCGTATCGTACGTAGTCTAGGATTCCTAGATTGGCACAACTGTTTCAAACGAACAGCACGTATCTTTATCATCACAGGTGTGTGTACAATATACGGTAGACTCTACACGGAGCAAAATGCACGGTAATACTTGCAACTGGTGGTTACGCTGAAGGACAACCTGTTTACCGCGTCAACAGTGAAGAAGTGGCGGTACGATCGGGTTGCAGTGCGAATGACAGCTCCCAGACGTGTGCGATGTACTCAGAAGGCTGTACATGTAGCACGTTTCCCAGACAGCAAGAACCGATCGTGTTTGCCGACCTCATCGTTGATTGAGTCATTCTACAACTTCCGTTCTCCTGCCCAAGTTGCCGACTACAAACCATGCAGCTTTTTGCTCCGCTCCTGTTTGTTTGCACTATCTTTTCCTCTGGAGTCGTAGCTAAAACTGGTGAGGAGACCAAGACCATTGACCAACTCTACGCTGACGCCGTGGAAGAAGGTGGTAACCTCGTCCTCTACCACGGAGGCGACACCCCAGCGCAGCAAGACGGTCTTCACGAAGCATTTACGCAGCGTTTCCCGAAGATCAACTTCACCGCCATCGTCGACTACAGCAAATACCACGACGTGCGTATCGACAATCAACTCGCGACTGACACTCTAGTACCTGACGTGGTGGCACTGCAAACCCTGCAAGACTTCACTCGCTGGACTAAGGCTGGTGATCTCTTGCCGTACAAGCCGACCAACTTCTCCAAGGTTCATGACACGTTGAAGGACAAGAACGGCGCATGGTTGGCGTACACCATCTTCACGTTCGGTTACATCTACAACTCTACCGGACTTGACGGTGTGGCGCCGCCTACTACCCCAGCGGATCTGACGGACCCGAAATGGGCTGGCAAGATTGCCTCATCCTATCCGCACGATGACGACGCTGTGTTGTTCCTGTACACCCGCTACGTGGAGAAGTACGGATGGGACTGGGTGTCTGGTCTCGCTAAGCAGAACGTCAGCTTCAACCGCGGCTCCAATGTCGCTGGTGAGCTCTGGGGAGAAAATGATTGGTGTCGGCACGGGCGGTGGCGGCGCCCCGATCGTATTCGTGGGAGGAAACGGCACGGACTATCTGAGCTGGGGTCATGTGGTGCTCACGGATTGGGAGCTGGAACTCCCGCGAAGTCAACGTGTATTGACTTCAGTAGTTGCCGGTAAATAGCAAAGTAATGTCTTAACTACTAGTACTCTTCATGGACGATCTCGCCTACCGTAGTGGCAGTCCAGGGAGAAGCGTCCTTGATCTGTTGAACAGTATCCTCTACAGCTGCATGCTTCAGTCGTTGCGATCTGCTTAACTATGCCTGCTCGAATAGAGTATCCAGTCATGGGTTGGAGAAGCTGGGTACATGCATGCCAGCCCCCCAAGCTTTCCAACTCCTCGCAGTGGTCACCAGTGCGGGTTGTAATACCGTTGTGAATATGCAGCCGCTTTTCCGTTCGTCCAATTGCGTGTCTCGTCACATATAGCGCGCAGCCGGTACACCAACTTCAACACGTTGCAGTGTTACAGGTCATTTTTGCAAAGATTTGCAACTCTTGACACCCAGCCAATGAGAACGCTCAGATTCAAATTTCAGCCAATCAGGAGTCTTGGAATCTTGAAAGTCCTCGTACGGAGCAGATATCCTTGTGATTGACCCCAGACCCCGTTATCCGCTGTAGTGCAGTACTGAACACGTTGTCCATTGGTCACAGGACTTCTTCGGCTCGACAGAGGTTTATAGACTCAAATCCTCCCAAACTAGATCATCAGCTTTGGAAGGAAGTCACCATAACTCTGCTTTTAGTTCACTTGGCGCGTTGCCGCTGCTTGGAATCGATAGCACGGGTCACGGCACGTAGGAATTGGCCGTCATCAGCACCATTCGCGTACTGTAACAGAAGTTGTGGTACATCTTCTCCAATCGTTTTCAGAGGCTCCCAGGAGTTTTCAATAGCTTCGAGTCCGGCCCACTGCACTTGAACCTCATAGGCCTTCATGTTGGCATTAATTCGGTGCCCTACAAGCGCTTCTATAGCCAGCAGATCCCCTGAGAGGCGACGTGGTCCAGCAGCTCTTCACTGACGTCCAGAGATTCATCTGCGTACAGTTTTAGGCGAGATGGGTGCACGTCCATCGTGATCCCAGTTACCAAATGCTCCACAGTAAAGTAGTAGCTAGCGCTGCTGACAACACGATAAGGACCGACCCACATCACTCGCAGTTTGTTTGCATGAAGCTTCTCGTCGACGCGTGAACGTAGCACGTAGTCACCAACCGAGAAGTTGATCTGCTGGTGGTAGTGTGGTCGTGCTCTGTACTATTGAGCCTGCTTAGTACGCTTGTCCTTCACAGCTTTGTGCATCACCTCAACTGACGCTCTCAAATTGGCGAGTCGCTGTTCAGTCCCACGTCGTGGATCAGTAAGAGTAGCCACACGCCCTCTCCCCTCTGGGAAAAATACAGTGTCCAAAGCACTGGGACATGGAAGTCCGGTAAAGAGCTCAATAGGAGCTTTGTTAGCCAGCGACGGCACAGGTGAATGATTGATGCTCGACTGGATCAAAGGTAGGAAATACGGCCAATCGTGTACACTCACTCGAAATTCCAAAGCCAAAGCCTTCAGAACTTGCAAAATGTCGCGGTTAACCCGTTCCACTGAACCATTTTTCCATGGCGAGTACGCCAGTATGAATTTCTGTCGCCCTTTTAGTCGTCGGTTCAATTCAGCGATCACCTCACTCTTAAAGTGCGATCCTGAGTCGCTAACCCACGTAGTTGGTACGCCGTAGCGGCTGTACCAGTCTAAGATAGCCGTTGCTGCCACTGCTGACGTCGGTACATCACATGCCACTAGTTCCACAAAATGAGTAGCTTCGTCCTTTAGGACCAACACATAGCGAGACGACCCGAACGATTCTCCAAGTGTCAGGAAGTCCCAATGCAGTGTTTCATTACGCTCGAATGTGTGGTGCGTCTCGCTGAAAGGGCGAGGAATCACAACGCCACCTTTCACATGTAGGCAGAGCAGGCACTTCATACAGAATGCACGTACAATCCCACTAAGACCATCCAAGTAGAACAACCGGCGAATGTGGTTCTCCATCACATGCATGCCGCGGTGTCCACTGCTTCCACAATGAGCGATAATCAATAGTCGTTGTACCAGTTCAACCGCTTGAGACGGTATCCAAATCAAACTATCCACTGTCCACAATTCGTCACAACCCAGCGTTGCACCCGATGGTGCCTCGTAAAGTGCCTGCACGCTGCCAATTTCATCAACTGTCGGCCATACGAAGTCATCTTTGTCCAGTGGACGTAGTGGTGTTGGACCAGTGGCAGCCTTATCATTCGTCACCGCATCCCTATCACGTTTTCGGCTCTTCCTCGTGAAGCGTTTGGCCGAATGGATCCTCGCTGCAGGTTGCGGCTGCCCACCCCACCTCGAAATAAGGTCGGCCCACACGTTGTGCACTCCTTCAATGTGCTCAATAGTGTAGCGATACTCTTGTAGTTTGGTAGACCATCGTAGCAACTTGCCTCGTACATGACGTTTCATTTCCTTGTTCGGCGAGAACAGGTATATGATATTTCGATGGTCGCAATAGAGGCGAAACCCTTGTGGACGCAGCAGTAGATATTCTAGCTTCTCGCATGCGTGCACAATCGGGTACGACTCCTTTTCGATGACGCTCCAATTAAGCTCTGATCCCGTAAAACTGCCCCCCATACAGACGAGTAGTTCGTGGTGCTGTTCTTGGATGGGTACATTTGGTTGCCAGTGTTCAACTTGTGACACAACTAGCCCCCAGCCAGAATCGGCAGCGTCAGATAGCACACAGAGCTCCTTGGTTGGATCCGGGTAGGCCAGCATTGCCGAATGTCCAAGCAGATCCTTAACCGCTTCAAACGCCACAACTTCATCCGGAGTCAGTGTTATCTGGACCCCAGCCGCTGCTCTGCTTAGTTCGTTTCGTCCCCGCAAGAGCTTGATCAAGGCGTTCTTGTAGTGGTCGAGAAACTCGTGCATAGTCCACCAGACTAGCGCGCATCCAATTACTCGCACATAAAAATTGCTGTAGCTCGGCCGCAGTTGTCGGCGTTGGCATCTCTCGCAGTGCCCGGATGCGTTCAGGGTCGTGGCCAATACCATCCTTGTTAATGATTCTACCACACCACCGAACCTCTGTCAGGAACACCGCACTCTTCTTAGGATTTAGGATTAGCCCGTGCTCGTCCAACTTCGTTAGAACCGCCTCGATAGCATCCAACATTTCGTCTGCGGTGTTGGCAAAAACCAGTAGGTCGTCAATCCAGACAACCACACACTTGCCAACTAAGTCACCCAATACCATCTCAACAGTCGACTGAAAATGAAGTGCCGCATCGGTACTACCTTGAGGAACACGTAAATCCCTTTGTCCGTCATGTAGGAGAGGAATTCGCGGCTGTCTTTGTGTAAAGGAAGCTGCCAAAAACCCTTTAGGAAGTCAAACATCGCATAGTACATCTTCCCTCTGCAATGTTCCAATGCTACCTCCAAGCTCGGCATCACACCAGCTATGGGCTCTGTCACGTTGTTAAGAGGTCAATAATCTGTTGTCTGGCGAAATTCCATTGTACCAGGCTTGCGTACAGGCAGTGCTGGACAGCACCATCGACTTTCCCGATTTTCGTACACCCATCCGAGCTCCACCAGCTTCTTGTTAAAGCTCGCGAGGAACTCATACTTTTCAGGGCTGTACTGACGCACTTTGCACCTATGTGGTGTTGCATTTGCCTTCAACTGGATCTTGAGTGGGGGCACTCGAGCCGGTGGATCGTTCCCTAGCTCAAGTCTCCACCCACCGTACTTTCTCACAATCTCGTACAGTTTGTCAGTAACGTAGGAGTCCACAACCCCGCGGTCTACTGCATCCTTTACCAGAGCGTCTACAACATTCTGCACAACATCGCCAATCACTGGCCGGCAAGGTGGCATACCTTCCGGTTCATCAAATGAGTCATCTCCGTCTGGTTCCCGAGTCGCGAGATACTCCAGTTGACGATCGACGTCAATGCCAAGTTCAACAAGTAACTGCTTTCCCACTAGAAATTCGTCTTCGTTAGACTCCACAATCAAACATCGTTTAGCATCTTGACACCGAACCGGTCCTGCTGCCGTGTTCAGGGTCAATCGGACATCTAGTGCCTGTGTTGATTTCAGAATGGCTCCACCGACTGCTCTCGAAGAGATTGGTTCTTCCAAGTCCACCAACGTTATCGCTGGGTCCAAAGCGCATAATTCGTCCACATGTTGTCGACTAATGATATTCAAGTCCGATCCACTGTCCGCACAATACAAAAGTAAGGTAGTTCGAACACGCCATTCAAAATCACAGTCGGACGGCGGGCCTCGTCTGTGTCGGCGTTAGTGTTAATGCTACCGTCGACACGTTTCGACCGAAGGCGCTTCTCTGCTCCTGATGCAGTCCCGGATTTGGTCTTTCTCGCTGCCAAAATTGCCTCTTTGCCAGCTTCATCAAGGTCAGGGCACTGGCTGAGCCAGTGGTCCTTACCACAATGGAAGCAGCCCGTCCTGGGTTTCGAGTTTGCTTTGGCAGGCGTCTTTGTGGTGGTCTTCGAGTCAACCACTGTGCGAGACTGTCCTTGGGGCTCTTTAGTCGAGGCATCTCGTTTTCGTGACGAGAGCTGGGATTTTCCTCCAGTTGCATTTGCCGGTGTTTGTTTCTTGCGCTTCGCCATCATCTGAAACATCTTTTCCTGCTCAAGCGCCTTTTCCTTCACCAACAAGTAGAGCGCCTGTTCATCGGCCTTGCTGGAAGCGTCAACAACCCGCTGATGGACATCAACAGCTTCACGGAGAGCTACTGGCTCAAGGTGTTGACGAAGCAGCCTACATTTCTCTTTGATACCAGTCGCCGTTGCAAAGGTGCTTGATAAGCCATGTTCAAGCACAATCTCGTCACAACGCATGAAATAATTGATAACTCGAGCCTTCACGTCGCGTTCCCGAAGGTCCATTTTCAAGTTTGCGTTAAAGACGGCTCCGATGTCAACGATCGCGTCATTCATGACGTTTCCAATGATCTTGTCCAACTCAGAGATAATGCGATCCTCTGTAACCGCCTCAACGGTTGTATCCCACTCCAGTTTGCATAGAGTAGACAGCAATTGTCGATTAAAGCAGTTCTTCACGCTTCTCAGCGCCTTCGCCTTGTCTTCTCCGGTGGCGGCGCAACGCGCCTCAATCGCCTCTTCATACTCCTGTCGCTCTCGTTTCCATTTAACCAACGCGGGGTGCGAAACGTCCGTAATGTACGGTGGAACGATCGAGCTAGCCGTCACCGGGACCTGGTTGCCATTCCCCGACGGGGCAGTCGTGGTTATACCCGATGCCGTCGGAGTGGTTGCAGTGTTCGTCATAGTTTGCGACGACCTCTGGTCACTTTGGCTAGGACGCCCACTACGGGTTTGCATCGCTTCTTGCACGATACTAAAGTTAACTTTGTGGTGCTCACGGATTGGGAGCTGGAACTCCCGCGAAGTCAACGTGTATTGACTTCAGTAGTTGCCGGTAAATAGCAAAGTAATGTCTTAACTACTAGTACTCTTCATGGACGATCTCGCCTACCGTAGTGGCAGTCCAGGGAGAAGCGTCCTTGATCTGTTGAACAGTATCCTCTACAGCTGCATGCTTCAGTCGTTGCGATCTGCTTAACTATGCCTGCTCGAATAGAGTATCCAGTCATGGGTTGGAGAAGCTGGGTACATGCATGCCATCATCACAGGTCGGCGTGTCGGAATTCTGAAAAAGGCCAAGCATCCTGCTGCGGCCAAGCTGTTCATGAACTGGGCTATTTCCCAGGAAGCTCAGACGTCGGTGGTGTTTAACAGTGTGCGCACGGATCTTAACGCCAATAAGCCTTGGAACGTCCCGGAAGCCAACATGGCTGCCTTCCCGACGTTCATGGAGGACCGTGCGAAGGTGGAGCAGTGGAAGCAGACGTTCGTGCTGTACTTCGGTGAAGTGCAGGGTGAGCCTAGTCCGGGCTTCCTTGGTCTGCACCCGGGTCAGTAAGAGTTACATGTTAAAACGTAGTTTCTAACAGCGAATGTTGCCTTCGGCAACTACATGCATAAGAATCACGTTCATATTGGACTTTTTTGGACGAGTACAGAGTGTTGGTGATTGGATGCACCAAATGATTGGATGCAGGCTAGGTAGAGAAGACAGTGTAAGCTCGTATCAATCAATCACTTCTGAATTTCCATTCTACCCCTCAAGTGACTTCCCTCGCCTCGGCCTCCTCGCCTCAAGCTTCGGCAGTCCTCCCCTCGCAAAACAACCTCTGTGACGACCTTCTTCAGGTTATGAGCCCAAGCACGATGTCATCTGTCCAAGATACCAAGATCTCCATCGACAAGTTCAACGGCGAGAACTACGCCACGTGGAACCGTTACATGCGTGGCGTGTTCCTGACCAAGTCGGTGTGGAATGTGGTGAACCGCGAGACGACGCCTACGTTCACGGACTCCAGGGCCAAGGACGAGTATGTCAAGTCGAGCAACGTCGCCTTCGGTCTGATGCTCCTCCACATGGACGCGGACTACCATCATGTTGTCGACGACTACGAGGAAGCCTGGGTCGCGTGGGCGCGCTTGCGTACCCTTTACGGTGGATCGCAGAAGGCTGGACGCATTTATCTCAAGCGTCAGCTCTTCAGCATGGAGATGGCAGAAGGCGGAAACATCCTTCACCATTGTAACGAGGTCCTCAACATCAGCGCGAAGCTTAGCAGTATCGGCGCCAAGATGGAGGACGAGGATGTGGCGATCTGCTTGCTGCGCAGTCTGCCCAAGAGCTACGAGAACGTCGTGCTCAACATGGAGATGAGCAATGCAGAGCTGCGGACGCAAGATGTGGTGAAGGTGCTCACGAATGAGCATATCAAGCGACAAGGCGAGAAGACTGCGGCGGTGAAAATCGAGGAAGCAGCAAAGGCCTTCAACGCCGAGCGTCAAACTCGCCGGTGTGACTACTGCGGAAAATTGGGGCACGTTATCGACAAGTGCTGGACCAAGCAGAAAGAAGAAAATCGAGGAGCACGACGCGGCCGAGGTGGTCGCGGTGCCAGCAACGTTGAGTGGTGCGACGACGATGACGACTACATCGCGTTCGCGGTCTCCATGTCGACAGCGTGTGGAGTGTCGTCGGGCAAGAAGTTTCAAAGCTCATGGGCGATCGACAGTGGTGCAACCCACCACATTTGCAACGACAAGTCCAAGTTCATCGACATCAACTTGCGCGACGAAGGCGAACTCACTGTTGCCAACGGTCAAACGGCCAAGATTTTGGGAGTTGGTACCGTTGTACAACAAGTGATTCTGCCCAACCGAAGTGTGCGCGACGTCCGAATTGAAGATGCTCTCTACGTGCCGAGTATGAACAAGAACCTGCTGTCTGTGCCTCAGATCAACCGAGGTGGAGACTTCAAGGTGGTGTTTGACGGCTCCGAGATGCACATTGCGCGCAAGTCGTCGAAGAAGATCGTTGCTTCCGCGGACCTGATCGACGGACTCTACTGGCTACGAGTACCCAAGGGTTCTGCCAATTCGACGACTAGGGCCTCGATCAACAGTGTCGATCTTCATGCGCGGATGGGTCATGCTCCGAACGACGTGCTACGGAAGATGGTTTCGAGCGGCATGGTGACGGGCGCGAAAATGCCGACCTCGTCTAAGAACTCAAGCGGATGCCGCGGATGTCAACAAGGGAAGATGGTCCAAAAACCCTTTCCGAGTAACCCGGACAAGCCCAAGTACAAGCCATTCGAGTTCCTGCACTTCGACCTTTGTGGCCCCATGGAGAAAGAGTCGCTTGGTGACAGCAAGTATCTACTGCTGATCACTGACGAAGCCACGGGATTCTGTTTGCGCGCCAAGTCGGAGAGTGAAGACTGTCTGCGCAAGTTCATCGCTAAAGTGGAGCGCCAATTCGATGCCAGGGTCAAGTTCGTGCGTCATGACGGTGCCAAGGAGTTCGCGACCAACTCGCTCAAGGCCTTTTACGACAATCATGGCATTGAAGTCCAGCCGACGGTTCGATATGCGCATCAGACGAATGCTACTGCGGAACGCGCCAACCGGACGATTGTGACCATTGGGCGCAGCATGCTTCACTTCGCACGTTTGGACAAGACGTTTTGGGCGGAAGCGGCGATGACGGCAATTTACATCAAGAATCGACTGCCGTCACCCAAGGTCCCAGGGAAGACGCCGTTTGAGATTGTGTACAAGAGGAAGCCCAACGTGAAGCACATGCGCGTTTTCGGGTGCAAGGCCTACGTCCTGACGCCGAAGGAGAAGCGACTCAAGTGGGACCCCAAGGCTCGTGAAGGAATTTTCATGGGCTATGAAGAGCGTTCGAAGGCGTATCGCGTTTATGACATCGAGGCGGGCCAGGTAGTGATTTCTCGCGATGTCACTTTCGACGAATCGACCTTCGACGACGCCAATGTTGTTGATGATGAAGAAGATGTCGAAGATGCTGCGGACATCCTTGACGACCTCGAGATTTCGAACGACCATGGAACGCGTGAATTCAAGCAGGCGGGGAAACGCAAGGCTCGTTCTAACGCCGAGGATCGTGAACATGTTCGTTGACCGCGTCGCAGTGCTAGATTAGAAGAAGCAAGCGCTCCGGACTCCGACCATCAAGAAGCCAAATCTGAAAACGATGATGATGGTGACGCGACTCAGCCAATGTACTGGCGTGCGAGTGCGAATGCAGTGGAGACGAGTGACAGCGCCGAGCCGAAGACGTTCCAAGATGCTGTGAGCGGCGAAGACCAAGTCCACTGGCGCAAGGCGATCCGAGTAGAACTCAAGTCGATGCGACTTCGTGGAGTGTTTCGTGGCGCCAAATTACCGAACAACCAACGCGCAGTCGGAACCAAGTGGGTGTTCAAGATCAAACGTAAAGCCGACGGGTCCATCGAGACGTTTTCGCCGGTGGTCAAGTACGTCACGCTTCGAATGATCATCGCTGTGGCCAAGTTCTTCAATTGGCCCCTCGACCAACTTGATGTCGTCACGGCGTTCCTGTACGGCTTGATGAAGGAGAAGGTGTTCTGCAGTGTTCCAGAAGGCGTGGAACTCGATGACGGATACGCAGGATGTCGTTGATGTAGCGAGCTTGGGACAGCGTGACGCTGCCATCTGCGTTGTCGACCACTTCGATGCCCAGAATGAAGGAACACTTGCCGCTGTCAGTCATCTCGAATCGTGCCTTGAGCTGTTTCTTGACTTCAGCAATGATCGTCGAAGAGCTTCCGGTCACCAAAACATCGTCGACGTACACCAGCATCAGAACGCAGTCACCGTCGACAACCTTGATGTAGAGGCACGGATCGTAGCTCGAAACGCGAAATCCGATGGAGCGCACATACTCGTCGAAGGTCTCATTCCACACTCGAGAAGCTTGCTTGAGACCGTAGATCGCCTTGAGAAGTTCCACGCAGTGAGCGCTTTGGCATGCAGAACTGCAAACCTGCTGCCAGTCCAGTCGACCTCAGCATGAAGCTTGTTGCCAGTGACGTCTCGACCAAGTTGGATGCGCCGTTCCGCGAAGCTGTCGGTGCTCTCATGCACTTGATGACGTCGACTCGCCCAGACATTGCTTTTGCAGTTGGTTACGTTTCGCGCTTCATGGAGAACCCTCAAGTCGAGCACTGGATTGCAGTTAAGCGCATCTTCCGTTACCTTCAGGGCACCAAGTCGCACGGACTCCGTTTTTCGCCGACCAAGGGAATCGACTTTCGTGGCTACTCGGATGCAGACTGGGCTGGTGACCACAGTGACCGCAAGTCGACTTCGGGCTACCTGTTTCAAGTTCTTGGCGGACCTGTGTCGTGGGGATCCAAGAAACAATCGAGTGTGTCTCTTTCCACGAGTGAAGCCGAGTACATTGCGCTCAGTCTGGCAATCCAAGAAGGCAAGTGGGTGCACAAGCTTCTGTGTGAGATCCTCGACGCTACAGGCGAAGACATCCCGGATCTGAAGATTTTCGAAGACAATCAGTCGTGCATCAAGATGACGAAGAACCCTGTGAACCATGGCCGCGCGAAGCACATCGACATCAAGTACCACCACATCCGTGATGAAGTCAAGCGCGGTGAAGTGATCGTCGAGTACTGCGAGACTACGACCATGCTGGCCGACATCTTGACCAAGGGACTCGGCGGACCTCGTCACAAGGACTTAACGACGGCT
Source organism: Phytophthora colocasiae (assembly GCA_018806915.1). NCBI lineage: Eukaryota > Oomycota > Peronosporomycetes > Peronosporales > Peronosporaceae > Phytophthora > Phytophthora colocasiae. The sequence continues at coordinate 656,738 of JAGKQI010000104.1, read as the reverse complement.
CTTGGCGTTCAAGCGTGTTCGCATTGAGAGGGGCTGTTGCAGGTGATCCAATACGATCCCGCGATGATTACGGTAAGATGTTTACGCCACCGATGATTAGACGAGTAGGATGATTGGACGAGTACAGAGTGTTGGTGATTGGATGCACCAAATGATTGGATGCAGGCTAGGTAGAGAAGACAGTGTAAGCTCGTATCAATCAATCACTTCTGAATTTCCATTCTACCCCTCAAGTGACTTCCCTCGCCTCGGCCTCCTCGCCTCAAGCTTCGGCAGTCCTCCCCTCGCTAAACAACCTCTGTGACGACCTTCTTCAAAGCTTGCCGTTCGTGTTGCCTCTACACACACGGGCTCTTAGTGTGTCTCATTCGTTTTCAACTCCGTTCCCTCCGTGCACTGCTCGCTTCCGGCTACTGCCAGTACATGTAGACAAAAAAATTATACAAGCCCGGTCCAACTCTACGCTGACGCTGTCGTGAAATCTCGTCCTTTATCACGGGTGGAGACAGCTTAATGCAACAAAACTCTTCCAACAAGCTGTTTCACAACTTTCCCGAAACTATCCTTTAGGGTCATCGTTGACGAGTTGTCGTGGGCGTTGGAAAAGTTGGCAGGTTTGTACGACAGGGCCCCTGATCCCCTGTCACAGGGGATCACCAGTCTTAGCCCAGAGAGCGAAGTCTTACAGGCTGCAATGCAGCGTCTGCAGCGTTGCCACGTCGAGTATCAGTGTATCGGTCCATTTGGTTGCTGATACGTGCGTCGTGATATTTAGTAAATATCACGACGCACGTAAATATTATTTACTGTGGCCGAAGGTGCACTCGTTGATGGACAAGAATGGCGCGTGGTTGGCGTACACCATTTCCAGTTTCGGTCAGGTACAGTATATCTATAACTTGACTGTACTAAGCGGTGCGGTTTTCTTCGCAATGGGCTGGCAATATTGACTCATCTATCCTACCCACACGGCGATGATGCTGCGTTGTTCCTGCACACCCGCTACGTGGGGAAATACGGATGGGACTAAACTTGCTCAGCGTCAACTAGTTGCATCCTGGTCTCTAAGCAGCTCAAGTCGCTTCTTTGTCGCCCTGCTGAGCAGTGCATGTGCATGTTCCTCCTCCTCAGCCGAGGAGGAGTTATCTTTCAGAGGTGTAATGCAGAGCAAAGACGGGAAAATCTATGGAGCTCGAGGTTACGGAGCTCGAGGTACCAAAAAATCATATGTGTTGACCAAAATAAAAATAGTCAACACAAATTTTTATTTTAATTGCAAACGAATTAATTACCTCATAGCGGTTATTCTAGTGAATATTCTAGCGGTTATTCAATGAGTAGTGGTTATTCTAAGAGTACTTTGGTGTTTATTATGGATCCATTAGTTAAATGTAGGCTGCATCGCATACTCATGAGATGTTTTGCTACTTTTCAGTATTCGGTTATGAAACCCACATGGCCTCCTTTTCGATATTTGGTTATGAAACTCACGTGGTCTGTAAAACAAGGCGTGAAACCTACATTTGCCTTTGAGTTTTGCTCTTTTCAAGTGCATTCATTATTTGATTATGGCTTCAATACCAACATCGGCACCACCTCCACCAACAACCTCGAGCTACATCATTCCGCCACCTCCGGAACAAGTGTTTAACTCTTATGAAAATGCAGAGACTGCCCTTCACGCGTGGAATCGGCGCCAAGTTATTGACGTGACAAAGGCCCATAACAAGAAAAACAAGGCAAAAGAAATTCGACAACGTGATTTCCAATGCGACCACTACGGAAAAACCAAGAACACACGTCACATCCGAGAGGAAGATCGAGTTCGTACACAACGGGGAACAAGCAAAATTGGGTGCAAGATGAAGATTCGTATTGAAGCGGTCGATGCGAACAATGTGACCGGAAGTTGGAAAATAGTCCATCTTAATGGATCCAAGATCCACAACCACCCCGCCTCTCGTGACCCGAGCATTCACCCCGGCCATCGCCGTCGTGACATGGAACGTTTGACGTCGTCGGACTTGTCTCACACAGACTTAGTTGCTGCGCAGACAGCTGTCGGTGTGTCTCCTCAAGTGGTTGTTGCTACAATTAGAAGTGCTGATCCGGATACAGCAATTATCGCGAAAGATGTGTCGAACAAGAAAAATTCAAGTCGTCGGGAGGCACTGGCTGACGACACACCGACCGAGTTGCTGCTAAAGAAATTGGAAGAGCACAACTTTTTCTTCAAGGTTGATGTAGACAAAGCAACCTCTAGACTCCGGGCTTTATTTTGGTCACACCCGGGAATCAAGGAATTTTACGCTTGGAATTCTGACGTCATGGTTATGGATTGCACATACAAGACAAATAATTCCGATCTACCACTACTGAACATCATTGCTATGACCAACATGAACACTGTGTTGCCGATTGCCCAATGTTTTTTACCCGGTGAAAAAGAAGAAGATTTCCTCTGGGCTTTACAACAGTTGAAAGAGATGCTTGAAGCATACAATATTTCGAAGCCATCAATTATTCTCACCGATCGCGATCAAGCTTGTATGAATGCGCTGGATCAAATGTTTCCTGATGTCCCTGCTCTCGTCTGTCGGTGGCATATGGACCGAAATGTTCTTGCCAAAACCCGGACAGTTCTTAACCAAGTTGAGAATCCGAACCCTGCTCCTGGACAAGACAAGTACGAGAACACTATTGAGACCAGCGAATTTATGAATTTGTTCTACAAGGCCGCTGATTCGTCGAATGAGGAAGAGTTTGTAAAATGTTGCGCGGAAATTCGGTCGTGTAACTCGGAACTTGCAGACTATCTCGATCTTCACTGGTGGAAATACAAGACAAAAGTTGTGCGCTGCTGGACTTCGCAATATTTGCATTTCGGCTATCGTGACACGTCTCCAGTCGAAGGTACACACTCGAAGTGCAAGAGATGGCTGGAGTCGTCTAAAGGAAATTTGCTGACTGCTTTCGAGAAACTCCTGCCATGGTGGCAAACTTGTATCAAGAACACAAGTTTAGATATCGAGCGAGATGTTGGGAAAATTTCGCACATCTTACAAGACGAGCGGTACTCGGCGGTAGTAATGTTCATCAGCAGATACGCTTTGAACGAAACAGCAAATTTGTGGAAACATGCTGTGGAAATTGTTACCAAGAAAACATCGATCGCACCCTGTACTGGTACTTTCCGCCGCACAAATGGAAGACCCTGTGTGCATGACATCATCGAGATTGTGAAATCTAATCGACAAAAGAAGCTACAGGTTCAAGAATTCCATGCTCACTGGCTGACTCGTCGTGGCATCGCAGAGGACTCGAGAGCAAGAGTGTTAGAACCAGCCCCACTACAGTCCAAGAAGTCCAAGAAACGTAAGACAAAATCTCACAAGAAAATTCACGGAAGTTCAGGCACGGCCAGAGATGCAACTTTCAGCGAGCGTGTCGACCTTAATCATCCAGCGACCCCACCAACTACACACCCAACATTTACGGAGCTACTCACGTCTACTAACTCCTTTTTTGAAAATGCCACATGAAACAGTCACTCAACTTCCGCCATTGAGAGTTGCTTTAAACCAAGGCCAAAGCGATGAAGGCAACGAATCAGAGACGTCTTACTTTCTGGATTACCTGCCACCTCGGGCATGGGGGTACGCTAGCCGTGGGCATTTCTAAGACTTACGGAAGAATTTACAGAAAGAAAGACTTTGCTGTAAAGTTTCGCAAATATATGACATTGCATTACGAATTTGTTCTTTTGTTTGAAGGAAAGCTAAGAATCGCATTGTCTATTTGTGCTTACGCTACTGTTTGTTCAACGTCTCCACTTTTTATGCAGTAGTCTCCTCTCGTTTATTTGCCATTTCTTTCAGATTGCCAATAGCGGTAGTTAATCTCCGTGAACCAAGGTGGGTAATGTTTAGTTTTTATTGCAAATAAAAGCAAAAAACTACTACAGGTAGCCAGCCTTATAGCGCACACAGCCGAAGCTTAGCGAATAACTCACACTACAATGGATTATACTCAAATAAGTACAGTCGGCGATGTTGATGCACAGTTCACAGTTCTTCGGCCCCGTGCTCACCTATCCAAAGCAATCCGATAATTCAAAAGTATCGTCAACAGCCCTAATTAGCCTTGCAAGCAACCGAGAAATGATCCGTTGAGTTGTTTACAAAACTGACTGTGTTAAATATATTTCTTCGCGCTACAGTATTATACATTCTCCAGATTTTACAGGACACTCACCTGGTGTTCCACACTTAGTGCAGGACAGAATGTCCTGAATTTTCCAAACCGAAATCATTCGACGGGTGTCGACATACAAAAACCAGCATTATTCCTGTACAGTCCATAATCTTACGTTTTGCCGAAATTGCAGGACACACTGTCCACTCTAACTTCATTGGTAGAAACTAGAATTTATTTATAACTGGTTCAGTGAAGATTTCTCGGAACAATGGAGAGTGTTACCGCTGAGCGTCTTGCAGAGCTAAAGCAGTTAGCTGAGGAGATTCGTGATAATACAGTCTGCCCAAGTTCACGTGCAGCCTACGTGAATTCCTACTCTCGCTTTATATGCTGGGTTCTTCAAAACCACAGCCCGCTTATTCAACCAGCGTTTGCAGATCGGCTTGGGACTGTTAATGGACTCTCGGAGAAGCAATTGCGAGCTCGCATTAAACCTCTCCTCACTCGGAAAAATGACGAGCCCCCGCTCCATTTTGACAACTTAGATCCAGAGGTGTTTCAGACATGGTTGCTAACCCTGCGCAAAGCGGACGGCTCGACGCTGAGCTACTCTGCTCTCAACACACACCGTGCCGGTCTCTTCAACTTGTACCGTGATTACGGGCGGAAAATGGATTCTGACATGGAGAATGAATTAAAGCAGTTCTTTAAAGGCATCAAGCGTGAACTTGCTGTGACCCAAGCTCGTGGTGTTGGAAATGTGAAAGTAGGGAAAGATCCCCTCTCGTTTGAGCTTTTTGAATTTCTTTCCTCTCACTTGATGGCACTTTCTGGGAGTGATGCAATTTTTTCTCGTGTGTATCTGATTATATCGTGGAATCTAATGTGTCGTTCAGCTAATGCTTTCGGCATCTGCCATTCCCATATCGAATGGCGCGGCGATTCGTTGAGAGTGTTTTTTGCCCATATGAAAAATGATCAGGGTGGGGAACGGCCTCGAGACCCACGGCATGTATATGCAAATCCACTACAACCAACGATTTGCCCCATTCTAGCGCTTGCGATGTATTGGGCAACTACAACCTTTGATGATGATAATCGATTGTTCCCTGGGTCTGATCAGTACGAACGATTTCGTAAGAGTTTACAGCGTTTGCTCGTAGACGAGCAGGTCGCTGCAGAGCTAAAAAGACAAGGAGTGCATGCAGATGACCTCGGAACACACTCCATACGAAAGGGCGCTGCAACATACTGCGCGTCTGGGTCGACTGCATGTCCATCTTCTACAGCAGTGCATCTTCGTGCTGGTTGGTCGTTAGGAGGAGTTCAAAACACATACTTGCGGTATGAAGCTGCAGGAGATATGCACGTGGGTCGGACTGTCGCCGGGCTTCCTTCTGGAAGCCATGAATTTGCAATTTTACCACCTCATTTCGAACAGCAAGATGAATGGGTACACCGCGGGGTAGTGATGGTGTTTCGTGGAATTCCCGAGCAGCTAGTGTTTGTAGAGGAATTTTGCCTTGCGTCACTTGTGTACCATATACCGTTTCTACGAAGGCATCTGCCGTTATGCCACCCACTGTACGAAACAGCTCTGTTTCAAGATTCGGAATTGCTAGTAAAATTATCCGATCGCGTGCGCTGTGGCTTCAGTGATCCGACGTCAAATTTAAAAGCGACCGGTATTCCCCCTCATGTAGCCATCTTAGGTAAGATGAAAGCCGTACAAGACATGGGAATTTCGACTATTGAAAACCTGGATGATGTTCGACGTGAAATTGTAAATGGAATAGTTCGTGAGCTCGAAGAGCGAGCCATCGGTGCAAAAACCGTCACTCACATTTGAGGGTCTTCACGACGCTCTACGGAGCTGCCTACGCGAGGCTGGTATTCAGAACCAAGTAAACACGAACAACCCTTCAGAATCTCATCGCGGAATCGAAGCTAACACAGCCGAAGAAATCACCCCTCAACCCACCTTCTTTTGGGCCGGACGTTTTCGTCGGATCCCTCCTGGTTTCGCTTTTCCGGAGTGTTCTGTCGCGCATTTGTGGGTCTTGTGGCGCTGCGGACATGCTGAAAAACAAATTCCCCCATTACACTTACTCGACGGTGCAGACATGCCTAACAGAGACAATCAGAAGCGCCTCAGTGATATTCGGTATCTCATGAAAAAAATCGAGGCAATTGCAGCTTACTAAGCACAACCCAAACTGTAGAGGAGGCGATCCATGTCTACACAGCGTGTGCATCTTCCGTTGAGGTGCCATCCACCACAGCCAGTGCCAGGAAGCGACGCAGAGGGCAGCTCGCTTGGACCTCGATTGTTCGTCTGCATCGTATCGCTGACAAGAATGCCAGGAGCAACAGACGACTCTAGCTAGACCTCGTATTCACCCTCGGTAAAAATTGTTGTTAATCTTGTCTATTCATTGGCTGAATATCGCTGATTTCGTGTCCTGAAGAATGTCCTGCAAAATCCGTCTAAGAATCATTTTAATGGAGTTCACGTACAACAGCGACATACTAAGCTTCCTCTGGTTTGCCCAATTCTCCGAATTAAATATCGTATTAACCCTTTGACAATAACTGTCGGATTTAATTCATTTGCAATAAAATAAACATTTGTGTTGACTATTTTTATTTTGGTCAACACATATGATTTTTTGGTACCTCGAGCTCCGTAACCTCGAGCTCCATAGATTTTCCCAGCAAAGACAATTCACGCAATATTAGCGGGTGTCAGAATTAGGAAAAAATACTTGAAAATCGCATACGATTTCGTCCAAACTGTGATGTGATTTCTCTCTCAAATAACATTCGATTTGGCCCATAATCGAAATCACCCACCTCCGGAGGTGGGTGATTTGGAAATGTGCGATCCCGTGAGGAAATCGCAGGTGAAGGCCGACAAAAGGAAACCTTGCTCAGTTTCCCTTTCGGTCTTCTAGGGCTCACTCGGCGTTCCTTCCTTCTAGTACATCCCCCTCCTGGAGTAGCTCGCCATCGCCCTGGTGGCGATCAAGCGCTTTTAGATATCTTCCTCAACGTCTGCAAGCTTCGTGGAGCCACTACACGCGAGTAGATAACCCCTTGCTCATAGCATGTTGCTTTTGCCCTGCTAACCTTCGTGTGTGTTAAGATAGAGATGCCTAAGACCACGAATGACAAGAATCAGGCGAAAGCCGCAACGAAGGGCAAGTCGAAGGCCCACCTTACTGCTGATGACTTCACGGTGCTGCTGGACTGGATTGCTGACCCCGAAAACTTCGCCATTATTCACGGTGCCGACGGAAAAACCAGGATTGACGGGAAGACAATGACCAAGACGGCTGCGTTCCAGCTAATGGCAGACCACCTCTTCATGAACTCGTCGAACAAGTTGCTACAGCGCCTCACAGGCGCGCAAATGCAAAGCCGATGGCGAACGCAGATGGGGCGGTACAGGCAAACGCGGGAAGCTGCACACCAGCGGACTGGTTTTGGTCTAGAAGAGGATGAGATCGCCAATAACATGACGCTCAAGGAGAAGCTGAATGCGATGTGCCCCGAGTATGAGCGCATGGACGAATTGTTTGGTGAAAGGCCGAACATCCAGCCCGCCAGTACTCTAGAACTGGGACTTCCGCCTGACGTACAGCTCAAGCGCAACCACGCTCAGCGCACAGCAGATGATGCCTCGAGAGCACGTGGCCAACGTGATCACGTCTCCGGTTTAGATGACATCCAGGCTCTAAGCAATTGCGACTCTGACAACTCCAACATTTCCAGTCACAATGAGGAGGAAGAAAACGTGCAAGAACTGACTGTTATAGCCATTACTGAGGCTGATCAGAGTTCTCCGTCCGACCCTCACAGCCGAAATGACACAGCTATGGATTACAGTGAGGGTGATTCAGGGGTCGAGAAAGAAATGGAAAGTGACAACGAAGACAAACCAATTTCGCCAGACCTATCCTTTGAGCCATCGTTCTCGATGCTCGATACAGACGAAGCAGATTTGATCACTTCAAGCATGCTCCTGTTGGATGATAATGGAGGTGCAGGTCTCTTGGATGGCAACCCTGGTACGACAAGCAACGTTGCGGTTGAAGTGCCAGTTCAAAGTCAACAAAAGCGATCTGAGACTGCGGAAATGGAGACGGCTGCTGCAAACGGAGGGCGCAAGAAACCCAGATACACGGCTGAACACACCCAATCTTCCAACGGCAAACGACGACGTAAGTCAAATTCGAATCGTTTAGTTCCTGATCATGACGCTGCGCACATCAATTCTCCAGACATTCCACAAACGGCTGCCAAGAACGCAAGAGTAGGAAACACAAGTCGCGCCAAGTCAGGAAAACGGGCGGACAATCTTGACGATAAGCCAAAACGTACAACCGCCAATGAGCGCCGGATGTCGCTTTCGATGGAGTATGCCAAGAATGGAGAGAGAAAACACGAGGTCATGAGTCGCAAGCTGGATCTGGAAGAGCGTAAATGGCGCGCAGAGCAACGCGAAAGCGAGCTCCAACGCAGACTCGAGTATGAACAGCGTGATCGTGAACTGGCGAATCGTGCTGTCAGCCAGCGTCACGAGCTTTTCTTGGCCCTTATTCAGCAAGGGAAAACATCGTCTGAAATCGAGATGATCCTGAAGCTGTACGGGACTTCTTAACACAGCAGCAGATGGGAGTCGGTATGCGCGTACCGAGGTTTGGAATTGAGTTATGCATGTCGTTTGCGGTAAGGCGGAAGGATTAGTAGCATCATCAAAGAGACAAGGTCCTCTACGCAAAGCAAAGCTTACGTTGAATTGAAATGTGGCACACACCCGGTCATTCATCAGTGAACTTATCACAACTATTCAGCTCTCAACCACAAGATATTACCTGGCTTGCGTCCTACAGCAACTGCATGCCGTTTGAGGCGGCAGCGGAACGGGAACATTTCGTCATCGTAGCCGTTTGCGTCCGTGGGAAGGTCGTCATCAACTTCTCGCTCCTCGGGCCAACCATCACCAAGTGTAAAAAGCATGTTGTGAAGCACAACGCACGCATTCACCCATCGCAGCAAGCGCTCAACGTCTTCCTTGCGCTTGATCTGTAAGCGAACCTCTCGAAGCGATGTCCACCTTGCTTTTAGCACGCCAATGGTGTGCTCGTTCACGACGCGAACGTGGGCAACGCAAGTATTGAAGGCGCTATTATCATGACCGTGCTGATTCTTTCTGTATGGTGGGACCAAGGTGTTGCGCTTTGTGTCTGCTGGATACGCTGAATCCGAATGCCATCGGTGCAAAAACCGTCACTCACATTTGAGGGTCTTCACGACGCTCTACGGAGCTGCCTACGCGAGGCTGGTATTCAGAACCAAGTAAACACGAACAACCCTTCAGAATCTCATCGCGGAATCGAAGCTAACACAGCCGAAGAAATCACCCCTCAACCCACCTTCTTTTGGGCCGGACGTTTTCGTCGGATCCCTCCTGGTTTCGCTTTTCCGGAGTGTTCTGTCGCGCATTTGTGGGTCTTGTGGCGCTGCGGACATGCTGAAAAACAAATTCCCCCATTACACTTACTCGACGGTGCAGACATGCCTAACAGAGACAATCAGAAGCGCCTCAGTGATATTCGGTATCTCATGAAAAAAATCGAGGCAATTGCAGCTTACTAAGCACAACCCAAACTGTAGAGGAGGCGATCCATGTCTACACAGCGTGTGCATCTTCCGTTGAGGTGCCATCCACCACAGCCAGTGCCAGGAAGCGACGCAGAGGGCAGCTCGCTTGGACCTCGATTGTTCGTCTGCATCGTATCGCTGACAAGAATGCCAGGAGCAACAGACGACTCTAGCTAGACCTCGTATTCACCCTCGGTAAAAATTGTTGTTAATCTTGTCTATTCATTGGCTGAATATCGCTGATTTCGTGTCCTGAAGAATGTCCTGCAAAATCCGTCTAAGAATCATTTTAATGGAGTTCACGTACAACAGCGACATACTAAGCTTCCTCTGGTTTGCCCAATTCTCCGAATTAAATATCGTATTAACCCTTTGACAATAACTGTCGGATTTAATTCATTTGCAATAAAATAAACATTTGTGCTGACTATTTTTATTTTGGTCAACACATATGATTTTTTGGTACCTCGAGCTCCGTAACCTCGAGCTCCATAGATTTTCCCAGCAAAGACAATTCACGCAATATTGAGAAACATCACTACTACGTAGTTACCCCTCTGTATTCTTACTGTGTGGAGTAACTACAAGCCATCCGAACGAAATGGGGTCACGTCATGGGCTGCACAGACAACAGATCGCCAGCTTTGACTTTGTCCTCCTTGCCTATCCTTTGTCCTCCTTGCCTATCCTTAAATAGTATCTGTAGTGTTGGTTTTGTCGATGAAGAAAATAATATAAAATGATTTTAAATGATTTTAAATGATATTATATTGTGAACAAAACCCACCGGTGAAAATCGAAACATGTTAACCCCTCCAACCCGGAGTGCTGCATAATGCAGCTTAGGCCTTTTTATTAAGCTGCATTATGCACCGTAACGTTGAATTTATCTTGATGTTTGTATGTGAAAAAAATCACACGAATCGACGCATACTGAAATCAAGATACAAAAATGATGGGCAAATATCTTGCACCGAAAAAGCTCACGATTTGCCAGACATAAACGCTGTCTTTCATTTTTCAAAAATATGCTATTCAGCAGGATAGATATGCTCATGAACAGGTAAATGTTGCAACAGTGGCGCCCGCCAACTATCCGTTTCATTTGAGAACTGAGAAAACGCCTACACCAAGAAAAAAAACGGAGTACACATACAGCTTCGGAAAATAATGAATAGTCTACCTTGCTAGTCACTTTATGTCGTATTATGCAGCGAACTTATGCTGCATTATGCATTGCTCGTATGGTGCATGTGGACCATCAGCCAGTGATGTCGATCAAATATTTGATTCATCGAACGGTTTTTTTGTTTGTCGTTTCAAACTGTTGCTTTGCTCGTTGGTTGTTTGTTCATCAGGCGAACAAACTTACAAACACCTGCAGAACTATATACCGTGCGGTATAAGACTTTTGGAGGCCATGTTGTCCAGATCATTTCTAAAACAGCAACGAATCTTGTATTAGTCCTGCAAAGCACCCGATCAAATGCCGAATCGCCCATGCATAGCTCGCACTCACTTCGAGCGAACCGACAGGCGCTGCAACAAGGCCAACTTTTTCCACCAGTGCCGTCACTGCTTGGCTGTTGCCCGACGCATTGTGAGAGAAGGGAGGCGACCAATAGATGTCAAGGATATTCATGCCCGTCAATCCACGTTTGGGATGCACCTAAGCTCCTGCAAGTACGCTCCATCTTGGGCTATACCTGGATCAACTGGATTTCGACCGTTCTCCGACGAAGACGCAGCCCGAGCGTTATCCCACTTTCCACCCGCTGAACAATCCGAGATTCCGGACTACTTCGTACAGCGATTTGGTGTGGATGAATTGGAAGAATTTGAACGGCTACTCGTTGAGTTCCAAGCTGACAATCAACTCCCGGATACATTTATCGCTCGAGCCTCCACAAAACGACTCTTCGCATTTTTGAACAAGTTGAGCGTGCCTTCGCTGCCATCACGTCAGGTTTTTGGTGGACGTATTCTCGACAAGATCGCGAAAGATGCTTTTCACGACGATGAGGCTGGTTTGAGGCGCGCAGTTTACCTGTCAGGTGGGAGGGTAAACTTCTTGTCCGACGTGTGGATGAACATTTCGAAGATGCATCTTCTTGGATGCCAACTTTCTCTCTATGGCGTGGTCTGTGGGCTTGGGCTGTTTCCGACCAGTGACCGTCACGACGGCTTGGCCATTGCGGAGCACATGGAGAACATCATGATCGATACAGAGAAACGAGGATGGATCATCGGTGCGGTGGTGACTGATGACGCAGGGCAATGCGCTCGCGCGCGTCGTATCTTAGCTTTACGCTGGCCAAAAGTTACGTTTCTCCGTTGCTTTGCGCATTCGATAAACAACATAGTGAAGGCTGTACTTCGCACTACTTTCCGTGAAGTTACGTCTCAAGCATCTGCGGTTGTTAACTGTCTGAATTGCTCATCCTCCAAGTGGTTGAGGCGAGCCGATGATGCGATGATTCACACGTATGGAGCGGGAGGTGTTCGAAGGTTATTGCCGCTCTGTGAAACAAGGTGGAATTCCATGCAGGCCTCTTTCGCATCGCTGCTACGGGTCCGATCCGCACTCCGTGTTTTTGATGCAGAAAATCGTGAGGATGACAGCTATCCAGAAGATCTGAAAGTTCTGAACGATAGCAATTTCTGGGCAAACTTGGAAGAAGCAGAAGAAGTTATCCGTCCACTCTGCTTCGCTTCATTCATGCTCCAGCACGACGACAATACTCTCAGCGATGTCACGTTTTGTTTTCGACAAATTTATGACTCTTTTGTCGCTTCTTCGTACAGCAAAAAGCTTGTCGAAATCATTGAGAAGCGTTGGAAGGAGTGTGAACAGCCACTGTTTTTGCTGGCCTATGCCTTGGATCCGAGAAGACAAGGAGTGGTAAATGAGTTACCTGTGGATGTACTCGACAAACTTGGCGACTTTGCATTGTTGTACTACCGCAAAATTTTCGACAAAGATTCTTCATCAATTAAGGGAGAGATGTCCGAATGGGTGAACGGCAAGTACACGGAAGGAAAGAGCATCGATGACTTCCAACAACTAGCAACGCCACCTCTTGCAGCATTTTTTCAGGATATAAAAGCTGTTAAGTCTCGACATGGCCTGGGATTTTCGCTTTGTGATCTCGCGCTTCGAGATCGAAACTTCAAAATCACCCTGGAGAAGCTGTTTGGAGTTGAGGAATTTGTCCATCGACTTGATTTCAGCTACGACTACACCGAAAACCTCTAATTTTCGTTTCACTCGTATCGTTTTAGAAGAGATTTGCTTGGATTTGCCATACAAATAACAAGTAAAAATCGTTCCTACTTCCCGTGATTTCCCCAACAAACAATGGAACAAACAAAAAAACAAAAAAACGTTCCATCGTTTGGTCTGTTTGATTTACGAAACCAGATTGGACATCACTGCATCAGCAGAAGACAGCAGAACCGACTCCTTGATCAGCTGTTTCTCGACGTAACGCTGTAAAATAGTATATAGGACTTTGTATGAAAAGCAAGTAAACCGGTACCGCAATCAGATGATTACCGCAAACAGGTTTCCACCTGTTTGCGGTAATCATCTGATTGCGGTACCGGTTTACTGGCTTTTTGTATGCCTTCTCATTTTCTAAAAAATCGAGTTTGGTTTCTCGATATTCGACTGGTCTCTGGCCAATTGCACATGGTCTTTGTGCAACACTGCACGGTCCTTCTGCAGCATTATGCAGCTTTGCATGGGGCATCTGGATACAATTTGTTCTGCAACATGCAGCGTAAACGGGAAGTGTCCTGTCCATCGCCGACACTTCCCAAGCCCTTTAAGCGACGTTCTATACAAATTCCTAGTATAACTGTGCTGCATAATGCAGCGTAAGAAGGTCAAAATCAGCCGGGCTGGAGGGGTTAACGAATCGCTTTCAATAGATCTCGAACCCAGTTACTACCAACGCAGTCACATTGTCGCCAATTTGTGAAAGTTCGAGTTTTCTTGTAATTCGGTCAGGTTTCAACGAAAGACTGTTTATAACGAAAAATACGCGGTGATCTTGTGAACGAGCTTAGTAATTGCGGTTTGAGAGAGGCTTCTTTTACATCAGCGACAATTTGATAGCGTACCTACACTTCTCAGTAGCGATCTCTTCCGGCCTTAAAAAAATGCTTCACTATGCCGGCGCAGGAAGTCCTCGCTTCCTTCGTCGCTGCTGCTGTCGCTTTAAGTAGTACCACCTGCCCGCTCAACATTCGCAGTAAGTAGGCGCCGTAGCCGTAGTTTGCGCTTCTCGCGATAGCGTCTTTGGACTAAAAGTCTCTTCGTACGGGCGTCGTTCCCGATAACATGGAGGCGCTTCAGGTAATTTCGGTAGTTATCGCCATCGTGACTGCGAAGAGGCAGGATTCTGATGTGGAAGTTGGTTAGTGCAATGCACGCCTTGAACATGATGTCATAGTTGCCTTCATCCCAACGATACTTGTCGGAGCAAAGTGACCACAGTGTGCACAAGCGCCCAAAATAATTTTCAACAATGACGCGGTCGTGCGCTATGCGGTCGTTCGTTTCAACGTGGATAGGCGTCAGAGTCTGCAACGGAAGTTTCTTAAACGGAGTGATGGCCCGAAAGTCTTCTGCGAGTCCTTGGTAACCCTTGTCTGCTAGCACTGCCCACGAGTCTTGATACTTATCTCCTAATGGTCCTTCGTCATTAAGCTCCTTCTCGCTCTCAGTTTTGAGAAGATGCTGGAGATGAAATTCGTGGTTCTTGCGGAACACCTCAATATCCGCTTCACTGCCAGGGTAATGATCGGTGCAGTTTATCGCAAGCCCATTTGGTAGGACAGATACTTCGACCTTATACCCATGCAGATGGTGTTTGGCACTATAATACGCACTGCGCTCCTTCATTTGGCCACTGGGCATATTGGTGTGCTGGAACGTCACGTCCGTGGCGTATCGGGCACAGGGATAATTGCGAAAAGTATTTCCCCCAAGAACCAACGCCTCCATCGTGAACTTGTCTGCTGCGGACACCACAAACCTCTCGTATAAGTACGGGGAGAGCACTGTAGCGAAGGACAGCATCATCTTTTGAAATGTAGGAGGCTTAATCTTGAATACACCAGCTACAACATCCCATTTGCCGCAGTGCTTCAGGGTTGTGAGTAACATGAATAGCACGTCCATGGGGCGTTGAGTGCACTTACGGCCACGACCCACATTCCAGTTATCTCTTAGATGATTCCTGAGATAGCTCCAAAGGCGTTCAAACTCAATGGGAGCGAAGTTAGTCATCGCCGTAATGTTCGCGGCATCCTCGCGGAGGAATGAATGGTACACCGGTGACGGCGAGTCGGTTTCATCGTTGGACTGGTCAATGACCACCGAAGACATACTTTGACGTTGTGCTTGACGGTCAGTATCGAGCTGCCTCAAAATAGACACGCCGTGGGCAACTTGGGTAGCGGATAGCGGCTGGTTTGTGGCCTGACTTCGGCGAGATTGGGAGGATACCATAGCGATGTATGAGGTACGCAGCAAATTAGGAAATGACGGAGGCATTTCGTGATGTGGCGACTCAGTCAGTATTGAGCGACTCCTACCTACTCGATTCGGTGAGCAGCGATATGAGAATCTTTGATTGAAGACCGCGCAGTCGAACATTCTAGAAGCACTAAGCGATGTGTTGCCCTATTTTGTAGTGTGTGATGACTTCCTGTGATTTGCCGGAAATTTCGAGTAATACACAAAATGTGAGACAAAGGTCTAATGGAACCACGTTATTATTTGATATAAAATCGAAATGAATAATAATCGTGGACAAAATTAAACCAACACTAAGTATCTGAGGGTGCCCAGTATTTCTTGAAGGAATGGCGCTAGTCGCCACCGCACGGCGGTCCACAAAGGAGGTTGGTCACCGCCCGATGCGTTAGAGTCTAACTCAGACAGCCCGATACTCGGTTCATTCTCCAATTTGACGGTTGTTAGCTAGTCCGTTTCCCAGTTCTCCTTACGATAATGAAGCTCTTCGCACCATTCGCTGTATTCGCCCTCGTGATTTCAAGCGTCAACGCTGTCGAAGAAGAGACCAAAACACTTGCTGAGCTGTACGAAGACGCAATTGCTGAAGGTGGCAAGCTCGTGTTCTACCATGGAGGCGACCTTGCCAACCAGCAAGATTCGCTAAAGGAAGCGTTTGAAGGAGCCTTCCCTGGAATCAACATGACTATAGTCGTCGATTACAGCAAATATCACGACGTGCGTATTGACAACCAGCTTGAGACCGACACGCTCGTCCCCGACATCACAGCGCTGCAGACCGTGCAAAACTTCCCTCGTTGGGCTAGCGCTGGCGACCTGCTCGAGTACAAACCGGCCAACTTCTCCAAAATCTACGACAGCCTCAAGGATGAGAGTGGTGCTTGGTTCGCCTATGGGGTCAATTCTTTCAGCTACATTTACGATTCGAGCAACCTCGGTGGGCTGGATGCCCCGACGTCGCCGGTTGATCTAGTTGATCCTCAATGGTCCGGCAAGATCGCTTCATCGTACCCTCACGATGACGATGCAGTGCTGTTCGTCTACCATTTGTACGTGGAGCAGTACGGTTGGGAGTGGGCTGCTGCTATGGCCAACCAAAGCATCAGCTTCAACCGTGGCTCGCACGTCGCGAACAATCTGGTCGCCGCCCAAGAGAAGGTCATCGGCGTCGGCACCTACGCTGGCGCTCCTCCGATCACGTATGTAGGCGGCAACGGCACGGAGTACTTGACGTGGGGTCAGCGCCTCGCTATTCTGAACAAGGCGAAGAACCCTGCTGCTGCCAAACTCTTCACGAACTGGGTTCTGTCTACGGAAGTGCAGCAGTCTGTGGTGATGGAGACTGTGCGTACTGACATTGACCCTTCGGGATCAAGCCACCCGTGGGAGATCACTGAGGCTAACCTGGATGCGTTCCCTACATTCATGGCCAACCGAACTAAGGTGGAGGCACTGAAGCAGACGTTTGCTCTGTACTTCGGAGAAGTCCAGGGTGAGGCGACACCCGGATACCTGGGTGTTCACCCTGGCCTGTAGCTCGTCCGACAAAAAAATTTTGGTAACGCGATCAGTAAACTTTGAGTTATCAGCTCCATTCCTGCATTTGCACTTCAGTCTACTAATGCCTTACAGACCAGGCTACAGTCCAAGGAAACCAGGAGTTGGCTCGCCCGCCACCTCGCCGATGTACAATGTGAACGTCTGGCACCACGCCTCCACAGTCGCACGATCCGCCATGAACTTGGGGAACTCGTCCACGTTAGCTTTACAGATCTCCCACGGGTGACTGGAGCCGCTGTTGGGGGTCAAGTCCACGCGCACGTTCTCATTCACAACCGACTTCTGAACGTCCTCGGAGATGGCCCAGTTCATGAACAACTTGGCGTCCGCCGGGTGTTTGGCCTTGTTGAGGATGGCGATGCGCTGACCCCACGACAAGTACTCGTTGCCGCCGTCCGTGACGAACGTGACGTTGGGTGTTCCCACCGAGTACGTTCCGACACCGATGACCTTGTCCTTAGCTGTGACGAGGTCGCTGGGCGTGTTGGACCCACGGCGGAACGTGACGTTCTGATTGATGAGGTCCTCGACCCAATTCCAGCCATACTTCTCGACATAGCGCTTGTACAGGAAGAGCACAGCGTCGTCGTCGTTCGGGTAGGACGAGGCGATCTTGCCAGTCCACTGCGGGTCGACCAGGTCAGCCGGTGACTTGGGCGGTGCGAGTCCGTCCAACGCCGCCTCGTCGTACAAGAAGCTGAAGGTGAACATCATGTAGGCCATATAGGCTCCACGCTGGTCACGGAAGCCGTCGTAGACCTGGGAGAAGTTGGCGGGTTTGTACTCGAGCAGCTTTCCCTCCTGTGCCCATCGAGGGAAGTCTTGCAGCGTTTGCAGGGCCACGAGGTCAGGCACCAGCGTGTCGGTCTCGAGTTGGTTGTCGATGCGCACGTCGTGGTATTTGCTGTAGTCTACGATGAGCGTGAAGTTGATGCTTGGGAAGGCCTTGGTGAAGGCGTCGTGCATGGTTTGCTGCTGGGTCGAGAAGTCTCCGCCGTGATACATGACGAGGTTTCCTCCTTCGGCGATGGCGTCGGCGTAGAGCTCGTCGATGGTTTTGGTTTCTTCTTGGACGGCGGTGGTGGCCGACGGAAGGAGTGCACAACAGACGGCAGCGAATGGTGTGAAGAACTTCATGATGCTTTTGTGTTTCTTGGCGGTGGTTGTAGGTGGTATCTTGAAAATGAAGAATGAGCAAGTAGCTCGACTGGCGTATTGTGCGGGAGGGGCACGTTTCATTGGGACTCTCACATTGAGAGTCTCAATTGGGCTCAATTGGACTGTGATGAGGGTGACTGTGTGTGATTAAAGATCGTTGAACACAGTCGTGGTAATGATTACTGTGGTTGATAACGTGGCGTCTGTTTACGTGTTAGGATGATTGTGGTGGTAGATCAATGTACCCAATGGAGGGAGATCAAACAACCACGTGGGGTGGGGCTGAGACGGACAGCTCATCATTGCACCGTCGGAGTGGCGTCCCGATCGGTTAACGAGTTCTGACGCAACATGTTGTTGGATCAAGCACTTTCTCCCCGTAATAGATTCGTGACAGAATGCATGCGGTTGGTTTTTGGAGGATTCTTCCGATGCTCTGGGCGATGATCTCGAGATTTGGTACAGTTAGTCTTTCTGAGATCTACTGGCGAACGTTCGTGATGATTAATCAGTTCCTGGTACGAACAGCTCGACGGTGGTAACTATGGCACCGGATTGTGCCGGCGCGATAAATGAACCGGAGACATACAGCAGAGAAAGGAGCAACTGAAACGCAAGCGCACTAATAGAAGAAAACCACACAAAGGAGAGGAAACAAAGGACATCGATGATTTTACATGGATGCACGGAAGAACCATCACGAGCACAACTTGTCACTACAGTATCGTCTAAGATGTCAAGTATGTCCCAAACAAACTACTGCACAAGAAAGTCAAGCGTTGCGGTTTACAGACTAGGGTGTAATCCAAGGAATGTTCGTGCGCATGTACGTCTGGCGCCATGCGGCGTAGACCTCGTCAAGGGTCTTCTTGGTTTCTTTCTTTAGTTGGGTGACAATCGCTGGGGTACTTGCTGCAAAAGTTACACAGTGCAACGAGGGGAGTGAATAATGCTGTGGCGTTGAGGTTAACCTACTTTTGCTAATCGAGCAACATGTGACAATCTTGATTGACGTGAGCCCATTGGTCGCTGCAGCGTCAACAGTTGACGCAAATGACGTGACACGTTATCAACCATGCACGCCAAGTAAAAGCACTTATCAAACTACTTCGCAGTCTTAAAAACGGCGTAGCGCACACCCAACTGCTTCAGCTTTCATCTACAACTTCATTCTTCATTTTTCAAGATACCACCTACAACCACCGCCAAGAAACACAAAAGCATCATGAAGTTCTTCACACCATTCGCTGCCGTCTGTTGTGCACTCCTTGCGTCGGCCACCACCGCCGTCCAAGAAGAAACCAAAACCATCGACGAGCTCTACGCCGACGCCATCGCCGAAGGAGGAAACCTCGTCATGTATCACGGCGGAGACTTCTCGACCCAGCAGCAAACCATGCACGACGCCTTCACCAAGGCCTTCCCAAGCATCAACTTCACGCTCATCGTAGACTACAGCAAATACCACGACGTGCGCATCGACAACCAACTCGAGACCGACACGCTGGTGCCTGACCTCGTGGCCCTGCAAACGCTGCAAGACTTCCCTCGATGGGCACAGGAGGGAAAGCTGCTCGAGTACAAACCCGCCAACTTCTCCCAGGTCTACGACGGCTTCCGTGACCAGCGTGGAGCCTATATGGCCTACATGATGTTCACCTTCAGCTTCTTGTACGACGAGGCGGCGTTGGACGGACTCGCACCGCCCAAGTCACCGGCTGACCTGGTCGACCCGCAGTGGACTGGCAAGATCGCCTCGTCCTACCCGAACGACGACGACGCTGTGCTCTTCCTGTACAAGCGCTACGTCGAGAAGTATGGCTGGAATTGGGTCGAGGACCTCATCAATCAGAACGTCACGTTCCGCCGTGGGTCCAACACGCCCAGCGACCTCGTCACAGCTAAGGACAAGGTCATCGGTGTCGGAACGTACTCGGTGGGAACACCCAACGTCACGTTCGTCACGGACGGCGGCAACGAGTACTTGTCGTGGGGTCAGCGCATCGCCATCCTCAACAAGGCCAAACACCCGGCGGCCGCCAAGTTGTTCATGAACTGGGCCATCTCCGAGGACGTTCAGAAGTCGGTTGTGAATGAGAACGTGCGCGTGGACTTGACCCCCAACAGCGGCTCCAGTCACCCGTGGGAGATCTGTAAAGCTAACGTGGACGAGTTCCCCAAGTTCATGGCGGATCGTGCGACCGTGGAGGCGTGGCGCCAGACGTTCACATTGTACGTCGGCGAGGTGGCGGACGGGCCAACTCCTGGTTTCCTTGGACTATACCCTGGTCTGTAAACCTGAAGGCTTGGCTTCTTGGGCAGTGGTTTGACATCCTAGATGGCTCCTCAACAGCAAATACATAACGCTTCTGACAATCTACCGCGTCATACTTAGTACGCGCGCTTGCTCTCTGTCTTTTTCTGCCGTTTAAAGTCACAACCTGTCGAATACAGCATGGATCTGTCAGCTTCCGATGTCGAAATGTGTAGCAGTAACCGATGCCAGTGACTGCAGCGCACAAGTTCCATATTAGCTTGATGTTCCTCATTTTAATCTGTGTACAGCCATTCGTTTCTCTGCTTCTGCTTTTTGGCCTTCTTTTCCGCCGATATTTTCTTCCAGTCGATGTTCTTGCGCTTCAACTGCTCCTTTCTGCGCACTGCTTCTTCACGGTTTTTCTCCAGCTCGGACATGTCGAAGAAATGACTCATTTGCCGCCCGGCACGATCCGATGCTATGCCAGCATTTTGCCAATAGTCATCACCCCCGAGCTGTTCATATTTCCCTGTAAGCCGATTAAACTTCGCTTGAGCGATGTAATTTACACCTGAGACGGTTTTCTTCTGAGTTGAATCTGACTCGGGAACCTCAGGTGGAATCCAATCAGCCAACTACACACACAAACGACCACAGTACAAATATCATAAGTACACTCGGCTCCATATTGTCACTTGTAAGAAATCGACTTACCCCCGACACAATAGCAGCGTCTGGCTTGTTCCATTGGGTAACCCCCGTGGCCACATTGTGGTAGTAGTATCGCTGGGTCTGCGCGTCGATATGTTGCTGCCATTCCGCTTTTAACACGCGAGGGGCGTCCTCTTTACCCCCATTTGCTGCAGTAGAAGGAGCACTACTATCGATGCCGCTCAAAATGGCATTCAACTTACTGAGGTTTCCTGACGGGTCCAGCACTTGCTGTGTCACCCGTGTCAGACGTTCCGAGTGCACCCGGTTAAGATGAGCCTGATACTCTGCGGAGATCTGGGGAGCCGCTGGAACTGCTGCAGCTGAATCATCGAAGCCTTCAGGCTCCTCCCATTGGGTCTTCTCCGTGCTGGGGTTATAGTAGTAAGGCTTGTTGGTAGCAGCATCCATGTACTTCACCCATTTCTGCGTACCATGTCCACCTTCTTCAATCTCCTCCTGTTGATTCTCTTTATTACTCGGCTCTTCCTTTTTGTCCTCCTGTTTTGGAGCTTCAGTCTTCTCTTGTTGCTGCTCTGCTGTTTGATTCTCGGGTTCTTGCGTCTCTTCTCCTTCCTGATCTGACAAATAGTCGTCTGGCTTATCCCATCGACTGATACCGCTCACTTCGTCGTAGTAGTAAGTGGCTTTCGTCTCGTCATCCACAAACTTTTGCCACTTGGAAGCCTTGCTCGTGCTGTTGTCTTGAGTCTTCGGAGACTTGAAGCCTTTGGGGGCATCCCATGATGACTCGCCTGTGCGCGAGTTGTAGTAGTACGCCGAGCCGGAGGATTCATCAATGTGTTTCTCCCATTCGCTCACGGCCGCCATTATTCTGAAAATAAGTCACCACTCAACAAGTGTCGTGCACTACAGTGAGCGACATATATTAATATGTCCGTATTAATATGTCGATCACCGTGCAGAAAATTGCCGCGCGGGATGAAGCGCCCTAGCGCTCCACACAGACCATTTGAGCGGATTAAACTTGGTACAAGCATGGAGAACCATTTGCTACTGCTTGTGACGAATTTGCAAGGAGCTACGTGTACATACGGCCAGGATATCCTCTTTAGGAACAGCTGCCACGTTATCCGTTTCCTCATTTGGTAGTACCGTGCGCGACATGCGCATTGGAGCCCGGGTTAGCATTACTGAAGAGGGGTAGTATAACTGAAGGGGGGTCTGACTGTGGAAGCGGTATACCGGTACGCTACCGGGAGCTACCTTCGTTGTTGTCGACTACGAAAGGTGAGCACACACAGGGCTAAGTCTACTGCATCGTTGTCGGATATTGTGGGTTCTACTCCAAATTGGATTGAGCGATTCATCAATCGCCCCTGCCCAATCGCCTAGCAAATCGCCCAACTATCTTAACTCATAAGAAATAACATAGGTTGAAGTTCAATCTCGAAGTTGCGTGCGGTTGCACTACCATGGACAGCGCGAACGCTAGCAGATCACACAATGCAACTCACCACTGGCCTGAAGTGCCCCTCTTCTTTCTGCAGTTGTGTCTTTACTTGCAGTTATTTAGCGTCCTCCGCGAAGGCACCGGTAGAGCCTTCTATGCTGGCGCCTTCTGAGCGATGCTAAGTCTAAACAGTTTATTCATAATATACGACAACATGTTAAAGAATACGCCTTTGCTCTCAGGTACCTCCACGGATAACATACTCACACCACGCGCTTGACGAGACTTCCGCACTGGAGCACTTGGAGCTGGTTTTTTTGACCAATCGCGAGAAGGCGTCGATTGGTTGCTCCAATGTCCAATCGCCCAAGGCATCCAAATTTAGCTGGGATTGACAATACACTGTTCTCGAAGAACAACAGTTCGTTCGCTGCCCGATAGTTAGCTCATCCTGATCTGGAACACTTGAAGTGCGCCGGAACGGTAGCACGCAGCAGAGTGCAGCAGGTAAAACTCCCACGTGCGTTTAAAGGACTCGGGAAGTGACGGCATGTGCTGTATGCCAGTCATTGTGCTTGTTTCAGGTGCATTTTGTGCTGGATCGTGGCCCCATTTCGCTTGGAATCGACGGTTCCACTCCAGAAACGTGCGCTCGTAGTGATCCGAGTAGCCCAGAGTGTCTTGTAGCGTGAACCCCGTCTCACTAGCTAGTCGACGCATGATCGGCAACGTGATGGCATAGCAAGGGTATGCACTGTGCACATACTTGTTGCTCCAAGCGTGGGTGGTCATATGTGCAGCGGTGCAGGCGCTGAATTCCAGAAGAGTCGTGCCGTTCGCTGTTTGGATGCGCTTCAATGTGCGGAAGAACCGAGTTCGTTGTATGTCCGGCACAGTCTCCACTACGCTACATAAAGTGATGCGATCGAACTTTGAAGCGCAGAAACCGCTCAGAATTGTAAGCATCTTCTCTGGCGAATCAGCGAGTACGAAGTCCATTTGATCGACGACTTCGAGCTCACTTGCAAATTTCTTAGCGCGCACAAACTCTTGGACAGACGATAGCACACACACAACGGTGATATCGGGGTGTTGCTGGGCAAGGTAGCAGCCCACTCCTCCCCACGAGCCGATGCTAATGTCCAAGACAGTGTGGCCGGGCTGAGAGGCAGAAGCAATTAGAATCATTGATATCCAATGATAAGCATCATGTACGTACCCGGATATCTAGCTGATGATCCAAGTTAGCTAGCTTGTTCATTTGAGCAGCATCAATGGTTGTAGTCCCTACTGTCCAAATGCCAAAGCCCTGGTGGAAATATCGGTCCATGTATGCCTGTCGAAAATCTGGACAAAGATCAAATTGCTCCGATACGGCACCAACAACGAGGCCCATAGACGATGGAGGGTAGCTGAATAGCCTCGCTGCCAGTGCCACGAAACGAGCGCTCCATGACCTATACATCTCCTGCCTTCCTTCCATCGGGATGGTAAGCAGACTGGCAACCACCTCGTCTAGAGTCCGAGCGGCATTAGTTGCCCACATACAGCCAACATAGGACTCGCCAATTGCCACGAGTCCCTCACTCATCCAGTCCAACCAAAACGAATCGTCTCGAACGACAAAGTCCTACACAAAGGCAGTTTCTGTCAGTATATATCGTGCTTTTGTCCACGCAACAGCCAGACCCCCCTCCTACCAGATCCGGTCTAATCTCCCCGCTGGACAGCAAACGACACATGATTGTCTTGGCATTCCGCCGTAGCTTTGGTAGCAACAGAGAGCGGACCAGCTGAAGACAAAAGAGAATTGCCCCAGCGATCGCCGTCGCGACATACACCCAAAAGGATCTCTGTCACACACCAACATCCACCCCAATCGACATGATATTAGAAGTGACTTTAGACGAATCTACCAAGCACTCAGCAAAGAAAGAGACGAGCTAGCTGAGCAGAGAGTGTGGGTACGTATCAATGTACTACCTGGTGTGCCAAGACGCAGAAGAGCGGGACAAGCAGGTTTAACATGAGTTCCATCTTGTATGCCGCATTCCAAAAGTGCTGTGAACGTGGTGGTGAAAAACGGTAGATATGATCAGCTTTGGGAAAGATTCCACCCCCCACCACAAAGTGGCTCCACAGTCTCGATGATCTACTCAAAAACAACAAGCGATCAGTATCCGAGCTCCTAACACCTCCATTAAAAGCTTTTCCCTACATTAACGCCGGAACGCTCATCCACACACGAACAAGTGGCAAATAGCACGAGATCAGGAGCATCGGTACCAGCAGGTGCAGCATCACATCACCGACACGAGCAGCGAAGCCGAGCAAAGGTGAGCTGGCCCAAACCCCAAGCCAACCGTTAAGAATGGCAGTGAAAGCGTAGCGATCAAATACGCGTAGTGAGTACCAGCCGACCATGATAGTGATGCCCATGGATGTGGCGATACCCAGTGCCGCTTCGGACGCCAGCAAGTGTGCGATGACTGTGAAGGCGAACCAGCAGTTGGTGTACATGGTGCGGAAGCCTACAAGCGGGGGAAGAACCACCACACTGAACAGCAGAGCGACGGCTATTGGGGCATCCACTCGGTCGTCGGCCTGAACGACGTTCTGGCTTGCACGGCCCAGCGATCCCCAGCTCAACAGCGTATCCATCGTGAGCAAAGTCGAGATATGGCTGTCCAAAGCCTGACGTCAGTTCGCCGAGCTATTGATATCATAACGTTATTTAGGCTTTACTATGCATCTTAGGATATATACTAAGTTAGCAGTATAAGGTGACCGAGGATTGCACCAGCATTTCGATGAGAATGAGAGGGATGACAGTCGCGGCGTCGAAGTACTAGCGACATACATGTAGCACGTTGCATTGTAGTTTGTCTAGAAACGTAAAGAATGTTTTATTATAGATGGACTCTTCTGCTCTAGCTGTCTAGCTTTAGTGGGGTGAAGGCTGCTTGACAAATACTACAAGCGCGGTTTCAGGAAGCAGTTGACGGCAAACTCATGGATGCCTGCATAGTAGGCAAGCACACAAAATGACGGAACGGTGAAGTTGTAGACCAATTCGATCTTGCGGACTGTCAGCCAGAAGGCCTTCGGGCGAGGCGGATAAATGTGGTAAATGTCGTTGCCTGACAAACACAGGTCTCCTCCGGCAACAAGCTTGATCCATAGTTGAGAGAATCTGTTCACCAATTGTCCAATAAAACAATGTTAGAAACCATTCCTCCAAATGGTAAAACTCGGCTCAACAAGCTCCCGTACATCAAGATTGGAGCAGTCATCCAGACCCTCACAAGCGGAAGGTAGCAGAACGCGAGCGTGAGCGGCACGCCCATGTGCAGCAGGAGATCAACAGAGTTGGCCAGCAGTCGGAACGGCCAGTACTTGCTTAGGAAGCCGAACCAGCCCTGCAGGATCCCCATGAACGTGGTGCGGTCTAGTGTGCGCAGCGAATACCAGCCCATCATGATGGTGAGTCCGAGAGACGTTGCCATGCCCAGTGCAGCCTCTGACTCGGTCAAGTGTGCCAGAACAGTGAAGCCAACCCAGCAGAACGTGTAGAGAATCCGTATGCGCACGAGGACAGGCAGCAACGTCACGGCGAAGAGGAGTGCCACAGCCTGAACGGCATCTGCGTTCAGTGGTGTTGCGGCGGCCGCGCGTTGCTCATCGTCGCGTACGCGCAGCACCGTACGGGTGAGAGTCTCGTGCGCTACAGCGAAAAACTCGGCGGTGTCCATAGTGCTTCGCTTGCGAAGACTTGTCGACGCGCTTCAGGGCCTGATTGATGAATAACTCATAAGGCGCAGCGTCACGCTCAATTAGCGGTTTCATCTGAAAGTTGAAACAGGCTCCACCATACAAACACCAAGTATAAAAACTAGGGTCATTATGGTGGACCAGTCTTAGCCAATCACAGCGAAGCATACTGTGATTTTTGGCGTAAAGTCGTTGAACTTTGTGCAGAGGTACCCGTTGAAAATGGTATGTTACAGCGGAACTGCCATGGCGACCGTTTCCTGGACTCCACGGACGAGCAGATCAGGCACACCGCTCCACTGGGCGAGTACGCAGCCCAAAGGCAGCGTCAAGTTCCCCACAAGCATGGACGCAGTCGCAACAGCCCAGAATTGCACTGGACGCGGTGGTGAGAAATGGTATATGTGGTTGGCGATCAGTGAACCATCCGCAACGAAGTACACCCACAGCACCGAGAATCTACGAACCACAGGTAAGTATCAAGAAAAGAAAACACTGAAAATTCACGTACCCCAAGACCGGGAGCGCCATCCACACTTCAACGTGCTTGAGATACTTTGCTGCGAGAGCTAGCGGGCCAACGAAGTGCAGCAGGAAATCACCGGTATTCGCCAGTCCGCGGAAGACGCGATACTTGCTCAAAGCGCCGAACCAACCGAGCAGTACACTGTCGAAAACCGATCGATCAAAGAAGCGCAATATGTACCAGGACAGCATCACTGACAGCCCCATGACCGTTGCGAGTCCTTGCGCCGTTGGGGACTCCATCTTGATTGCAATTAAAGTGAAGGCATTCCACAGGAAGGTGTACACGAGTCTGACACGGACAAGTGTTGGCACGAGCACCACCGCCAGCAGCGCGGCTAATGCGCATGCAATGTCGTTATAATCCTGCACTCCCTGCA
The DNA here is from genome assembly GCA_018806915.1 of Phytophthora colocasiae. NCBI lineage: Eukaryota > Oomycota > Peronosporomycetes > Peronosporales > Peronosporaceae > Phytophthora > Phytophthora colocasiae. The sequence goes on along the minus strand of JAGKQI010000104.1, from coordinate 629,553 downwards.
TAGAACCAATCTGGAAATGAGAGTCGAGGAGAGTAGTTTGGCAAGTGTTGGAAAGATAATATCGTCGGTACTGGCCACTAGTCATGATGAAATCGCTGGGTTGGGTGCACGTTCTAAGACGTAACGCAAGTGAGATAGATACACGCACATTCTTAGTGCCCTCGTCACTTGAGCATAGCTACTACGTAATGTGCCGATCTTCAGGAAGCGTAAGTGATCCCGGGCACTGGTTTGCGACTGTAGAGAACGACGTTCCGGGACCAGTTAGTCTTACCTAGCTGAGTCTTGTAGCGGAAACGACCGGCGGCCATCAGGAACGCATCGATTTTTTCGACGACGTCCGTGCGCACTTTGATTTCGCGGAATGACTGGGGAACCTCGACTCGCATACGGGTCAACCGCTTCTGTGCGTTGCTATTATCGACGCATAGAACACAGGGAATAATTAGTACCATCACTTCTAGCTAGACAATCAAAGGTTTCACCATACCGATAGCACTTCCAGGTCTGCGGCTCAATGATCAGGTGCTCCGTCATATCACTGACTGTCTCGAGGAACTTCCACAGACCGTCATCGCCGTTGTTCAGGTGGATCCACATCGTCACACTAAAGCATGTGATGAGATCAAATTTCCGCTCCATTGTTAAACGCTTCGCCTGCTCCACAAAAGGCACAATCTCTTTGCTGAACTTGCTCGTCATGACATCAACGTGGCGGAACTGCACTGCGTCTCCCTCGGACAACTGTACTGGTTTCTTGGCAGCACGCCCGATTAAAACCTCGTCAATGTCTACACCAAGGACCATCAGCAACTTCCTCGTCGCCAACTCCTCCTCCGTCAGCGGTAGCTGTTCCGGGACAATCTTCTCGTCATCTGACGACTTCTTCTGTTCCTGTGTCTGGTCGTCCTCTCCGTTCAGCACCCTCAATGCGACTTCAGCTGCCTTAGCCTTTGCTACTTTCTTCGATACACCTTCTCCGTGACCCGTGGTCTTACCGTCGATCTTCAGCTCGCACACGTAGCGTCGACGATGGCTGCTTTCTCCCTCGTCCTGGATCAAGAACTCCACCTGCTTCTTTGCCTTCTGCATGCACTCGTTGAGCGTACTGATATTAGCGAGATTGAAATTGGCCACATCGTCGATCTGGTTGGCATCGATTAGTGCTGCATGTCCGTTTAATGCGTCATAAAGCCCAATTGTCAAGTCGCCTTCGTTGCAGCCAACGTCGAGGACAGTGGACGCCTCTTCGTTCTTGTCGGATTTCTTGACGAGCAACGCACGTCTCAAGGCATTGGCTGTCTGCACGTCCATAAACCGTAAACGCTCGAGCACAGGGTTGAAGCTGTAGTACGCATGGAAGTTGCCCAGCACGTGTCCTTCAGCGTCCGAAGCCATGTTGCAGAGCTGGTTGGACAAGTGTTTGATAGGCGACAGGCGAGTATTCATTGGATGAAATTCAGCATTAGCCGATTAGTATTGGTCGAAAAGAAGGGTATTTTATTACCTCACAACAATGCTGGGACCAAGTGTGCTGCGTGTTGTGCCGCGTCTGTCTGTGAACTCGAGGCGTTTTGCAGCCTCTGCAGCGCAGACCAAGGCCAGAGGATCACGTAGTAATGAAAGCAATTTTTCACGATACGTCGGTATGGCGTTCTTCAGCGCTGTGGTGCGTTCGAAATTGGTTTCGAAGAAGAGCAGAGGATATTTTATTCTAAAGTGACCCAATGCTGTAAATGGTGGTGTATAAACTACAGACAGTGACAACAGCATATCTCGGCGCGTGGCAGGTAAATGATGTTGCAGATATAATGAAGTGGCAATGTGGTTAACTGCTGTCTGAATGGGGACTGTAGAATGAGCGGTACTACTGGAAGGTGGACCTGATCAACGAGCGTACGAAGGAGCTTTCCGAGTCTGTTTCGGAGCTACCAAAGAGTGCAACAGCGAGTGATGACATGTGCGTTTAGTGTTATCGTCAACCGAATGTTATCAAGAAATTTACGGATTCTGTATTTGGTTTGGAATAATGCAGAGACGACATTGAGTACCGTCAGCTTCGCCTCGAGGGGAAATTCCAACCTGGAAGCACTTTCTACTTGTGTAAGAAGTATTTTATAGGAGTATTTGTTTATCGCGAGTGGCTAACGTTGGCTTTTGGATTTGGCAGACCCTCGTTCTGCACCTGCGGATCCAAGTGACTCGGTGGCAAGGGTGAAGTCTGGAGGATACATCTATTCATTGTTACAGCGTGAGGATGGGTGAGGCGAGTTTATATCCGCGTTCAATGCCAACTTAGCCTAACCTTTAACCGGTAATGTGTAGAACTCCGGTTATCGTAAACCGTGGATGGCTTCCGCGTAAGCTACTGGATGTGCACATGGCCCTTGACAAGAAGGAGGACGATGGGGAGGTATCTTTCGTGGGCGTTCTTCGCCATGGAGAAGTGGTGCGTTCTTTTGAATTCCAATGAAAAGTTTATCTTCTGCAGTTTTAACGCTCTGATGTGTGGCAGAAAAACAACTTTACACCTGACAATGACCTGGAGAAGCGCCAATTCTTTTATTTGGATCACGAAGAGATGACTGATGCCATGGGAGTCACCTCGGTTGACCTGCCTGTCATTGTCGATGCACTCGGTAATACACCTACATGTATTTGCTCGTCGATCAAACGCTGAGCTAATTCTAACTCTATCGTTTACTGTATCTGCAGCAGTAGATGGTGGTTCAGGAGAAGTTGCGCTGGACAATCCCGTACGAAAGAGCATTGCCTCCTACCTGGAGTTTTACATGACACCCGAAAAGCATGCTGGCTACGCCGCTACCTGGTAAGTGGCACTATTAAGTGTTAACCCAATGGCTGCAGAGAAATTAACAACCTGTACAGGTTTGGTTGCAGTATTGCTGCGGCAGTCATGGGTGTCCTGCGCTTTAAGAAGGGAGGCGCCCGAGTTCGTCGCGCCCCAAGGTTTGAGCACCGCTAAATACTCAGCGCCGACCAATGTTGCTGACGTAGCTTCGTCTACAGCTGCTTCGTCACATGCCACAACAAAATAACAGCTGGTCACTTTTAACGCTATTTCGCTACAATTTATCGTTAAAATTCAGGTACTGGCTCCTGTGCCGCAATTCCCATCGCCATGATAAGGCAAAATGCAGCACGAGAGAGATGACGACGCAGCCATGATGGAGGACGCCGTGCTGCTACTGCTCATGCTGTTCGTGCTCGTAGTGGTGTCTTTCGTTCTAGACCGATACTCGTGCAACTTGGTGTCTCAAAGCGGCTTCGCGATGGTCTTCGGCCTTGTCGTGGGTCTCTTCATGATCATGGGGGACAAACACGCGGTGCTCCACACCCACCTGAACCTGGATAACAGTCTCTTCTTTAATGTGTTGCTGCCTCCGATCATCTTCGAAGGAGGCTTCTCTATCAAGCGCCAGGCATTTTTTCGCAACTTCCCGGCCATCATGAACACGGCAATCATTGGCACAGTCGTCGCAGCGACGATCACGGGTGGCGTACTGTACCTTGCTGGACAGTCCAAAATGGTCACGAGACTTTCGTGGGTGGAGGCTTTATTATTTGGCACACTGATTAATGCTGTGGACCCGGTGGCGACATTATCATGTTTCAATAAGTTGCACGTTCCGCCGTTGTTGTTCAATCTGGTGTTTGGAGAGAGCGTGATTAATAATGCGTTGGCTATTGCGCTGTACCAGACACTGCACAAATGGAATGTTGGCACTGACTTGAGTCTGAAGCAGTTGTTTCATGTGGCGATCAATACAAGCTGGATGTTCGTGGGATCTTTACTTGTGAGTGCAGTTATCACTCTCTGTGGCGCCTTCCTGCTCAAGCGCAAAGTCTTTTCGTCACTGCACTTCTTCCCAAGTTATGAGATTTGCCTGTGCTTGATCTTCAGTTTGCTGACGTACTACGTTGCCGACAGTTTCAAATTAAGCGGGATCGTAGCTCTGTTTTTCTCGGGGACGATGACAGCTCACTACCATTTCAACGTGTTGTCCCGTGAAGCTCGGCATGCATTTACGCATTTGTTGCACACTTTGTCGTTTGTGTGTGAGAATGTTGTGTACGTGTTCATGGGTACGTCGGTGATCATGATCTTTTCTGGCCATCCAGAAAAAAGCTTGGGTGCTGCTCTACGGGTGGACGATATCGACTGGCACTTCATTGGCCTTACACTCGTCGCGTGCTTTGTAGCGCGCTTCTTCAATATTTTCCCGCTGTTACAACTTTCTAACTGGTCACGGGAGTCTTCCGACCGAATTCCAGTCAAGTATATGAGTGTGATGTGGTTTGTCGGTCTTCGAGGCTCTATCGCCTTTGCACTCGCGAAGAATTGGAATTACACAGGACGGTACGGCTCTCATCGTCAGTTAGTGGAGTCAACCACTCTTGTCGTAGTGCTTTTTACCACGATTGTTATCGGCGGCCTAACTGGACCGTTTCTCTACAAGCTGCGTCTTACCAACCACCACAGTGCTTTGAGTCAGTCTGATCATGAACCGAACCCAGAAGGAGAGTCGAGTTCTGAGGAAGATCAAGCACGGGCATTGCAGCGGAGCACACGACACTTCATGCTTCGCCGGAACTCCAGAGCTACCGAGCAGCAAGCCGAACAAAGCGCATCAGAAGGGTCTACTACACGAGACCAGGAGGCGGAGATGGAGCGAGATCTCGTGTTTACATCACGGCCGCAGTTCCGAGATGAAGATTACAGTGAAAATGATGGAGGAGACTCGCCGACGCAACGCCGCGAGACCCGAACCGGCGCTTTCATCCGCAACTGGCAGGCTTTCGACACTGCGTACATGCAGCCTTACTTCGGTGGCCATAGATCCCCTGCGAGCAGAAGGCCAGTCGAAGAGGAGGAGGCAGCAGATACACACAGACAGGATCTTGACAAGATGCAGATGCAGAGTGCGGTTTGATCGACAACTTCAACTTACCGGTTTTGCTTAGCGTAGTCCACACAAATTGTTTTCATACTCAATCCAAGTCTTTCAGTTCAGCAAATCCGACTGGTTTTGCTGACTAAAATGGCGTGTCGCATACTGCGATGGCCAATCAAATGACGCTAGACTCAGCATACCCAAGTCAGCATAGCGAAGGAAGACAGATCAGGACGAGATGGAGGACGCGGTGCTGCTGCTGCTCATGCTGTTCGTGCTGGTGATGGCGTCCTACATGTTAGGGCGGTATTCGTGCATGTTGGTGTCACAGAGCAGCTTCGCACTCATGTTTGGGCTCTGTGTAGGGCTCTTCATGATTATGGGCGGCAAGCACGCCGCACTACACACTCACCTGAACTTGGACAATAGCCTCTTCTTTAATGTGTTGCTTCCTCCGATCATCTACGAAGGTGGTTTCTCCATTAAGTGCACGGTCTTCTTCAGAAACTTCCCGGCAATCATGAGTACAGCTGTGTTGGGAACGGTTATCGCCACTACAATTACAGGCGGAGTTCTGTACCTCGCGGGTGTGGCTGGTATGGTGACCAAACTTTCGTGGGTGGAAGCGTTCCTCTTCGGCACGCTAATCAGTGCTGTGGACACGGTGGCTACGCTGAGTTGTTTCGATAAGCTTAACGTACCACCACTGCTGTTCAACCTCGTGTTCGGAGAGAGTGTGATGAATGACGCAGTGGCGATTGCTCTGTATCAGACGCTGCACAAGTGGGAGCCGGACAGCAATTTTAGTGGCAAGCAACTGCTGCGTGTGGTGGTCAATACTGGTGGCATGTTCGTGGGATCATTGATCATTAGTAGTTTAATTACTCTTGGTGGAGCATTCCTCTTGAAGCGCAAATTCTTCGCGACGCTGCGCTATTACCCGAGTTACGAGATCTCACTTTGCTTGATCTTCAGTTTGTTGACATATTTCGTGGCGGACAGTCTGAAGCTGAGTGGAATTGTGGCTCTCTTCTTTTCAGGTACTATGACGGCTCACTATCATTTCAACACACTGTCGAGAGAGGCGCAACATGCATTCACGCACTTGTTGCACACGTTGGCATTCGTTTGTGAAAACATTGTCTATGTGTTCATGGGCACGTCGGTGGTCATGATTTTTGCGGGTCATGCTGAGGAGAATGCTGGAGCTGCGCTACGCGTGGATGATATCGACTGGTCTTTCATTGGTCTGACACTTGTGGCCTGTATTGCTGCTCGCTTTTGTAACATTTTCCCGCTGTTGAGCCTCTGCAACTGCTTGCGATCCCCGTCCAACAGAATTCCGGTCAAGTTCATGAGTGTCATCTGGATGGCAGGGCTTCGTGGGTCTATGGCGTTTGCTCTTGCTAAGAATTGGAATTACGTTGGACTTCACGGAGCATCTCACCGTCGACTGATCGAGTCGACGACTTTAGTGGTGATTCTTATCACAACAATCGTGATTGGCGGTCTCATGGGCCCGTTGCTGACAAACTTACATCTCACGGGAAAGTATAAAGACCACAGCCACCTTGATCAGTCTGATACTGATAGGAGTTCTGCAACCGCATCTGAAACCGAAGAAACTGTATCACAGTTGGTTCAGCGTAGCACACGCCACGCTGATCCTGAGGTACATGGCGCCTTGGCGTTCCCAGAGGAAGAACAACCCAAGGAAAACCGCGACGGCACCGGAGACGAAGTGCCTATCCTCACTCCGCGGCCGCAGTTCCATGACGTAATGAGCGACGGTGAGGATGACCCGAATCTTGCTTCACCTGTGCATCGCGCTGGCGATAGGTCTCGTGGCGATTCATTGACTGGTGCATTTTTCCGCAACTGGCAAGCGTTCGACACAACATATATGCAACCAGTGTTTGGTGGGTCATCACAACGGCCAGCGCCGTCTACCTCCGTTGACGATTTAGCTGAGATGCGTCTAGCCAAGGCTGAAGCTGAAGCTGCCGTGTGAATGAACATCAATTGGTACATGTAGCCATTTTCAAAATTGAATAGATACACTATATCACATTTCACGGGGAACTTCCATCATATGGCGTGCCATCGCAGTTAGTAACCAGCATAATGAAGCCACCGCTACAGGACAGAGAGAGCATCAAGGCCGGCACTGTTGCGGTTACGGAGACGCAGCCGTCATCGAACGAAGCTGTGCAAGTCCCAACGCAAACAAGTGGGGCGTTGGTGGTGTCAGAGACTCCAGAAATGTCTCCTGCTGAGAGTGAAGAAGAGGAAGCGGACGAGATGGTCGAAGCTCTGGAAGAATTAATTCTGGAAGCCTATAATAACATGCAGATTGACGGAGAGTATATTTTCCTGCCGGGCGAGGTGGCTGAAAAGCTCCATCGGGTTGCTGAGCAGGTGCGTTGATCGGGAATCAATAATATGGTTTTTGTACTGATTTGGTGGCTGTGCTTGCTCGCCCGTGTAGATGAAGATGGAGGAGGAGGAGAAACAGACAGAGAATAATACAAGTGCTGGGGAGGATAGCAGCAGTGGTGATGCTGCTGCTAGTAATACGGAAGTAGAAGAGGTGAAGGCGTCGCAGCAGAAGACACCAGAGGAGCGACCAGAGCCTGAACAAGAACAGGAACAAGAACTGGAGAAGATTTGCGTAGCAGAAAAAGAATATGCAATACAGGAACAGCAGACGAGTGAGGAAGAGGAGGCAAGGTTGCGCAAGGTGCAAGCGTTGCAGGCTGAGGCGGCGGAATTACGTGAAGAAAAGCAAAAGCGAAGGATTCCCCGGGTAGCGTCGACTGAAAATCTGTTTACTGAGCTGGAACCTGTGCCTGAGATCGATGAGAGCGCTTCAAGTGGACCGCCGTCTCCTTCACCACCGCACTCTCGCTCGCAAAGTGGCGTAAATACACCAAAGCGAAGACCGCATACCCCTGCTAAAGGACACGGCAGCTTTCCTCCTCCTCCGCTTGTTTCTTTGAGCTCGACCCCAAGCAGTGTTGCGGCAAGCCCAGATCGCACAGGTAAATCTTCAACGTCAAGGACACCAGACCAGTCGGGTAGTATCAAACGGAAGGGCAAAGCCCTTACTTATGAGAAGAGGAGGGAGGCTGCTCTCAAGCTGAAAGAAGACAAAAAGAAGCGTGAACTACGCATCCGTGAGTCTGCTCGTAAAATGCGCGAGAATTCAAAGCGACAACTTGAGGAGGTGCATCAACGAGAGATGGAGGAGAAACGTGAACGTGTACGACGTATACGAGAAGAGAGGCTTCACCGTCGTTCAGGGAATGCAGTAGGTAGTAAAGGGGCAAAGAAGGATGTGTAGTCGATAAAGTGTTTTAGGGACAATGGTTATGTACATACTGCTTGTTAGATGTTGTCATGGTATGCACAGAAAGATGGAGGCTCCTAGAGTTCGACGTCTACATTTTTTGAAGTCTTGAATCGCTTTCTCCTTGAAGCTGAGCCAACGCTTTTGGATCCAATTCTTGCAGCAGTGAATGCATACCAGCAAGTGAGCAAGTTACAACCTCGTTCTCTCGCTGACAATTTGCTGCCTGCTCCTTCAAAATGGTCTGGCGGTGCCTTACTCTATCTATTGTCGAATGAAGTTTGGTACGCCGTCCTTGCAGATTGCTGGGCCGAACAACATTGTTAGCTATTTTTCAACGGCACATAACACATAAAACACAATACCTTGAATATCGGTCCAATTCATTGACGCAGTAGTTTGCGTACTGGCACGAAAGTTGTAACATTGTCAGCGCTTTCATCATTCCATCCTCAATTCTCTTCTGGTTGCTAGATGTGGTACGTCTGTGATACCTGTATCTACCGTTACTGTGGCCATAAAGAGTTACCGGCAACAAGTCGTGCAAAATGTCTGTGCGAAGCTGTAGATCAACACAAACAACCAGTCACTTTAGCGATCCCAGGCTATATAATGCCTCTTACCTCTTACCTCATGCACAATTTGTCCGATTCGGACTGCGCGAAGCTTGCCACTCTTGGCACAGGAATGATGAGGAAGAACAAAGTGAAAAGTCGATTTGCCCGCCTTTGGTGCTTCTTTTGTAGTTTCTGGCAGCTGAAGCTCCGGCATGTCGATGCTCCGGTCGCCCGCACCAACAACATCGACAGATACGTAGGCTTTCGAGCTGTGTAGCTCATTCGCATTTTTCAAGTATTCTTGCTCACTGACCACTTCTTCCGCGAACGCATGTCTTCTGTTGTTAACCTCCTACCATCGCTTCGCTCCTCCAGATTGGACCCACTGCGCCACGTTCACGCTCCATCCAGTCACAAACTGCAGGTACTCCACTGGACCAAATTCGTCTGACCAAAGCTCAAAGCGGACAGTTCTATTATCCACTTTGTGCAACTTGATACGCACTTCCTTCTCCCACTTGCCTTTGTTGAGCAAACATTTGTCCAGTAACAAGTGACTTCTAATCCAACATAAATCCATTTAATTATCAAGAAGTTATCAATGCAAGCTGCACCCACCACGCACATTTCTCCGCTTGTCTGCAGAATCACCCGCAAAGTCATCGATCTATCTCCTCCGCGCCAGCATCCGCTGCCTGCGACGCTAAACGTCACCATAGTACAGTACGAAGCGTATCTTAAAACGTCGTCGACCATCGAAATCGCACTTAACGCAACTCGTTCTCATCCAGCAACGAAATCGTATTTAAAACAATTTCTACTGTGCTCTTAACAATTTCCATAGTGAAACCCAGTCCCAAAGTTTCTTCAGTCTCTTTGTTTCCGTTTTTCTTGCAGGAGTGATGGTAGCGATCCGCGGGAAGAAGGCTAAGGCTTCAGCCAAGCCCAAGGCGACGGCCAAGACCAAGGTGGCAGCAAACAAGGAAGCAGAGGCAGAGGCTGTTACACGTCTCACGCCACAACAGAAGCTCACTCAGCGCCGCGAGGAGGAGTTCCTGGCGTTCGTACTCTTCGCTCTGCAGAGTAACCTGGCTGGTGGTAACACGCTGACTGGTGGATCGACAGTAGTTAACGCATGCAATACGCTACTCACGTCGCTCTGTGCGTATGGTAAGGAGAAGACGCTTTCGCCCACGCAGATCTTGGCCAAGTTGCCGCGCACAGAGCGCAAGCGCGTATGTGGCGCCATCTTCTCGGCCGACGAGATTGCGTATAGCTGCCGTAACTGCCAACTAGACACCACGTGCGTCATGTGCAAAGATTGCTTCACACATAGCGATCATGCAGGCCACGACGTGTATTTTCAAAGGACTACGGCAGGAAGCTCATGCGACTGTGGAGACGTTCATGTAAGATTATATTTTTTTTCTAGAATTTATTTTTGTATGATGACTATATACTTTATTGTGTTTTTTTAAGGCATGGAAGCAAAGTGGATTCTGTTCAAGGCATAAAGGAGCAGAGGCGTCAGAAACTGGAACCAAGAAGCATAAGTTGCCCAAGCACATTGGCCAAATGGCACCTGTGGTGATTGATGCAGTGGTGGAACACATTTACCAAGTTTTGCTGGGAACGCAATATGGATTTGAACTCGCAGAAGCGTTCGAGTTGTTTACGAGAGACATTCCGCCAAACTTACTCCCGATTCAGAGTGACACAGATGTGGTGGATGCTTCAGATAGTCGAAAAAACACCAATTCGAGGAGAGGTAGCTCGACGGCAGTGTCGACACGATCTACGAGACTTTCATCGCACATCACAGCCGAACCAGGAGCCAGATCTATTGGACCGGGCGGCAGACTGGAGGCACAGGCGAGCGAAACGAAGCACGAGACAACTGACTTGGATGCTGACAATGAGCGTGGAGTGCTTTTTGGCGTTCGATTGCACAATGACGACGTGCATTCGTTGAACGAAGTGATCAACCATCTTTATGTTGAATTGGCAATGTCCAAGCCCCAAGCGCGTTCTTCAGTCAAGCTAGTCGACAAGCAGGGGGATGCCACTGTCGCAATCAAGCCGCTACTGCAATGCCCAGCTATTGTAGGGAACTTGGTTCGCCGCTCGCTAAATATCTCTGTTGCACCAACATGGTGGGGAAAACAAATGGAAATTGTTCCCGGTCTTCTAGAGTGGCTACAATTTATTAGTACCACGTCAGATGGACTCAGCGAGATTGTCTCTGAAGCACTTCAGAAACAACGATCTCCTGTTATGAAAGGTTTCCTACCTATCTCGGGTAGTTTGCCCAAGGGAAAGACGGTTCACGAGTTTGTCAAGGAACGCAGCATTCGTCTTCACGCCAATACTTTGGATATGCTCATTCTTTTAATGGGCGGGGAAAAGAACACGGATATTTTTACATGGGCACGCGAACGAGAGACTGCCCAGCTACAGCGGTTTAATTTCCGTGCTGAAGATGGCACAACCACAGTCGCGACTGCCGGTTTTCTCGCTCAAGGGAATCGCGTCCACTGCAAGAACATATTTGTTGAAGAGTTTGTTAAGGCTGTGTCCCTGAGCCCCTCGTATCGCTGTCACGAAAGTATTCGGAAAAGTTTTGACGCTGTGGTAGCCAAGTACTTCACGTCGGAGCAAATAACTGATGCTACTTCCTCATCGACTACTTCGTCCACTTTGGCGCTGCTAATGCGATACGATTGTACGCTACGGAAGGACGCCGTGGAACGATCACATTCATTTTTGCGTGAACACCTGGTCGACATCCAGTTTCGGGCTAGCATGCTCGAGGCGTATTTACAGTCATACGCCTCGATGACGAGTATGTTTCTGCGTGGATTGGGCAACTCCAGCGAGTCGATTTTCGATTTCGCTGTTCAGTTTCTAACGGTACCGCACCTGGTTCAAAACTACACGAAGAAGGAAGTATCTGCTCACCCCGGCCGACTGGAGCTCGTCCGGGAACTACTGATCGCCCTAAATACGGTGTTTCAATCCACTGTTGACAAAAAGGGAGGAATGATTAATGCTGATCACCCTGCTCTTAGCAGCCAGAAGTACAAGGTAATGTTATTACTTTAGTGGTTCTACGCTGTTGGCTTCGTGTTCTAACCGAAACTTGTTGCTGTTGACGTCACAGCACTGTGTGGAGAACTTGGAGTATATATTCAATATCGGTACCCTATCGAGCGAGCTGGTATGCAACGAGGACAACTTGAAGACTTGGTTATCGTGTCTGAGCATTCTACAGGTAAGCTATGGAGTTTGTTGTTGTTCTTATGAAGTGTAAATTGAAAGTGTGTAATTTACTTTCCTGCAGGGTGGTGATCCTCAAGTGCGTCGCGGCATTCACCAAAATCACGTGGAATACGAGTCGGACAGCTGGTTGTCGATGTTTAATCTTGGCATCCGTGTCCATTCTGTGTTTGCAATTTCGTGGAACGGGTTTAACCCATCGCTATTCGAAACACCGGAAGTAAAAGTAGCGAACATATTCGCCCCGATTATCGAAGCAACTCTTGCGTCATCAATCCGCCTTAATGAAAAGGTGGCGAAGAAAACGCTGACTTCAGTGGCGAAGCTGGCTATGGGCACACGAGATATTGGAAGTCAAGATAGAAGCATCAAGTCCTACGACTTCAACGTAACATCTCAGCCAACTTCTCTGCACATACCTTTGCATCGCTTCCTGACTGCTGCAGTGCGACATATGTGCATCAGCCAGGCAGGTTTAGGGGGCTCTATTCCTTCGGACGGTCTTTTGAGAACGTTTGGGTTTGATAAGTTATCGGTTGACAAACAATGGGAGCTCGTGGAAATGCCCCTTCGCTGTCTGGTCATGGCTTCCCAGATTCACTCCAACCTATGGCGCCGAAACGGAGACGAGAACATGCTGGCACAATTGTACAACTACTCAGCCTTGCCATATTGTATTCACTACCGTGATGCTGATACACTGATGCTCCAGCTCAGCGTACTTATGACCGGACCGGATGCTCTGTTAGCGCGAATGGTTGATCGGTTCCAACTCGGCAGCTATTTTAACGACCATGGCAACATGAGCACCCCACAAGACTTGGTGAAGCAATTTGGGTATTCAGAACTGGAGCAAGGGGTTGACGAGCAGCAACATTTGCAAATGCTGGAGGAATTTCTACGTCTCCTTATCGTTATCGGCACAAGCCTTCCGAGTGCTACTGGTACAGCTTACGACAACGACTTTCTGGCAGAGGAGATGTTGCAGCAGTTGTGTTCAAAGTCACAGTGTTTTAGCAAGCTGTTTGATCTGGCTATCCTTCCTTCAGGCCAAGACGATATCCCAACGGCACGACTGGAGGGCGTCCTTGAGAAAGTATCCAATTTCATGCCTCCGTCGGGGCTTGAACCGGGGCGGTATGAATTGAAGGATGGACTGCTGGAGAATTACAATCCATACTTCCCTCACCTGAATCGTGAAGCACACGAATTAGCCCGTGATCGCTGGACAACCTATCGGAACACGAGCCGTCAACAAGCAAAGAGATCTAAGCCTGAGACACCACCGAGTGAACCGCTCAAGCCAGCAAAAACTCCTGTCGAATTTCTTCGTCCAGTTCAAGCGATTCTGACGTGTGAAAGTACAGTTGCCATTGCACAAGTGATTCTCTGGAAAGTAATTTCTCCGCCTCACTCTGGAACTGCATCTGACTTGGAAAATAGCGTCTCGGATGCTGTTATCTCGACTTGCTTACACTTGCTGGTGCACGGAGTTCATACGGCATCGCAGGACTCGGACTGCCGCTTTTGGACACGTCTGAGCAAAGCAAACGCAGGTACATCCAATATGTCTGTGCTCCATATCTTAAGTCAGTTGCTCGAACAAGCGACAACGTTGCTCGACAGTGAACAAACTGGAACAGTTGAATGGCTAATTTGGAAGATCACAGCAGAATCACCTGCTTGTCGAAAGGTGTTCGAGCAGCTTGCAAATTCCTCAAAGGCTCAAGAGAAGAAAGCTGCGGCTTCACCTTCAGCTCCAAGTGATTCTGGACAGAGTGGCAATTCACCGCCTATTACGCTGGAGCAGCGCAAAATGGAGGCTAGGAAGAGAGCAATGGAAGCAATGGCAAAACGTCAAGCTGCATTTCAAGCAATGATTGATGTTGCAGATGATGAGGAAGAGAAAAAGGAAGAAAATGAGACGGGTCACGATGCACATTCGGTATTAGGGAAACGAACGACTTCGTTGTCAGAGGAACAGGAGGTGGCTAGAAAGAAGCGCCGCGAAGTGGAGAATGAACAGTGCTACAACTGCATTCTTTGCCATGACAGCTCAGACCAGGGTCAGATGGGAATGGCTGCCTACGTTCATCAGTCTACAGTGCTAGCCCCTGGGTTTAGACCTGAGCCTAAGGAGGCGCTGCGCCCGGAGGGAAAAAGAGTTCGTGGACACGTGAAAAAGATTATCGAAAAGATGGAGTTGTGCTCAGGTGGTAGCTCCACATCTTCTGACATGATAGGTCCCCCTTCGCCTACTTTGCGTGCTTTTTCGACATCGTTTCCGGAATGGTACATGGATGGCTCGTTGGAGGACCAACTCACTCGCGATAACACAGCGCAGAATAGCCCCCGGCCGCCTGCAGCTCGTCGGCCTCGGAATGATCGTATCCGTTTTGGAAACGGGAATCTCCCTATGCTTGAAGGTGAAATGTTGCAGACAGATGACGAATTGGAGGTTCTGGAGGGCGTTTTTGATCTTCAAGAGGATCAGCAACTCTTCCCCATGGATATGCGTGGAGCTGTAAGCTTGGATCTGCGCGGGGATCGCGTTGAACCGCGGCGATTGGGAGGCCGTGAATTTGGTGGAGCGAGAGGTGTCAATGCTCGTGCTCAAGGTGGGCCAATGTATGATGATAGTGATGACGAAGATGCTTCACCGCGTTTCCGTCTAGAGCGCATGCCGCCAGGATTTGGGCGTCAGCATGAAAGCGCCAAGCTCTACCTCACTCCTTGCGGCTTGCACGTTCGCACGTGCCAACACGCAGTGCATATTAACTGTCTTGAACGGTACATCTCGTCGTTGCACGACAAGGCGATGCGTGGCGAGGAGTTTGATGGTGTTCAAGCAATCGATCCGGATTCAGCTATGACACAATTTCTCTGTCCATTGTGCAAGACGTTGAGTAACTTCTTAATTCCAACATCTGAGCCCCGAAAGTCGATTGCAAAGAATGGCGAGCAAAAGCAGACGCCTTCAGTGGTGATATCATCAGGAGAAGAGGAAGAAAAATCTCCTACCTGGGACAAGATTATAGAAGAACAGTTATCGATGCCTGGATGGTACCGCTCCGTGCTGGGACGTGATGGATTTGAAGACGATGAAAAAGACACAGAGCATGATATGTGGCGGGATTATTTTGAAGACACGCTCTGGGAACCTCATGGAAGTTTGGAAAAGGGCGCGCCATTCTTGTGGTCTGCGTGTGCGTATACGCTAGCATCATTTTTGACTGTTGCTGACGATGAGCTCCGAGACTCAGGAAACACCACGCTGTTTGACCCGCTTATTGATCCTTGCCCTCCATCTTTGGAAAAGGAGCTGGAGTCGTTGACTTCAGTAACAAAGTTCTCCCGATGGACATTTTCGCTGTTGGAGCACTGTGCCGATGCTAAGGTGATATGGGAGACTGCTAAACGCTGCTGCCCAATCAATTCTGAGACTAAGCGAGAGTACCGCAAGTTCACGAAGGTAAGAGCATACGGTAATACTTGGCCTTATTACCAGTACTAATGTCTGTTGAATGCGATTAGGTGCTTGGATCAATTGACGCTTGTCTTCGAGGCACTATCCTTGGTCTGCTTCTTGCTGATACTTTTACGGTAGGTTGCAAAATAAATTCTGGTTGTGCAATTGCAACACTGGCTAACATCTATGCTGCTACACAGGCTTTCGTCGTCGCAAGCGTGATAGCAAATGAGCTGACGACTATTTGGCGGTTTATTCCTGTGTTCACTGCTGCAGATATGCTGCAACGCCTCCATGCCGAATTTTTCGAGCCTACCAAGATGGAAGGCACATCTCTTTTTCAAGATAAATTTTCAGCTGTTGAAACTGGTGAGAGCATGGGGACCGAGCAAAAAGCTGCGGAGGAGGCGAGTGCCTTAGCCCTGGCCCCGCGACGAACAAGAAGCGGCCGGGCTATTAGTCCATCTGCATCTTCTAAATCTTCTGCAAGTGCTACTGGGTCTGATCAACAGCTGATGGAAGCCCTGGAAGCTTCGGGTGAAAAGGATTCTGAGGCTTATGCTGCACTACAACTTTTGCAGCGTATGGCAAAGGCTTATCCAACTGAGAAGAGGAAAGTGCTTACGACTGTATCGGATGTGAAGGCACGCTTGCAACGAGTTCTTCCATCCAATGCTGAGTTTGTACGACGCATGAAGCTCTTTTGGCGTTGCTTAGTGGAGAAAGAGGCCAATGCGCCTGCCAATACGAGGACTATGCAAATCCCGACGTTGCTTGACATCGCTCGCAGTTCAGACGCTACGTTCGATCAAATATGGAGGTGGTGTATGGATCGAATGCTTAGCAAGACTTACCTGGGGAGCTCAAAGGTTGGTGACAAGTGTGAACACACGGAAGGCTGCAGCGAGGCGTATGTTGCCAGTATGTTCATTTTGCGCGATGTCCCAACTCGTCCGCGATTGATCGACTTGCCCATCCAGTACGACGAGCTTTACAGCGAGATGGCTGGCCGGAAGTGCACCCGATGCGAGAAATCTCCATGTGACCCAGGCCTGTGTTTGATTTGTGGCGAGTTCCTGTGCTGTGGAGACTCGTGCTGTACTCGTGCATTCATGCCTCATGGGCCGCCAGTCGGAGAGTGCACGCGCCACGCTGCAGAATGTGGAGGTGGTGTAGGTATCGTGCTGATTCTTGAACAATGCCGTATAGCAGTTGTGGGAGGAAGTATGGCGGCATATTTCCCAAGCCCGTACGTTGACTCCCATGGTGAAGAAGATGTCGGGCTTCAGCGAGGACGCCCGCTTCGTTTAGACATGGCTCGCTACCGACACCTAGAGTCTTTGTGGCTCAACCACCGCATTTTCACTGAGGTATCGCGCCAGCGCAACCAGCGAGACCCGCAGTATACGATAAATCTGTCGTATATGTAGGTGATGCACATCAAAATGGGATCCAGGGGGGAAATAAAGCTGCATGTATGCTCCATCATTTCGATTTCTTTGTTGGCTGTTTAAGTGAACTATGCTCCGAGAAACGTGAGGTGTGCGGGTAAGTCAGCGTCGGAGTAGCGTTCATCCTGGAAAAACAAGCGAAGCAAGCGGCAGTTGCCCCCGACACGGATCTCCGTACTGGTCACATGGCGAGTACCAAATGCCTGGCTCGTGAGATCTTGAAGATCCATGCAGAGGTAACGCCAGCCAGGGTGCGATCCAAACACAAGAGGTAGCTGGCATCTTGAGCCTTCGACCCGAGCAAGTGACCTAGTGTTCGTCACCGTAAACTGCCTGTACTTCTGTGTATCGTCCAACACCTTGATGTGGAATTCAAGGAATAGATCCATGTTCTTGATGAACATCACTAGATAGCGGAAAATGTTGCGGACAGGAAATACGAGCTCAGCATCGTTGCCTAGAATCTGCACCACCTCTTCCTTGACAGTCTCATCCTCGAGTACACAAACGTCATTACCATTCATAAGCATACGACATTCCTCTTGAGCTTGTTGGACTGCTGAGTGCTCTGCAAATGGTAGCACGACCGTCTCCGCTAGAAGACTTGTGTTACTCCCCAAACTACTTTTCTTCTGGGTAGATGAACCTTTAAGCTTGTTAACTTCAGACTTGTGTTCTTTTGAGAGGACTTTCGGGAGAACACACTCCACGTAGACGTCTCCGGGGGAGTACGAGCCGTCGCCAATGCGAACAAACGAAGCAACACCCGACAGCGAAGATGACAGCGTAGGCGGCGTTTCCAGGGTACTATTGGTCTTCATCTTGGTGACCGACCTTTCCACTTCCGTACTTGTAGCACAATCCGTTACAAATAAAGTCGAGATGGAGCAGCATTCTTCGGTGTCCCGCGCATTTTTCCAAAAGCATAAGGATTTCTTTCAATATGACAAGTACATCACCAGCCAGGATCCATTCCAAGATGACAACTCTCACGTCCATGCAGATGATGGAGTTGCGATGACTTCGGCCTTCCTTGAACGTTACTGTCAACTAGATCGTGAGCGCCCACCAGTCCCACCGGTATCGGAGATACGTGTTTCCCAAAGTCATTCCCCAAAACGCAGGTTTTCGATGGCTAACCCACCAGTCCCAGCTTTTGTCACGTTGCAATTTACATCAGCCCTCAAAAATCTGCAGCACGACCCAATTCGTTCGTGCACGTGCGAAAGTCAGCAACGTACCACACAACAAAACCAACTACAGACTGCTTTATCCGTCACCAACCCGCACAACAGCCCAGTAGCACCACAATACCCTAATCCAATTCGCGGCTTCACTTCAAAAGCCGTACCGGATCTACCCTTTGTGATCCAGCAGCAACATTCACCTGTTCGCCAGTCTCTCCAGTCCGTGCCAAAGGGATTTAGCTTCCCTCAACTGTCTGGCCTACTAATTGACCGCAAAACTCGTGCTGCTGCCTTAGCGCATAAATCCTGGGATGAAGCACACAAGATTGAGGTCCTCATCGGCAGCAAGTGTGTCGGTCGAGTGAGTGCTGCCTCACGAAATATCCCACAATCGGTCCGATCACGCCTGCAGGCTTCTGCAAATGTGTCAGTGCGACGAGAACGGTTATACGATTTGCTTCGTCGAGATTACAAGGAGCTCAGCAAGCGCATAACGCAGTAAACGACGCATCGACAATCGGCGACTGGAACACTTGGGCAGAGTTGAGAGAAGGTTGGTCATTGCATTGGAAAGAACGCATCATCTGTCAGCCCTTCGAAGATATTTACGTTGTCACCATACAATGCTGTGTCTGGCAAAATACCCATGGATTCTGCATCCGTGTGTTGTGGCTGCTGGAAAGACTGAGGGGTGGGCTGGAACTGTTGCGTTGGCAACGACTGCGGCATCATGTTCGGTGCTGATGACGTTGGCATTCCTCCGTATCCGAAATTGTTTGGCATCATCGATGCTCCTTGTGCAAAATTTCCGCCATTCATGGACATCATTTGTTGTTGTTGCATGGGCATATTCGGCATTCCAGCCATAGGGAACCCTGTGGACCCGAAGCTTGCATCTGGATATCCTAGCGGCGTCATAAATGGATCCACGTGAAAGTTGTTACTGCTACTACTGTTGCTTCCACTGCTACCGTTGCTCGCAGCCGCAGCTGCTGAAGACATTCCGTAGTTGCTGTTGCCGTACATATTGGCGCCAGAAGAAGCGAGATTCATCGGCATTGGCATCGGCATAAACTGTTGCTGTTGGGGCATCATGCCTCCACCCATCATGTAGTTCTGCGGGTTCATAAATGCAGCGGAGGAGCTAGCGGGGCCACTCGTGGAAGCCATGTACGCGTTGGGCGTGAACGTTTGCGTCCCGGAACTCATCGCATATCCTTGAGTCGATGTCGTAACTCCGGAGGCAGCAATGGAAGAGGTTGAAGTGAATCCACTCGACGTCTGCATCGGATTCATCTGCCCAGTGGGGAAGAACATACTTGAGCTTGTTGACGTGAAACCAACAGTAGGCATCGGAGGTTCTGGGAACATCGTAGGGGGCGTAGGTGTCGTCATATTTGGGATTGCCATAGATGCCGAATTCGATGTCGTCGATACAGGCACTGATCCCATTACAGCTGACGTCGTTCCCATGGGGTTGCTACTAGCCATCGTCGAGACCTGAGGTGGAGCAAAAGCCTGTTGGGGAACTGTCGGCATCTGCTGCTGCTGTGGCGCCTGAAGCTGAGATGGGGCTGCTAGTGTTGAGTTCTGAGAATTTCCATCTTGTCTTGCCGCCGCTGCATTGGGAGACACCCGTTGGCCTCCAGCCTTACCATCCTCCTGAGCGATCTGCTTGTCTGCCAGCGAGGCCAGCACCTCGAGTCTGGCTCCAATCTGCTGGCGAAAGGTCAGACACCTCCGTACCCACTCTTTGTGTTCTGCAGGACTCGTCTTGGGCGCTACAACAGCAACACCATTAACTAAATTGGATTTTCCGGTGTTCGACACAGTCATTTTACATACGCTGCTGCTTGTGGAGCGAGTTCCAGCCCTTCAGTGCCATCTCATTCTTCTCTAACATAGCTTGAATCTCTCGTTGCGATACGGAGCGTCCTGGTACCAGCGCCTGTCATGATGAAATGTAGACTTTCTTAGCAATTATCCAGATGCTAATAGAAATATGTTTCTCACGTACCTGCGCCGCAGCCGCCGCGCGCTGTTGCAGTGGGTTGACGTGCTCCCTGTATGCCATATATAGAGCTCGTTAGAGGTTGATGGGTACAAAGGGCGAAGGATGGAGCTACGTACGACGCCGAGGACGCCATGGCCGGTGGACGGATAATGCGGTAGACGTCAAGAGTAAGAATTAGCGCGTTATTAAGGGCAAGAAATAGAATTTGAAATGAGCCAATCCGATTATTTTACTTAGATGTGAGCCAATAGGAAGACAGCTGCATTATTCCTTTATTCGGCAAGCTGAAGCAAATGGTGTCCATGACATATCTACGTCCCATGTGTGTATCTGCACCTGGTAAAGTGCTATTGGTGGGCGGATATGTGGTGCTGGATGAACAATATTCGGGACTTGTTTTATCGAGCACCGCGAGGTTTTACTCCCAAGTGGAGTCCAAGGTCAGTGAAACAGGATGATCATGGTGAAAAAGGTTTTATAATATATTATTGTATGATTTTGTGCCAGGCTTGCAACGAGGAAAGCGTTGCTTCTGATGCTGCAAACGGATTGCATGGATTATTTCCACTAAAGGTGGAGAGCAAACAGTTTAACCAACTGATTAACGGTTGGATCGAGGAAAGTAACAATGGGAGATTCCGGTTCCAGCTCAGGTAACAAAACCGCAGCTTTTACTCCATACTGGAGTAGATGTTTTGGCTAATTCTTAAGCAAATATGGTGTGTAGTGAACATTCAGACCGCAATTCGTACATTGAGGAAACGATATTGTGTGCGGTGAACGGAATTGCAGGACTGGAAACTTTCCAGAACAATAATACTTTCCAGGAGCTGAAGACCACGAAAGCAGGTGTGCATGTCACATTGAGTGGCGACAACGACTTTTACTCGCAAGTACAGAGGGTTGGAAATTTTGTTTTGTCGTTAAGGTCTGGATTCATGTTATGCTGACAAAATTCCTTGTTTTTACTTAGTTACAAGACGTCAATTTGCCTCTTCGTCGGGCAAACTTGAAGGAGCTTGAGCCTTTCCTTCCTCCCACCATGGAAGGTAAGCTTGGCGGCAAGCTGTTCATCGGTCGTAGTACTTACAATGTCTTGGTAGAGCGTGGTGGCAAGAAGGTTGCATTGAAGACTGGTATGGGGAGCTCTGCTGCACTCGTGACGTCGCTGGTTGCCGCCCTCGTTGCATTTTTTGTGCCAGCAATGGAGGTTGACAAGGAACAAAAGGACCTCGAGCTGGTCCATAATCTCGCTCAGTTGAGCCACTGCTACGTTCAGCGCAAGGTACTCTCTGTTTGTTAAGAGAAGAATAGCTTTGTGCCAACGAAATATTTTGTGTATTGCACAGATTGGAAGTGGATTTGATGTATCGGCAGCGTGCTTTGGTTCACAACGGTATACGCGTTTCCCGGCGTCAATTTTGAACTCATTCACGCTTGAAAATACGTTGAAACCACGAGAGATTGCAAAATGCATTGAGGATCGAGCGTTGTGGAACACTTCCAACCGCGTGGTACGTAGTGCATACTGCTAGCTATCCACTTCGTGTGGATTGAGTACTGAGACCATTTGTTGAATTTACTGGTACTGTAGAAACCTGTTCAGCTACCATCCAGCTTCCACTTAATGATGGGAGACGTGTCATCGGGTTCGGCTACTGTGTCAATGGTTCGCCAAGTGATGAAGTGGCAAAAGGACCAGCCTGAGCAGGCAAAGCGAGTGATGGATGCAATTCATCGTCAGAATTTGGAGGTTGAGCGAGGGTTTGCTGAAATTTGCAAACTGGAAGATAGTGTATCTGTTGACTGGGAAGCGATGGTTGTTCAAAGTTGCGAGCAGGTATATTGCTAGGGTTTTTTACTTCGTAATTGGCTATACTCAGAATTATGTTTTCGTTTATGCGTGCAGTGGAGCTCATCAGATGCCAGGGTTGGAGCAGTGCTTCTGAGAATTCGTCAAGCATTCTCTCGTTTTCGAGACCTCATGCGGTATGATCATTAGACCTGGTAGCTGGTGGATGCTTACTAGAGACATCTTGTTCATTTGTTTCTGTTTAAATCGCAGCGAAATGGGAACGTCTGCTGGGGTTCCTATTGAGCCACCTGAGCAAACGGCAATTCTTGATGCAACTTTGGCGATCCCTGGTGTCCTTCTCGCTGGAGTCCCCGGAGGTACAACAACATTCAATATTGTGGTTAGTTTATCTGGAGTGTGATTCTAACCAGAGCGTTCGATGAATTTAGCGGGTGGATACGATGCAATATGTGTGGTAGTGGTCCATGAGCGTTCTCTACAAGTAGTTGAAGACTTGTGGATGCATTGGCCGACGACTCATCCGGACTCCATGTACGTTCCTCACAATCGTTTTGCCATTTCATATTGTTGATGATCATGTCGTTTCTGCATTCCAGTATTTGTCCGCTGCTGTGTGATATTGATCATGGTCTGACGGGGGTATCATCTGTGAAGTCCGGACTTCAATTTCACTCTGCTGTGTAGATTGTAACCCAGGCATGCTAACGCTTACTTTTAGAACACACTCAAAATCTCGTCAGGGGTCACCACTATGTCGAAGCGAAAGATACGCGATGAAGACGTTGTTGAAGATAACCTGCATGTAGGGAAGGCTAGTTGCGTGTCGTACGATACTGAAAAGGTTGCTTGCGTGGAGACGGTGGAGCAAGACGAGTTTGATCGCTTTTCAATTCCTGGTCTACGGTTTGCGACGGAGTCCTGGGCCGGGTTGAAGACTAGAAATGAAGATCGTCACGTTTATTCGACTGAGTTCTTCCCAGGTCAAGTATTTGGTATTTTCGATGGGCACGGCGGAACATTTTCAGCAGATTTCTTGTCTCGATATCTTGTTGCGACGGTCGCCTCAGTGATACAGCAGAATATCGGAGAAAAAGCACTTGCTGAGCTCTACAGCTCTCATTGGCTGTCCAGACGAGAGGAAGCGCGAAAGAAGGCAATCTTGGACCAATTACAAGTGCTGCACCAGCAACTTGCGGAGCTGGAATCCATGGAATCAGTCTCAGAATCTGCTGATGACGTACAAGTTCTGGTTGGTCAACTCAATGATGCTATCGCGCAGATTGATGACGAACTTAAGCAAATTGATGCCGAGCAAGCAGCACGTCGAGAAGAGCGAAGACACTGGTGTAATGAACACCATCGTTGCTTCTTGAAATCGTTCAAAGATGCCTTTGAACAGGTCGACGAACAAATCCTGCAGAAAAACCCGTCACAGGACGGCTCAACAGCTCTCTTGGTTTGGTTCTTTGCCGATACTTTCAGCGGTAGCGAGGGGAATGACACAGGAGCGCTGGTCTTCTATACAGCGAACGTTGGTGACTGCCGTGCAGTTCTGTGTCGTAGTGGGCGAGGTGTAGCACTGACAAGAGATCACAAACCGGATCGTCCAGACGAAACCCAGCGGATCGAAAGAGCAGGAGGCTTCGTGGACAAGATTGCAGGCATACCTCGCGTTTATTCGGCGGCGGGTGCTGGGTTAACCGTGCACCGTGTACCATCGACGTATCTAGCGGTATCTCGAGCATTTGGTGACCGATCTCTGAAGAAGCCGACGCCGCTAGTTTCCAGTGAGCCAGAGGTAAAGCAATTCACGGTTCGGGACGACGACTTGTTCCTCATTCTCGCCTGCGATGGCATCTGGGACGTCTTGAGCGATCAGGAAGCAGTGGATATCGCTTTGCCACACTTCAACGATACAAAAGCCGCCGCTGACGCAATTGTGAAAGCTGCCTACAAGAAGGGAAGCGTGGACAACCTTACAGCTACAGTTGTTCAGTTTGGCTGGAAGCAAGAAGGTCAAGTACAACGGCCCTAGAAGCGGCCAAGCTTAAAACGACGGGTGGATCTGAAGAGGAGATCGACATGTTTAACCTGTGAGTTACTTAGGTTGGTATCCTTGTTCGTAGGTGGCGACGAGTCCTTGCTGCTGCAGAATCTACGCAAGAAGAAAATTTACCTTAGAGATGAAATCACAAGAACGAGAACTGCAAAGCACCTTCGCTATCGGCATCATCGCGTCTGCATCAAATACTCGAAAGCGTACAGGCGGTACAAGCTGGCGGTCTCGTCGTGCATGTTTGCGTTGATCAAGTGCAAGTTGCTGATCCACGAACACTTCAGCTTCTGCAACAACGTGTACATTGAATGGATATCCAGATTCACGCGAAGATACACAGCAGCCTCGTACCCACATGTGGGATGGCGAATCCTCCATTGATCACCATCGCATGCAGTTTGATCATGGAATGCGGCGGTGGTGCAATTCGGAGAACGCGGTACTTGGGGTCCAGTTGGCGATGGAGGAAGCCTACAACGTTCTCAAACTGTATGGCGTCAGATCCCGTCCCATCACTTGGACGAATAACCACACAGCACGTACGTCCTGCTCGATGGTTACTCCGCGTCGTCCGCGTTCATTCTCGAGCCGTGAAAGGCGATACGTGGCGAACAGGATGGCCACAAGGATCACTGCAGCAAGGTTATTAATTGAGCCGTCGTCACGTGCAGAGGATCACCTACCTACTGCGTGCTTCCTCAACGAGTCTAACATGGCAATGGAGGTTTAAGCCAGACTGTCGTGAAGATCTTCTGGACGATCAAAGGCGGAGCGTTGGACGGCCAGAACCAGTGCAAGACCTCCCGTTGTGGACGCAGAAGTTAAGCTTTGATGGACACTTGGACACTTGGCACCTTCGGAAAGGCTAATGCGCGTTGGCTGGCGTAAGTGATCTTTCGCGTGTATTTGACCCGCAGCACTCGTGAGATGCAGTGGTGCCGTCCGACTCGGACGACGTCCAGGACGTAGCTTGGGATTCCAAGTCGGGAAGGCTGTCGTTAGGAATCATAACTGTTCCTGTGCAGATGAGCCACCGACTTATTTGCCGCACAGGAGACAAGTGCAATTTATTTTACCATGTACGAGGGGGTAGTAACTACAAGAAAGCTGTCGTTCCTTTAGGCTTACGCCTTATCTGCATCATTCTTGACGGGAGTCGGTCCCACCAGTGCACATGTCTTGAGTCCATGTCGGTCCATGAGCATCTGTGCAACGTTGGTCGGCTCAGTCGCGGGGGAGTCGTCGGTCTGCGGACACTGCTGCGCGCGCTGTTCCTGCAGGGCCCAGTCGGCCGAGTCGAAGCGCTGTAGTGGCAGGCATCGGAGCTGGTCGCGAGCTTCAGCTGTACCGGGTTCGGGTTCTCGCTCCAGGTCCGTCGGAGAGCATTTGCCGCACGTGCAGCCAGCGCAGGGCGTCGACGCGCGTTGTCCCATCTCGTAGTCAGCCGAGTCAAAGCGCTGGCGGTTGTCGTGGTGGCGCTGGATTATTGTGGAAGCTACAGCGTGCGCACAGTCTCCCGTGGGCTGGTGCTGGTGCTCGGCCGACGGCGGAGCGGCCTTGCCAGTGGAATTGGCCATTTCTTGCAGTTGAAAAGCTGTCGGGTGCGTTGGACCGGACCAAAGGATGAATGACACAGGCGTGGGGCAGACGCGCACTGCAGTGCAAAAGGTCGCAGGGATGAGTCCCTCGCAAGCTGTGCACAGCCCCGGCCGGAACGGAGCCCAGCTCGATTTTTTTCACGGGATCACCAAGCGATCTTCGACTAACGGCACCAAGCTGAAGACTTGACCTCGTTAACTATGCGACGCCCTCTTCCGTCACGCTAGACTTTGCCACCAAGGCAGACACAATGATGCGGCCTTCACCGTCCTGACCAGAGCATGCGACGGTGTCCGGGTCAGGATTTTTGGCGAAACGGCTAGGCGAAGATGTCTCCATCCAAGATCTTCAACGATTGGCGGCGAGGCCGCATGAGGACGTGACGACACATGCCTACAGTTACGCTGTAACTTCCGGCGCTTTCGCCGAATCTGCATCGACGCATTGCTGATACATTGGACACGTGGATCACTCGTGTCATCAGCCATGCGTGCGCTCATTTACGGCCTGCCAGTAGCACTGGCGGCATTCCGATGAGCGTAGCTGGTCAAAACGTAACAAGTCGAAAGAAACTACCCGCAGTGCCCTCAATCTGACCAACCGTTGTCCAGATCATTTGTCAAATTCACACTGGGATACTGGATGCCTCTTCTGCTTGTGGTGCAACTTAGAGCTTGTCGACGTACGCCCCGTCCTCAGTAGACACCTTGACCTTGTTGCCGATCTCGATGAAGAGCGGCACCTTGACCACAGCTCCATTCTCAAGCGTCGCGTCCTTGACACTCAACGCCGTATCCGCCACACCCTTCGGGGTCGTTTTCTGAAAAAAAGAAATGGGTCAGCATTGGAAACTCACTGTAACAGGAAAAGGAAACGACCCACCGTCACTTCGAGCAACACGTGCTCAGGCATGTTGGCCCACAGCACGTCGCCTTCGATGATCTGCAGTGAAAGCGTCATACCCTCCGCAAGGAACTCCAGCTGACGGCCCGAGAACAGGTCACGCTCAATCTCCATCTGCACAAAATTCTTTCGTTAATCTTGGATCCAATAGCTTCAACACTGGCGTCCGTACCTGCTCGAAGTTTCCGTTGTGCATGACGACGAGGTGGTCTCCATTGTAATACAAGAACTGGTACGCCTCATCGGGGCCCAGTGGCGCCTTGTTCACCGACTCTGCAGCTCGGAAGCGACGGTTCATCTTGGATCCAGTCTTGATCTCCTTGAGCTCGGCCTGCATTGATTGACACATTTTCGAACACTTATTTATCAGTCTATGCTGCACAAGTTTTTGCCTGGGAAAGCGCAACGATTGAGCGCACCTGGACGTAGGCTCCACCTTTGCCGGGCTTCACGTGCTGGTTCTTGCCTACACGGTAGATTTTCCCGTCGATCTCGAGCGCCATGCCAGCGCGCACCTGGTTGCCTGTTCAATGAAGCGTACCATTGCCAATTTATGGAGTTAGACGGCAATATGGGTATCATTTTGTAGATTATTACGTGATGAATACTATCGTTACCATTGATCGTGGCGAAGCGCACACCGTATCCGCGGGCAGGCGCCGTCGCACGCGCGATCTGAGCGATAGCTCGCTGCAGCATTTTGTGCCTTTCGTTTCGTTAAGGACTCCGAAATGTATCTAGAATGTCTTCCGAACAGCCTCTACATCTGATTGGCCCAAATTCTAGGTATGAATTATTGTGGATATATGTTATCCTGGAACCCAGATTTGTCATTCTTCAATCGTCGAGCATGTTCCTCTGGCGTGGACGGAAACCCGAGGACGCGATTCAGAAGGCCATTGAGGATGCAGTGGCGGCGGACAAGGCCGGAAAATATGCAGAAGCAGTGGAACTTTATGCTTCAGGAATTGAGAAGATGATGGCGCAGATGGCGCGTACGTTGCAGCACAAAATTTCCAAAAGTTTTGTGGTGACGTTGATTGCGATTTAGAGCTGCCGAACGAAGAAGCCAAGACGCATATGCGGCAGAAAATTAACGAGTACATGGTTCGAGCCGAACAGTTGAAGGCATGGACTGCGGAGCAGGCGCGTAAGCAGTCACAGGTCAGTCGTAACCCCACTCAGAACAGAAAAGGAGTGATATATCTGATAACTTTTGTATTTGAACGATTTAGGAGCCTTCAGTGACGAATACTGAGAGAAACAATACTCGTACGACGAGCGGTGGACAGGTTGGAAAGCTGTAGATACTCATTACGAAATTGTTTTAGTGACAGATTATTGATGCTGTGTTGGCAACAGAGAGCAGGGTATTTGAGGCAGCATGCAGAACATGCTCATACCATTTTGGATGAGGTGCTCGACCGCTCACCTGGAGTGCACTGGACGGATATTGCCGGATTGGGCGTTGCGAAACAGATTTTGCAGGTCTTGCGCAGATTTTTACATGTAGACGTGGGGGGATCGGTGGATTGACTGTTTGATGTGCAAGTAGGAGGCTGTTATTTTGCCCACGTTACGTCCAGATTTATTCACCGGGCTTAGAGCACCGCCACGTGGGGTGTTACTCTTCGGACCGCCTGGAACAGGTTCCTACTTATTAATTCTGTACATTAGAATCGGTGTACTGATGTTGGCTTATAATTGCTGTTGAATTAGGGAAAACGCTGCTAGCAAAAGCTGTAGCTACAGAAGCCAAGGCAACTTTCTTCAAGTACGCCGTATTCTGCTGTATACATGTATTTCTGTTCTTACAAGTTCGTTGTAGCATTTCAGCATCGTCCTTGACATCTAAGTGGGTGGGTGAAGGAGAAAAACTGGTTCGAGCACTCTTTGAAATGGCCCGAGAGCTCCAGCCGTCCGTTGTGTTCATGGATGAGATCGACGCTTTGCTCTCGACAAGATCAGCATCCGAAAATGATGCGAGTCGACGTATCAAGAACCAGGTACAGCATCAGGCATCGCTTTCTTGGCCAGTGAAAAGGCTAACTGTTTTCGGTGAACTTGTGATCCTAGTTTTTCACTGAACTTGATGGAGCAGCTTCATCACAGGAAGATCGGATCCTTATCATGGGAGCTACAAATCTCCCCCAAGAACTTGACGAAGCCATTGTACGCCGCCTGGAAAAACGCATTTACGGTATGGCTGCTTGAAGTGTAGGAGATGCTGCTAGCATGAACTGATCGAATAGCTTTGTTGCCGTTTACAGTGCCTCTCCCAGATGCTTCGTCTCGTGAAGGGCTCATTCTGCATTTACTTGGCAGTCAGAAATTCTCGTTATCATCCAAGGATATCAAGAACATCGTGAAGACAACCGAAGGATACTCAGGCAGTGATCTGAAAGCTGTATGCAAGGACGCAGCTCTGGGCCCGATCCGTGAGCTTGGTGCAAAAGTAGCAAACGTGAAAGCTGAGGACGTGCGAGGGATCAATGCGTCTGATTTTCAGGTGGCGCTCACTCGGGTCCGACCAAGCGTTTCCTCGACGACGATAGAGTCTCTGATCGCGTGGAATGAACAATACGGCGTGTCTGCAGTATGACGAGCGTGTTTCGCGGCTGTATTTTTCAAAGTTGTTTACGCCTTCCGCTCGTAAATCATCAGGTACGACTCAGACACGCCGATAAGCTGTGGCATCGTTTCCTGGACGTGCAAATCTTGAATTTCGTACCACTGCTCGGTTGCCTGATCAGAATAATTTCATGAACACATTAGTCGTTAGCTTGCTGTTGATCTGTACACCATATCTCCAAGTCACGTACTCTATTCTGAACATGGACACGAAAGCTGCCCTCCGTCAACGGATTCGTTTGAAGTGCTGCCTCTTGGCCAGTTGTCGCTGGGCTATCGTGGCAGATATTCGCAATCAAGTTGTACCTGCTCACACAAAACTCGCTGCGTTAGACAAGTCTTCTTCAGTAATGGCACAAATCAAGACACCGTACTTGGTGGATGGCAGTGTAACACTCAAGACTTTCTCAACTAAGTCGGTCTTCTCAACACAATCCTCAGTCGACTTGTTATGCTGGCGCAGAAGAGATCGCAACTCCGAAATCGATTTTTTGTGAAGCTCTTCCGCCGTCGGGAGATCTTGATCCAGCTTTAAGTAATCCCGCAGCTCCAGATTCTTGACTGGGAAGTTTACAATCGTAGGGTTCTTCTCAATGAAGAAGTTGTTTCGAGTGAAGCGCTTTACGTGGAAAATCAGGTACGCAGGCAGCGATTCAATGCGGTACGTCTTCTTCAGCCGATGAGAGCCTTGAAGCACATGCGTTACGTGTGATCCATCATACTTTTCGAGAACTGTGAATAACGGAATCTACGCAGCAATATTAAGTAATGTCCAAATTAAAGAACGCCAACAGATTAAAAGCGTACCTGAGGAATAATGTTTCCGCCTTGAGAATCCTTGAAAAGTGGCGTTGATGGTAAGTCCAGCGCCATCATCCTATGAGCAAAGAAAAATTAGTCGATCGCAATTAAGCATGGACAACTACATCAAGCTGTATTTCTTACAAGAACGGTGAGACTGTAGTGGAGGTAGCCGATTCGCGCTCTGTTGGATCCGCCGACACAGCTTTTGTTTCATCATCCGTGCAAACTTCAACAAAGCCCTGGAAACACTTGTGAATGATGCTACTACCCGGCTTGTGCGATCCACCAAGTCCCTGAAAATTACAACACAGCATTAGTTTTATCGCTATTAATCCAACAATTAATTAATTATCGTACCCTGTGTAGCTCATTCAGCAGCCAAGCTAACAGATCGACACTCTCGTTCTGCGTCCCAACATGGAATCTCTTTTTGCTGCTAACCGAGATCTCCTGCACCAGTTCATGTGGACTGATCTGTAGCCATCATAACCACATTAAATTCAGTCTAACAACAGCAATCAACAGAAACAGCACAGCCTCAATGCGTACCGTGTTCTTAAAGTTGTGCGGACTCCACATCTTCCGCAACAGCTCTCCGAAGCGCAATACGAGCTTGGATTTAATTTTTCCCATCTTGTTGGTCAAGAAGAAGTCCCGTAGCGGTGGCACATGAGCCAACGCCTGAACCACCACATTGATATAGTCCGTGTGCTTGAGGTTATTTAACCCAATGAACCCAGGCAGATACGAAACTCCGAAGGCGTCTTGTGCCAAGATGCGGTTCTGATCCAGCTTAGTGATCTGCCCAGTCTCGAAGCTCGGACGCAACGCATCTTGTACAGGTTTGAGCGTGTTATCCACCACCTCGTAGTTGTCTGGTAGACAGTAGATGCGGTCTGTCTGCAGGTTAATAAACACGTGATGGCTATTCTGCACCGAGTGGGTGAAGGCGTGCGTGTTGCGGCCGCGGCCCTTGAAGTACTTGCCGCACACCAGACACGCGTACACATTCTGATCCGAGAGACTGATGGAGCAGACCTTCTCAAAGTCAAAGTCAAGCAGCTGGTGGTTGATTGTGTCCAGGTACGGGCATTTACGGCGCTTAGCGGCTGCAGGGCCGTCAGTATCGGCCTCTGCCTTACGCTTGGTGGCGGGCATACTTGGGAATGGATTGATTGTAGCTAATAGACTGGTACCTAGTACCAGTTCAAAATAATTAATTGGATTGGATGAAAATATAATGGATAACCTGAGGACTTTCATCCAATCTTTCGGTCTTAAAAACGTGGCGTCTATGCTGATCACCATACAAAGAGCAAGTGTATTTGATCTTCCCATCGCGATGGCAGCCTCAGATCGTCGACATGGCGTCGGGCATGGACACAGACAACCGCTTCCATACTGCAGCAAGAACACTTCTGCCTCTGTATACATGTATATCTTCTCTATCGTCTCTTTTTAAAAGCTACCAGCTTAAGACAAGCATTTTGCATGTAAAACGACGTCAAGACTTGCTAAAAAGCTTCATCCATCATCTCGATGAGTGCACATTGTGGATGATTTGATCCGACGTCATTGGTCGAGAAGAAGGGGAAATCGTACCTAAGTGAGTATCCAACGGGCGGGTATCGAACGCTGCTTGGACTCACTCTCCAATCCTCCTCCAAGCACCCTTCAGGTCCGAACGTTTCAGGATGATGATGCTTCGCCGCTCGACCGCCGCGCTGGCCCGCAAGGCCGCGCCTGCTACGCGCGCCTTCAGCGCCGCTGCTAACGCCTCGGGCGAGGCCAAGTTCGACTTTGCCACCCCTTTCGAGCTGCACCGTACGTTTGTGCAACGGATCTTCATATAATTATGATTGAAAATCTAATGCAGAGTGATGGTCATTTGATTTCCTTTTATCAAAATGCGCAGGTCTCGAGGAGGGCCCGGCCGAGTTCGCCGTGACCAACCGCGAGGAGATGCTGGGCTACTACAAGCTCATGTACACGATGCGTCGTATGGAGATCACTAACGACAATGAGTACAAGGCGCGTACCATCCGCGGTTTCTGCCACTTGTACGACGGCCAGGAGGCTGTTGCTACTGGTGTTGAGGCCGCTCTGGACCGCAAGGACTCGTGGATTACTTCATACCGTAATCACTGCATCATGCTTGCTCGTGGTGCCGAGGTCAAGGACGTCCTGGCCGAGCTGTTTGGCATGGCTTCTGGCGCTACTGGCGGTAAGGGTGGCTCCATGCACTTCTACAACAAGAAGGAGAACTTCTACGGTGGACAGGGTATTGTCGGCGCCCAGGTGCCCGTTGGCGCGGGTCTGGCCTTTGCCAGCAAGTACAACCACAACGGTGAGGGCCTGATGCCGTGCGCCATCACCATGTTCGGTGACGGTGCCTCCAACCAGGGCCAGGTCTTCGAGGCTGCCAACATGGCTGCTTTGTGGAAGCTCCCTGTGATCTTCTGCATTGAGAACAACCACTACGGTATGGGCACGTCCGCTGCGCGTTCGTCCAACAACACGGAGTACTACACCATGGGCAACAAGATCCCTGGTATTAAGTGCGACGGTAACGATGTGCTTGCCGTGCGTGAGTGCACCAAGTTCCTGAAGAACTGGTGCGGATCGGGCAAGGGCCCGATCTTCGTGGAGATGAACACGTACCGTTACCACGGTCACTCTATGTCGGACCCTGGTGTGACGTACCGTAACCGTGACGAGATTTCGCAGATGCGTGCCTCGCGCGACCCCATTGAGCTGGTGAAGAAGCGCATGATTGAGGCTGAGCTCGCCACTGCTGACGAGATTAAGGAGATTGAGAAGAAGGTGCGCGCTGAGGTCGTCAAGGCCACCAAGGAGGCCAAGGCTTCGGGCAAGCCCGACGAGGCTTCGGCGTTCGTTGACGTGTACTCTGACGGCAAGGGCAACAACGAATACCCTCCCTTCATCCGTTTCCCTGACTACGCCAAGAGCCTGTACAACGGCAAGCCCCAGCAGTAAGCTCTTAGTGCAGTGTGGAGGTTGCAGAAGCGGCGAGAGGACCATAACTCCTCTTCAGGACAAAGCGCCTTGACAAGCGGTAGAAGCTGCGCTGCGTCGCCCTGTATATCCTCTCTATTTCAGCTCGCTGCAAGCATCATGGTTGATTGCGCTATGCATCAGAACCCGGCAGGCATCGAAGCTTATCTCTAGAAACAGTCTCGTTAGCTTTGCGACCCCATTAATACCGGCTGAATATGTAAACGCCCAACGTGACCGCATTTGCCACACAGCTCTGATGATACACCAACGAGGGAAGGCAGCGTAAGAGCTTGGTGCTTAAGCAAGTGCGTGGCGCCATGCCTTGTCAATCGCAAATCCTGCTGACATAGACCGTGTTCAAGTCTTGACCCCAAGCAGAATTGAAGTTGCACACCGTCTGGAGTGTGTTTCTTTGGGAGTTGTGAATGCCAACGGAGACTTCAACTCTGAATGTTGAGTGCTGTGAAGCTGCTCAATTCCCATGTTAAGCTTTTCCGATTACTACGATACTAATAATGCAAGTTCACTTAAGAGCCGTGGTTTCTCCGTTATCTCCGTGTACATGCTTCTCGTCCACATACTGACTGACTCACATCTGCACTTGTTGCGGCCGCGCAATATTTTTTTACACTACTTCACCACTAACTAGTTCACGGCCGGCCGCAACGTGCGTCTTGATACTTGGTTTTTCGTCGCCGTCATCATATTCTTCCAACACGTTGGAGCGGACAGCGCCTTTGTTTAGTTCGAGTACAGCACGGCACCCACGCCCTGAGCCAACTCGAAATCGCTGCCGTGACGGCGGTGGCGCGGTCGACGACGTACCACTGGACTATTGTTCTTGTTGTTGTTGTTGTTATTGCTCTTGTCGCCACCATCACGAAGCATGGGCGCCATGAATTCGTGCTCCTGCTGCAGCGCCACCACGCGGAAGTGTGACAGCTTTCGAGCTTGTTGCGCCAAACTGTTCGCGTAATTGGCCGCCATAATGATGTCCTTGGAGCGAGCCATCGCCTCGTTGAATTCGAACTTCTCCTCCCCGTCGCCCACCGGTGATTCCTGGTTGGTGTCGTGGTTGACTTGGATGCGAAGACGACCAGGGTGAAGAGTTGGAGGTGATGCACGCCTGTGCATAGGAGACGCTCTTGTGATCGAATATGTAGGTGACACAGATGAAGACGAAGCGGTAGATTCGTCATCCGTGTGGTCATTCTCGTCCAGAATATCCTCGTTTTGCTGCTCTGCGTTCCCCATGCGCATTTGGCGCAACCGGAAGGCCTCAATCGAGATGGCCAGGTCTGCAGGACTGCCTCGGCGCTTAGCTGCGAAGAGTGCCCTGTTGCGCATGACGAGGCCATCGCTGAAAGAACGGCTTGGAAAGCTGGCTTTGGGCACACCAACAGCTGAGCCTGTTGAATCGAAACTGTGCCCCTCTTCGGTGCCTGACGAGAACGTCTTGTATTCGATGAGTCGGGAACGCACCGGGTCTAGAAGATCGTCGTACGACCGGCGCTTCGGGGCCACGGATCGATTTGGTTCATTTTTAGTGATCGAAAAGCTCTTTGCTCGGCCTAGAATGGGAGAGCTTTCGTTCGAGTCGGAGAAGAACTGGTTGCTGCTGGTAGTCGAGCTAAGCGACGAAGTGTTTGTGTTTGGCGAGTCCTTGCCGTTGCGTGACGACTGACGCGCTTCGATGACGCACGCTGTGCAGACTCGAAGCTGTCGCTCTCCGATATCCGGCACATGTGCGCTGCGCACTGAACTGCATGAACTGCAGCACACCTCACCACACTTGAGGCAGTTGTAGCGGCGGCGACGTACACAAAACTTCTTGGCGCAAATCTTGCAGTGGTCTTGCTCGCTCATAGGAACGACCTGTTGGGGAAGAACGATCTCCTCGCGACCAACGCGAAAGTTCTCGGTGTATTTGAGAATGCCATTGATGCATTTTTCCACGTGCGACTGGATAGCCGAGTTGGCTATAAAGGCAGGGAGGTCGCCGTTGTCGAAGTTGCATGTGTACGTCATGCGTAGTTCTCCGGAGCGCTTTGTCGAGTGATACATGAAGCCCATCAATGGAACGAGGTCGCGCTTAAACTTGGGCGACTCAGCGTACTGTTCGAACCCCGCCGGTGCATCCACGGATTCCATGATGCGGAAAGCAGTCATCTGTCCTTGGGCATCCTCAATCATGTCCACATACTCGAGCATGAGCATGTCGCGATCCTTAGCGAATGTGCCTGAGCTCTTAAAGGCCGCCCACTTGAGGGCGACGTAGCGGTGCGGGTTAGTCGGCGTCGGCTCCACGATGTTCTGCACCACGGCTCCATCCAGGAAATCCGAGGACAGCATGGTCATCATCTGCTTGTACGACGCGGTGGTCGGCGTAATAAGCGACGCCGCGACATCTTCGATGTTGCACGCGAACTTGCACACAGCGTGGACATTGCAGGGCACGTTTGTGCCGCTGTTAGTGGCATCAGCACGAAAGAGCGAGATACCGTGCTTTTCGTGCACCAATCCCCATGGGATCCCACCGAGCAGGTCGGTAGCTTCCAGGAGGCTCTCGGTCATGCGTTTAGCCACCGTCGTGAGGCGTTCACGCTCCTTAACGCACATTTCCGTAGCTATTTCGACAGGATCGGCATCACTGTCGGTGCCCTCTGACCCGTTCGAGGACCCGAAACTGGAGAGCGAGCGAGGCGTCAACGGGGTCCCTGTCAGTGGCGACCCGGTCACGGGGCTGTAGTCTGTCATGCTATTCAGAATGTACTCGAGCGCTGCTTAATCGCCTGAGGGGCCTGAAAAAGCGACGTTCGCCTGAGGACTCCAATCTGAAACTGAGCGATTTTCGGCCGAAGCAGGGTGGGGTGCCCCACCGTTTCTCGTCGCACGTAACAGCCCAGTCAGGACGCACGTGCGCTCACCTGAACTCTATTTAGCGTGAACGGCTAGTGTGCAGTGGCAAGTTCCCTTCTATATATTGTCCCTGACGTACCTGTCGGGGGGGGGGGGACAGTATCCGCTAGTTAGTTGGTTTTCTGCAAACCATAACTCGATGCCAGGACAGGCCATGGCGACGATGGCCAAGTGCTGATATCGAACGCCGTCACTGAACGCAGAGTCAAGCCCGACGGTACCATCAAGACACAGGAGCTCGGTCTACTAAGTGCAACCTCACTCCAACGCTCCGTCCATTCGATTGGCCGGTTCACTTCAACTTGCCGCTGTTCAGTGCCCACTCATCGACGATAACGCCCCGAACGCCTTCCGAAGGATAGAAGATAGTCGCCAGAAGCAGTAACGTTCGTCGCGGCGGAATTGCTCCGTTCTAGCATGAGACGACGAGCGCGCGATCCTATGCAGCCCCGTAGTCGTGGGGTGAGCACGCTCACCCTGACGAAAGCGGTACCAGTGCGTCAAGTTCCAGTGTGCTTTTCTAATGACAATAAGACGAAGGCAACGACCACGAATTCGAGTCCGTTTCGCGGTGTCAGAGCGTGGGAATGGCTGCTTCCTGTCGAGTGGAGGAGGAGTCCAGGAAGAGTTTTACCGCTTTTGGCTTTGGGTGTCTTCCCGCAGGAGGAGCCACCTGCGTAAGGGTGAGATGGTCGATGTGTCCAGCTAACGGGTCGGAGACAGCGTTGCTGACATGACCTCTAACCGTCAAAACGCAAGGCTTGAGCTCCAGGCTGATGAGTGCCAATGCGGCAATGAGGCTCCAACCTGCGGCATTGGCACAGCGAGTGGACGGCACGACAGTTTCCGAAGGTGCTCCGTCTTCCGACGGCAATGACAGATTTAAAGGGACTAGCTTTCCATACTTGGCGATGCAGGTGTCCAATAATGAATACAACGCTTAGCACGACATTTGGTGGTGCACCATGCATTGAGGAGACCGCATCTGCTCTACACAACTATTCTAAATCAATATATTTTCTCTCATATTTCTTACGCAAAAATATCAAAATGCACTGATCCCGTTCGGGACCCGCGACTGAAGATCCCGACCTTTGAGTGAACTAATACACGCGCCCATGTCGCGCCATTCGCTACAGCTTGTTCGCGCCAGATTCGTCCAGAATACGCTGCTGCACGTGCTCGTCCTGGTGCTCTGCTTATTGTCCCAGACAGTAATACCACAGGCCGTTTCGCGGTCAGGCTGTGCGTGCCAACCTACGTTTGTATCAGGCGGAAATACAGGCGTATTTTGTTATAAGGACACAACCAGCTCAGCCTTCAGATGTGCGTTAAGCCCGTCTGATCCCTGTGCTTACAGCCTCGGCCGAATATGGGATCTCTGTCATGGTAACGTCGATTGCCTACAGTTCGCGTGTACTGAACACTACTAACGCTAAGCCTTTAGTCGTGAACCTGTACCTCGTCAGTGACCACAGCTCCTCTGTAGACTCAACAGGATCCCTTGATGTAACTTTGTATGGTGATAATCAAGCTGTGCTCAAGACGACTGAGCTGTCGAGCGATGATCTGAAGAAGAAGATTTCAAAGGTGACTCTGCCACTGGATAACGAAGCCGTGGTAAAGGCTGTGAAGGTGTGTTTTAAAGGAACGTAGATGGACTTAAGCATTCCTACTGACTTGTTTCTCCACGAACAGATTAAAGCTGTGACGAAGACTTCGCTCCGGATTTTCGAAGTGCAGACTATGGTGAATGAAAACCCTACTACAGTCTTTACAACGCCCATTCCACGCTCCATTACCTTCATAGGAAGTGACGACACGATCTCTGGGATTGTATCGCTATGGTTTGTGCCTGTGACGGAGTCTCTAACTGGTTAGTGGCTTACGAAGACGAATGGATAAAGAGGCGATTTATGACTAACGTCTTGCTAACTTCTAGGTGTTGTTTTAAGTCAATGTTTGTCTGATTTGGCTGGTCGTTGTGGATACC
This sequence comes from Phytophthora colocasiae, assembly GCA_018806915.1. Classification (NCBI taxonomy): domain Eukaryota; phylum Oomycota; class Peronosporomycetes; order Peronosporales; family Peronosporaceae; genus Phytophthora; species Phytophthora colocasiae. The sequence continues at coordinate 591,595 of JAGKQI010000104.1, read as the reverse complement.
ACGCCGACTTGGAGGAGAGCTCTGGCGTGTTTTTCGTTGCAGAAGACAGCAATGAACCAATTGTAGCAGCAAAGTCAGCTGCTACACCTACATTTCGACGGCTAACAGAAGGTGAAGCGTGCTCGAAATTTGTGCCACGGTCACTGTCGTTATTTCCAACAATTGCTGGGCGAAAAAGTTATCAACAAACTGCCTCCTCATCCCGGATCCAACCTGAAATGTTGTTACCTAGTGACGAGAGGATAGTTGGTTCAACTTTGAACGAACCAGTGGAGGTTCAACTCAAGGATGTTCTGGACGATGTGAAAGAAACTCTGGAAGGAATTGAAAGCTTAGATCTTGTATCCGTGGAGGCTAGCTGGAATGCCCTTAGTTCTTTCGACTATGCTCAAATTGGTGGCGCTTCGTCTCAACTGGAAGTAGTGAACGGCAGGACTGTAACGATTTGGAGATTGCGACGTCATGAAGCGGTGATGAAGGTCTTTGTTTTGCCAGATTTTACAGGAAGAAGCGGCTTCGTAGTCACAGTTGGCATCAAAATTGCAGGCAAAATGCAGCAGTACTCCAAAACAGTTTTCGTGGCTGTAGAAACGGGTTCACAGCAACAACCTCCAACCATTGGAAACGCCATGGAACCACAGTTAAAAGTAGAGGATGCAGCTATTCATCTTGGGATTGATACGAAAGAGGCTCGCAGACTCGATAGTGCAGACTCAGCAAATTCTAACGCGAAAAGAGTGGAATTGCAACCCCTATTGGTCGATTTGCAGGACAACGAGCCATTTCGTCTAGCGATATTGGATCTTTTTTCAGACACAAACGCTGCGTTGTGTAAGACGAGCTTCACAATTTTCTCGGTATCCAGCGCCATTGAAATGTTGGTTACACCCTGGACGGGTGTCCAATATGTGACCGGTACTCTCAACCCAGTTCTCAAACATTTCTGCAATGAAACGTTATCGGTCACACTACTGGCAAATGTAAAACACGTAGAGGCTCAGATCGAAGTTGAGATGATGGATTCAGATGACACCGTACTAGCAATTACCAGCATTCCTGTTACGTGGTCTGTGATTTCCAGAGGTGAAGTGTCATTTCCGAGCCAGATCCTCCGTGGTGTACATAATACCCTTGCTGGGGGAGTATTGGAGCTGACACTACATTATTCAGACGCTTTGGCTGTGGCCACTGTGAATATCGTGGTATCGAATTGCTCATCTTTCGAGATTTCAACTGTTGGTTCTGCAAATTCAACCAGTGAAGAATGCATTTTTCTCCTGAAAGACGCTGTCACGACCGAATCCATTTTTTTTAGTGGAATTACAATCGCTGAGCGTGAGGATCTCCCGTCAAAAGTCCGTATCGATGTCATTACTTCTCAGTATGGGCAAGGCGAAGGTGGCACCTCTTGGAGTGTTACCTCATCTAATACTCTGTCGTACACTGCCTATTTTTGCGGATTAACAATGGCGAACGAAGAAACTCTAATTTTCCATTATGGAGCCGAGAATACTGTGAATCTTACTTCCATCGCGCTAACAGTTCTTGGCTCCAGCTTTCTCGATTCCAACAAATTAAGAAGTGTATCTTTCGTTTTGGATTCCACCTTGGTGTCGAGCATAGGCGATTTCGTGGTGAACGACGGTCATCTGGAAGTAGAATATTACAATGTTACAGCTTCGATCGTGATTTTAGGCGCAGACACTGGCAACAATTATTCGTACCTGCCAGTGCAGCACGTACCTTTTCTCGTCGACGTGATCGTGGAGCGTGAAGACTTTAACAATGACAGCACTGGCTGTTTCTTCGTGCCAAACATTGTGATTTCAGTATTGCCTCCCTTTTCTCAGCCAGTATTTGCTACTCCATATTCTTTCAGCCGAAAAGTTCTTCAAGGATCATCGGCCCAAATTACAATTCCAATGATGGCGACGACGAATCCAGACATCGAGTACATTACGCTGGCTGTAGCAGTGAACACGACCAATGGTGATGAAATCGTCATTAAACGAGACGGCATTGGATATCCTCCATCATCAAAGGACCAGCGCTACTTCCTACTCGTCCAGCGAAATGATGCCATGAACAGTGCTAGCCGTGTCATACTTTCTATCACTCCAAATGGGAATTTTACTGGAACCCTCCAAATTGATGTGAGCGTAGCTGCAGTTGGAATGTCGAACAATGTTTATCCTTTTGACGAACTGGGAGCTGAATTTGCGACGATTCATGGTGTAAATATCGAGTGGATCCCACAAGCCGATTCGTTAGGTGAGCCTACTTCTGCAGGAAAAGCAGTCTACCGAAGTCTGCCAACAATACTTCAAGGCGACTCCACGCTCTCGTTCAGGTATCAAATGTCATCAGGTACGCATATTTGCTGTTTCCCTTGCTAGTTGGCGTTACTAATATATATGCCGCACTACAGGGTTTTCTAGTATTAGTACCGATGTGGTGTTAAACGCAACAGAAACCCGGCGGTTGTGGTCTAGTGACTCGGCTCCTCTAACTGAAAACGCATGGAAATATGCTGAAGCGTTGATTAAACTGCCGTATGTCTCAACAGCCGAAATTGTGTTTCGTGGTGAAGTTTCTGAAGAAGATACAGTATATTTAAAGACTATCTCGATCCGAGACTACACACAGGAGAGTACGGTTGGAGAGATCCAGTTTGTTCGCGCCACAGGTGGTATGATTCATGTCGAGATTGTCACAGCTAATTCCATTCCAGACCCTGTTCTTTATCGTGCATATGTGAAAGAGGCAAACAGCAACGAGGCACCAAACCTTCGCTTTACAGGTAAAACTCTTTAATTCAGTTTTCTTACTCGTGCCTAACAGTTTCTCTATCGGTATTGCAGGCGATGCATTTCAATATCTTGGTTGTGAATCTACCACGCCAATGTATCATTGTGTCGGAAGTTCGGGGATCTCGTATCACAGTCCAAGTCAATGCCATTCTTTATGTTCGACTACCGAAACGCAGCTTCAATTTACTTCCGAATCGATTGTGCGAAGTGCCCAGATGATAGTTATCCCGATTAATGATGCTTTTACGATCGAGTTCTGGGTATACCTGGACAACTTGAGCTCGAGTTTCATTAACCAACAGCTACTATTTCTTTATGGATCACAAGAGGGGGCCCTAAGTATCACGATAAACGGTGATTTGGTCATTTCACGCTGTAATAACCAGATTCGTGTTCCACATGGCCTCCATTTACACAAGTGGACCCACCTAGCTTTTGTGTTCGGCTCAAACAACGAGGTGGCACTCTTTGTACAAGGCGTTAAGGTGGCTGAAGCTGTGCTGAGCATGTTAAACTGCCAGATATCGATTTATTCGTACCTACAACTTGGTCGAGGTGTGATTTATACACTTTGACTCTTTTGTGTGACTTTCTGATATTTTTCTATGAGTAGATGCTTTGGATATTCTGTCGGATACTTCTGTCCTTCAAGGTTCAATGGATGAGGTAAGACGTTCAATTTGGCCGAGATAACTACCTCACACATTAGTGATTGTTTCTAAATTCTAGGTTCGAGTATGGAAAGTGGCGCGTGATCCGGCGGAAATTTATGCCTCGTACCAGCAGAATGTTGCCGGGCCTGATTTGATTCTTCTTCTCCTTTTTAACCCTACGGAAGTTACAGACTGGTTCCCGTTGGGAGTAGATGGGAGCTCAAGCGGCTCGAAATTCGTTCTGCAAAATGTGAAAGTTACGAATACCCGGCCGATCCAAAAGCTTGGGATTAGCGGAGATGGAAGTTGCTACTACAGTTTGTTTTCGCCCGCCGTCAGCACTGCGCCAAATATCTGCGATAAACCGTGTGAGCTTCATGGAATTTTGAGAACGTGTGGGTCCAAGGCCACAACGACAGCTGCCAGCGTGTACAGACAAGGTTCTATTGGCATCGGCGGGCTCAAACCACTAACAGATTACGACCTTTCAGTTGAATTTGTGACGGAAGACGGCAAAGAATACGAAGTGACGCAAAAGTTATCTGCGAGCACATCAAACATAACAGTCCCCGGGACAGTAGATTACATCGGTGTGGTGGATCACTCAGCTGAACTGCTTGAACTTCACTGGAGCCCAGTAAATGATGATGGAGGGTCCGATATTTTACGATATTTGATTTTTTTCGATGGTGTCAAAGTCCGAGAAACTACCGATGGAAATCTTTCTACAACCTTCAACTTTACAGAAATACAAAGCAGCTACGAAATCACAATTCAGGCAGAAAATATACATGGTGTTGGCAGTCAGAGTAACAGCCTCTTCTTGGACGGCTTGTACACTGATCCTGCTCTACAGCCTCCGCAACAGCCTACCGTAAATCATGTTTCTGGTGGGAGCGTGGATCTTGTATTGGATGAAAGCACGCGTTTCGCTGTTGAATATCGTTCGTCTGTGGTGGTGATTGAACAACGCGAGTCTTTTACGGCATTCTTCACGCCTTCAGTATTTAAACTCAACGGAACTTTAGCAACTGTTTACAAGCTACGCCACAACACTATTTACATTTTCCGTCTCAGCCTGATGAACGAAAATGGAGTTCAAAGCGCGTTTTGTGCCCCAAAGTCAGTAAGAACTGAAGACAGAGGAAATCCAAGCAAGACACCACAGCCTTCGATATTTGGCGTCACAGGTACACACACTTAGTTTAGTTTACCATCCTCCTCTCTCTCATTTTGTTTTGCTGTTAATTCTCCAGGTGGATCAATCAAATTAGTATTGAACGAGCCTCTTGATACAGGTAGTTGATATGATGTACAGCCAACCTGCATGACCACCTTCTAACATTTTGTTTTGATAGGTGGCCTGCCAATTGCTCAGTTCAACTTGTTTATTCTTTACGATGGCTCGTTCACAAAGCTGAAAAGCATACTGGTATCAAGTACCAGTGAAACAACAGCTTTAGTGACACATGACGCAGATGGAAGCCCTCTACGTTCTCGAACGCCGTATATGTTCAAAGCGTTGGCTTTACAGGCCAATGTTGTGTGCGACACCCTGACTACTGATGACTTAGCAAGTGACTCCGTAACTGCAACAACAGGCGATGCTGCTATTCCCACTCCACCGTCAGTTCCGGCTCTGTTATTACTATCTGGAAGCACAGCACTAGTGACCGCTTCACCCCCCGATGATCTTGGTGGTGCTGATATCACCGGAATGACGTATGAAGTTTTCTTGTCTACGGGAGTCTTGTATCAAAGATTCACAGTTCCGTTGCACCCTGGTGAAATTACGCTTCGAAACCTGTTGGCAAACACAAGTTACTCTGTTCGAGCTGCCTTCAATACCAATAGTGGTGATTCAGAATTTGGGCAGGTACTAAAATTTACTACGTCGGGTCCAAGTTTTCCAGCGAAGTTGAAGTCACTAGAGGTGGCTGATGTTAGCCCCAGTTGGGCATATGTGCGATGGGAAGGGCCAGAGGATACTGGAGGGGGTGTTATCTCCGGTAACGTAGTATGCCCATTGAACTAAATATTTTGCTGCATTAACATATTTCTCGTACTGTTTGTAGGATATTTACTTTATCGACGCACTACCCAGACGAGCATACCTCAAGAGCTGATTTACAACGGGTCAAGTAGCTCAACAACAACGTCATATCTTGTTGGCGGGCTTCTAGCCAATACACTGTACATATTCACTGTCGTTCCGATCAACCAGTATGGCTTGGCCGGCCTCGATGAGAACGTAATCGCCGCCACTACACCAACCGCTGAAGTACCGTCTTCGCCAACCAGTGTGACGCAGACTCAAGTCGGTGGCGGATACGTGGAGCTAACTTTTGTTGAGCCGTTTTCGACCGGTGGATTTGCACTCAAGTCGCTCCAGTATTTTGCTCGCCTGGAAACGATATCTTCATGCTACGACGGTGCAACTCAATGCTCTAGGTGCACTCACGCTTCCTACGCTAGTGGCGGCATCATGTTTGTTGATAGCACCTCATGTTTTTCAACTGACAGTATCAACTGTTACGTGAATGCTGACACCAAGTGTGGAGTTTTACAAGTCCAAACTGAAACGAAGTCATGCACTCCGACTACCCAAACCGGAACGTACCGCGTGGAAGGCTTGCTATTTCTCACAACTTATGTTATTTCAATAGCTGCGAAGAACAGCGTAGGCAATGGCCCCTTCTCTGACAGGATTGTTGCCACCACCAGTGAAGCTACACACCCAGAACCACCCCAGCTTCTCCTTGTATCTGCCACAGGAGGATCAATAGCGCTGCAGTGGGAGCTTCCGACGGTAATGTCGAAGCCTTACGAATACTGGTATACATTGTAACTCATCTGTTTTCTTCTTCTTCCGTGTCCAGGATACTGGAGGTGAATCAATCGTGCGAATGCATCTCAGTGTGGATGGAGCCGAGTTGTTCAATACGGAATCGGTCTTAACCTACACTCACTGCGGAGGCCTTGTGGCCAACACGGATTATACCTATACCATTGAGATTGAAAATGCGGCTGGACTTGCAAATCGAACTACTTCAACATTTACAACGGTGGCTTTAGCTCCTGTGGGGCCTTTGGCGATTTCAAGAACTTACGTTGGAATGGAAACCGCAAAATTTAGTGTCACGGTGCCGTGCGATGATGGTGGCGCAAATGGAGGCGTATCCTTATCTTATCGCATCTTTAACGCTGGAGATGAAACTTTAGTGACCAACGGTTTGGTCGGTTGCTGCTCAATTAGCATCGATGGACTGGAAGCCTCGATCAATTATCGTTTAGAAGTCCAGGGTATAACTTTTACGCTTTCTGGAGAATGGTCAGCGATGAACTTTACCACTCTAACCGGGATCCCTTCAGGCGCTGATACGAAAATGATGTTTGTGACTGCGACGGCATTGAAACTTGCAGTGGTTCCTCCCACCAATTCAGGTAGTAGTTCGCTGGCAATTGAGGTAATTGCTACAAGTGTTACTACCACAACCGCTGTCTTCCAGGACTCCCTGGCCTGTTCTGTGGCTGACCAAGCGTTTGACTGTCCAGCTACACTTTCTATTGACAACATCAATACTACTGCAAATGGCTTTACGTATATTGTGGCTGTAAGGGCTGTTGGCGATGGAGGATCGAGTGCTTGGGCAAACCATTCATACGATTTGGATAACGCCACTCCTGGTAAAATTGGTTTCGTTGACTCAACAATTCATGGTGTTGAAGGAAAACGTATTGACGTGAAAGTTACCCGAATATATGGGACTGCTAACGTGGACCAAACAGATTTTACAATTACTGCTGGAACGATAGCTCCGAAATGGAGCTGTGAATCGACGTCCAGTGGGGCGACCTGCTCTATTAACGCAGAAGGTGCTAATTCAGGTAAGCATTTTGCGATTATTGCACTGGAATGTGAAGTAGTAAATGTAACTCTTATCTTACAGGACACGTCGTATTCGGTTCTGGAGAGTATCTGAAGACGATCACAATCTCGTCGTTCGATGATGCGCTGTACGAAGCTGAAGCTGTGTCGCTGAATTTGACTCTTGTGTCTACTACGAACAGTGCGTTGGGTACTACGCAATGCAAAGTCATATTTGATGATAACGGAGATGCAGGAACCTTAGTTTTTGAACAACCTTTGTTAAGTGTTGTCGAGAATCAAGGGCTAGTACGGATCGTTATTATGCGTACGGGAGGATCAAGTGGAGTCGTGTCTGTAACGATGACATCAACTGTCAGTTCGAGTATCAGGGGATATCAGCTGAATGAGGTTGTTTACTTCTCAGATGGGATTAGAAAAGCTACGAGGGATATTGATATCGGCAATAGCGATGCGTATGAAGTCAGGCGCTACACGGTAATGCTTTCGAACCCCACCAACGGAGCAACAGCTAGTGGGAGTCTGTCAGTGATCGTTCAAGACAAAGGAGATTTGAGTTTATCAGGTCTACCACAACCTGAAGCATCGCTGCGCACAGGCGGATGTATCACGCTGGTTTTAAACCCACCGAAGTTCCTGGGTGGAAGCATGGTGTCTATTTCTTACTTTGTCACTGTGCTCCAATCGACAACCAACTTCTACAAAACAAGCACCACCGAGGCGAGCAGTATCGTTGTTTGTGATCTCGAATTCAATACGACATACACGGCCAACGTTAGGGCTAGCAATGCCTATGGATCAAGTGGGACACGGTCTCTCAACATTTCGACGAAAGAGATTTCAGCTCCGACCGAAGTTGTCCAACTTCTCGCCGATACTGTTACTAGCGGATATGCAGAACTATCGTGGTTGCCTCCTCTTGATAAGGGAGGAGTTGCGATTGCTACCTACAATATTCGAGTCCTGAACCTGCGTTACAACATGGCACGAGCCATGCAAGCACCTGGATCCAAACTTTCACTGTCTGTTGGTTACTTGGAGGTTAACACTTGGCACACATTTTTTATACGTGGGGTGAACAGTGAAGGATTAGAAGGACCGGAAGTGAGTCTCAACGTCTTAACTGGGGACGTAGCAGTGGAACCACAGCAACCACCTCCGCCAAAATTGATGTTTGCAACTGGAGGAGCATTAAACGTGAGTGTACTCGCCCCACTTGACTGTGGGGGTTTGCCTTTGACTTCGTATGTTCTCAGTATCGCTCGACAAATTGGAGGAACGCTGGAATACCACCAGTACGCACGAAACAGCGTTCAGAACTCGACATACGATGGTCAAATCGTCGGGAACGTCTCCATTTATGGCTTACTCTCGAATTCCAAGTATTTTATTATTGTGTCTGTTGAGAACGCAAAGGTACCGAGCTTAGTAGCTTTCATTCTATTTTTTTTTAAGTATTAACGATAAATCACTGCTGCTTCTAGGGATGGAGCAGTCCAAGCGATGAGAAAGCCTTTTTTACCACTGGTCCGACACCTGTGGGCGCGATATCCCCACCAGTAGTGGTGCTTCAGGATCCTGGGGAGTTAACACTAAATTGGAGCGCTCCTTTGGATACCGGTGGACTTAGTGTTGTCGGGTACAAGGTGCAGTCACGCCGTCAGTTCCCAAATGGCTCTTGGTCACTTACTGAAGTGGTGTACGAAAACCGGAAATCACTTGTGCAAACAGCTTTGATTCCGAACATTTTACCCAATACTCAGTACGCGTTCAGTGTCTCGGGGTACAATTTCCGTACCTTGTGTCGTCCAGATGAAGATGTGACACCAAGTGAAGAACTTCTCATTACAACGCAGGATGCATCTGCCCCGTCACAACCAAAAAACATTCGTATGCTTCAAGTGACTGGAGGGTCTGTTACTTTAGCATGGGACCCCCCGCGCTCTTCAGGAGGAGAACCTTTACTTTGGTATCTAGTCAACGGAAGTACGGAAGGCAGCCCGCTAGAGCTCATGGCGAATGTCAGTGCTTCTGCACTAAGGACAGTCACGTTGTACGGCTTCATGTCCTCTTCTCATTACGAATTTGCCGTAGCTGGAGAAAATTATCGGGGCTTTGGATTGTATTCGGCATCTCTCTTTGTAACTACAGGTGGTACAAGTGCCCCAGGAGTTCCAAAGCAATTACGTCAAGTTTCAATTTCGTCTGGTGGAACGATTTTACTTACGTGGGAACGTCCTGATGATTCAGGTGGTGCAAAAGTTCAGCAGTATAAAGTGATCCGTGATAACACCGTTGTCGGTGATGTGTTAGCTGGCGAAGGAATCACAAAGTTTCAAGACCAAGGCAATATTCTGGCTGATACAAGTTATATCTATTCAGTATTTGCATCAAATGACGTGATATCTGGGTCAGAAGCAGCCACCCTTGTGGCTCATAGTGCTGCTGGATCCGTTCCCGCCGCTCCTTGGGCTGTGACCGAACCAGGTAGTGGGTTTATTGTGCTAACCCTTTCAGCTTCACCGGATACTGGCGGCCTTCCTCGCCTTCGTTTCGAGTTGACAGTACTTCGGGGAACATCGACGATCGACGCCTACGACACCAATGACACAACATTCACTGTAACTGGGTTGTATGCAGAAACGGAATACACCATTATCATCCAGTCCGTCAATAGTGCTGGAAGAAGTGAAAGTTATGTATTGAAAGCCAATACCTCTGACGCTACAGTTCCCGATAAAATAAGCGTCCCAAGACTAGTCGAAGTAGCCGGAGGCCACTTAATATTTGGAGTTGTCGCGCCCGCTAACTTTGGTGGGAGGGATATCCTGGGCTATAAATTTTACGTGAACGGAACGCTCGGTGTGGTGGAAAAGTTGTCAAACAACGAGTATGATCTTGTTGGCCTCACGGCACTCACGTTTTATGCAGTGACTGTATCAGCGACAAACCAGCAGGGGGAAAGTTTTCAGAGCGACCCCTTCGTTGTTTCAACTGGACAGGTTACAGTACCTGGAGTAGTGCAGGATCTCTCGGTACATTCTGTTACGCACGATTCTATTGTTCTTGAATGGAAGATGCCACTGGATACAGGAGGAAATACCTCTATTTCGTACGATATTAACGTAACCACAGCTGACGACACAATCCAGACTTCAAGTGCTAATGCGACACTAACACAAAATGGACTTGATCCTGCAACGGTGTATACGTTTCAAGTTAGCGCAGTGAACGCGGCAGGCAGTGGTTTGTGGTCTCCTAGCTTATCTGTGTCGACGAATTCTGTTTCTCCTGGGACTATTAATTTTGCCAGCAGTGAAACGATAGTCTTTGAAAATGAAACGTCGGTAACCCTTACGCTGATTCGAACTGGAGGAGGATATATAACGGCTACGTGTCTGTATTCTACAAGTGACGGAACAGCTCGAGCTGGAGATCAGTACGTGGAAACCAGTGGCGAAATCGATTTTGAACGGAGTTCAACATCAGAATCGATACAAATTCCCATCCTTAACAATAATGTAGCGGATGATGTAGACAAATTCTTTTATGTCTCAATCCAGGAATTTAACAATGATTCTGGTGATATTGGAGAAATCAGCACAACAAAAGTTACGATTATCGATGATGGAGATGCAGGTTTTCTCGCATTTGGACAGAATTACTATACTATTTTGGAATCCGTGCCTACGCTTTCTGTAGATCTCGTCAGGACGGTGAAGTTTAGTGGTTATGATATGATCGCAGTTGACGTGGTTAATATCTCTGGAGGTGCCGTTGAAGACGTCGATTACGTCATTTCCAACAAGACTATCGAGTTCGCTGACCAGCAAAAACAAGGATCTATCAGTATTTCGATTGTGAATGACTTGGCGTACCAGGCCCACAAAATATTTAAACTGCAGCTCAGGGTCGTCAGTGGACGGATCACTATCGAAGATTCGAAAGCAGTCACTACAATTGAAATACTTGATGACGGAGATATATCACCCCCAGGTTTAGTCACTGCCAGTCAAGTCCTTGCCTTTTCAGGAGGAGTTGTCAACGTTTCATGGGTGGCACCAGATTATTTAGGCGCGAAATCAGGTTTGTCCTTGTCATATACTGTGCGTGTGGTGGAAGTACAGACGAATTCTACCCAAGAGATACCAACACGAATGGTCAGCATTATTATCCCACAGCTGCAAGCTCGAACAGCTTATACAATCTCACTTGTGGCTCATAATGGCTACCTTTTGGGCAACTACGCATCTCCTGTGGCTGTTTTGATGGGGGCTCCATCCCCTCCATCCCCTCCTCTAAATGTACAAGTTTTGGCAATAACTGGAGGTATGGCGACCTTGTCATGGACAGTTCCATTTGATACTGGAGGTTCCCCTATTGAAAGCTATCGCGTGAATATTTCTGGTAGCGATGGAATTATAGTGGGCTCATACACTTCTAGTGGCAATACTGCATCTACAAACAACCTCAGACCATCGACCATGTACACGGCAACAGTTGAAGCTATCAGCAAAACCGAACTTGTTGGAGCAGCCAGCAACACAGTCTCTCTGACGACAACATCCGCCTCAATTCCAGGAAGACCCACGTCATTAAAAACATCAAATGAAACTGGCGGAGTGTTTCTTGTTGACATGGCACCTCCCCTGGATATTGGAGGCGTTCTAATCTTGAACTTTACGCTGCTGATGACATCTGCTCAATATCCAAATGTCTTTCGCCAAGTTTATCAAGGTCCAGCCTCATCATTTCTCGCTACAAAATTAACATTCTCCACAACTTACAAGCTGCAGTACAAAGTGACCAACAGCGTGGTAAGTTAGTTTTGTCTCATTGTTTTATTTCTCCATAGATTCTGACCCACTGCTTTAAATCAGGGCACAAGTGAGTTAAGTGATGCGTTTACAGCAACCACGAAGTATTTATCTCCACCAGGACAGGCTCAAAACCTTGTATCACTTTCTCGTACTGGTGGCTCCGTTACGTTTTCTTGGACGCCCCCTGCGGACTTTGGTGGCGTTGATGTTACGGCGTACGATATCTCATTCTTCCTTGGATACGAGGTTAAGGCTCAGTATCGTCAAAGGGTTTCAGGGATTAGTCCACAAGCAACCTCAGTAACTGCAAAAGTCGTGGGGTTGGTTGCCAATTCGACGTATGGATTTTCGGTCTCTGGCGTCAATGACGCAACGGTATGTGAAGATCCCTCGGCACTGCTCACTCGCACAATTGCTTATGAAAGCACGGATCCTTTAGTCTCGATTCCAGATATTCCAACGAATTTAGCCGTGGTTTCGAGTACATCGGGCATGCAAACTATCAAATGGGCGGCAAGTGGAGATACTGGAGGCGGCCAGCTCTTATCGTACGTGCTGTACTCTAGCACAGGCGATCTTTTGTACAATGACACGAGTACGACGTATACACGTGGCTCTCTGATAAAGGACACTACGTACGGCTACAAAGTGGCGGCTTGGAATGAAATAGGAACAAGTGCACTGAGTCCGCTGGTGGTCGCTACTACGAAATCAGCCACTGTTGCACCAAGTCAACCACGCGAGTTTACAAAGACGAAATCGACTGGTGGCTCCATTAGTTTAATGTGGAAAATACCCTTGGACAGTGGTGGAGATATCGTGTCAGGGTACAAACTTCAGCGTAATGGTACTTTGAGAGCGGACATATCAGCGGATGGAACAACGATGATGTTCTTGGATGATCAGGGGCTTGCTGCGACAACGCAGTATACCTATGTTGTTCAAGCAAGCAACTCAATTGGAGCAGGCGCAGTGAGTCAAATCTTACTAGCCTCTACATCTGATGCTACTGTTCCAAGCCCTCCAAATCGACTAGACGTCGTAGCAAAGGGAGGGAACTTGACTGCAAAATGGGTCGCTGCTTCAAATACCGGTGGAATCGACTTAACGTCTTTCCATCTTACAGTGAAGCTGGATACGTCGACCACTGTCTTTAGTGCAACTACGAACACATCTCAATTGACATACAGTGTATTCGGTTTAAGGGCAAGGAGTTCATACGCGGTGAGTGTGATTTCAAAGAATGCAATCGGGGAGAGTTCAGCAACGACACAAATTGTGACAAACGGTGGTGCTGTCTCTCCTGCCGCACCGCCAGCTCCTGAACAAATTTCTGATACTTCTGGACTGCAAGCTTGGATGATCATGCTCAAGTTGTATCTCCCTGTGGATGACGGAGGATCTCCAGTTTCCAAGTTAATCCTTTATCAAAATGGAGAGAAGAAAAACTCCTATGGGGTCGAAGCTTCAACAAGCCAAGCAGAACTAGGAGACCCTAGTACTCGTACTATGCTGGTTCAAGTTGGCCCTTTGCACGCAGCTACGGCGTATTCGTTCGCAGTATCTGCCCTTTCTTCTGAAATGACAATCGGGGAAGGAGCTCGCAGTGATACGCTGAAAGTTCAAACGAGTCCAGCCACACTTCCTTCCACCCCAACGAATGTTGCTGTCTCACTTCGAACATCATTTTCGGTTTTCTTGGTGTGGGATGCTTCTATGGATACCGGTGGTGATGAAGTCGTGTATGAGATTGCTTATACCAACACCAATACGACAGAAAACGGGCAAACAGAGACGAGTAATACGACAATCGAGGTACCTAAACTCATTCCTGGAGATGTTTATTTGTTTCGAATGCGTGCTCGAAACTCGGCTGGATTCAGTGCCTGGACAGCCGATATTTCCGCTGAAACGGACGTGACACAGCGTGGCGTTATTGTTTTCAGCGTGGACACTTTGACAGTGTACGAGAACGTAAGCTCCGTGACGATCCAACTGCTTCGTGTGAACGGATCTTCTAGTACTATTACGGGCACTTATGCGGTCGGTACTGGCACAGCCATCGAAGGTCAAGACTATTCTCTACCTCCCGAATCAGCTCGATCTTTTACGTTTGTTGGGGAACTGACCGTCCAAAGTTTCGAAGTGAGCATCACTAACGACGCAACGTACCAGCCGAGCCCACGGACGATCAATTTGACTTTGACAGACGCTACCCCAGGGCGAAGTGACCCATTTTCGCCTAAGTTTATGATTATCAACATTCGCGATGATGGAGATGCTGGAACAATCGGATTCGTGGAAAGTGAAGTTGCTATCGCTGAAAACGCGCGCATTCTGCCTCTACAGCTTCAGCGGTTGAAAGGAAAAAGCTCAGCAGTTAGTGCTCGGATCGTTCTTTTTACTGGTCTCGAGAGCACAACACAGCCTGAAGTAGGATTTCGCCTTCCTTCAACTACTGTGGACTTTATTGATGGCCAAACGTCCTCGCCCGCAAGCATTGTGATTAAAGACAACGACGTCTATGATTTCCCGTTTCTGCATTTCTACCTAACTGTCCAAATCTTCTCTGGAGGAGCAACAGTGGGAATGAATAGTGTGCTAAGGATTTTGATACAGGATGATGGAGACCGATCCGTTCCGGGGGAAATGAGTCACCCAACGCTAGATAAAGCTACAGGAGGAATGCTGAGACTGAAGTGGAACCCCCCTATTAACGTTGGCGGACAGAGTCTCTGGATTAGTGGATACAATATTTCTATTCGCGTTGGCAACTCAACAAGGTCGTTATCCACATCCGATAACAGCACAATGTTGCCCGTTGGTGGATTAAAGGTCCTCACTACGTACAATTTCACCATTGCGGCTATCAACTCAGTTGGACGTGGAACTGACTCTCCAAGTGTATCATTTACTACGATGAATGTTACCGCCCCTGGTCCAACAGGACAAATTACTTTGGCAAACCGGACAGGAGGGCTGCTTACCGTAAGTGTGGCACCTCCAATTGACACGGGTGGAGCTCCTATTAGTGGATACAAAGTGTATCTTGCAGGGGAGAGCGGAGATTTCAAGGTAAAAATACCTGTTAGTACTGTGGGCGAAAGTTCTTTTAATTCTAACTATTTCATGTGAAGCTCGCGTACGATGGGACGGGAGAGCCATCGTCAGTGATTCCTGTGAGCGTTGGCAAGCCAAACACTGTTTATCGTTTGCAAGCGCAGGTTTGTCTGTCTCCGATTGAATCTTTAATATCGTTTCTTCTTTTAATTAACATGCTTTATCATGTGTATAGGCTATCAATTCTGTTGGCGATGGGGATATTTCTGAGACCTTCAGCTTTATTAGCGGACCCTTGTCAAGGCCTGGACCACCCAGACTGCCTTCTACATTTTCGTCTCGAACGGGAGGATCAATATCTCTGCTTCTTCGACCTCCACTTGATACAGGTACAATCTACGCTGTATTTAAGTTACTTTTACATCTTTCTTACGCAGATACGTGCGCATTTGGACAGGTGGCCACCTAGATATTTCGTATATGATTTACTATCGCGAACAGGGTTTCAGGAAACGTTTCCGCCAGGCTTACTTTAATGCACAGGATACGAGCATTACGGTATTCCGGTTAGCTGCGGAAACGACATATGAAATGGTCGGAGTGTCACTTCTACCTAACGATGCAAGCGCTCTCACTTCGGGGAATATTTCCGTTTCCGACTCTTTCGTAGCACTAAACAGAAGTGTGGCTGGTGATCTTGTGAATAGTGGCTTTTTCGAATTTGGCGTACGTTTCTGCTGATTTCTCTGCTCTCAACATTTCGCTGACTAAACTTTTGTTTTTCAAACTCAGGGATACATTTTCGAAGTTGACAGCATAGCAACTGCAGCTAACAACACGGTAGAGTACTCGCCTTCGCTGAGCACTGACGGTGGAGCAATCGTTAGCTCTAATCTCGAGAACTGGGATAGCTTTGACGTATTTGTTCGCGGAGCTTTCAGCACAGTGGCGACGTTTATCACTGACTCCCCTACAAAGCCAGGGATGCCTCCTGAATCCATATTAAATGTTGCCACGGGCGGCGCACTCCATATAGGCATTTCTTGGCCAAACGATACTGGTAAGTTAACTTGAGTTTGCTGAAGAGTATTCTTTTTAAAAATGTCCATGACGATACTATCAGGTGGTGTCGCCATTACGGGATATGAATTTTACATCAACAACAAAACGGTAATGTGCTTTAATATTTACGAACATGCAAACTCGAATATTCACAACTTGCTCACACAGGTTGATGGGTATCTGTACGACTATAACAATCAAAGTAACTTGGATCTTCAAGTTACCGTGGAAATTGGCGGCTTGAGTCCTGAAACCACTTACAGCTTTTACTATATCCCGTTGAACGACGCATCAGCATGTCCAGGAGGCGATGAAATTCCCCCACAACAGTCTCTTTTTTCGACAGGAGTGGCATCTCTACCGACGCAAATCCTGTTGGTACGATCTAAAGCTGCTACTGGTGGAGGAATTAATGTTGACATCAAGCCGCCGATCGACAGAGGAAGCGACCGAACTCTGTATTACCAGGTTTATATGAGACCTAGCCTAGGAACTCCTATTTGGCGGCTGGTGTATAACAACACCCGTACATCTTATTGGCAAACGAAGCTCGAGAAGGACACAGACTATCTGTTCATAGCTTCCTGCATGAACGAGGTGGGTTCCACCCAAAATTCGTCGTCTTTTACGCTTCGAACAACCCTCATCTCGCCACCAGGCCCACCAAGTAATTTGAGTTTGATAAACGCTACGGGTGGATTGGTTAAGTTTTCGTGGAATAACCCCGCCGATGATGGTGGAAGTCCAATTACCTACTATCAAGTGAGAAGCGTCGATATAAGTGGGGGGCAAGAGCTTGTTCAGGAAACAATTTCGACAAATATCAGCTTTGGGGGGCTTCTAGCAGACACTCCGTACGAGTTTAAAGTGTTTGCTGCTAACAGTTTAGGAATTGGATCGGATGCTGGAGTGGAACAGTTTTCAACCACTGCAGCAACTCTACCGTCACTCCCTGGAGCACCAATTGTCCAGAAAACGTCTGGAGGTTCGGCCACATTAGCAATTCAAGTGCCACAAGATACGGGAGGCATCAAAGTTGAGAAACTTCTGTGGAATGTGTACGCTAATGGTGTAAAGCTCCCAGGAAATGCTGTGCAGAAATCAATGACGACCCCAACAGCTGCACTACCTACGGGTACTCGTCGTTTAGAATCTAGACGATTAACCACAGATGACGGATCGATGATCTACCTGCAAGCTGGAGGGTTACTCCCATCTACTACTTACTCTTTCACAGTCCAAGTTTTGAATACCGTCGGAGGAAGTGACACCACCCAAGGTACGACTAATTCGACGTCTGTGGCTACGGTTCCTGGAGCCCCAGAATCACCTAAGTCGGTTGTTATCACCGGTGGCGCGATTGAACTGTCATGGTCTGATCCAGTAGATACGGGAGGGGTGCCATTGACCGCTTACCGACTCAGTATGACACGCTTGGG
Organism: Phytophthora colocasiae; assembly: GCA_018806915.1. Classification (NCBI taxonomy): domain Eukaryota; phylum Oomycota; class Peronosporomycetes; order Peronosporales; family Peronosporaceae; genus Phytophthora; species Phytophthora colocasiae. Next base: position 573,862 of record JAGKQI010000104.1, on the reverse strand, counting down.
GCATGAAGTGGGATCCTGTGAGGGTATGATTCTTTCGTGCACTATTGGGAACTTACTTTCGATTACGGATTATCAAGTGACACTCGTTGCAAACAACACCATCGGTATGTCTCCTGCCAGTGTTGTTACTACGTTTTCGACGTCAAATACTTCTTCTCCTCAAGCCCCACAAGGTGTTCACGTTGCTGAGGTGGAAAATATTTACGTCTCTATCCACTGGTTTCCATGCATCGACTTTGGCGGGGGCTACGTTCAAACCTACCAAGTTGACATCGTACAAGTATCGGACCCAAGTGTCACATTCACTGCAAGTGTTCCTTTAGTGGAAGAGAACGCCACAATTAATGGATTAACTCCTGAGACAGCTTATACGGCGATGGTGGTAAGTATTATTATGATAACTTCTGAACAAAAGATGAAGACCAATTTGTATTAATTTGTACAGCGAGCGGTGACTGGTGATGCTCAACTAGGAAAACCGAGCAATATTGTATTTTTCACAACTCCACGCTATGCCAATCAGCCTCGTCCCCCAGCCGTTGGATGCCGTGAGTACATTTCCAGAAGTTGATGTTTGCACTTCTAACCTAATTTTGTTATGTAGATTCACGAACAGTGGCTATTGTTTTTTGGGAAGTTGATGATGATGCACTTAGCTATTTACTCTATCGGGATGGTGAGCTCCATTACGACAACAAGCTCGATATCACATATGAAGATAAAATTGTTGTTGGTCAGACGTACACCTACCAACTCCAACTAGTGCACCCCGGTGGTGTACGCAGCTCTCTAAGTGAAGCCACAACTTTTGTCGCGACTATCCCGACTACAACTGGTTTTGATTGTGTCGGTAACAGAGGACATATCCACTGGCACGATTACAATAACTTGGACCACGAGATGTGGACTATCATTCCCTCAAACCAATCCGGCTTGTTGCTGAATGTAAGTTGCTTATGTAGTTTTTGCTAAGGTACAAGTGAGATATCTAACGGTTCTACGCTGCCTAGTTCTCGATGTTTTGGCTCGAATGTGATCACGATAGTTTGACGATTAACGTGACTAGGAATGGAGAGACAAAGATCCTCTGGGAGGGAGGTTGTCGTCGTACCGGAAGTTTCGTCGTGACCACTGCGCCTGGGATCGATAAGGTAACTCTTACTTTCAATTCGGATGAAAATATCAAGTACGAAGGGATGGCGTTACATTACGAAGTTGTCGATCCAAGTGATGCGGTGGAATCGGTGTCTGCCCCCTGTCCGGTGTCGTCCAGTGGGTATTGTTCATTGAATGGTGCATGTCGAAAGGGTTACTGTTCCTGTTTCAGTGGCTACGTAGGGGAGAGCTGCACTAATGCAGTTATCTGCCCCGAAGATCTGTCGACATGTACCCAAACACCATGTGATCCTATTTGTTTGCAGGCTCAAAGGGATGTGATTGTGGTTAGTGGGAACGGAGACGATACCCAAGGAACAGGAGAGCGTATGGATACGTCCCCTACTGGAACCGATCCCAAAGCTGTGAAAACACTACGACGGGCTTTAGAACTCGCGTCATTCAATCAGACGATTTTACTTTATCCCGGCACGTACACTGGAGCGGATAATTGTGGTCTAACTGTATCAATTAGCTTGCTGATTCGAGGATTGCGAGGGCAATTTGTAACGACGATCGATTGTGAAAGGAACCGTGGGGGACTGATCATTTCGAATGTCCCAGTTCGATTGATCGGATTAACAGTTCAAAATACTGTAGCATCTACGAATGGAGCTGGAATTAGTGTGTTCAATTCTGAATTCACGATGGAAAGTAGTACAATCCGTAACTCCAGCTCAGGGCAAAACGGAGGAGCGATTTATGCGCTTCAAGCACAGCTGAAGCTGATTAATACCGAACTTTCGAGCAACCTAGCAAGTATGAGTGGGGGCGCTGTTTTTCTGGATGGATCTAGCTTGGAACTAGATCATACAGTCATAATGTTATCTTTGGCACGTGAGGGAGGCGGGATATACGCGCTAAATGCCGTAACTGTGAGCGGTGATAGTGACAGCAGGATTCGCGATAATTCTGCTGCTGTGAATGGTGGTGGACTATGTGTAGAGGGAACATTCACCGGTAAAACCCTGACGATTTCACACAACACTGCGGTAGTAGGAGCTGGAATATTGCTTATTAGCGGAAGTTCAACGTTTGAGTACGTGAATGTTCTCGAGAATCACGGACAAAACAACGGAGGGGGTATTGCGATGCTTAATACGGCGTCCCTGGCTCTTAAAAACTCACCGATAGTTGCTAATACTGCCGATCAGTACGGTGGAGGAGTTTTCATGGGGTCGAATGGCACTTTTGAGAATAACATTGCATCTGAAATTTCCAGTTGCACAGCGGGTACGTGGTATTTAAATCTGATCGTATATTTTTTGTTTTTAACGAGAATATGTTGTGGTTGTGACTACCAATCAGCTTCAGGCGGTGGATTCTACGCTGCGGACTGGACATCCCCTACTGTAAACAACCTTGTGGTACACACTTCATCAGCTACGACATCCGGAGGCTGTGCTTTCTTTTCTCGTAGTACAGCAACTTTAAGTGATTCAAGACTCGACCAGTGTAATGCACCTGCGGGAGGTGGCTTGTTTGCTGGTGCTGGGAGTAAAGTATCATTACCCAACGCGTTGATTACAGACTCTACAGCTACAAATGGCGCAGCGATGTATGTGGACTCGAGCTCGGTGGTTGGAGCAAGTGATGGGCCGTCAAAGATCCGAAATTGCACAGCTTCAGCAGCAGCAGGGGGAGTGTTTATTGCTGGAACTCGAAGTTTTTTACAGTATGTTAACGTGGAGAAATGCTTAGCACGACTTGGAGCTGGAATATTTGCACAGAATGCGCTATCTGCGACGATAGAGACCGTGAATATTCTAACGAATACTGCTGCCAAACACGGAGGAGGGTTATATGCTGAGTCTTCTACCATTGTAGTGGGAAGTGTATCAGTAACTTCCAATAATGCTGAAGTTGGAGGAGGAGCGTATATGATTGACTCGAGTTTATCGGGCACCATTACTTTGAGTGGGAATAGTGGTGAGCATGGTGGTGGGGTTGCTACTTCTGGTACGACAACGTTGGAAGGAGCTACTATCGTCTCGAATACTGCTATCAAGAGAGGAGGTGGCCTTGCAGTCGAATCGGGAGTATTATCGCTAAAGACCACCACGATCCAACAGTGTGATGTTTCTTCTGGTGTTGGTGGAGGCATTTCAGTCTCGAACGCTACTCTAAAACACTCTACAGTAGTTGTTACACTTTGCAAGGCCTTGCGTGGTGGAGGGGTATACGTGGATTCATCTGAAGTTTATCAGTCCCCAAGTGGGGGAAACCAGAATGTAGCAAAGCTCACCGAAAACCACGCGGATGAATATGGAGGAGGGGCGTTCGTGGATGGGGAAGGAGCTATTGTCAGCGATATCGTAGTTACAAGAAGTGATGCACCTTCTGGTGGTGGATTAGCCGTGTTAAATGCCGCCGCTTGTGTTATACTGAACGCAGATATCTCATTGTCGACTGCAACAGATTTTGGAGGAGGTATTTACTTTGGATCTGGTTCCAATTGTGTGCTTCGGGACTCGTTAATTTATAAAAACCAAGGTGGTAACTCTGGCGGTGGGGTGATGATTAATGAGGCCACAGTATATCACTCTAACGTGGCAATATCCAACAACATGGCTCCTACAGCGGGAGGAGTTCAATTAAGGAGTCGAACACTACCAGTAAATTTGTTGCAATGGGATGATGCTGCAATAAAAAGATCTCGTATCGACGCAAATGTTATCAACCGAATAGGCGGTAATGGTGCAAATGTCGGCTTCTCCTGCAACTTAAACTGTACTCTTTCGGGTGTTGTCATTTCCGGTGGCAATTTACCAAGTGGACAAGGCGGTGGTGTATTCATTTCAGGTAGTGGCAATACGACCATCTTTGACTCACTTATTAGAAATAATTACGCTGTTCAAGGTGGAGGAATTGCAGTTGGCGATGCAAAAGTTACTTTCCTCTATAATGTGGCTCTAGTAGGGAATGGTGCAAAGGAAAATGGAGGGGGTTTATGGGCAATTGGTGATGAAGTTTACCTTATGAGTTGCGTATTTTACAACAATTCAGCACAAGTGGCAGGCGGGGGGATTGCGTTGCACGGAGTATACATGGAGAGTTCTCAGTTGATGGTGGTGGAGAACCACGCTGGGGATAATGAAAAGGGAATGGGTGGTGGTCTCTACGTGGATAAACGAATCGACTCAGACACGACTTCTGGTGTGAGAGCCGATACGTGGTTGCTCTTATCAAATGACGCTCTTATCGGAGGGTCCATTGCTGCAATTAAAAAGTCTGAAATGAGTGTTTTGGGCTCCAACATCACTCGAGATGCAAATAAATTCTTAACGAAGGCCTGGCAGGACCTTTTCGAGGATCTGGTGGGCTTTAAATACGTTACAGGGCTGGCTCAACATCGAGTGGCTGCGCAGAAGGGAGATCTTGTCTATCTCTCGGATCTAAATACGAAGTTCGAATTTCTTTCTTCTCTTGCGAGTAACGGGTCAGCCGATGCGGGTGGAGGATTTTATGTTAACGCCAATGCGTATTTCTATTGCGAAGACTCGGAACTCAGCTCCAACTCGGCCAACGAACGAGGAGGAAGCGTCTGTTTATCCAACAGCGCGTTAGCCCATTTCGAAAACGTTACAGTACGACTCAGCGGTAGGCTACAAGATTTCTAGTGTGATTATCTTTTTAACTAACCGGTTTTGAATGTCCTCAGTTTCCAAAACTGCCGGAGGTGGCATCTTCCTTGACACGTCCTCTATATTCCAAGCAGAGAAGCTGCTACTGTCTGATAACTTTGCAGATGACTCGGGGGGTGGAATTTACATGGACACGGGCAATAAAATCTCTGTAGCACTGAATGATTCAACGATACAGCGCAACATTGCACACGGCGAAGGATGCGGTACGCACATACTGCTACCTTTTGGATTTTAAGTGTGTGCTGATTAACGATGTTTCTTGCAATCGACAGGTATCTTCGTAGGTCAAGAGGCTGTTTTGGTGAGCTACAAAACCAACTTTATCGGTAATGGTGGTATTACGTCCAGTGGAAAAAATGAAGGTGGAGGAGCGATTTCCTCCGTTGATGGTGTTGTGAAACTTACAGAATGTGAACTCATTAACAACACTGCGGTGGTTGGAGGTGCAATAAACGTCGCTCGTAGTGGTTCAACGACGATCTCGAGCTCGAATTTTACTGGAAATACAGCAGATGAAATTGGCGGTGCGATCGCGTTAAACGCCCAGTCAAAGGCAACAATAGCTCAGCAAACCCGATTTACGCTTAATCTTGCGGACGCAGGCGGCGCAATCGCTGGGACTGGTACTTCGGTATTAAGACTGACGCTCGTAGTTTTCCACGAGAATCACGCCCACAACAACGGTGGGGCTCTCTTTTTGACGGATCAAGCTACTGTCACACTGAGAAGAGGCGATTTACACAATAACAGCGCCAATTTGGGAGGAGCCCTTCATTCAGACGAGATGGCGACTGTCAAGATCTACACCTCCAAGTTTATCGCTAATGCGGCGTACATGCGTGGCGGGGCGCTGTATTATGAGTCAATTACGAATACTACGACGTCGGGGATTACGTGCAAAGGCAACACGGCTCCAAGTGGTGGGTGTATTTTTTGGATATCGACGGACGAGAATCTCACCGCTATCGACCCATGCACATCGTGTTCTATGGCGTTCAATGAAGTGTACGACATCGCTACCAACACACGAGATATCCATGTGATGTGGTGGCCGGAAAACGTTACCAGTGGCGTGAAAATCCTTGAGGCACCAGATGAGGAGTCAATTGATTTTATCCCAGCGCGGAATTCTACTCTCGAGTCAACGGAAAACCTTTGGCCCAGATTAAAAGCTGTTGATCTTTACGGGCAAGTAGAGGTTCTGGACAATCAAACGGAGTGCCACATGACGAATGCTATGTGCCAAGAGCAAACTGAGACGTTAATGTTCTCTCCTCCGACTATAATTCGCGCTTCAACGGGAATCATCACATTCCGTGAAGCCATTTACACTGCCGCTAACAGGACGCCAGAAGAAGGGATATACACTGCAAACGTGTCGTGTACGCTACCTGACTCAGAATCGCGTAGTTTTGCCCAAAGCGTAAAGTTACTGCCGTGTCTGCCGGGATTTTGGGTTAACCTGGGGTAAGGAAGTCCTGGATCGAATTAGCTTATACGTTTACTAACCTTTTACGACATTTAGATATTGCGAGCGCTGCCCCAAAGCTACCTATAGGTGCGGATTCAAACTCGGATAGATTGAAGATACACTTCTCACAAAGTACTTACCCGTGACTCGTGACTACTGCAGTTTGGATGGCATCAAGTGTTTTAATTGTCCCTCCGGTGCCCTGTGTAATCAGACTGTACGTCGAGCTACACAGACACTCGCAGAGGAGCTCGGTACGGCATCACCGCGCACTGAGGAAGGATATTATATGTTCTTTGCCCCAGCATCCAAGCAGGAATCGGCATGTAAGCAGCCTTCGCAGTGGAAAAATGAAGATCCATGCAAGAAGTTTGCCCTGAAAGACCCAACCGCGAATTTGTCAGATATTATCCACGAGTGCTCCACTGAAGTTGGTTTCAATGTCTACTGGCCTGCTGACCGCCTGTTTTCCTGTCTGTCGGGGAAGTCGTTGTACACTTGCGATGTAAGCCGGGATTTGTTTGTTTATTAGGGACGCTAAATTTTTCTCACTTGTTGTTGCTTTCTATTAGGTGGAGGGGGCATGTCATGCGAATGTTTCATTGCAGACAATTTCACTTGCAGCTACAGTAAACAACGCATCATGTGCCACTGGATACGACCAAGCGATATGTTCAGTGTGCGCTGACGGATACAAGCGAGCGAGTGACAACTCGTGCTTATGTAAGAAACATCCTCCGAAATTGATCTTCTGATAGTTATTTACCTCTTGTCTGTCACTATAGCTTGTGGTGAGGTGAACGCTCAAGTCCGAGCCTCGATACGGTGGCAGAATTTTGTCATTCCTGTGTTTTTACTTGTTGGAGTTGTTTGTGGGATTTTCGGCGTAAGGATTTATCTACGTGACCTCACGGAAATTAAGCTTCTGGCTAAAGCTGAAGCAGATAGACGGATGAAACCTCCCGGTATTAAGGTTGGACGTACTGGTTCACGAATGTTTAAGGATCTGAAGAAATCTGAGGATACGGGGCTGGTGGAAGGAGTCAAGAATAAAATCACAGCGCTGTACAAAAGATACCAAACTCGAAACCAGAAAATCCTTTTGGGCGTAGATGTGGGGCCTCCGAACCGAACATTCCCGGTAACCCCGAACAAGTTCAAGATTTTCATTGGCTTCTTCCAGATTTTTGGTAATTTTCAGAACTCCTTCGTGGTAAAATGGTCAACGAACGTTCAATACTTGATGAACTTCTCGCAAAAATTTAATCTGGTACAGGATCTTGTGAAAACGTTTGTGATCAGTGAGTTGAACTAACCAGCCGCTTGGTATTAATTCTAGGACCTGGTCGCTATCGCTGGAATTGATTGTGTGGTCACGAAAACGTTTTACTTCGATTTTACGTAAGTGTTTTGTTGCTTGAACTTGATGTCTATAGTATTTAAATATTTTTGACGCATTTCTTAGGGTCACCGTGAGCCTTGTTATGATTGCTCTTTCTGTAATCACTGCGTACTTCTATGCTGGTATGCGCAGCTATCGTGCAAAGTTGCAGTTGATTCCGCGTAACTGCCTTCGCTGTGGACTTCCGGTGCTTGAAAGTGAAGTGATCCAGAATGACAATGAAAGCTTTAATCCCCTTCGTCAACTACGCGGTTGGTGGAGAACACGCGAGCTATGCAAACGTCTGAAAAATACGCCAAAAGAGGAAACCTCGCTGAATGAGATTCGAATGCTAAAACGCGAGCTGGGGATGTCCCAAGTTCGCACTCCGTATCTGGGTTTATTCCGCTCCGAACATAAGAAATGTCCAGTGAAGCGGCATGTACTATCTGGTGCAGTACTTGGTCGTACAATTCGCAGTAATCTTCGCGTATGGCAAGCCCGGGTGAAGCTACGGATGAATTTCCTCACGTACCGTAACAAATGCTTGAAGCTCTACTGCTGGATGGCTTTGTTTTTATATCCATCCGTGTCCAAGACGATACTGACTATCTACAATTGTCAGGAAGTTGGCGACGTATTTTACCTCGTGGTTGATCGTCGGTTGGTATGCTACAACGGACAGTGGGCGATATTCGGGGTGGTTGCTACGGTTGGAGTCGTCGTGTGGGTGGTGGGAATTCCGTTCTTCTTCGGGCTTTTGATTTGGATAGCTCAAGACCGCGGTGTTGCTGCCCGTGTCTGCTTGCTAAACAGGAATGATATGAGCAAACAACGGCGAAAATGGATCGAGGAAGTGAAAAAACAACATGTTGCAGATGGACGATTTGTTAGCGGTATGCACACCAAAGAAGTGCAGAACGAAGAGTTGGCGAAATACTTGAAGTGGAAGAACTTGAAGGTATCTTTACCAACTGATAAGCGCTGAAGAATACTTTTTGTTAACCTTTTTCTGTGTTGTTTTATACAGGACTCAACCGTTGAAGCACGCCTGGGCTTCATCTACGCTGAATGTAGGAACAAGCCAGCCTAAAGCTGTATGTTTTGGCTTGTTCACTTAATATGTTTACTGTTTTTCAACAGATTCCGACGGATACTGGTGGTATGAAGCTGTTGATCTTTCACGAAAACTTTTCTTGAGTGGTATGATCGTATTTGTTGAAAACGGAAGTGTGGAACAAGTACTACTTGCTCTTGGGGTTTGGTAAGGTTTATATTATTGGTAAAGTTGCTTTGCGGTTGTTTCCTAACCAAATTGTTTTCTTCACTCAGTTTGGTGACGATGTGGTTTGTGTTGTACTTTCAACCGTACGATGGCTACTCAGATAACCTCATTGCTAGCATCACCCAGCTGCAACTTTATTTCACTCTGTGGCTCGGTGTTATGATTCGTCTGAATGATCTCAACGTCGAGCCGCTCATTAACGTACAGCTACTGAGCTATCTACTCGTTGGATCTTGCATCGCGATCACGGCATTCGGGTTCTACATGATAGTAAATGAAGGTCTCACCGAGTCAGAGCATGTTTACACCGAGGAAGTGGCACGGCGCAAGGAAAGATTCCGGCAAGTGATACGCCAGCGATGGCTTCAAGCGTTTAACTACGCTGTCTACGAATCACACATGTTGCGCTACGGCGGACAGCTAAGTTTCACCCATTTCAGCGTTCCAGCCATGTTAGGAGCTTTCCACCAAGCAAAACTGCGGGACAAAGCAGAACTAACGCCTGAAAGAGAGAGAGAATGAAGCAGCTGTGAACGCACCGAAGACATTCTGCGTAGTGCTTTAATACCTGGGACTGGTCTATGTCATTGATGAGAAAACCTCGTCTCCAATTTGAACATGTAGAAACCTGTGAATATATGCGATATTGATGTCGTTCTGGAGTCCAGTCTTCTACAGTCATTGCAAATTGATCCCTTGAGTTTTTGTCCTAGCGCCGTGAGTTCGGCTGGTTAGATGATGGACCTCCTCCCATGCCGTAATTGCAGATCTGGCACTCTTGTGTTCTCCAGTGATATGCTCCATTAATCACATCAAAGCCCACTGCGAATTCAGCGCAATACCGATCGTACAGGGCTTCCCACTCGCTGAACGTTACGATCTCGTATTGACGAGCAGGTGTGGAACCAAGACTGCAGCACCAACAGCAAACAACGTGAGCACCAATCATACACCTCACACTCCTAAAACAGTAGTCACAACTTACACTTGAGTAGCTTTGAGTGATTGCTCGAGGGAGAACCCAGAGAGGAACATCGAGATATAAGGCGGCACAATCGTTCTCTGATGCGACAGGCACACAAGCTCAGCATTGAGAACTGGTCCGGGAGCGTCATCTCCCTGACTGCGAACAAACTTTCTCCACTTGTTAAGCCATTTCTTCGGCACCAAGAAGTACGTAGCGTACTTGCTCCTTCCGTTGACCGACAAATGCGGAGCCAATTGCTGTTGTCTGCTTCCATGGGACTCTGTTGGTGAGAATAAACCCTTAGGAAACCCATTTTTCCTCTGTAGTAGCTCCAGAAGCTGTTCCGAGCCCGCGATCTCTCCATCAAGCCTGGCTCTCTTCTTCTCCTCCGCCTCCTGCTCCTTGGCCTCCTGTTCCAGCACACAAGAGGTGCAGTCGATACACGAGCTTAAACTGAATCCTCTTAGTTCTGGTGCGTACACTGCGATCTCTCTAAACACGTCCCCACTGATGATTGCGCGTCGACGACGACCCACACATTGAGTGGCAGGTAACAGAGCTCCATGTTTGCAGACAATCATAGCTCCAGCTTCCGTTAATGAAGAGCTTGGTGCAATCCGCAATGTCTCGAAGGTAGTACCACTATTATCCTTCCGTTTAACGGATTGCTGTCGTCTTTGCTGTCTCTTAGAGCGACGGAACTGCAGCAAAAACTGCTCCAGCACCTGGCAGCGTTTCCGGTAGCTGCCGAGCCATGTGCGACTCACAACAACAGACGAAGGAGAGCACAGCGCCGCATCTTCGAAGGATGTTACGTCGCAATGGGATAGAATTTCCTTTAGGTGCAGCATTTCGGCGCCATGAAGCACAGCGAGCGAGCGTGGCCAATGATCGGATGAGGCCGGGAGGAAGCTCGTAACGGCTCCATAGCGCCGAGTGATGACGCGCTCGAGAGCGTGTTGAGCACATGGGGTGGTAGCAGCAAGTGAGCGGCAGGTTGAGGTCACGTGCAGCACATCTCGCGCTGAGAGCAGCGAGAACAGGTGCGCCAGGAGACCGTCCGGGAGGTGCTCCATTACGATTGCTTTGAGGTGCACCTGGTGTATAGTCAAGGATCACCGTGAGCGACATATATTAATGACGTATTTAAATGTCGCTCACTGTGCAGATAATTGCCGCGCGGGAAGCGCTCCACACAGACCATTTGCGGGGATGAAGCTTAGTACAAGCATAGAGAACCATTAGGTACTTGTGCGCGCGTTCTCAAGGCGCTATCTGCCTTGTACGACATATACGGCCAAGAGTGTCAGGAAACAGTACGGAGCGAAGGCTAAGTAGTACCGTGAGCGACATTATGCAAAATAAGCCTGTTGATTTTTAAATCAGCAGGCTTATTTTGCATAATGTCGCTCACGGTACACCCGCGCTGGCCACTGAGTTCACATGACGACGCTAGCCGGTGCTTCGGCACAATTAGCTCGAGTTGCCGACCGCTCTCCAGTTCTTCTGCCTCTTGCACCTGCTAATAGCAATGCGTTGCATCATATCGTGGTTAAAATCCGACCAACATTGCTGCATTTCCTGGTTAGCAGTCGTTTACAGGTGCGATGAGAGAGAGCTCGGATACCGACTTCATTCCTTTCTAACCATGTCTTTATCTTCAGTGCGTCATTAGAGCTAAAGTGCCAATTACTGACGTGACAGAGCGCAGTAACGACCCTGCTGAAATGGATCCCCAAGTTTTGGTCTCTACTGTAGATGGGAACGTGTGGATCGTCACTTTATCTGTCCGCTTGCAGTCTCGAGTAGGTGCGGTGTGTCGTGAGTTACTCCTGGAGCGCTCTTCCAGTGGAAATAATGATGGCTCGGTGCAGTGGTTCTGCCAGCTTCCCGGCGTACAATCAGTGCATTATACACCGGGGCTGACGGCTCTCACGCTAATGAGGAGCTTGGTGACGCCATCCACTTTGATCGTGAGTGTGCGCGGTAGTTCAAGCTCGAAATTGCAGCAGCGCCAGTCGCTGGAACTTGATGAGATCGAAGGCGAACAGTCTACGTGTGTACTTTGTCTCAATAGTCACGTGGAGAAACATACTGGAATACTCAAGAGCTTGTTTCCCGATGTGGAGAAGTACACTGGTGTAGCGACTATCTTACAAGGTGATCTGGACGGTTGTGTACGGTTTTCGTTGGTGCATTTTCCAACATCAAAACGAGATATGGCGAAGTCTTCTGTGATTCGCAATGGGACGCTCCTTCAGCTAGGAGAACCAGTCCAGATGATCATTCCGTTCTCGACGTTCAATCCCTCGAAAGCAGATAACATGGCACTAGTCCCGCAATTGTTCGATGCGTTGCTAATACTTGGTTCTCGAGGCAGAGTCGGTGTCGTTGATCTGAAAAACGGTTGCTCGGTGGAGGATTTTCCTGTGTCTCTAAAAACGATGGAGCTTGGATGTGCAGTGCAGTCCTTAGTGTTCGTAAGCAGTTTGGCAGCATTTATTTTCTGCTCGAATGGGGTGGCGTTCGTGTGTCGAGTTACAGATCTACTTGCCAAAGCTCAATTAGCCGATGCCGAATCAAGTGCTTTCATTGGGGATAACTCAAAGATTTATGCAGAAAAGCTACCTTTCCAACCGGTACGTGTCATTGATTCTTTTACTAAGATTCAAAAGTGTGCTAATGGAGACTTTCTCTAAAATTTCAGAGCATCGTTCGGTTGGCAATCCACGACGAAGCTCGCTGGATCTCGATTTTGTTCGCCTCGGGACGAATCACTACTGTTGACGAATCTGCGCTTCGTACGATGGTGGATAGTGTGTTATTACTGTCTGGTCAAGAGCGGCCCATTAAAAACTACATGCAAGAGACTCGGGTTCGCAACATTTTGCAGCATATCGCGCAGGTTTCCGCCAAGTCATGTGCTCTACGTGACCAATCTGAATACATGGATTATCAGCTCAAGAGCTTACACTCTGCTTTGGAAATACTTCGACAAATAGAAACTTCAGGTTTGTGGGCAGATTAGTAGTTGGTACGTGGCCATCTCACCGGTTATTATTGCGTTTTCAGGTGTGGAGTCCGTGGTCAAGTGCGAGTTGGGAGCTTCAATGACAATAGCTGGGGCGTTCTCGGATCGACTGTCAGTCAAGTTGATGTGCTCCTTACGTTTTGTGAATCTTGAAGCAATCATCTCACTTGACGACTGGTACGTGGGTAGTTTCCGCTTATGAACGTTCGAATCTTACTGGCATGGTGTGGATGCAGGTTGCTATGTCTGTATGTACGTACTCGCCACAGGGTAGTTACGACGTACTCTTTTCCACTGAACGAAGTGGCGACGCGGAAGGAACAAAGTGTTATCCTTGACCCAGATACACTTTCTCAACAAGACCAAGGTGTGCTTTGGGTATCGTGCTCAATGGCATTTTGTCCCTCGACCCATGGATATCAAGAAGCCAAACATGACGAAACAACGACTGCGTCGTTAAAGTCTATGGATTCTAGATATCCTTTATCGTTGGCGATCCCATTGCAAGATCGAAGGTTTCTACTTGCACAATTGAGCCAGCCGATAGAAGAAGAGACGCCATTGCGCCAAGTTGCTGTTCACGCTGCATTTCGACAAAACCACGATCCAGTCATGTCAGCCAAAGGAGCGGACTCTGAAGGGAAAGAAGCACCGTCACTCTGGACTGGCGGACAATGGTGGGCTGCACTAGCTGATCATGCACAAAAGAACCCATCTTTTGCTGCCTTGTGGTCCAAAATCGTACCATCAGACGCAGCATCGTTGACCCTATCTCCCCCATCGCGATTTTTATTATCCATACCCTGCTTTTTCGCTGCAGAAGATGAATACGATGACGACGAAGAAGAAGACAACGAAAAAGTTCGAGTCGAGAAGATGGTGTTGTTTCTCCGCCAGATACTGGAAATTCCGGTTGAAGAGATCTCACGACTTCGGCGTTGTTGTCGTACGCAGAATGAAAAACTATGGATTGTACTGCGGGCCTTTTCCGGGAGCCTTATTCTACTGCGCTTTGCTTCATCAGAGGATCAGCAGCGATCCGTTGATCTTACTATCCAGTGCTCCGATGTAGCAGATCTGTCAGCGGTATGCAACTTGAGAACTAAATTATTCCTGAACGTTATAACAAACACTTACGATAACTCCGTGCAGATGCGAGCGCTGGTGCTGGACGCGATTAATAACTGGGGCGATGGAGGTCCTCCAGGAATCAGCGATGAAGAACGTTCTGAAGAGTTAGCTCTGGATATGGATGAAGTGTTAGAGCCCATTCCTGCTCTCGAAAAACTTCTGGAGGTTCGTACAATACTCCTTGGCTTGTGCTGTCTGTACAGGAGATGTCTGTAACTTTGAGTTCATCGTTTTATGGATCACAGGATTTGAAGTTGACGACTAAAAGCATTGGGACCCCCGACTCGGACACTTGTACGGACGAAGTGCTACATGCACTTTCACAGTTGGCCTACCTAGAGACCCAAACGCTTTCGCTTTACTGGAAGACAAGAGTGCAACTCAACAAAACCATCATGTAGAAATGGGCTAAAAACGAAAATGCTACGATTTAGAGGTCTTCAGTGGGGAGATGTTGGTCACGCAACGACGCTTTCTCGGACGGTGATGACACCGAGTACAGGCGCTACATGTGAAATCCAACACAATTTGTTAATCTTGGGCATGGATTTCTCACCAATATTGCGTACCTCAAAGTCACTTGGTGCCCGAGTTGGCCACAGCATATAGATGAGAAGTAAATAGATAAGGCAATGCAATGATGTCGTTATGGCAGCGACTGTCTTCTCGCGCACCCACGGCGACAAGAAGGATGCGATGAGCACGATGACAGGCAGCGCCACGAAAAACACCGAGAACAGACAGCACATCTAGAACCAAAGAGTTAGCATTTCCAATCCAGTTGGCGAATAGCAACGGCTCGAACACTGACCCGTAGGAAGAAGGACCGCTTCGTCGAGGCTTTCTCGTATGAGCGTGTCTCCACGATTGTGCTGACGAACCACCCGAGCACGCACATCTGTAGTAGACAAATACCCAGACCTGGCCACGAGTCGTAAATGTACAGCGTCGACGCCGGGTCAAGCCATACGAGATACCACATCGCCATCGACAGATAAAGCACTAGAATCGCTAATATCACGCACGAAAGCTGAATCTGGCCGTCCAGGGCAACGCCGTTGATCGTCCATCCTTTCGCTATCACCATGGCAAGTAGCAAAGTGCCCACACGGACGAAAACGTCAGTGATATTAGCTGCATACTTGAAAAACGGCACCCCCAAACCATTCGACTCGCAAATGGTGAAGTGAATGCAAAGCAGGGCATTGCACAGGAAGAAAAACACCAAAACCAGCGTAAGGATCCGCATAATGGGGTGGAACGACTCACTCCTAGTCATACTCCGTACTGCCACAAGTTGTGCCGCAGCTGCAACTCCTGCCACTGCAGTCATGACAGCATAGATCGTCGGCATTCCTTGTTGCTGGACAGGGAGCTCGCTCCCGTCCCCCTGGGTCATGTGAATACTGAACCATGATGAGAAGTAGTATTTGCGGAAATTGGCTTCCGTGATCTCCGCAAATGAAGGCTTGTATTGGTCTCCCCCCGGGACGCAGCGCGCCAGCGCCACGTACCAGAATCTTGGACGTAAATGTTCGTGGATATCCACATTGAAAGTAAATGGGGTAACGTGGTGGCTGTTGATCGCTGTCACATTGAAGACTCCTTTGGTATGTTGCGCCGATACTTTGCACTTGCAGTCGCAAGAACTGTCCGTCATGACGTAGTTCCAGAAGAGCGCCTCGTCGTCATAGACTGCTACTTGTAATCCATCTACATCTGTCTCGATTTCGCCTGTAATATGCTGGCAGATGCAGTCAAACCGTTAATGTACGCAGCATATTCGTTCACGTTTCAAGTGTACGAACCCCCGCAATTTCGTCCAATGTGGGCGTCCACGTGAAGCAGAACTTGCCGATGTACTGGAACTGTCTCCCTACTGTGTACCCTGCGAAGATGCTAGCTTGTACGGCGGGCAGTAGAGCCACGAAGCTCAATACTGATAGCAGAAATTGCATCGTGGTGCTTCGACTGGGGCGATCTTCTTGGGGTACAACTTCAAGAACGCAAATGATTGGCTGATGTACATGTAGCCATTTGATGGAAGTGTATACATCCGCTGCAACTGTGATATTTTTTTAGATTTTACATACAGAGTTGTGATATGAAACTATCACACTTGACTGAAGTGCGCAATATGGATTTAGCAAACTTGGATTGAGTATAGTCTCGTAAAAGCTGGTAGATTTACGTCAAGTGTGATAGTCGACAATCACAGTGGCGGCGACCTTTGGCTGAGGAGTTTTTATTCACACATCAAAAACAATGGCGCGCGGGAAAAAGCGACGTGTAAATGACTGCGTTGATGGAGCTGCAGTGGCTCAAGTTCTACAGTCCAAGCGAACGAACACAAGTACCAAACGAACGTATCAGTCTAAGGTAAAGACGATTATCGCGTGGTTAGCTGAGCATCACCCCAGTGCCATTGATGTAGAACGCGAAACTTTGCAACTTCCATTGGCTAAAAGCATAGTGCTCGATTTTTTTGGTTATATATGCAGTCCAGCAAACACATGCGACCAGGATGGCATTCATGCCAATGATGCACCAAGTGTTCCACTGTCAGTATCGTGTGTGTGGGGATACCGGAGCGCTCTAGTCGATGTGTACCATTCTCGCCTACTGGATCTAGAGAGTTCTCTGGACACTGAGCTGCGTCGAATGCTGGAAGGCTACGAGAAAGTGATCAATCGTTTAAAGAGGCGTGGGCTAATGAAGATTAAAGAAGGCAAACGTGATCTCAAAAGTTCAGGATACGGTATCCTTGCATTAAGCTGATGAAAGATGCACCAACGCGAAAAGGACAGTCTTGGTCTACAATTATGTTTGGCTGGGGATATTTCGTGCTGATGTGGAATTTAATGAGTCGATCGGAGTCCGTCGACGCAATAATGCTGCAGCATATTGACTGGTCAGAGGATTGCCTTATCGTGGAGGAACAGGGTCACAAAGGTGACCAAACTGGAGCTGAGAAGTTTGGCAAGCATGTATATGCAAACCCTTATGAACCGTCACAGTGTCCAATACTTGCGCTTGCTGTGCTTCTTTTTTCATGTCCAGAGCGTGGGCCCGGATGCAAGCAGCAACTGTTTCTCGGTGGAGATAATAGAAATCGGTTTGGGCGAATTTTACGTCGGATAGTTCTCGCATTAAACGAGGATGAATTGGCGAGTCTCGGGTGCAATACCGAAGATATCGGCACTCACAGTTTGAGGAAAGGAAGTAGTTCTTATGCACTTGGGCAAGTAAATGGACCAACACCTGTCTCGGTCTACTTACGAATGGGGCAAAGTCTGGGGAAATTAAAAGATCGCTATATTCACTTTGGAGAGGGAGCTGATCAGCTGTGTGGGCGGATGATTACCGGTTTACCCTTTAGTTCTGAGAGGTTTGCTGTGCTCCCGCCCCATTTTCCTAGCTCAATAACCAGTCAAATGGATATTCAGTACTGGAATACGATAGTAAGTGGCTATTCGAACTATCCCCGTGGTATTCAATCTGCTTTCCCTTTCTTTCTGGCATCAATTATCTACCATGAACAATTTCTTCGTGACACATTACTGGGTTCCCATCCAATTTTTAAGGCGCGGATATTTACAGCGAATGGACTACTACATCAGCAGCGCGGGATATCTATATTAGCTATTGGTGTTTGCAGTAGCACCGGCATGAAAGCAACTGGTATCCCCGCGCATCTTGCCATTGCAAAACAAGTTGACCAGTTACGGGATGAAATAAAGACGCTTCGTCACGAAATGATTGGTCTGAAGACTGATATGACTGGTTCACTACCCCAAAACGTCGCGTCATTGGTGGTCAGTGAATTACGACAAAACTTTGTAGTTAATGGCGTTGTTCCGGTATCGCTTCGGGATATCGACTCTAGAATTGATGAGTTGCGAGCTAATCTCGCAGCAGAATTTCGTCAGGTAGTGTGTGGAGTACATTCAAACGCTGAAAACCTCACTACACCATCTCCTCAAACCCAACCTACATCCTGGAAAACGTGGAATTGGGGGGATGGTCTGCTGTACCATTCCGTGCCAATGAATTGGGAGTTTCCTGCTCGAACTAGTGTAAAGGCAATGTGGAATTTGTGGTTTTTTGGGGATAAACACACCGGTATTCGGCCCTATCGACTGCTCAGCAAGCAACATGATATCAAATCAGAGCACAAGATGCGGCATTCCCGCGTACAAAAGGTGATGCAGTATTTACAACAGCTTGCAGAGGAGAGTAGTTTGCTTAATGGTGCCGCCACAATATCGGACATGCAGCTCGATGCTGCTGATCAAGTGTTCAGCAACGCGTTTGCTATCTTGCTGTCAAAGGTATATACAACAGCACCACCCAAGCGTGCTGTTGAGCTGACCTGCGGAACGATCTACAATCGCTTACGTTGTTATCAAAATGCCTTAAGTTAACGCAAACCTTTTAGAATTCAATATCCAATCAACATCAAGTATTTTCCAAGTATTTGTGTGATAAAATCACTATCACACATGCAGTCATTATATACATCCGCTGCAACTGTGATATTTTTTCAGATTTTACATACAGAGTTGTGATATGAAACTATCACACTTGACTGAAGTGCGCAATATGGATTTAGCAAACTTGGATTGAGTATAGTCTCGTAAAAGCTGGTAGATTTACGTCAAGTGTGATAGTCGACAATCACAGTGGCGGCGACCTTTGGCTGAGGAGTTTTTATTCACACATCAAAAACAATGGCGCGCGGGAAAAAGCGACGTGTAAATGACTGCGTTGATGGAGCTGCAGTGGCTCAAGTTCTACAGTCCAAGCGAACGAACACAAGTACCAAACGAACGTATCAGTCTAAGGTAAAGACGATTATCGCGTGGTTAGCTGAGCATCACCCCAGTGCCATTGATGTAGAACGCGAAACTTTGCAACTTCCATTGGCTAAAAGCATAGTGCTCGATTTTTTTGGTTATATATGCAGTCCAGCAAACACATGCGACCAGGATGGCATTCATGCCAATGATGCACCAAGTGTTCCACTGTCAGTATCGTGTGTGTGGGGATACCGGAGCGCTCTAGTCGATGTGTACCATTCTCGCCTACTGGATCTAGAGAGTTCTCTGGACACTGAGCTGCGTCGAATGCTGGAAGGCTACGAGAAAGTGATCAATCGTTTAAAGAGGCGTGGGCTAATGAGAAGATTAAAGAAGGCAAACGTGATCTCAAAAGTTCAGGATACGGTATCCTTGCATTAAGCTGATGAAAGATGCACCAACGCGAAAAGGACAGTCTTGGTCTACAATTATGTTTGGCTGGGGATATTTCGTGCTGATGTGGAATTTAATGAGTCGATCGGAGTCCGTCGACGCAATAATGCTGCAGCATATTGACTGGTCAGAGGATTGCCTTATCGTGGAGGAACAGGGTCACAAAGGTGACCAAACTGGAGCTGAGAAGTTTGGCAAGCATGTATATGCAAACCCTTATGAACCGTCACAGTGTCCAATACTTGCGCTTGCTGTGCTTCTTTTTTCATGTCCAGAGCGTGGGCCCGGATGCAAGCAGCAACTGTTTCTCGGTGGAGATAATAGAAATCGGTTTGGGCGAATTTTACGTCGGATAGTTCTCGCATTAAACGAGGATGAATTGGCGAGTCTCGGGTGCAATACCGAAGATATCGGCACTCACAGTTTGAGGAAAGGAAGTAGTTCTTATGCACTTGGGCAAGTAAATGGACCAACACCTGTCTCGGTCTACTTACGAATGGGGCAAAGTCTGGGAAATTAAAAGATCGCTATATTCACTTTGGAGAGGGAGCTGATCAGCTGTGTGGGCGGATGATTACCGGCTTACCCTTTAGTTCTGAGAGGTTTGCTGTGCTCCCGCCCCATTTTCCTAGCTCAATAACCAGTCAAATGGATATTCAGTACTGGAATACGATAGTAAGTGGCTATTCGAACTATCCCGTGGTATTCAATCTGCTTTCCCTTTCTTTCTGGCATCAATTATCTACCATGAACAATTTCTTCGTGACACATTACTGGGTTCCCATCCAATTTTAAGGCGCGGATATTTACAGCGAATGGACTACTACATCAGCAGCGCGGGATATCTATATTAGCTATTGGTGTTTGCAGTAGCACCGGCATGAAAGCAACTGGTATCCCCGCGCATCTTGCCATTGCAAAACAAGTTGACCAGTTACGGGATGAAATAAAGACGCTTCGTCACGAAATGATTGGTCTGAAGACTGATATGACTGGTTCACTACCCCAAAACGTCGCGTCATTGGTGGTCAGTGAATTACGACAAAACTTTGTAGTTAATGGCGTTGTTCCGGTATCGCTTCGGGATATCGACTCTAGAATTGATGAGTTGCGAGCTAATCTCGCAGCAGAATTTCGTCAGGTAGTGTGTGGAGTACATTCAAACGCTGAAAACCTCACTACACCATCTCCTCAAACCCAACCTACATCCTGGAAAACGTGGAATTGGGGATGGTCTGCTGTACCATTCCGTGCCAATGAATTGGGAGTTTCCTGCTCGAACTAGTGTAAAGGCAATGTGGAATTTGTGGTTTTTTGGGGATAAACACACCGGTATTCGGCCCTATCGACTGCTCAGCAAGCAACATGATATCAAATCAGAGCACAAGATGCGGCATTCCCGCGTACAAAAGGTGATGCAGTATTTACAACAGCTTGCAGAGGAGAGTAGTTTGCTTAATGGTGCCGCCACAATATCGGACATGCAGCTCGATGCTGCTGATCAAGTGTTCAGCAACGCGTTTGCTATCTTGCTGTCAAAGGTATATACAACAGCACCACCCAAGCGTGCTGTTGAGCTGACCTGCGGAACGATCTACAATCGCTTACGTTGTTATCAAAATGCCTTAAGTTAACGCAAACCTTTTAGAATTCAATATCCAATCAACATCAAGTATTTTCCAAGTATTTGTGTGATAAAATCACTATCACACATGCAGTCATTATATACGTTCTTCTCTCTAAGTTGGCGGAGCAGACGCGTAGGTCTCCAACGCGTTTGCTCCGCCACAAGTCTTTGATTTCGGTGTCAGAAGACGCTTCTGAGAAGAGTATTTCGTCGTGCTGTTAATGCGTTACACTTACTTGCCAGCGTCACTTCACCAAGAAAACAAGCATCTACCGATTTCTGGCGCCACTTCACCAAGAAAACAAGCATCTACCGATTTCTGGCGCCACTTCACCAAGAAAAAAGAGGTCGTCAGCATCAGCGGATATTCTCGATTTCGGTACAGCAGTAGCAACTGGACTTGGGTTCGCTTGGGGTGGCTCGAAAGCTATCTGGAGCTTTTACGGTAGTATCCAGTTGCAAGTCGAATTGCTGTTTGCAGACCCCACTCGAATCCTTTTATAAAAAGCGAAAAATCCCCATACGCTTGGACGGTCTTCACAACTGTAGTGCTAATTGTTACTTCGAAGTAGAACACTGCAGTAACGGATATCCATGATACCATTAGTGTACTCCGCCAACATGTTTGCTAGAATTACTACACACTAACTTACTGTTAGTGCTGTTAGCAAACGTGTTACCCTGTTTGTTGTGGACTTTCTATATAACTACAGGACTATAGTAGTACTGTATTGTCCTGCGCAGCCAATGCGTCGCTGTCTTCAGTAGCTTCGTCTTCCAAGTCTTCAATCACGCGTCTCACGTAGTCCGTAGAGTCCTCCGTATCGAGCAGAGCGAAGTTTGTATAGAGAAACACTAACTTCTCAACTTTGTCTGCTGTCAAGCGATTGCGGCGTTTAGACCACACGAAAGCAAAGGCACTCCAAACACGTTCTGCAGCAGCAGAAGAGGTAGGAACCGTAAAGAGTCTCGTTGCAATTGGAGCCAAGAGCGGGAATTCAGTCACACCATGATCAAGCCAGTATTCCAGTGCGTCCATATCCTTGTAGAGCTCCATTTGGGTTGTAGAACACGTAATCCTCATTTTGATAAACTGAGCAAGCTCTATCTTGCACTGAGAAGCAGTGCTTTCACTGTCACGGTAGAATTCATTGATGTACTGGCGTAATTGAACTTTAGTCGCCACCTGGTCACCTGGAAGCCACTTGCTTGTGAGGTGCTTCGGGCACAACAGGTATGATAGACCCATTTACGATGTATGAATAAAGTTCCAACGATACTCCACCATCTCTCGAATTTGTTTGTAGACCCAATACGAGTAAGGTATATCGCTATGTCGAATTTTGTCGGCTTGGCAGGCGGCGTAGCGACGTTGAATGCGTCTAAGTAAGACTGGGCCTTCTTGGAGGGTGTCGATGGAGAGGGCATCTCAAAGCACCTGGTCGCGGTCTTTACGAAGGTGACCTCGTTGATTAAAAAGTAACCTGAGAGACGAACGAGGGCGGTTGGCGCTTCGATAGCCAACCGATCATTGTCATCTGACCGCCAACGATATCTGAAGCAGCTGGAAAGGGCTCGGTCTTTGATACCGGTAGTGCAAAACCCGAATCTAGTCGCGACAGAAAGCTTCAACATTCAACATTCAACATTCAACAGAACTGTAGGCTCAGGATCAGTAAGCGAAGGGTGAGCGTCTAACTCCACCAACATGTTAGTAAATTTTACTACACACTAACTAACTGTTTATATACAGGGTCGCCAACTCTACAGTTAGCGTTAGTGCGAACACTAGATACCATGCACTAAACATTTTTAAAATAAAAGTTTAGAAGAGTCCTCACTTCCCATGCAGCAGCGACTTGAAGAGCCCATTCGATATGTACACTTCTAACGAAACAGCATTGTTCTGAAGCTGGATTTAGATGCAACGGGTGTTTATCTTCCATTGCGACGCAAATGTGCCATGTTGGTGAAGAACCATTCAAAGGCAAAATTGCACGTGTGTCGCCTTATCGTCGGTCTCAGACGTCTTTCCCACCATCTGTGCTTGCTCTCGACATCTTGTTTTTTGTATGCTAGATACAGTAGAGACGCCTGGGTTAGGCACTCCCATAGTCACTTGAAGTCTTTTTTGGCGTGCAAATTGCACTTGACCATCACTTTCGATTGGCAGCCGTTGGAGTCAGTTAGCCTTTTGTCAACGGTCCAGTATCAGCAGCAGCGTCTGGTCGTGTGCAGCGGCGTTGGAGAAAGCAGTGCGGAAAATCTCCTGTGTGCTTCGTCGCGTGTCGAGAGGGAGTTCGCGCTTTGCCCGGAAGCCGCTCTATCGCAAACTCGCGCGCTACTACGAGAGGCAAACACCGGTGTCAGGTGTCGAGGCTTCAGCCCCCTTCCTCTTCGTCTTATCCCGTCTATCCGGACTTGTAGCTAGTTAGACACAGGGACATCGATCAGCTCGTACGGACACGCTCGGGAGTGGTGGTCTCTCGGAATCCTTCTTCAGCATGACGGTCCGTCGCACGGAGGAGCTACAGGAGTGGATCTGCAGCGTCACGGCCTCAGCCAACGATCATGGCGAGCACCTGTCGGTCATGCTACGCGATGGCCAGTTGCTCTGTCTTCTGGCGAACGGCGTGGACCCGAAGGCCAATCTCAAGGTGAACAAGCTCAACACAGTTTTCCACTCGAAGGCCAATATCCGCCTGTTCCTCGAGTGGTGCAAGAAGCAGGGACTGAACGAGGGCGAGATTTTCCAGCCCGATGATCTGCTGGACGCAGGGGCCGACTTTACGACAGTACTGGAGACGCTCTCCATCCTCTTCGACAGGTTTGGTACTATTGGCTACACTGGTGAATACGAGGAGGACCCCGTGTCGGATGCAGAGTCGATGACGTCCACTGGCAGCTCTCAGGGACCATCCCCCGTTAAAAAGACAAACAGCAACAACAAGCTTACAAGTTTCATGAAGGGTGGATTTTTATCGAGGAAGAAAAAGTCGAACAAGAAGGTGGTGGACAAGTCTCCACAGGGAACGCCACCATCTACGCCCCCTCCAATGTCTCCACAGGTAGAAGGGGGAATGATGTCGCCACCAGGCGCTCCACCATCGCCGTTGGAACCACCCCCGCAAAAGGACACGAGGAGCAACAGTGGAGGTGCCAATTCGAATCGTCTCAACGCCTTCTTGAGTCAAGTGCCGGCTTCGCACGAATCTCCGTTGACGCATGTAGAACGTCCATCTGGTCCGCCCAAGAAGACCAACTCAGTGAGAAAACCACCGGCACCCAAGCCTGCGCCTAAGACGCAGCCTACTGTCAGGAGACCTCCGTCGCCCAAGCAACCCCCCAAGTCGGTGCCGACGGGCGGGGATGCTCGCAATAAGTTCGCGGCTTTCATGAAAACCAATCCGCCAGCTGTCGAGACGTCACATGGTGCAGGCCCGTACCAAGGGTCTGGTGGCTCGAACCTCTCTGCTTTTAAGTCGTCGGTCTCTCCCACTGTGGATTCTAAACCGCCATCCCCGCCCAAGTCTGCACCTGTCCGGGGTCGTGGTACGTCAAGTGACCAGTTTGCTCAGCGCAAGGCAGTGTTCACTCAGGGCAACAGTAGCCCAAAGCCAGACATTCCTGCGTCAAAGCCGACTGTTAACACAGGAGGGGGAAACAAGCTGAATAACTTCATGAAGCAACAGCCGTCCGCATCCCCTGCATCATCGACGAAACCTCGGTCCCAGAGCAAGCTGGCTGCTTTCCTCGCTACGACGAACTCAATCTCGTCTATTGCGACGACGCCTTCCGCTGCCCCACCGAAGCCGAGCTTCGGTTCGTTTAACCCAGCAAAAAACTCTCCAGCTGGTGGCGGTAGATCAGCTCCGAAACCAGCGTTCAATGCAGCACCCGCTGCACCGATGCCGTTTAAGCCGCGTCACATGATTGAGCGTTCGACTGGCCGTGGCAACTACATCCGCAAGCGTCAGACGTACTGGGTGCCACCAAAGCGCCGTCGCAGCAACTTCAGCTTGGAAAAGAAGCGAAAAGCTTTCATGAACGAACAACTCGAAATCAAGGAGGAACAGCTCCGACAGCAGGCTGCAGGTGCAAGCAACAAACAGAACCTGATTGTACCGGGAGTTCAATGCTACATCCCAGACAAGGAAGAAGTGTGGCTCCTATCCGAGATTGTGGATTACAATGACCGCCGAAAAGAGGTTACTATTACGGCTTTCCTGGACTCGGGTGACTCGGAGCAACGCGTTGTTGATCTCAAGAACCCAGAAGTTATTCGTGCTGTTGCTGGACCGACGGCTACTGAGGTGGAATCGTTACCTGTTGCGATTCTTCACGATAATCCCGAGGGAGTTGAGGACATGCGTCTGCTTCGATACCTGAACGAGCCGTCAATTCTGTTCAACTTAAAGCAGCGTTTCAATGCCTCAAAGCCGTACACGTATACGAATGACATTGTGATTGCAGTCAACCCGTACAAGTGGATCGACAACCTGTACGGAGACCACCTACACGAGAAGTACCTTAAGAAGCCGCGCGATTCGCTACCTCCTCACGTTTACTCGACTTCAACGGCTGCCTACAAGCACATGAAGACCAACGAGATGAACCAAAGTATTCTCGTGAGTGGCGAGTCAGGTGCTGGTAAGACAGAAACGACCAAAATTGTGATGAACCACTTGGCCAGTGTGGCTGGTGGCCGCAAGGACAAGACTATCGCTAAGGTCATTGATGTGAACCCGCTTCTCGAATCTTTCGGTAATGCCAAGACGACACGTAACGACAATAGTTCGCGTTTCGGTAAGTTCACGCAGCTGCAGTTCGACGGTCGTGGAAAATTGATTGGCGCCAAGTGTGAAACGTACTTGCTCGAAAAATCGCGTGTGGTGTCGATTGCTGAAGGCGAACGCAATTACCACATTTTCTATCAGCTTCTGGCTGGTCTACCCAGTCATGAGCGGAAGGAATTTGGTCTTGACCCTGATTGCCAGTACCAGTATACTGGTTCTCTTGCGGAGATGCAGATCCCTGGTCTAGATGACGCCAAGTGGTTTGCTAGCACACAGAAATCACTGTCTATCATTGGTCTCGATAGCAACGCGCAAAAGACACTCTTCAAGATTCTGGCTGGTGTTCTCTTGCTTGGTGAGGTCATGTTCGACAAGAGCGGTGAAAACGGATCCCGTATTTCGAGCGGCTCGGCTCTTTCACAGGCTGCGAAGATGTTTGGTCTGCCCACAACGAGAATTGAGGAAGCTCTGTGCAACCGCACAGTGATTACTCGCAACGACAGTGTGACGGTGCCACTTGCTCCTGTCGAAGCATCCGAAAACCGTGATGCGTTGGCAAAGACTATTTACTCTAAGATGTTTGATTGGATGGTGGTGAGAATCAACGAGGCTATCAGTACGGACGAGAGCCGTATCAAGGGCCAGATTGGTGTGCTCGATATCTTCGGGTTTGAGGACTTCGTCCACAACGGCTTCGAGCAGTTCTGCATCAACTACGCCAATGAGAAGTTGCAGCAGAAGTTCACTACCGACGTGTTCAAGACTGTTGAGGACGAGTACATCCGCGAAGGTCTGCAGTGGGATCACATTCAGTACCAGGACAACCAGGGTATCGTGGAGGTAATTGAAGGCAAGATGGGTATCATTGCCTTGATGAATGATCACCTGCGACAGCCGCGTGACACCGAGGAGGCTCTGGTGAACAAGATCCGCACGAACCACCAGACTAAGAAGGACGGTGCGGTTAATGAAAGCATTGACTTTCCCAAAGTCAAGCGCACCCAGTTTATCGTCAATCACTACGCCGGTTCCGTCACGTACGAGACGGTGGGTTTCATGGAGAAGCACCGTGACACGCTGCAGAAGGACCTTCTGGACTTGATTCAGCTCAGTAGTCTTTCACTGCTTCCGGAGCTTTTCGTAGACAGTGAGGGTGTGACAGAAGGTGGCAGTGGCCGTGGTAAGAAGGCACCGAAGAGCCTCGGCTCTCAGTTCAAGACATCGCTGGCACAATTGATGGACAACATCAGAACTACCAACACGCACTATGTGCGCTGCATCAAGCCGAACTCGAACAAGAGCCCGACGGAGTTCAACAAGCGCATGATCGTGGAGCAGTTGCGATCGGCTGGTGTGATCGAAGCCATTCGTATCACACGTTCTGGTTACCCGAGTCGTCTGACCCCGAAGGAGCTAGCTACGCGCTATGCCATCATGTTCCCGCCGTCCATGCACAGCAAGGATGTCCGCCGCACTTGCAGTGTTTTCATGACATCGATCGGCCGTAAGTCTCCTCTGGAGTACCAGATGGGTAAGACGCTGATCTACTTCAAGAATGGTGTCATGGAGGAGCTGGAAGCCATGAAGTCGGACTTCATGTACTACGAGGCGCGCACTATTCAGCGAATCGTGCTGGGTTTCTTGGAGCGCCGTCGTCTGCGCAACAAGATCAGTGCTGCCATTGTCTTGCAGTCGTACGCGCGTATGTCGCTGGACTACAAGGAGTATCACTTCCAGCGTCGTGCGATCATCAAGATTCAGCGTGGCTGGAGGAGATACAAGGCTGTTCCGGTTGAGCCCGAGTACAATTCGGAGGAGGAGTACAATAACGGCGGCCAGTGGGTGGACGAGGTAGACGATCTCGATGACTCGGATGCTGATGAGGGTTTCGGCGACGATCCTGCTTCGGTGCGTGCTGGACGTGGCAGATCGATCGCAGACCGGATGGAGTCGTTCAAGGTGGCTCACTCAGGTCGCCGCGGCAGCGTGAAGCGTCTGAACGAGCTTTCGCAGCGCGCCAAGAGCTTCATGAAGACCCGCAGTGGAAGTGGCAGCACTTCGAGCTCGAGCGGTATCTCTCTGGAGGATGAGAACTCGATGCTCAAGATTGAGAATCGTAACCTGAAGTACGATCTGGAACTGATGCGAGAGCAGTGCATCGAACTGCAGGCCATCATCCTGGAGATCAACAAGAGCCGCAAAAGGTGAAGTGGTGTGCAGCGGTGCTCCGACCCTAGCTGCATTCCTAGCTGAGACCGCAGCGAGTCAACAGTTTTTAAGTAAACGCCGCACGGCGTATATCTGTAGCGAAAGACAAGATCAAATTTCTCTTGCAAACATGTGAAAACGTTGAGTACTTCGTAGTTTACATTATTTTCGGTCTTGACATCGCTGTTACTTGTTGGGAAAGCGCGGGAGAGAACATGGAGCTGTATCACATCAGTCCATCAGCAGATGGATGCCTTTGCTTCGCTGTGAGTCACGGGGGACAAGTTTTGTGTGGCTTCCAGCATCATCTCCATCAGAGCTTTGCCTTGCAATAGGGCTCGCGTTTTTCGAAGCGGAGGTGTCAGGGAGAGCGAGAGCTCGCGGCACTGCCGATAAGTCGGCGTAGATGGCATTACTGATGCCCGACATCAATCTCCGTCGTGCAAAGCGCCACCTAGAGGTTTGTCTTGCGATGTTGTCACTCACAGCATTCATGCCTGCATTGGAATTTTTAATATTCTTGTTGTTACCGTTGATCGGTTATTGACGCCCATAGCGCTACTGGCGGCAATTGCTTGGCGGAGACCGAGGAGAACGCAGACGCTTGATATTTCGATCCAAGTCCGTTGCGCAGGCTAAGACTAGTCAAGCTGCGGTGATTGAAAATGCCACTCCTGCCACTGGAATAAGTTTCATCAAAGTCGCACCACCGATTCAAAATCTAGAGCCTGACCCGGAAATGGAGGCCAACACCAAAGAGATTGTTCGTGTTTCCGGCAAGCGAGGTGCTGAACTTGATTGTGGATCGTCATCGGCGGTGCAACGCGCAAGGTGTAACCAGGAAACCGAGACGCGAGGCTTTGGCGACGGCAAAGTGACAGATGGGGAATACCATCAAGAAGTGAATCAAGCGGCCATTGGTGACGCTGTTGCTGCAGTCGATGAACCAGAGTGCAGCGAGCCTGCCACCACTGACGATTTTGCAAAGCTCGAGTCGCAGCAAGCTCCGACGTCTACGAGCACAACTGGAACTTCTTCGTCGAGATCCGCCATCTCCGTGCCACCTTCCCGATCCAAGGCAGTTGACGCTGGCAAGCCACCGTTATCCCGTCACAACAAACACCCGAACATGCCACTACCAAAAGACAACTCGCAAGTTCAAGGTCAGTTGCAGGCCTTTTTGTCTTTCTGAATCGTGTGTTGTGTTGACTCACAAGCTGCAATGCATTAGGTCCGACGCTGGGTGCGATGCTGCAACGCATCCATCTGAACGACGGAGACGTGAGTGAACTCGATTTCTCGACTCTCGCGCAACGCAACAAGCGACTGGGAGCTGAAGGGTGTGCTCTCGTGGCTCGTTCTCTATCGACTAACCACACAGTTCGGAACCTCTTTATTCGAGACCACGCCATCGGAGACGATGGCGCGATTGCTCTCTCGAAAATGCTGTGCAACAACACGACTCTGGAGTACCTGGATCTATACGGCAACAATATCGGTGATCGAGGAGCTGAGGCCTTGGCACAAGCACTGTACGGACACGACTCACTAAAGTATTTGTACGTGAGGAGCAACTTGATAACGGATCGTGGTGCTGAGGCTCTTGCCCGGGCTATTCGCTGCAACTGTACGATCAAGTATTTGGATCTTGCTCACAATCGGATCACGAAGGTCGGAGCACAGGTACTACTGGAAGCTTTAGACGTCAATATTCACCTGGAGACACTGGGCTTGGAGGCAAATCCTGTGCCCGAGTTTGTCGCTAGTCAGCTAGCTGCCGCGCTTGCACGCAACCGTGCTGAGTCGTTGATTCTTGAGTCGCATGCTGCAGAAAAGGAGGCAGTGAAAATAGTGCGGAGGGCTAGTGGTCTTGAAACTGAGGAAGAAGAAGACAGCAGCAGTAAAGAGGATGACGATGAAGGCTGGGAAGAGGACGACTGGGAAGATGATGACGGCGATAGTGTGTCGAGTGGGTTCCTAAGCTGCTCTGGTGTCACAGATATTCCGTTGAGCAGCAGCGGGTTATGGATTTAACGCCTCAAAATATTACCAGGGAATGAAACAAGTTGTAGAAAGCGAAGTTACGTACTTTGAAGAAGCAATCCCTAAATCATGTAAACTTGTCTTGCTGCTTTCGAGCCTCCCGATCAGCAAAAGAAGTCTGTAGAATTCTCTGCCATGTTGTCGCCTAGTACTTCGTGACATTCAAGATCTGGCACCTTCGTACTCGCTTTGTCAGACAGTACTTGATGGCCTGGAGCGTTAGCTGTAAATGCAGCCATGGCTGGAACCTGGTATCCCCACATTTCTCGAGTATTGTCCTTGAACAGTTTGTTTAGTTCCCAGTCGATTTTGTCTTCGGCAGGTAGAGCATCATACAGCCCAAGGTGCTTCAGCGACTCATCGTACCACTCACTCTTCGCTGTCGACGCCAATCCAAATGGCGAGAAAAACTTGTGCGCGCGAGGTACGTCACTTGGCGTCATAAGTGAGCTTGGCTGGCATGTTACTGCTGGTCTTCGCATTTCTTCGTTAGTGCGTAGTACCCAGCTTGTCGTATCGGGTACGGGAGCAATTTCGGGTGAAAATGTAGGCGAGGTCATTAAACCAGTTGCAGCGTGTAGATTCTTCCAGTACGCCAACAGCGGAGAAATCAACTGATGGTCTGGAGATCCAGACTGGGGGCTCTTTAAACCGCGCAAACGTATCACCATCTCGTCAAACAGCGGCTCACTGCTCGTAGTGTCGTCCCCGTTCACCACAGAAGCAGGGGTAGCAAACAGCAACCGTGGATTCACGAAAATGTCGTAGTTGAAGCGGACGTGCTTTCGAAGGCATTTGTCAACAGAGTTGGGAGAATTCACGAGTGATGTATCTATCATGTTGCAGCTCCCCAGCACAGACACTACGTCGTAGATACGACGCTGCACGTCACTAGACGTCGCCTCCGTCGTTGGAATCGGCCCCACTGCGATAGATTTCCTTGCTTCAAAAAGACGGTCGCTAATAGTAGACAATCCTACTCCACCATGATCTTGTTGAAACATCAAGCCCAAGAAGATGACTGTTATCATCACCAAGCGCGGCCATTTCTCAATTGCTGCCTGGTCCTCAAACATTTTCACGAGGGCTCTATCTTCTTCCACAATGCCGCTTCTCATGGAGCGGTGAGATTGCCGAAAGTTTGCTACCACTTGTGTCGCTGTTGTTTTCATCCCTTCCAGATGCTGCACCACCGCAGCCTTGCCATAGTACCGAAAGAACCCTTCCTTGGCGTTTCGTGACTCATTGTATCGGGTACGTGTAATCACTCCAATGCCTGTAGTCGCCAATGTTACCATAATCGCCCTCCATCAATTTGTGCAAACAATATACCTTCCAGCACGTGCAACACGTCGTAGATCCTCCTTTTTCTCGGCACTACGCAACGAGCCAGGACGATCAGGACAGAAATTGTCTACTAACTCGTGAATGCAAGCCCTACCCTTCATCTTGTAAACATCACTCGTTGGGACAAGGATCGGGAACACGGTGCCAGACGCAGATCGCTGAAGATTCTCGTGCTCTTTGAAGAGCTGCAACACTGTGAGCGTTCTGACAAATAGAAAAAAAAGAGCTCTACATTAGTTGTCCGACGATGGGACCCACCCAGCTCTTGTTGAAACTTACATTTCCCCCAGACTCTTTGCTGCAGCGAATTTTTCTTGTATGCCGCTCGAAATGGCTGCTGGAAGACTGTTTACTGGTCGTGCCTTGCCGTCTGGTACAGAGTTGACACGCTGTTGGCGTTTGCGTCTCTTGATAGGCCGCTGGGGAGCTTGCTTGACGCTCACCTGTGAGGCAACAGCTTTGGTTGACGAAAAGCGCAACTTGCGTCGGTGTGCGCGCTGGGCCTTCATCGACTTGCGCTCGATCCGGTAAATTCAAAAGTGAGAGGCAAGGGTACGATATTCCACATAAACGACCATCACTCTGATTGTAGTTGAAGTGCAGTGAAAGGCAAAGTTGCCTTTGAAGTTGACTGCAACTTGTTGTGCCCTGTCGCTTTAGGTCAAAGCCATCCCGCCGTGTCTAAATGCCATCACAGTTCTTAGCAAAAAATAGTTTCTTCATCCGACTTTTGTGGGCAAATCATGAGCTGCTCAACGCCGAGGAAGGTGAAACTCCCTCCTCCTCATCTCAGCATGCTTTTCCCTGGCCTATTTCAAGCAGTTAGTGTGCGGCATTCAAGTCTTCTCGCTGCACGTTGCCCCACTAGGCACCTTCTCTTACCTTCTTGCTTGTGTCTGACTGTGACCCATGGGTGAAGGAACGGCGGGGCATGGTGGAGATTTCCGTGTGGTTCACTTGAACGATGCGCGCCGCAATACCGAAACGGGATACTGCAACAACTTCATTGTGACATCGAAGTATACGGTCGCGAGTTTCCTACCCAAGTTCCTCTTTGAGAGCTTCCGCAAACTCTCCAATCTCTACTTCCTCATCATTTGCATTTTGCAGTGTATCCCTGAAATCAGTAACACCAGTGGTAACCCTTCGACGTTGCCACCTCTGTTGTTCATTATCACGGTGGACGCTGTGTTTGCAATTCTCGAAGACCACAAGCGTCACCAAGCCGACAATATTGCCAATGCTAGCCCGACACTGGTTTTAGACAACGAGACGAAGACATTCAAACAAGTTACGTGGGCTGATGTTGTCGTAGGAGATGTCGTCAAAGTTATAAATCGTGGGCTGGTACCTGCAGATATGCTTGTCCTCGCGGTAAGTGAAATCCCGAACCAACCACCGTGTGGCATTTGCTACGTTGAAACTAAGTCATTGGATGGAGAGACCAATATGAAAGTTCGTTTAGCAATGGAATGTACGCTAGCAGATATGGGTTCCGCCGATAACTTGATGAGGATGAAAGGTGTTATTCGGTGCGAGCACCCAAACAATGCGATCAACAGCTTTCAGGGTGTGTTGGAACTTGAGGGGAAAGACAAAGCTTCTATTCCGTACGAAAGCATCATACTTCGTGGTTGTATTATCCGCAATACCGAATGGGTGCATGGTATAGTTTTCAACACTGGCAAAGACACGAAGATCATGATGAGCAATTCAGCACCTCCATCGAAAATGAGCTCGATGGACCGGTCTATCAACCAATACACAATTGTGTTGCTGTTGATCTTGGTCGTTTTTAGTGCTGTCGGTGCAACTGGCGCAGTGACGTGGAAGTCGAGCCACAGTTCCGTGTGGTATCTTCAGTTAGATGCGTCCGACAACAGTGCATTCGTGGATTGGCTCATTATGCTGTTCTACTACCTGCTTCTCATGTACCAGTTTGTGCCTATTTCTCTAGCTGTGTCCATGAGTATGGTTAAGTACCTTCAGGCCCAGTTTATCCAGTGGGATACGAATATTTACCACCCAGACACCGATACCCCGACATTAGTGCGCTCCATGTCACTCAATGAAGAACTCGGACAGATTTCTTACATCTTTTCCGACAAGACCGGAACGCTTACCTGTAACATCATGGAGTTCCGGAAATGTTCAATTGGTGGTGTTTCGTACGGTAATGGAACCACGGAAATCGGATTAGCAGCACTACGACGTGCTGGTAAACCTCTTCCGGATATGACAGCGCAGTCTAAGGGTCCTAAGGTTCCGTACGTAAATTTCGACGGCCCAGAATTATTTAATGACATGAAAGGGAACTCGGGATCCGTGCAGCAGGGACGAATCGATGCGTTCTTTACACATCTTGCAGTGTGCCACACTGTTATTCCTGAACGTCACGAGAATTCTTCTGAAGTTACTCTCTCAGCTTCGTCACCCGATGAACAAGCTCTCGTGGCAGGGGCAGGATATTTTGGATACGAATTCGTGAATCGATCACCTGGCATCGCGCACGTTAAAGTTCGAGGTGCCGTCCAGAAATATGAAATGCTGGACGTACTGGAATTCAACAGTACGCGAAAGCGTATGAGTACGATCATCCGTCATCCCAACGGTCGAATCTTCTTGTACTCAAAAGGAGCGGATGTGATCATTTACGGACTCCTAGCAAAAGACAAAGAACATGAATCTACCTCATCCTTGCTCCAAGAGATAACCCGCCGTCACATCGATCAGTATGCAGAAGATGGCCTTCGTACACTTACGATTGCGGTCCGTGAAATTGAGCCTTCGCATTACACTGAATGGGCAACACGGTTTCACGATGCTCAGAACAACTTGAACGAAATTGACAAGCGCAAGAAGGATCTGCCAAACGCGATTGATGAATGTATGAATGAAATCGAGTGCAACTTGGAACTACTTGGAGCCACTGCAATCGAAGATAAACTTCAATCTGGTGTGCCAGACGCGATCGCCAATTTGGCGTGTGCCGGAATCAAAATCTGGGTTCTCACAGGTGATAAGGAAGAAACTGCTATTAACATCGGCTTCGCCTGCCAGCTAGTTACGAATGACATGAAGCTTTTCATCATTAACGCGAAAAACGCGCCGACACCCGAGGTCTTAGAAAGCACCTTGAGAGATGAGATTGGAGCTCGAGGTACTGATGTCACCATTTACCTGGCTTCACCACCTGCTACTCGAGGCGAACTACGAGATTTAGCTCTTGTTATTGACGGTGAAACGCTAATGTACGCTCTGCGAGGATCGTGCCGTCCACTGCTTGCCGAGTTCTCTCAGTACTGTAAAGCTGTTATCGCATGCCGTGTGTCTCCTGCACAGAAAGCCGAAATGGTTGCGCTGATCAAGGAGTACGTTCCTGGTGTCCGAACCCTTGCTATTGGAGATGGCGCCAATGATGTATCCATGATTCAAGAAGCTCACGTTGGTGTGGGTATCTCAGGTCAAGAAGGTATGCAGGCTGTGAATTCAAGTGACTACGCTATCGCCCAGTTTCGCTTCTTACAGCGCTTGTTGCTCGTCCATGGGCGTTGGAACTACCGACGCATGGCACAGTTGGTGCTATATATTTTCTACAAGAATATCCTTTTCACCGCGGCTCAGTACTGGTACACACTTTTGTGTGGATTCTCCGGGCAGAAGTTTTTCCTGGAGAGCGGCACGCAGCTGTACAATATCGCACTCACGGCAATTCCTATCGTTGCGGCCTCAATCTTGGATCAAGATGTAAATGATGAAGTAGCCATGACCTTCCCGAAGCTGTACTTCACAGGGCCACGCGATGAAGATATTAACACTCGTGTTTTCTCTCTGTGGGTCGTCGGTGCAATTGCCGAGAGTATCGTTATCACATTTATTACGATGCACAGCTTGCAAGCTGCTGGATTCGCAGGTGGAAGTCCAACAATGTGGCTAGAGGGCTTCATTGTGTTCACTTTGGTCGTGTTCGTTGCCAATGCCAAGCTGTTCATGTTCCAGAACAGTTTTTACTTCTTCAACTACTTCCTGTATTTCGGTTCTGTGCTCATGTGGCTCGTAGTTGCGTTGGTGTGCAGTCACGTCGCTTTCCTCGCGGATCTCACCTGGGAGCTCATGATAGAGCATGCGTTCGGCCTCACATCCTTTTGGCTAATATGGTTGTTTGTCCCAGTGGCTGCACTGTCGTACACGCATCTGCTCAATGGCGTAAGATCCACCTTTTTCCCAGAGTATTGGCAACTCGCAAAGGAGGTCATAAAGTTCAATCTCGATCGCAAACTTCTGCAATGGAATGACAACAGCAACGCTTCTGTCGCAGTACCTGCTCGACTTCCTCATACCATAAGAGTAGCAAAGAAAAGTGGTTCGGTCATCCCCACTGATGGTCGACAACAGCAACACCGGACAACAATGCAAAAGGCATATCATGGTTTTGCCTTCTCCAAAGACGGTTATGCAGGGGCCACCGAGACTCGATTGCTTATGAGTCGCAGCTCCATCACAAGTGTAACATGAATACAAAAAGCTACTTCCGTCACTTTTTATGGCAATTTCCTCTTTTCCAAAGGTTAAATCACAATAGCAATAGCCACTCACCACCTACGGACGTGAAGATGCTGCGCGTGTCCTCTCTGTTGCGAGGTTTAACCGCAGCACCAGTGCGTCGTCGCACCGTCCTCAATCGCTCTATACTGCGTGCATTCAGTTCTCAAGATGGCGACGATGAAGACGACGAGGAATTGGAGCTGGACGATCTGGAACTGGACTGGGATGACATCGATGACCTGGACGAAGCATGGGAACTGAACGACGAGGGTGGCGTGGCTTCTTCTGGTCGTCGCAAAGTGGAGGAACATGTCAAGCGGAAGGTAAGTGTGCGGCGTGCACAGCACTCCAAGCGCCGCTTTGTGGATCGCATCAGCGTTAAGGCCACTGGAGGCCACGGAGGCAATGGATGTGCCAGCTTTTTCTCCGAGTCGGCCATGCGTAAACGACCCAATGGTGGACACGGTGGAGCTGGAGGTGATGTGGTGATTGAAGCCAGCGACAAGAAGCAGAACTTGGGAAATGCGACGCACCATTTCAAGGGTGGATCAGGCACCAACGGAATGCGTACGTGTGCTTTTACTGATGGCTTGAGCTGAATTAAGGATACTAAATGACGTATTGTTGGGTGTGAACTACAGCAAACGATGCTGCTGGGAGGAGGGGCAAGCATTGCCACGTGAAGGTGCCGTGCGGCACGCTAGTCAAGCGTGTGGAGCGCTATGAGCGAGAACTGGATAACGGCGAGTGGGAGATTGTCGACAAAATGCAAGTCGTAGCTGATTTAGACAAGCATGGTGCTTCGTTTCTAGCTGCCAAGGGTGGTAAGCCTGGACTGGGCAACCGGATTCTGGCAGGCAAGACGACGAAGTTTGGAAGTCTACGCAAATTCATGCCCGAGAACAAGACTACAGGATCGCCTGGTTCATCGCAGTACTACGAGCTGGAACTTAAGACGATTGCCGATGTGGGTCTTGTAGGTTACCCCAATGCTGGCAAGTCTACTTTGCTGAGTGTGCTTAGTCGTGCCACGCCTGAGATCGCACCTTACCCGTTCACGACACTTCACCCATACGTTGGCATTGTGGAGTTCCCGGATACTTTCCGACTGAGTGTGGCTGATATTCCCGGACTTATTGACGGTGCGCACCGCAATGTTGGCCTTGGCCACGACTTCTTGCGCCATATCGAGCGTACAAAGGTAGGTGAAGAGTCTGTTTGGTTATCAAGTTTGTTTCTAACTGAAGTACTGTAGATTTTGATGTATGTGCTTGATACGGCTGGTTCGGAGGGACGTGACCCCATGGAGGACTTTACACACCTTCAGAGAGAGTTAGAGCTATACGCACCTGGAATCTCCTCACGTCCTTCCCTAATCATTGCTAACAAAATGGATGAAGAAGGTAAGTGTGGATGTACTCCGGTAGTCATATTGCTCAACTTGTAAAAGAGTTTAATTTGTGTGTGGTGGTTCTCCTACAGGCGCTGAAGACAACTTCCACAAGCTACGCGAGTCTACTGATCTCGCCGTGCTTCCAGTCAGGTAAACCAAACACTTTCAACTCCTGTTGACCACCACACTCATTTTTTCTGGTTGAATTGTATAGTGCACTTCACAAGGTTGACATTGATACGGTAGCGCGTACGCTCCGCTGGATGATTGAGAGTTACAGCAAGCTTACCAAGTCTTCATAAGCCGAGTATTATCCCTTCGGTAATATGCATTCCAACCAACATGAAGAGATTGCTCGAGTCAATTTTGTCGGTAGTTTTTGGTATTAATAAGGCGGGGTTTTCTGATCAGTTTAAAGTCGGCTTATCAGCAATCCTACAAGATGAATCGCTATGAAATCCTGGACAGGGTTGGTGATGGAGCTTTTGGTGAGGTCTCACGTGCCCGCAGTCTCAAGACACAAGAGATCGTGGCTGTGAAGAAAATTAAGGCGCTATTTCCTACTTGGGAGGAGTGTCTTCAGTTGCGTGAGCTCAAGTCACTGCGAGTGCTACGCCACGAAAACATT
Source organism: Phytophthora colocasiae (assembly GCA_018806915.1). Taxonomy (NCBI): domain Eukaryota; phylum Oomycota; class Peronosporomycetes; order Peronosporales; family Peronosporaceae; genus Phytophthora; species Phytophthora colocasiae. The sequence goes on along the minus strand of JAGKQI010000104.1, from coordinate 535,955 downwards.
GTGCTGTTGAAAGAGGTCATTCGAGACAAAGAAGAGCTCTACTTCGTTTTCGAGTACTTGCAGACGTCGCTTTTTCGGGTTATGAGGAACCTCAAGAATCATGGAGGAAGCAACTCAAGTAGTGTAGGAGCCGAAGCGAATTCCAGCTCAGAACCATCATCATTGCCACATCCATGGTTCTCGAATGCTCAAGTACGATCAATTATGTTCCAGCTCTTCAGTGGTCTCGCGTACATGCACAAGCACGGCTACTTCCATCGTGACATTAAACCTGAGAACTTATTGTGTCATGACGATACACTCAAGATCGCCGATCTCGGTCAAGCACGTGAGATCCGATCAAGACCGCCGTTCACTGACTACGTATCAACTCGATGGTACCGAGCGCCAGAGTTGTTACTCCGCTCGACGACATACAACAGCCCAATCGATTTGTGGGCCTGTGGGTGTATTCTGGTTGAATTGCTGATCTGTTCGCCACTGTTTCCTGGCACGTCGGAAGCTGATCAGCTATACCGCATCTGCAAAGTTCTTGGCCCACCCACGAAGGAGACGTGGCCTGAAGGAGCAGCGATGGCTTCTCAAATGCATGCCCGACTTCCAAAATGTGCTCCTGTATCTTGGAAACGATTTCTTCCTCAAGGAACACCCTCCTCTGCAGTTCAACTTGTACAAGACTTGCTACAATTTGATCCAAGTCGACGTATTACTGCAGCACAGGCCCTTCAACACCGCTTTTTCGAGCAGACGGTGACACGACCAACACTGACAATCACGCCGTTGGTGATGCCCGAGGAAGAAGTGCCTGTGCTGCCTATTCGGAGTGAATACAAGTCGATGGGGGGATACTCGAGCTACACAGGACGATCGAATTTGAATCTGTGTACGAAAAAGTCGGACGAAGTTCCAATGAGTTCTGCTGAGACTTCTAGTCTATGGGCTGGAGGTTCATTGACGTCGAGACACGAAAACCATTTGTGGACTGCCAAAGAGAGACTACAAACGCACACACGACACCAGGAGTGGGGCTCTGCACTTGTCAGTGCTCGTCCTGGTGGGTTAGATGATATTTCTACCGCTTCAATTCAAAGCAGAGGAGGTTCAATCACGGGAAGCATGGTAAAAAAGAGCTCAAGTTACAACATGTTGGTCGGTGAAGGCGACGACAATTTTTATTCAGGAAGGAAATGTACACCGGATACAACTAACGAAGACGATGGCAAAAGTGATAGCACGCTTCTTCAAGATCTACTTGATGAAATTCTAGGATAATGCGAGTTCGGTGATAATTTCATCAGGTATATTGTTCCTTTCATCTTAACCCGACGTACGTCATGCTACACAGTAGCACACTTAGAACTTCAGGGCGTGAGCACGGTCGTTCTTGGTCAGAGTGAACTTGGCGTTCAGGTAGGCCTTGAGGAACGGCTCGGCGTCGAGCTTCTTGATCAGAGCCGAGTCGACGGCCTTCTGGTCCTTCTTGCGCTGCTCCGGGATGACGGGGGCCTAGAAGAAACAAGCAGTTCACGGTCAGTGTCATATAGGGAGCTTAAGTGCCGAAGCAAGCGATCCCAAGCGCTCATGTGGTGTAACAGGAGCTGAATTCGTTGACATCAGCTACTCTGTCTGGTTCGCCGGACAACAAAGGGCTAGCATCAGTGTACCAAGAGAGATCCCAATGGGTTCGTCAATCTCAGTACCCAGAAACATCACCACTATGTTGCTTGATGTGGACGAACCGTGTAAATTGGTCCTAAAGAACCGACCAACCGGAACGGCAAAGGAATAGAAAAGGGAAATACGTACGGCGCTCGACTGGGCGAAGAACTGCTCCTCCTTGCTCTTCTTGGCGGCCTTCTCCTTGGCGAAGTAAGCGTCGTCGATGGCAGGCAGAGCCAGGCCTTCAATGTTGACCTTGGTCGACGTGGCAATCACGTACGACTGGTTCACGCGACGAAGAGGAACGCCGTTAACCTTGTAGGGGCCTGAATATCATAACAGAGACAGTCATTAGCAATTGTTGCTCACATGATCCAAGTATCATCGACTTTTAGCAGTCATTCCTCAGGTCTCATAATCTGATGGATCTTCGGCAAAAATTTACTCCCTCACGCCCACAGCAAACCTCCAGCAGCAACCACATGCTAAAAACCGACAGCCTCCAATAAAAATCCGAGAATCAGATAACGAATCCATGGGAGATAAGCAGCTATGAAGCACGTGTCGTGGAGGTGTGAGCAGACGTGAAGGAGTGGCAGAACGCCTCTCGAAGTGTCAAGTTTGCATCATCGGAATGCCTGCTAATGTGTGTAGCTTGCAATAAGCTTATCAACTTACCAGTCACAAGCAGGAGGCCCGAAGCAAGCTGCTTCAGGAACACGACGCGCTTGCCACGGAAGCGGCCCGACAGAAGGATGAGAACCGTGCCGGGGGTGATGGACTTGCGCAGCTTGGCAGTCTTGACGCTGTTGCGCTTGGTCTTGGCCGAAGGCAGCGGCTTCGGGATGTAGTCAGCCGGGTACCACTTCTTGGTGGACACCTTCTTGGCAACGACCTTCTTCTCGCCACCCTTCTTGACCACCTTGCCGCGGCCGTTCTTCTTCGAGAGGCTGTTGGCAGAGATGGCGTTGATGCCACGGGCAAGGACGACGTTCGCAGTTTTAGCGGGCATGGTGATGAATATACCTATATAGATGGAGAAGATTAGCTGAAGAGCTACGAGGAAAACAACATAACGGTTCACCCTTACCTGTCTGAAAAGAACTGAGCGAGCTAAATGACCTGGACACTACTCAAGAGCTATCCACAGCCAACCACAAAAGATGGTGTGGTGTACGTAGATTGTTTTTTATGGTACAGCGTACCAATAGTCCCGGTTTGACGGTTCAACTGGACCGGTTAGTGGTTAGGTGACACTTCAGTTACAGCTCGGTATGATACCGGTATGGCTGTGATACGCAATCCGAGTGCTATCCGGATCCGAAGTGAACAGTTATGTTGCGGCAATTATCCTTGTGCAACATAAAAGCAACATTGCCAAAACGAGACTTGAAGCAGGACGAGCTAAGGCAGATCGCATCCTCTCCGTGTGGCTCTGGCCTCCACGCTACGGACATTCACTGTTCAACGTACCGTATTCTGTACAAGTGTCTACTCTAGGTATCCACTGAGAAGAAGACGATAAGACATGGGCAAGGGTATGGGACGTCGAGCCACCACAAACCCAACACTTTCAAACCCTGCGACTGAAGAGACGCAGTCCTCGTGCGCTGGCGGCTGCTGTGGCAGTAAGAGCGACGGAGCGGAAACTATCGCATCGTGTTCCAGTAGCGGCGATGACGTGAAGTTACCCAATGCGGAAGCGGAAGCAGGAGGTTGTTGTTCGTCGAAGAATGAAGAGAAAGATGGATGCTGTTCCAAGAAAGAGAAGAAGAATAAAGGAGGCTGCAGCAAGTCTTCGGCATCCAATGGGACTGTGAGCAGTGTTACAGAGGCGAGCAAGTGCTGTTCAAGTAAGAAAACGCCTAAAGAAGCACAAAGTTGCTGCTCGTCAAACGTAGCAGCGTCTTCTAGAGATGCTGGCGGCTGCTGTTCAAAGAAATCACCGGCTCCAAATGGTTCTTCATCGGAGACTGGTGATGATGTACATCATGATGGGGGCTGCAGTGCGACAAAGGAGAAGGCGCCGGGCTGTTGCTCAAAGAAGCAAAAGATTGATGACGATTGTTGTGCTTCCAAAAAGGAGCCAAAGACGTCGGGTTGCTGCTCGAAGAAGCCGAAGGTCGAGGTCAAAGTTGATAATGGCTGTGCTTCTACGAAGCTGTCCAAGGACGCTGGTTGCTGCTCGTCGTCCACAAATGAGCAGTCTGGATCGGGCTGTTGTTCGTCGAAATCCCAGGACTTGCTACTTCCTGAGAGATCGCCCAGTTTCTCAAATCGCTTGGTGCAGTTCCGTAGTGACCGTGGGGCCTTGCTTGAGAAGCAGCGGGCGCATTTGGAGCGCTCGGGCAGGAAAAAACCCACGACGGATTCGCTAGAGGTGCTCCGCTTGAACATCAGTGGCATGACGTGCAGTGGCTGTTGCACTCGTATCGAGAAGTTCATGATTTCACAACGTGGTGTCACGGACGTGAACGTGAGTTTGCTTACAAGTCGCGGGATTTTCAAGTTTAACCCAGAACTGGTGTCGGCGAAGCATATCGAGGAAACTGTGGCTACATTGGGGTTCGAGCCAAGTGTACTATCAATTGATGATCTTGTAAGTATCGTCCTACACCTCGGCCAGTCGGAGAGTTCCTATCAAGCCAAAAGGTTGTCGCTCGAGATTGCTGGGGTAGTCTCAGCTGAGGATATTGATGAACCGATCGTATCATCGGCTTCCTCGGGCAAGGCGATACAGGTGGAGTACAACCCAGATGTCGTAGGAGCCCGCAGAATTGTCCGTCAACTCTCCAATGAGCTTGGATTCACTGTTCAAGCATCAAGTCCGCGAGCACCGTCGGTCCGTGCCGGTGAGGAAGAGATTCGACGCTTTACGCGCCTCTTGCTATGGAGTTGCCCACTGTCTCTCCCAGTGATCTTTGTAGAGTTCGTGCTGCCAGCCCTTTATCCATTTTCTGATTCAAATCCAGCAGACACGGGGCTTTGGGGCACTTCGAACCGGTTGAGTATCCGAGATGCTATCGAGCTCGTATGCGCGACACCTGTCCTATTCATCGTGGCGCGCCCCATTCATGAAAGTGCCTTCTTGGCACTACGTTACGGTGGACGGGTTACTATGGACGTGCTTATCTCGCTCAGCGCCTGCACTTCCTACACGTTTTCCGTTTTTACTGTGATTGCTGGGGCATTCGCGAAGTATCAAGTTCCAGACGCAGTGCCGACTGAAGTGAATCCTTCGACGGGTATTCCACACAAACAAGTGGAAATGCCAGCCAAAACGGAAACCTTTTTCCAGGTCACTGTTCTGCTTGTTACTCTCATTCTCGTCGGCCGCTACATCGAAACTCTAGTGAAGGCGCGTGCATCAAACAGTGTGGATGCGTTGCTACGTATGCAAGCCAAGACAGCCATTTTGATGGAAGAGGGCCAGAAAGAGTTGTATATCGACGTGGTGCTCGTCGAACGAGGTGATCTGTTGAAAGTTCTCCCAGGTACTCGGATTCCTACGGACGGTGTGGTTGTCGGAGGAGCAAGTTCCGTGGATGAGTCGACGGTTACAGGTGAAGCTCGCAAAGTGCCCAAAGAACCTGGGGCGATTGTGATCGGCGGGTCTATTAACGCACAAGGTGTTCTGACCATGCGGGTAACTCACACCATTCACGAATCTATGCTGGCACGCATGGTGCGACTCGTAGGAGAGGCCCAAGCTTCTCGCGGTGTGCGTCAAAGCATCGCGGATGGTGTGGCTGCCTACTTTACTACGTTCATCATCATTCTGGCAGGTGTGATGTTTGCGCTATGGTATTCGCTCGCTAAGCACGGCAAAGTGGATACGCAAGGCTGGGCTCCGTTCCCGTTCGCGCTGCGCTTTGCGATTACTGTGCTGGTGATTAGCTGCCCCTGTGCAATTAGCTTGGCTGTGCCGACTGCAGTGATGGTCTCAACAACAAAAGGTTCCCAGGTGGGTATACTTTTCAAGGGCGGTCGTGCGCTGGAGGCACTCGAGGAAGTGGATGCTGTCGTGTTTGACAAGACGGGTACGCTCACCACTGCACAGCTTGGTGTTGCTGGGGTCTTCACGCCGCCGAATGAACTGAATGCGTTAAAGCTCTGGCAATATGTAGCAGCCGCAGAGAGGGATAGCGAGCACTCTATTGGAAAGGCCCTTGTAGCGCACGCTGAGAACCAGGTCCAAGGCTCTCGAGTCGAAGACGCACAAGGCTTTATGGCCGTCCCAGGTTGTGGCGTTCACTGCACTGTGGGGGGAGTCGATATACGCCTTGGCTCTCTCACATGGCTCAAGCAGCAGACATACGGTGACTGCCGCGCTCTACGGATTCCTCACGAGTTTGTCGAAGTAAACACACGTTTCCAGTCCCAAGGCAGCATTGTGGTGTTTGTTGTCGTTGATGGCGAGCTGGTATCTGCAATTGCATTGCGAGATGCGCCACGACCGGAAGCTACGCATGTAATTGAGCAACTGAAGCGCGAGGGGATCCAGTCGTGGATTGTAACTGGTGATCAACAGGGAACGGCGATGAGCGTGGCGAGAACACTGGGCGTGGCTGAAGGCTCTGTGCTAGCTGAGAGTTTGCCTCATCAAAAGGTAGACAAGGTGCGTCTACTACAAAGCCTGGGTTTGCGTGTTGCTTTTGTTGGAGACGGCGTGAATGACGCTCCGGCGCTTGCCACGGCTGATGTCGGTGTTGTACTCGGAGCTGGAACTGATGTGGCACTCGACGCTGCCGATGTTGTGCTAGTTAAGGATGACCTGCGCGATCTTCTCAATGCCCGCGCACTTTCGAATGCTACTAACAGACGTATCAAGCGCAACTTCGCGTGGGGATTCATGTACAACCTGCTTCTGATGCCTATCGCTTGTGGTGCACTGTACGCCCCCCTAGGGATCTGGATACCTCCAGCCCTCGCAGGTTTGTCAGAGCTTTTATCGTCCGTGCCTGTGATCTTGTTCTCGCTGTTGCTAAACTTTTGGAAGCCCCCATTCGCTGGCGACTGGGGTCTGGGGCATAAGCATGTGGCAATCGACGTGACTGAGGCGACGCCGCTTTTGCAGCAGCACTAACGGATGAACAACAAGGTAGAATATCGTGCTGGAATAACTGGTTTGGTGTTATTTCATGTGGATTCTTTGTTTTGTCTTGCTGTGTGTCGCTAGCTAGATGTAGAGGCTTTCGCGTACTCAAGGAACGCTGCTTTCGCGTGCATTCGAGCTGCGCTTAAATCTGATGAGAATGGCTTTCCGTCACTAGGGCTACCGGCAACGATAGCATCGAAGCGATGATGAAGCAGCTCGATATCTTCGCTAGTAACTTCAATATGATGAGTGCCATCTACTTCACTGTCGGCTAGTGAGTCTTGGGCTGCTCGCATACTTCGAGCGACTTTCACTCCTGAACCGCAGGACGGATGCGTTGGTGTCGAGGCAGTTTTGAGCTTTTCTCCCAAGCGACAGTCGTTGATGAAGGCGTCGCGACGTGCAATAGCTTCCTGTTCAGCCTTCTCTTGTCTCCGCTCCTGTCGTTGTTGCTGTTCCTCGTCTGGTCCATCTTCATCTCGAGCAGAGTTGGGGTCAGACTTCGTCTTCAGTTGATACCGGCGATGCAGCGCCTTGAGCGAGAGACCGAGGAAGAAGCAGGCTGATGAACGCGTGGACATTTGCGGGAACTTCGGACGCTCACTGCCGAGCGCAAGAAGCACCTCATTGAGAGCAGCTCCCAGTTGCTGCTCCAATTGGCCTGGATAGCTCTTGGCAAGTTTCACTTGGGGTGGTAACTTCACTGGTAAGCTCTGTGAAGTGTATCGAGATGGTTCAGTGCAGAATTTACGGCGAGCGTCCTCAGAAACGAAGAAGAAGACCTTGGAGCGATATGAAGCGCGATAGAAGACGTTTCCATGGCGAAGTGCAGACCAATCTTTGGCCCCGGAGCCTGACGCAAATGTGACTGGGCAGTAGCCTTTCATTTCTGGGAAATCACAGTCTGGTACAGTTAGCAAGCTCATGAGTGAAGCATTGACAGGAGCTTTATCCACAAATGTCTGCGCCTCGCTCTCTGCTTCATCTTTTGTCAGCCAGCTCTCATCTTCTGATTGAGCTGGAGCTTGATCAGGCAAGTACCCGATGAAGGCTTCAGGGTTATCCATAAACTGCTGGAGATTTTGTTCATTCCCAAGCCAGAAACTGGAGCCTCTGTAGTCTACACACAGATCGCGTTTGGTTAGACGGGAGTGGTAAAACCTACCCGAACGCAGCTCAACAGGACAGAATGTCTGGAAGGAGTTGTGTCGACGCGCTTGGAGCTCTCCGCAAGTGCGTACTACACCTAACGAGCGAGTAGCTCGATTGGAAGCCACTGCTCTAGTATAGAGCGATGCTAGGTGCTGCTGCTCGTTGAGGAGCGCTTGGGCTTGTGCCGCCACGTGCCAGAGTGAGCTACTTGAGCTATCAAGTTGTCGCACGTGGAAAATACCGAAGCGCTGGGCCCAAGTCTGCAATAACTCCAGGCGGTAATGATGCCATCGAGAGAAGGCTGTTCGCAGCTCGATTTTATCAGTATGAGTTTGATGTTCCTGCCAGACACCAGCAAAACCGCATTCCAAGATGAAGAGCATGTCTGGCTGGATACTCTGCGACCCTGGGTTGAGACTGCGCTGTAGCTCATTGTGTTGTAACAGATACCCATCGAGAGCCCAGCCACTTGCCTGACACTCCGAAGAGCGAAGACGCATGCAGACAGCTTCATGAGTGATGTCTGAATTGGTGAGAGGGTCGGCCTGCTTTTGTAGTTGCATGCTCAATGCTGATTCACCTTGGCACTGCATCACCCAGTCTATAGCGGACTGGGGTGAGACGTAGATCATACCAAGCGCGTTTGCGATCTCTTGAGCCACTCGTGTCTTGCCGGAGAGAGGAGGTCCTACCACACAACAGGTTGGTTGATGTCTCGGTGGAAAACTTGAGGAGTTCAAGTATCTCCAAGGACAAGAGATGAAAGAACGGCGGGCTTCACGCGATCGTAAGAAGTAAAGCTGGTCTCGATGCACAACTGGTACTACCTCGGTTGCCGGTAATGAATCCGTGCGTCCAGTAACAGGACAAGCGAATCCATGTTTACCAACAATCAGTTCGCCTGATGCTAGCATCTGATGCATTTTACCCCCGACTGTCATATCAAGAACTTCACAGTGCTCGAATAGCGTTTCTCGGCCTGCCATAAACTCGTCAAGAAGTCGTCTCACGTCTTTGACAACTTGTCTGGGTGCCCTGGAAGCGTCTACGGGGTTACAGACTCTTATGCCGCGTGATCGAAGTCCAGCAAGAGCCTCATCCATAGCTTTTTGATCCTCGGCAAATTGCTCGTTCAACCGAGTCGTCTCTTCTTCTTGAGCAGCTTCCATGTCGAACGGCTCCTCTTCATCTTCGTCAGCTTCTGGAGGGGTATCGTCTTCATCCTCTCCATCACCTTCTCGTTTCCGTGTAATGGCAAGTTTTCGTCGAGGAGCTGGTAGATTTGCAGCCCACCGAGTCAGCAAAGTGGCCACGACATCTTCTTCAGACGCTGTTAAAGGCACCACAAGTGTTGGAAAGAGTCCGTTCTTGAAACACATCTCCAAAGTAGTGGTGCTAGGAATTCGAGAAGCCTCTGGCCCCAACCCGGCAATGATCAGCGCTCGATTCTTTTCGGAAGTGGCTTGGTGTTGAAGCTCCTGTTGAAGTGCTCGGATGAAATTTTCCTCTGACGACAAGCGAATTTCTTCTGGCTTCAGTTCTTCCAGGAGCTGGTTGCGTTCGGCAATCCTCGCTACTGCAGCCAAATCCATATTCACGTACGCCGAGGAAGAATCAGTTTGTTCCATTTGCATCTGAGAGGTAAGGGCTGTAGCAATCCGACCACGCCCAGAGCCTCGAACACCAAGAAGAAGCACACAGGGAACTAAGCTCGCAGTTGCACATGGGTTTTGAGGGATGAATGCACTTGGATTCCGCTCGAAAGTACGTTTTTCCGGGTCACCAGCGAAAGCGTAGAATTTCTGTCGGAACGAACAAACACTTGACGGCAATCCAGGTATCAACAAACCCTGTGTACTCCAAGACACAGGGCAGAAACGTCCACACTCTCCTTGAAGTTGCATGGCTCTGATCCTCGCTGCTACGGTTTGTGCTTCCACCTCAGGATCTATGGCTTCTTCTTCCTCCGCCGGTGGTGACTTTATACCGCCTTCCTCCTTCTCTGGAACTGGCGGAGCGAATATTACGAGTGGATCGTATTCATCTACAAGCTCTGGAACGTGCCCGTCTTCCATTCTGTCTACTCGAGGAGCTGCTGGGTTCAGTTCTCGTTCAATAGCTGCCAGCAAATCACCCGGTTGATGGAATACTGGGCAAGTTATTAAGTGAGGAGCTCTGCCAAGTCCTAGTACAATTTCCTCCACACCAGCCTTCTCAGCTTGGAATTGCTGGCGTCGCAGCACTGATAACGCGTTAGTCGTGTCGGAGTTCGCACTTTCATCCTCTTCCTCCCTGCCCAGCACGAGAATTACGTCTGGCACACAACCGTGTTCAAGTAACACAGCGGCGACTTCGCGTGTCAGTGGCAGATCCGTGATCATCCATCCTGTGGACTTGTTCAACTTCGACTTGATTGTCTCGGCTGCAACTGTTGCAGCTTCAGTATGGGAGACGATCTGTCCACCCATGAGCCGCATTTCCATGGAGACACTTGGTGAAGTCATGAGTAATTTCGACGGAGAAACTGTTTGCACATGGAGTCCATTCGCAAGTGTGTCGACGTAGGAAGGTGTGAAGATCTCGCCGGTTCCTGTGCTAACAAGCCAAAAAGTTCGACATGTGGATGACACTGGGATATCTCGACTCAAGTATTGAAGTGGGTGAGCACAGAAGTCTCGTTGGGCAGCTTGAGATGTGAAAAGGTAGACTCGACCGGAATAACAGGCAGCAAACTCTGGTTCACCGAGTCTCAGCGCATTAGTTGAAGTCGACAGCACTGGGCAGAACTCTCGCCACTTAGATAAAAGGCGGCGTTTGACATCACGTCTAGGCAGTCGTGCGAATGGCTCAGGAGTGACATTTGCTTCGGCCTCAAGAAGCGTACTCCAGTCTCCATACAGTAGCCACTTGATTTTTTCGCTACGACTGGAACCAGTGAAATCCTCAGGCAGGGAGATCGGACAAGCTTCACGGGAGACACTGAACCGCGACAAACCTAGAAAAGTCTGAACAATTTTGAAAGCACAAGAGTTAGTCGATGGTTGAAGACGAGGTCGAAAACCTCCTTACCCCAGTAATTGCCCGGATACAGTGGTCTCGAATTACACTGAGCGATTGAGTTGCCAGAACCACTACAAAATGGTAGTTTGGCACGTTGGTTGCTCGAAAAGTGGAGAGTTCGTGCTGCATGCGCTTCACATATGTGTGATATCCTTTCGCAAGTTTCACCATAGACATTGGGCCAAAGGGCAAAGTGGGTTCTCTAGGCGGTTCGATCTCATTGCGCTCTGCAGGCGTTGATTCTGGAGGTGGGACAGAATTTTCCGGAAAGGTTTGATCGATTTCTCCGTTCTCGTCCTGGTCATTTTCTCCTGGGGGAGTCTCCAATTCATCATTTTCGTTAACATCGGCCTCACCACTTTGAACAGCTACGGTAGGGTCAGGTACTACCTCAATTTCTTCCTCTGCTTTCTTCCGTGGCAAGAGGAAATCTGCGAGGCCTTGGACCGCCAACTCCTCGTTACTTGTTGTTTTCAACGTTGCAAGTTCCCGTGTTGAGTACACTCGGCCAGCTAATGGCGCTAACTCTGAGCCTTGAAGCCGACACTTTATCTCACTGGGTAACGCTGTGAGAACCACCAAGTAATCTACTCTTACGTCTGATAAGTCGCTCGGGTATACATCGTCCATCACTACCCCAACGCCAGCTACAACAAAGACCCAGTGAGTACCATTTTTTTCTTGCTATCGTGAAGGATTTACGCACCAAATACAGAGCGAGTAGCTTCTAGTCGTAGTAAAGCAAGTGCTGTGCTTCTAGAAACGACGTTCCCGGTGCAAATTGCTTTAAAATCTTCCTCTCGAAAAACATGATCCATCTCGTCATCCACTTCCGCAGTGTTTTCTTTAGGTTTTTCTTCCTCCGTTGGTATTTCTTCGGGTGGAGATGTTTCGGCATTTACATCTTCTTCTGATAGTACAGGGATAGCTGTTTGATGACACAATCGGAGTTTACGGTCAGCAGCTCGTTGAACAGCTTCATTGAGGGATAAATACTTAAGCCCAAGGCGTCGTGCAAGGATACAAGCGAGTCGCGTCTTGCCACTCCCAGGTGGTCCAACAACTGCGACTTTCAGAGCTGGGAACTCAGTTAAAGCAGCAACGAGAGCATCTTCAGGATCCCAGTGAGCTGTGATCTCCCGATGAAGTTGTCTTCCTCGAACAGGAGTCGCCCCTGACCCAATAGAGCCCATGAGTTCTAAATGCAAACGACGTGCAAGCTCCATATCGTCGTCTACAGCAGCTGTAGCGGTATCTGAAGCTTCCGACGCGGTTTCTTCTGCTGCAACATTCGACTTGTTTTTCGGAAATGCACGGGTGAGTGAGAGCTTCCTCGGGTTGTAGCTAACAAGAAGCTGTTTGAGCGACATTTCGCGTTGATCTGGAGGTTGTAGTCCCCGAATATTCCGCATAGCATCGCTCGATGGAGGAAGCTTTTGCAGAAACGAATCGTTGGCGATTTTTAGGATCCGATTCAACGGTCTCAACGTGAATCGGTCAACTGGATCAGCCAGGTAGGCTTCGTCTTGTTCCGGTCCACTGGATGGAGAAACAATCTCCGCGATAGAATGACGCAATTCTCTGAAGAAAGTCAAATAAACACTGGCTCCACTTTCCACAGGTAGAATAAGTTCTGCAAGCTGCATGACAGCTTCACGGAATTGTTCGTGTGCCATCCCTTCATTATCCAAATTTGAATGTTTGTCAGGTTCAGGGATACTACCGACCCCTTCCAAGTCATATTCCCAGTCACGTTGTGCTGCGGCGATGGCAATTGCATCGGTTGACAAGGGTAAGATCAGCGATTTAGCAGCTCGGGCGAAGAACGCAACATATCCGTCTCGATTTAAAGTGCAGGAGCTAATGGGTTTCGCCAAATCCCAGAGAAGCGTCAACTCTCCAGATACCAACACATTCGCTTCACCTCCGTTGGCGGAACCATCACCTTCTAGCATGGCGTTGCGACGGTTGTGCCATAGCTGAAGCAAATTGGTCTTCCCTTCGCCAACACTACGCTCCTTCTCGTCCTCAGCGAAGACAAAATGCCGCCGCATCGGAGCTCGGAATTCCGTTCTTAATTGGACTGAGCTGTGCAACGACTTGGAAAGATGGAACGTACTTGGTTGGTTTCGTTTTTCATTTCCCCGTTTATAGGAACTCGACACTCGCTACGAGTGTTTATAAGCGTGTCTTAGACTCGAGTAGGTAGGGTTGAGTTGCCCAATTAAGCTAAACCTCGAGATGTCAAAGTCACACGGGTCGTTTCGAGTGTAATTTCAGCACTGGCAGTACGACCTCGAGTTTTCTTGTCGCTTGGGCGTTGGTGCTTCTTCATCAGCTCCTCACCCTTCTTCTTGATCATATTGCCGATGGATTTACGTCGAGACTGCTTAGTTGTGACCCCCTGTACCCACGGGTGCTGCAGTGCTGCTGCCACTGAAAGCCTCGACTTGGGGTTCACATCAAGAAGACCAGCCATGAGATCGATGCAGGATACTGGCACCTGTGATAGCAATCCAGTCTCCTGGAGAGCGAATGCCGAGCCATATTCCACCATTCGGTTGAAGAGTTTGTCACTGTCAGTTGAAGCACGACGCACCAAAGCTCGTTTCGTGCACATAGTCCACAGCATAACACCAAGCGACCAGGCGTCAGCACTACGTGCATCCTCAATCTCAGTGGAACGTAGCAGTTCCGGCGCAGCATAAGCTTCTTTAGCAACTTGGAGCACTTGAACACTTGGCCGGTCAAGCTGAAAACGCTGAGCGTGACCCAGATCTCCCACTTTCACGGCGCCGGATTCCGTGATGAAAACATTTTCCGGTGATAGATCCAAATGGGCGATTCCGGTCGAATGAAGGGCCTGCACCCCTCGAAGCACACAGGTGAAGATCCGACGTCTACTAATATCGGTATAAGTCAGCAACGAAGAGCTCTGCGGAGGAACGCCAGCCATCTGCAGACGAATTTCTTGCTGCATGATCTCCAGTAGATCTCCACCTGCACAGTATTCGTGCAGCAAGTGTAGCCGCTCTCCTTGTAAAGAGTGACGCTCCAGTTTGACGACGTTCTCAACGTCACGAACCGATAGGTGCATATCCAATTCGTGCAATGCAGCGGTACTAGCGCTACGACCTTCAGATGTGGACGACGTCATGAGCGTATGCTTATCAATGAATAATCGACCTGAGGCTGAGCACTCGACTAGATCCACGCATTGGAGTCCAGCGGCACTTTCCTGTATACGCAAACTGTAACGGGGCGGTGCTCCTTGTTTGTGGTAAATGAAACTCTGTCTATTAAATCTGTGTGGCGCCCGGGTCGGGCGCCGTGGACCAACAAACACAAGCTAATCTAATTGGTCGCCGTGCACCACGGCGACCGTGTGACAGAAGCCCGTCACACCACTCCCCACCTTAGAAAGAAGCCTGAAGAGCTTCTCAATCTTCAAATTGCTTCACGATGAACACCACAAGCCACACCTACGCACAGACTCTCCGAGAGTGGCCGCTGCACGACTGCAGTGGCTTCGAGGCCCCGCTGAGTCCCGACGAGATGCGAGAGTTGTTCCGACGCTGGCGTTCGACGCGGGGCAAGCCCGTCACCGCGACGCTCGCGGTGACCCAGCGCTCGCTTGATGCCGCGTGGACGGCCTTCGTCCGACGCTGGAACGCAGAGGGTGCGCGACGTTTCATGGCGACAATAGAAGACCGCGAGGAGACCCATCAGCGCCACGCGCTGGGAGAGCTGGCGGCGCGCGTGTGCTCGCTGTCCTGGGACGAGGATCGTCGCTTGCTGTTACGTCCATCACCTTAAAGGCTGCGCCGGCTGTCGCCGCTTTGGAACGCCGCGACCGGGCGACGCTGACTGGGCGCAAATCGTGAAAGAGTATCCAGAGACTAAGGAAGAGAAGCAGTGGATCGAGCTGTATCGCCGGTCGCTGTACGAGGCTAGGCGCGGTTCGCTACCGCGCCCTGAGGATCATCCCGCGCCAACAGAGCCGCCTCGTACGCCTCAACGAGGCCCGGAACGTCTTCGAGGAGGGTGGAGCGAGGCTCCCAGCTGTCGTCCAGCGGACCTATCCACCGTACCAGGTACCGGCGAAAGCTCAGGATACCCCGTCGCAGTGACGAGCGCTGCGACCACTGGTCGAGTCATCGTGGTCAAGAATGGCCTCCACGATGTGACGAACGTCACCATCACGATCAACAAGGGGGGCCGGACCGTCGCGAAGGAACCGAGCGCGAGTGGGCGATGGAGCGTCGCCTGGAGCGCCTGGAGCATCGCGTTGACCAGCTGGAGCATGAGAATCGGGTCTTGCGGCAGGAGCTGTGGGTACCGCGTCACGCGGTACCGGATTATCGCTAGGAAGCGACGCTGGGTGGTAGCGGCGAAGTCGACCGACGTAAAATGTAGGGTGTAGCTTGATTGTAGGCGGTAGCTGTAGCCGATAAGCATCTCCAATGACTTTCGACACCTTGAACGGTCCAATGAATCGCGGCGCGAGCTTACTCGCGCCCAAGTTCGTGACGAGCGTTGGGAAATCCCATTGGTAGATAATAGGACTTGGTCTCCAACGTGGAATGTTTCCATGTTACGGCGCCCGCTGCGGTCGGCATTCTCCTTCTGGCGATCGACGGCTGCAGCAATCGCATCGCGGACGTAGCGGACAATTGACTCACGCTGTTGCACGAACTCACGGACAGCCGCAGCGTCGCTTCGCTGCGGCGCCGCGTTGGGCGCAAAGTTTGCTGGCGGAGGCTCAGTAGGCGCGACCGGATCGGGGGCAGTGTGAAGCTCGGCTGCGCGACGTGGACGCGGGTTGATTAGCGTCCGACTGGTCCAAGCGGCAACGTCCCGTGGAGAAGCAGTCGCCGCTCGCGCGGCGGCCCGTGTAAGAGGACGCTGGCTTGGGATCCGCGCGGAAGACCTCGTGCTCACCGCGTTCACATTCAGGACAGCGGCCATCTCGTGCGTCGCGACGGAGGCACCACCAGTGGGGTGGCAGTTGCAGCGTCGTGATTCTCGGACAGTTGAACTGGAAGGGGCGCTCCAGCCCAAGGAGCGCCGGAACGCGCGGGTGACGGCCGAAATTTACGAAGAACGGCGTCAAGCCAGTTGACGCGTGCACGGCATTATTGATGGCGAACTCCACCATCGGCAGGAAAGAGCTCCATGACTTGAACGACGTGGCAAAGCTGCGTAGTACATCTTCGACGACTCGGTTAGCGCGCTCGGTTTGGCCGTCCGTCTCTGGATGCGACGCGGTGGACATACTCAGCCGCGTCCCCAACAGCTTGAAGAGCTCCTCCAGAAGGCGGACGTGAATCGAGGATCCCTGTCCGACACAATCGAGGACGGAAGACCGTGGTGGCGATACACCACGTCAACGAAGAGCGCAGCAGACTGTTGCGCAGTGATCGAGGCTGCTACCGGAGTGAGATGAACCATCTTACTGAAGCGGTCGACGAAGACCAGAATACCCGTACGACCTCAGGTATCCTGAGGTAGGCCGAAGACGAAATCCATGCTCACAGACGACCACGCATCAGTGGCGACTGAGAGCGGTCGGAGCGGGCCTGCTTTGATGGAGCCGGTTTCACGCGCTGGCACGCTTCACACGAGCGCACCCACTTCCTCACCCACTTGTACATGTGTGGCCAATAAAAGTCGCGAGAGAGATGCAAAGGTCTTCTCGCGACCGAGGTGGCCGCCACTTGGGTGTCATGGAACTCGTGGATCAACCGAGCTCGGAGGTCGTCGTCAAGCGGGACGACGACGCGGGGGCAATCTTCTTGGTCGACGCGGTAAGTCAGCAGCGCGCCTTCAAGTGAGTAGCGGCCGACACGAGCGCGTGCTCGTGAGGACAGCTTGCGCTCAGCTGAGCCACTGGGGTTGCGCAGGAAGTCGATCAGCTCGGAACAGGACGCGTCATCTTTATACGCGTCGACGATCAGGTCACGTAGCGGTGTGGTCGCTGTGACTTCAGCGGCAGCGACGCTTTCGGCGATACAGACGGAACAGTCGTCATCATCCTCGTCGCCAACTGCGTGGCGGCCGCGCTGCACGTAATCTGGCCGGCGTGAAAGCGCGTCGGCGAGGATGTTGGACTTGCCCGGTTTGTAATGCACGACGAAGTTGTACTCGGAGAAGAGCGATAACCAGCGTGCCATGCGCTGGGACAAGTGGGGTCTCTTCGTCGCTGTCCTCAGCGACGCGTGATCTGTGTAGATTGCGAAGGACTTCTCGCCTAGGAGATACACACGGAACTTGATGAGTGCGTAGCGCATGGCAAGCAGCTCTTTATCATGGACCGGATAATTCCGTTCCGCCTGCTTCAGTTGTCGCGACTGGTAACTCACCACTCGCTCGCGGCCCACGTCGTCAAACTGCATCAAGGCACAGCCGATCGCGAAGTCACTCGCGTCGCATACAAAGTGGAACGGCAGGTGATCTGGAAGCATCAAGACGGGCGCGGTCGACAAACTCGTCTTCACCGCGTCGAAGGCTGTTTGGTGCTCGGGGCGCCATGACCACATGGCGTCTGCCTTCAGGAGTTGAGACAGCGGTTGGATGGTCAGCGCGAAGTTCTTCGAGTAATGGTGAAGATACGTCGCGAGCCCCAGCCACTGCCGGAGCTGCTTCTGATCCTGAGGCACGGGCCAAGCGCAGATGGCTTCAATCTTCTCGGGGTCAGCACGGACACCTTCCTTGCTGACGTAGCTCCCGAGCACTGGGATCTCGGGAGCGCAGAAGATACACTTCTTCAAGTTGGCGTACAGCTTGTTCTCTCGCATCACTTCGAACACCTGCCGCAGGTGTTGCAGATGCACCTCGACGCCCGTCAAGCCTCGTTCAGCACGGCTGTGGATGAAAATGTCATCGAAGTAGTTGGGCGCGAAGTCCCGGTACGGGCGGAGCAAGTTCGACACCATTCGGTTGAAGGTAGCAGGAGCATTCTTTAGCCCCTGAGGCATCACAAGCCATTCCCAAAGCATTCCACTGGGCGTGCTGACTGCAGTCAGCGGTACGTCATCCTCCCGCATCAAGATCTGATAGAAGCCGTCCATCAGATCAATCGCGCTGTATGTGGTGCTGCCCGACATGGTGTCGAGCACCATGTCTTTCCTCGGGATCGGCGTCTGCGCCGGGATGGTGGCATCGTTGAGCTTATTGAAGGCGTGGACGATCCGCCATCCACCGGTTGCTTTCTTCACGCAAAATGTCGGACTGGAGTGCGGGGACAAACTCTCACGGACGTGGCCGGCTTGTCGGCGACCCTCGAAGAAGGCGTCGATTGCTTCGACTTGATCACGGGAAGCGGCCACTGTCTCGTCACGCAATACTTCGCACCAGGCACGAGGTCGATCTCGTGTCGGACTCGCGGTCCGGTGGAAGGGCGGCTGGCACCTTATCAGGAAGATGTCGATGAACTCGCGAACCAGGGGGGCGACTGGGTTGCCGGCGGCTTCGAGTGCCGGCAACGACTGAGCCAAGTAGCGAGCCTCGCGGGCGGACTTAGGCTCAGCGCCTTTCGGGCGTTCCCGGGTATTGGACGCTGGGTCACCAGCGTCTACATCGACAGCCGCGATCGTCGCGGTGTTGTCCGCGACGATCATGCAAACCTGCTCGATCTCACCATGCTTCAAGTCGCGGAGAAAGTGTTTCCAAGACAGACCAGGCAACTTGGTGATCTCTGATGCATCGCACGGCGGGCGTGCAACTTCGACATTGTGCATTCGCGGGATCGATGCCGCGTCATCCCCACCAGAACGGAGATAACCTCGGAGTCAGACGCGTCTGACTCATTCGGAGGAACGCGGGGTCGCCGGGGCTTGCGACGGCCACGGCGACGGACTGGCCGGGTAAACACTTCCGTAGCAGGCAGTGGGAGACCACGCTCGACCAAGTCTGCTGTACTCAGAACGCCGAGACACGACATCGGCGTCAACTCTATCAGGAGCCCCTGCTCAACCACATGCGGGAGCCCCTGCTCGACCGCGCGTGGGAGACCACGCTCAACCACATCTTCTTGTTCATCGTCAACGGAGAGCCGCTGCTCATCCGGGCGTGGGAACCCTGTTCGACCACGGTGTTGTCTGTTGCCGAGAGCCGCTGCTCATCGGGACGTGGGAACCCCGGTTCTACCACGGTGTTGTCTGTTGCCGAGAGCCGCTGCTCATCGGGACGTGGGAACTCATGCTCGACCACGTCAGACATGTCTTGAGTCACCTGCTCAAGACCGGCACACGTCACAGGCTCGCAAGCACCCGAAGGGCCATCGCTCACTTCGGATACAGCGGGAGTCATGGAGTTGGGGTCCATGACTGCAACGTGCGGCCATCGGTTGGGCGTCCCGCGCAGGGATGTCAATACCGCATTCACATCAATGTCGCGCGGGCGGACGGTTCGAGCCAACCAGTCAATATGAGGCTGGTGACGAGCAAGCCACGGGATACCGAAGACACAGTCGAAGGATCCGCTCAACTCGATCACCAGAAAGTCATCGGACCCATGGAAACCGTCGAACTTGTAAGAGAAGGTGGCAGAACGCCGCGGGACACGCCGCGGCTTCCCGTCAGCATACTTTACAACCATGTGGCCGGGGCCGTCCCTAACTCGCGTGTCCGCCGGTAACACCGACAAACTCTCGGCGCGAACGAAGTTGTTCGTCGCGCCTGAATCCAGCAGGGCGCGAAGCGGACGCTTCGCGCCATTGACGTGTATACTGAGGATGATCAGTCTCGGATCACTGCCGGAGGTGGTGGCAAAGAATTGCGCATGAAGCACAGGGGGGCTGGGAGGAGGATCTGCCACCAGAGATCCGTCTTCCCCATCACATCCAGTAGGGCGCCCCGCACCTACTGGTCGTCGCCGTTTTTTGGTCGGCGACCATATCATCCGCATCGGCGGCAACAACGTGTGCGAGTACCGGCGCAGGGCGCGGCACACAGCCGCGCGGTGTCCGAGTTTCCGACAGCGAAAGCATCGAAGAGGGCGTGAACCGCGACCAGGATTCGGAGCTGGACGGGCAGATGTCGTCGGCGAGCTGTCATGCCGACGACCACGATAATCTTGGATGGCGTCAATCTCCATCGGCTCGGGCTCCGTAGTTGGAGGTCTGGTGAGAGAGAATGCCTCGGAGGCGGACACGCTGTAGTCTTCTCGCAGCGCTGTCTCAAACGCTTCCTCCAGCGAGTCGGGCGTCTTCCGAGTCAGATAGAAGCGCTGGTAACCAGCGTTCATGCCAGAGATAAAGACATGGACTTGAGTCGCCATGTCCACCGGATTTGTCGTGATGCACGACACCAAGTGACGAGCCCGTTGGATGTACTCGAGCATGGACATCCGTCCCTGCTTTAGCGAGAGGAACGCCGAGCGTTGAACACGCTCGTCTTGAGGGGCTCAAAGGCCAGGCGGAGATCGCTCTTTAGTGACTCCATCGTTTGAAAGCAGGAGGGGTCGGCTTCACGCTTGCCGAGCGCCCACTCCTTGGCCTTCCCAGTCAACTTGGACAAAGGAACCGGGTACGAGCGAACTCGGTAGACAGCTGCCGAGCTTCGATCGCGATGTCGATCTCGCAGAACCAGCGGTTCAGCTGGAGGCGAGCGGCGCCATCGCCACTGTAGCAGGAGACATCGAGCTTCACGATGTCAGTCTTGTTCTTGGTCGGCGTGGGAGTCGTCGCACGCCGACGCAGGTCGGCGAGCTCACGCGCCATGAACTCGTGAGCAGCCAGTCGTTGATCTTCTTCCGTTCCGGCAGTCAGCAAGGTCTTGATGACTCCTTCTCCGGACACCGCGGCAAGGCGGTGTAGCGCCTCCCACTCGAAGGCGGACAAGTGGGGGAAGCTGGCATGCTCGAGGGCAGCACCAGCCCCTTCAGTGAAATAGGAAGCGTCGTTCATGGTCGTGTGGACGGACTACTAAGTGCTACCAGATGTAACGGGGCGGTGCTCCTTGTTTGTGGTAAATGAAACTCTGTCTATTAAATCTGTGTGGCGCCCGGGTCGGGCGCCGTGGACCAACAAACACAAGCTAATCTAATTGGTCGCCGTGCACCACGGCGACCGTGTGACAGAAGCCCGTCACACAAACGCAGCTTTAACGGTGCTTCCTCGGCCATAAATAAAGCTTTCAACTTAAATGTCGTCTTGAAAAGTGAGGCAGACTTTCTGGCTTGCCCGACTTCCTATATTTACTTGTCCAGGTGGATTCCTTGCTTCGTAGTAACGAACGCAGCGGAGCAGCCAATTGATTCAGCACAGCCTCTTCAAGAGCAGAGGAGAGGTGATATGCAATCCAGCTGTATGGCTACTAAACGCACATGTTGGGAAAACGCTCTCTCCCCACTCATTACCGGTGGGAGATGATCACTACAGCGGTTTTCATCATTCACACCATCATTCACACCACTATGCAGCTCAATGCACAGCAGCCTGGGGTCCATGTGACGTGGTATCCCATAAATGTCATTTACCAACGCTGGATTGCCGTCGAATTGCTATGACGTGCGTATTGCACACTTCCGTGGTTTCACGAGAAATTCATTAGCGGCGTCCACATCCCAAGGTGCCAGTGGAAAGTTACCACAACGTCTAAGGAGGCTTTCCTCATTGATTTCAGACATTGGCAACGTGGCCTGGGACTGGTTGGACAGAACGGGTGGAGTGGCCACTTTGGTTGACAAGATGTTGACCAGGTTGACCGATCGGCTGCTATTTGACTTAAGAGCTCCGCATGGGAAAACCTGGCAGAATTCGGACAGGAAGTCGTTGTTGACCGCCAGGACAACGTGGAAATATCGGAAACTGCATGCGGGCGAGCTGCCAGTTGTTGGATCTGTCTTGTCCGTACTTTTGGCGTCGATCGACCAGATCGGAGCAGAGGTATTAAACCTTAATGCAGGGAAGAAGGATTGCTAGCTGTTGGATGGTGTATCAACGCGTCGGCATCCGTACATGCACTGCAGCTTTTACAGACCGCACCTTCATGATCCTTGAATTCAATCTTACTTAAGATAGACAGCAAACTGATGCCTCCCGGCACTGCCCGGCCGTCGGTACTTCAACGCACTCAATGCAGGAAGCTGCTACTTCCATGAGATACATCCATGGTCTCAGTAACAGTAACTGCTACCTAAAGATCGCACCGCACGACTGAAAACGGCAGTACTTGCGTCTCGATGACAATACCATCGAAGCGAGAATATCTCGACGGGAATTCAGACGCTCCAGCGTTGGTGTATCCAGCCTCAAATCCTAAAGCCGTTGGCGCTGTGCTGGACTACAGTAACTCGTACTTGGGAGATGACAAGTTTGCAGTCATCATCGAGAAGGCTCGGCTCGCGAACGTCCCAACGCGATTAGATCTGCGTGGTAATTGTTTCGAAGCTGAGGCTGCTCGATCTCTTGCTGTGTTGTTGAGATCTTCCCACAACGTGGTGGCTATCAGTCTCGAATGGAACAACATTGGTCTTCTCGACCAGGGCGTGGAGGCCCTCGCTGGTGCGTTAGAGGTGGACAAGCGGTTGCTGATCCTTGACTTACGCAACAACAACATTGGGCCGGAGGGTGCCAAGGCTCTCGCAAAAGCTCTTCGAATGAATCGCACACTGCGCCAGTTGGATTTGCGTTGGAATGAGATCGGAAATCCTGGGGTATTGGCATTTCGAGAAGCTTTGCAGAGCAACCACTCGTTAGTGACACTACACCTTATGGGGAACAACAGCAGCCTGAAGCATGTAGACGAAATCGAGGTGTTACTGGCTCGGAATCGAGCGCTTGGAGAGAAACCACCACCAGTTGCTGTAGATGCGTCTTGTCAAAACGATGACGACAACAACGAAAGCCCCAAAGCTGCTCCCGACGATCAATTACTGTTGCAAGTTCTAGCAGAGAAGGAAGAGCTGGAGACGGAACTAGATCTAGGCAAACGAGAACGTCGGAAAATGGTGGAGAAGACGGAGGAGCTCGAGATGCAGCTGCAACAAAGTAGTAAAGAGGCTGAAATAGCCAAGGAAGAACGAGATCGTTATCAACAACGGGAGATTGACGCAAAGCGTGACGTTCACGAACTGAAAATGCAGCTGGACGAGCTCGAGAATCGAAGGAAACTGGAATTCGAAGAGTACCGATCTGCAAGAGCAGCTCTCGAGAGGGAGAATGGAGTTATCCAAGAGAAAGTTGGACATCTGGAGACTTTGCGTAGCAAGGAAATAGATCAGAAAGACAAGCAGATCGCACACCTTGAAGAGGCCAAATACGCGCTCGATAACGAGCTGCACCGTACGTCTCTCACATTACGGTACGTAGATCAGCAATTCGATCGCATTACTACACCAAGTACTTACGTTCTGCTGAGTAGAACACAAGAAGAAGAAATTGGGAAGCTACAGAAACAACTTCAAGATGCTCAGCAGGAGTATGTTCGCAAAGAAATCAAGTTGCAATCGGAGTACGAAGGCAATTTGAGCGCCACTCAGCGACAACATGAAATGGTTATTGGCTCATTACAAACCCAACTCAGCTACACGACAACAAGCCTCGAAGCCAGCGAGCGAAATATCCGTGAGCTTAAAGAAAAAGGTGAAGCGTTGCAGGCCAAACTGCTGCAGTCTCAGATCGACCACGAGAAAGTCATTGGCGATCTCAAGCATCAGTGGGAAACAGACATACAGGAACGTATTCAGCGTTCGGTCGGGTCTGTCGAGGCACAAGTTGCCGAGGTGAAGAAAGCTCGACAACATCTTGAAGGAGAAGTGGGAAAACACCTTGAAACCATCATTCAGCTCCGACAGGACAATGTATCGTTGCAACAGTCGAGAGACGAAAAGCAGAACGAATTGGAAACCGCGTTGGAGACACAGATTAGGGCGCTACAGGAGAAGCAGACACAACTTGTTTCAGCGTTGAGCGAGCGCTCCCGATGTGAAGAAAAGTTGCAGCTCCAAGTACGAAAAATGGAAGAGCAGGATAACCGACTCGTGCAGATGCAGACAAGCTTCGACGAACGGATCCAGGTGAGTGAGTTTATCTGTCAAAAAATTTCCGTAGGACCTTGTACTTAGTATCGTTGCTAGGTCCTTACTGCGAGTGCAAAGATCGTGACCGAGGAGAATGCGGCTGTGTTGAAGGAGAAGACATTGCTCATATCTTCTCTAGAGAATCAGGTCCTGCGACTTGAGCGCGAGATGTCAGCGCTGAACCACGAGCACGAGAAGCGCATCGACGACTTAGCGGAATCCTTTGGCCGTTTCGTGCAGGAGCAGATCAGCAAGGAGCGAGAACGCCGCAAGAAACCGAGTTCCGACGCGGTGAGGTCCGACGTTTAGCAGGCGCCTGTTTGTAAGGACGGAAACACCAAAGCTGTGGGAACTTGCACCGGTGCTGCTGCCCGGAAGCCTGCCGTGCAATATGCAGCTGCATGGAGCTTATGGAAGTCACGTGTAGCGTTTCAAGGCGACAAGTTCACTGCCAAGAAATAACTGGTACGAGATGATACAGGAATGTGACAGGGTATTGCTGATTGGCCGTTTCAAAAGTTGTGGTCGAATTTTTGTCGCACCATATGTCGCTAGGCGCGATCTTTATTCGCGGGCTTGAATTCAAATATGGTACACCTTGATTGGATAAAATAGATATATAAATTCTCCCATTGGTGCAAACTCGAAACGGCGCCATTAACTCCAAGCGTTTTATATACCGCAGTCCGGAACATGCCAGCCCCCGAAAAACTTGACTGCTTTGCGACGCTGGCTGGTACTAGGCCTGTGTTCAGGTAGCACTGGAGAGGAGACCGGAAAGGTCAGCACTTTCAAACGTGTCGACAGCCATAAGCCGTTCGCCACTTGCGCTTTCACCCCCGAGCACTTACTCGAACGAGATTCTGCTAATTGGTGCTTGAAAGTTTTGACCCAAAGAGAAACGCTTGTATCATACCGTCTTAGTCCGTCCAAGTCAGTTCACGCACACAATGGACGGCAACACGAACGTGCAAACGCTTATTAGCCAGTTTGAGCTCATGGCACAGGCCAACGCCTCATCAGCGGCTCCACGTTCGTGGTCAGTGACAAGAAACTCTATGACTGAGCTGCCACCACAGCCAAAATCTGACAGCTCGCCAGTGAAGGAGATTATCAACCGCATCAACACACAGCGCGCTCGTACGCAGTCGGAACCCATTCAAAGGGTGCAAAAGCGCGAGCAGCCTGTCAAGGAGCCGAAACAGGAGGAACATGGAACCAAGATAACAATCCCGACGCCTAAAGTTTACAAAAGTCTCTCGGTGAATACGTTCGAACACGACAGCGATGTGGAATCAACTGCATCGACTACTACTATCAGATCAAGGTGCTCCTTGACCGTGCCGCGTAGTCCATCCGCCTATTCGACAGCTTCTACGGGGTCTTTGGACTCCCTCCTAAGCTCGTTGGATATGTTTTTGCCCGATCTGGTATTGGCATCGCGCGAGAGCAGCCCTGAGCTCTGCAGAAGCGCCAAACCCACATCTTACCATTCCAGACGCTCATCACTTCCGGAAAGCCTGCAATCGACAAGAACAACAAAGTTGATTCCGCCGACATCGTACCGACGAGCTTCGCTCACCGGAAAACCATCCGTTTCCGCACCTAAGTCACATCCAAACCAGCCCCTACTTGCTTCAACACCAGCGAGGACTCGCCGATCTTCCTCGTCGACTCCGCCTACCGCCAAATCAACTCGTCGTTTCTCGGACTCAGCACGAGATGCCCCACCTGTAACTTCATCCCCTCGTGCAAGAAACCGCTCAAAGTCGACGTGTATTCCTCGGTACATGGACTATGACAGTTCTCCACGCTTCATGGCTACCAAAGCCAGGAACGTGGAGCGCCGACGCCAATTGGAAGAACGCAACCGTAATCTTGCTGCCGATAAGGTTAAACACCTTAACACCAATGTTACACGGAAGCCACGCACGCCGGAGTGGCAGGGTCGACTCGATCAGGTGCGCTCCCGCCTATTCGACAACAAAGGCGACAACCAGTCTGGTTTCCAGTCGCACGCAGTCAAGCCGAAGGGAGCGGCACCACGAAGGCGCTCAACCTCAAGTCACTTTCTTTCCTGAATGCTCGTGCATTTCAGTGCTTGCCTCCATTCCTGTGTATACTGCATTGTGCCTACCACACCAGCCAATAACGGTACCATAAAACCAATACAAGAACCTATGTACAGTAGTACATGTAGCCATATCGTGACGGTTCGACCGTCAGTGCACCGACATTTCCGATCCGAAGCAGGAAAACATCTCGCAAGAGGGAGGTTGATATTGCACTGTCTGAGTTTTCTCCCCACTCTCAAACAGGTTCAGTAACGAGACACGTTTGATTGGTCCATATGTGTATGTGCCCAGGAGTAATCTGGACGACGGCGTGCCGACGACGGAAGCGCATGGAGGATGCTGAGCTGCTGCCAAGGATGCTGTGCCCTGAAGGAGGACGCCGTGCTGGATTGACCAGGGCGCCGTGCTGAGAGGACGCCGTGCTGCACCGAGGAAGCATCGGTGCTGCAAGGAGGGTTGTCCTGGAGGAAGTTACTGGAGGAGTTGTAAGCCGTGCGTCGAGATCACCCAGATGTGAGAATGTCGATGTTGTTGTACTAACGTCGATGTAGCTCAGACGGAAGAGCCACTGAAAGACCGCTGGCACTGGTGGTGCAGATTCCACCCATCTGATGGTCAAAGAGCTCGAGGGTTCGAGTCCTTCTGTCGGCTTAACCTGCTTGCTATCGGGATAAAAATTGCATTAGCTGCATTACAATGGACGTCCGGACTACGTTGTAGAACATCTTGTGAAGCAGCAGTGACTTGCGCAGGATCGACGATGCGGCCGACCGGCGAGGCGCTGTTGCGATATACCAGAGATGCGGTCATTCAGTGCGCTCAGATCGATGAAGTTGACGAAGCATTTCGCGCAGTACACTGCGTTGGAACTCCTTTTGCCCGACGATTTTCTGCTTGCACTCAGGAACGCAAGTGACGGCTGTTTTGCGATGCTCGCTCTCCTAGCTTCGACGGACACGGTCTTTGTAGGTGGGTGATGATTCGTCGAGCGCGAATCCACCATCGAAGAAAGAGTTTCATGTACGCAACGCCCAGTTGC
Source organism: Phytophthora colocasiae (assembly GCA_018806915.1). NCBI lineage: Eukaryota > Oomycota > Peronosporomycetes > Peronosporales > Peronosporaceae > Phytophthora > Phytophthora colocasiae. The sequence continues at coordinate 508,849 of JAGKQI010000104.1, read as the reverse complement.
TTGGAGTCGGACTTTTGTGCTTGTTCGTCGCTCAGCCAGACCACGCGGAACTGTAGTATACCACAGCGATGACAGGTTTGTAGCAGCTTTCTTCTTCGCTTTGGGGTGGTGCTTGCTCTGGTACGCTTTTCATCTTCGTCTCTTGATCGCTTCATTGATTCTTGACATGCCGATGTTTTACCTGCCGCGTATGAATTTGTAGACTCCATCGCGAAGTTGACTCGCGCAGACATGAGTTCCGATTGCTCTCGATTAATCTCGTTCAATTACAGGCACTCATGGTGACACAACTTTGGCAGCTTTGCGTTCCCTCCCATTAGATCATCTGCTGTGCTTGTTCAGCGAGCAGTTGACAGCGAGTTGCTGTGACCATTGACCAAGCTTGTCGTTGCGACCGGGATATCAGCCAGCGCTGGATCGTCTTCGATACGCGCAACGAACAATGTGTCAGGCGCTTCTGCGCCTTCATCAACTTGCCGGGTAATACTTGATGATGGTTGCTGTCAGCACATCCAATCACACCACTTGCGACTAACGTTGAAGGACTTGCGTCTGGCAAGTCCATGGCTGGAACTGAACAGCAGTTTCCAAGCGCGCTGATTTCCTGTGCAGCATGAGTCGAAGATAGCGCTGCAACGTCCACGGAAGAACGGGAACTTCGTGGAGCGCATCCAGCCGCTCAGAACCTCTGGCAACCTTCGGTCTTCGCGCGGGGTGTTGAAGACATAAGCGAAAAGCCTTTGTTCGTGCGGGTCAAGTATCAAGCTCCACGGTCAAAGATCCACTGTGCAGCTGTCAGCTCTGAGCAAGCGTTGGCGCATGCTGGGCTCCTCCGCGGCGAAACGGAGTGCGAGAAGTCAGCGCGTCTTCAACTCCAGCTGGTTCAGCCACCACGATCCAGTAAGCGGTTGACGTACGTGGATACCAGCTACCGCGACTTTGGCTGCACCTTGCGGACTTGATACTGGAGGCTGAGCTGGTAGGGCGGCAGTGGTTGAGCCTTGGGACGAGCTGGGCTGGGCGGACTTAGTGGGTGGCAGGGTGGCGATGCTGGTAGCGACGTGGACGCTCCCAAGTCCAGAAGTCGTTGCAATCGGCGACGCTAACCCGCAGTCACCTCGACAGGTGACGTCCTTCGACTTGGTGCGGTGGTTGAGAGAGAAGCAGAGCGGCGCACACGGAGACTCCTGCACGATCAAGGCCAGAGCGACGTGCAAGCGCGGTGCAGGGGGCAAGGGAAATCGTCGCGGTCAGGTAAGAGTGACAGGCGCTTGCTCAGCGGTTTCTTCACACGGATGAAGCGAATACGTAGAACACTTCACCAGCTCCGATGTGCTGCTTGGTTGATGTAAAGCCGAAATCCGACGCAGCGCCCAAAACAGTGCCACATGAGGCATAACGCGAGCGCGGCATCTTCGTAGTCCGGTAGCAACAGCTAGCCGTCCTGAATACAGATAAATTAGCGCATCTTCTTGAGACTCTCCTTCGTGCACGCAAGGCGGAGCTTCTTAGTAAATCCCCATTGTCACGCTTCAAGCAATGTTTTTCTAAAGTGCCTTGCTCAGGATTAACTCGGTGGGAACCGAAGATGAGCATGCTGCCGTTAAACCAATGCTCCACCTTGAACAGTATGAAATGGCTGTGTCCAGACGCCAGCACTTCACTTGGCGGAAATTCATTGAGCAGCGGAGGTAGTAGCGCGGTCCATGATGGCCGCTAAGGCTCTGCCGTGGAAGCTGTCAAGTACACACAGGCTTATCCATTACATTCACGACACATACTTTCGCGCGTCTTAAGCACGGCGATGAAAGCCCTGACATGCGCGCTTTTAGTGTTCGTAGGATGAGTGCAGAGATACTTCACCGCTGTCGCGCGCGCCCGCTTGCTGTTTCAGAGTGCTTGAGGACCACCAGCTCCACAACGTCCTATATTAGTTTTTGGGCCTATTTTGTAGTAGAGAGGATATTTGAATAGTGATATACGCATACGACTACATTTGTAGCTATGGTACATATATCTAGTCATTTGTCTCGCTTCCGACAAATATGTCGGAATCGCTCAGTCCGACTAAAACTTTATCTTTAAGCGGTTTTGATTGGATGAAAATAGTGAATGGAGACTCCGTGATTGGTCAGAGGTAATTGAAGTGTCTGATTGGCACAGTTCCTACTAAGTTGTCTGTCGGAAAAAATACGATATTCATCCATAGCGTAACGACTCCGACCGTCAGTGCAATTCCGACTTGCATCCGACGCATCAACATCTCGCAAGAATTGATATTGCACCGATTTATAGAGGTTCAGTAAAAACGTTTGATTGGTCCATATGTGTATGTGACAGGAGTAATTACGAGGTTAAATGAATGGTACACATGCAATTCAACTGCGCCATTTTGCCCTGCGAGCTCAGTGCTCGATTGACCACCCAGGAGGGTGAATTGAGGGGGTGACACCGAGCATCGGTGTCCCTAAGAGGGTTGTCCTGGCCGCGAAGTTACTGAGGCTTGTAATTCCCCGTCGAGCACCCAGATGTGTATCCCTGCGATGTTGTTGTACTAACCCCCATCGATGTAGCTCAACGGAAGAGCTCCCGAAAGGGAAGGTGGTGGTTCGATTCCACCCATCGATATTCAATCTCGATTGCCTGTTGCCGATGTATTTGCTAACAGGGATAAAAATTGCAAGCTGCATTACAATGGACGCCGGACTGCGTTACAACCGCACCTTGAGCACACTTCGGCAGTGACTTGGTGCAGGATCTGCGATGCGGCCGACCGCGAGGCGCTGTTGGTAGGCAGAGATGCGGTCATTCAGGATACCCTCGCGATGCAGTTGACGAAGCACTTTGAGTACCGCGTTGGAACCCTTTGACGGTATACCTTGTGCACTCAGGAACGCTGTGATTTCTTGCGATGCTCGCTCTCCAAGCTGACGGACATTGTCTTTGTAGGTGGGTGATGATTCGTCGAGCGCGTACCTGTCGTCGATGAACAGCCGCATGAAGGCCACCAGTTGCTTGGAGTCGGACTTCTTGTGCTTGTTCGTGCTCAGCCATCCACGCGGAACTGTAGTATACCACGCGAACCAGGTGTCCACAAGTGGTATCGTCTTTGATCGGCGCCGGCGCTTCACTGGTACGTTTTCATCTTCGTCTCTTGATCGCTTCTTTTGATTCTCACATGCCGATGTTTTACCTGCCGCGTATGAATTTGTAGACTCTATCAAGTTGACTCGAGCCTCAAGGTTCCGATTGACCTCGATTAACCGTTCAATTAAGGCACTTTGGTGATCGAACACAACTTTGGCCTTTGCGTTCCCTCCCATTAGATCATCTGCTGTGGCTTTCGTGTGAGCAGTTGACCTCGCGAGTTGCTGTGACCATGCCAACAAGCTTGTCGTTGCCACTCCAGACGCTTCGGTACAGCGCTGGATCGTCTTCATCGCGGGAGCGTCTTCATTGATCTTCATCAACGCCGGGTAATGTTGGATGATGGTTGCTGTCAGCACATCAATCACACCACTGCTGAGGTTGAAGGACTTGTTGGCAAGTCCATGGCTGGCATTGAAGAGTTTGAAGCTAACCGCTCTGATTTCCTCTTGTGTGACCGAGTCGAAGATACCCAACGACGGAAGAACAGAGGCTTGCCGTGGAGACATCCCGCTCAGAACCTTCGCGACCTGGTGATCTTCTTTTGGAGTGTTGAAGACGTATGCAAAAGCTTTGTTCGTCGTGGTCAAGTTCCAAGCTCCACGATCGAATATCCACTGCGCCGTCAGCTCTGAGCAAGCGTTCGCATGCTGTGCACCACCTCTCCGAAACGAGTGAGAAGTCAGCGCGTCTTCAACTCCAGCTGGACCAGCAACACGATCCAGTAAGCGATTGACGAGAGCGTGGATACCAGCTACCGGTTTGATGCTTGTGGTGTAGCTTGTTGTTGGAGCCTGCGAGGAACCCGGCGTGCTACTGTCATCGAGCAAGTCCAGAAGCGGAATGGACTCAGTCAGCTCGACAGGGACGTCCTTCGACTTGACTGGCAAGTGGTTGAGCAGAGCGGCGCACGGAGACTCCTGCACGATCAAGGCCAGTGCCAGTGCAAGCAGCGGGCAGGTAGCGGGATCTCCATCAGGGAAGAGTGACAGCGCTTGCTCATCGGATGTCTTCACACGGATGAAGCGAATGAAGAACACTTCACCAGCTCCGATGGAGAGCTGCTGCTTCCGAACGAAAGTTAAATCCGACGCACGTCCAAACAGATACCAAAGAAGACATAACAGCGCGGCATCTTGGTAGTCCGATGCACAGCTAGCCGTTGAATACAGATAACTTGTCATCTTCTTGAGACTCTCCTTCGTGCACGCAACTGCCTTCTTGACAAAACCACCACTTTCACGCTTGACGCAGTGCTGCTCAAGCGTGCGCCCCAAACTGAGCAGCTGCCGTTCCACAGCTCCACCTTGAACAGGATACTCGTCCAGAAGCCAGCACTTCACTTGGCGGAAATATTGAGCAGCGGAGTGGCGCGATAGAGGTTGGCCCCTAGCTCCTGCGTGGAAGGCCAAGTACACACCAAACTTATCCATTAGCGTCACGAGAATACTTTCTGCGCGTCTTGGGTCCACGGCGATGAGAGCCCTGACATGCTCCATGTTAGTGCTCTCAACAGTAAGGAAGCGCTCGAAAGCCTTCACCGCTGTCGCGCGCGCCCGCTTGGTGTTGGCAGGCTTGAGGTCGTTTAGACTCATTGTTCTTTAAAGTTCTTGGGCGTTTGTAGTCGGAGACGCAGCAAATATGGGAGTGATACTACGCATACGACTCATTTGTAGCATGGTACACATATCTAGTCATTATTTCCGACTCGATACGTCGGAATCGCTCAGGTCCGACTACAGCCACTATACACATTTTGATTGGGTGAAAATGACAAAAAGAGAGCGAAATGATTCGCCGAAACTACGAAAGTAGGTAATTGAAGTGTCTGATTGGCCAGTTCTCAGCATACTTTGATCTAGTGTAGTCGGAGACTTAATGATATTCATCCATAGCGTAACGACTCCGACCGTCAGTGCAATTCCGACTTGCATCCGACGCATCAACATCTCGCAAGAATTGATATTGCACCGATTTATAGAGGTTCAGTAAAAACGTTTGATTGGTCCATATGTGTATGTGACAGGAGTAATTACGAGGTTAAATGAATGGTACACATGCAATTCAACTGCGCCATTTTGCCCTGCGAGCTCAGTGCTCGATTGACCACCCAGGAGGGTGAATTGAGGTGACACCGAGCATCGGTGTCCCTAAGAGGTTGTCCTGGCCGCGAAGTTACTGAGGCTTGTAATTCCCCGTCGAGCACCCAGATGAGTATCCCTGCGATGTTGTTGTACTAACCCCCATCGATGTAGCTCAACGGAAGAGCTCCCGAAAGGGAAGGTGGTGGTTCGATTCCACCCATCGATATTCAATCTCGATTGCCTGTTGCCGATGTATTTGCTAACAGGGATAAAAATTGCAAGCTGCATTACAATGGACGCCGGACTGCGTTACAACCGCACCTTGAGCACACTTCGGCAGTGACTTGGTGCAGGATCTGCGATGCGGCCGACCGCGAGGCGCTGTTGGTAGGCAGAGATGCGGTCATTCAGGATACCCTCGCGATGCAGTTGACGAAGCACTTTGAGTACCGCGTTGGAACCCTTTGACGGTATACCTTGTGCACTCAGGAACGCTGTGATTTCTTGCGATGCTCGCTCTCCAAGCTGACGGACATTGTCTTTGTAGGTGGGTGATGATTCGTCGAGCGCGTACCCGTCGTCGATGAACAGCCGCATGAAGGCCACCAGTTGCTTGGAGTCGGACTTCTTGTGCTTGTTCGTGCTCAGCCATCCACGCGGAACTGTAGTATACCACGCGAACCAGGTGTCCACAAGTGGTATCGTCTTTGATCGGCGCCGGCGCTTCACTGGTACGTTTTCATCTTCGTCTCTTGATCGCTTCTTTTGATTCTCACATGCCGATGTTTTACCTGCCGCGTATGAATTTGTAGACTCTATCAAGTTGACTCGAGCCTCAAGGTTCCGATTGACCTCGATTAACCGTTCAATTAAGGCACTTTGGTGATCGAACACAACTTTGGCCTTTGCGTTCCCTCCCATTAGATCATCTGCTGTGGCTTTCGTTAGCCCGAGCAGTTGACCTCGCGAGTTGCTGTGACCATGCCAACAAGCTTGTCGTTGCCACTCCAGACGCTTCGGTACAGCGCTGGATCGTCTTCATCGCGGGAGCGTCTTCATTGATCTTCATCAACGCCGGGTAATGTTGGATGATGGTTGCTGTCAGCACATCAATCACACCACTGCTGAGGTTGAAGGACTTGTTGGCAAGTCCATGGCTGGCATTGAAGAGTTTGAAGCTAACCGCTCTGATTTCCTCTTGTGTGACCGAGTCGAAGATACCCAACGACGGAAGAACAGAGGCTTGCCGTGGAGACATCCCGCTCAGAACCTTCGCGACCTGGTGATCTTCTTTTGGAGTGTTGAAGACGTATGCAAAAGCTTTGTTCGTCGTGGTCAAGTTCCAAGCTCCACGATCGAATATCCACTGCGCCGTCAGCTCTGAGCAAGCGTTCGCATGCTGTGCACCACCTCTCCGAAACGAGTGAGAAGTCAGCGCGTCTTCAACTCCAGCTGGACCAGCAACACGATCCAGTAAGCGATTGACGAGAGCGTGGATACCAGCTACCGGTTTGATGCTTGTGGTGTAGCTTGTTGTTGGAGCCTGCGAGGAACCCGGCGTGCTACTGTCATCGAGCAAGTCCAGAAGCGGAATGGACTCAGTCAGCTCGACAGGGACGTCCTTCGACTTGACTGGCAAGTGGTTGAGCAGAGCGGCGCACGGAGACTCCTGCACGATCAAGGCCAGTGCCAGTGCAAGCAGCGGGCAGGTAGCGGGATCTCCATCAGGGAAGAGTGACAGCGCTTGCTCATCGGATGTCTTCACACGGATGAAGCGAATGAAGAACACTTCACCAGCTCCGATGGAGAGCTGCTGCTTCCGAACGAAAGTTAAATCCGACGCACGTCCAAACAGATACCAAAGAAGACATAACAGCGCGGCATCTTGGTAGTCCGATGCACAGCTAGCCGTTGAATACAGATAACTTGTCATCTTCTTGAGACTCTCCTTCGTGCACGCAACTGCCTTCTTGACAAAACCACCACTTTCACGCTTGACGCAGTGCTGCTCAAGCGTGCGCCCCAAACTGAGCAGCTGCCGTTCCACAGCTCCACCTTGAACAGGATACTCGTCCAGAAGCCAGCACTTCACTTGGCGGAAATATTGAGCAGCGGAGTGGCGCGATAGAGGTTGGCCCCTAGCTCCTGCGTGGAAGGCCAAGTACACCAAACTTATCCATTAGCGTCACGAGAATACTTTCTGCGCGTCTTGGGTCCACGGCGATGAGAGCCCTGACATGCTCCATGTTAGTGCTCTCAACAGTAAGGAAGCGCTCGAAAGCCTTCACCGCTGTCGCGCGCGCCCGCTTGGTGTTGGCAGGCTTGAGGTCGTTTAGACTCATTGTTCTTTAAAGTTCTTGGGCGTTTGTAGTCGGAGACGCAGCAAATATGGGAGTGATACTACGCATACGACTCATTTTGTAGCATGGTACACATATCTAGTCATTATTTCCGACTCGATACGTCGGAATCGCTCAGGTCCGACTACAGCCACTATACACATTTTGATTGGGTGAAAATGACAAAAAGAGAGCGAAATGATTCGCCGAAACTACGAAAGTAGGTAATTGAAGTGTCTGATTGGCCAGTTCTCAGCATACTTTGATCTAGTGTAGTCGGAGACTTAATGATATTCATCCATAGCGTAACGACTCCGACCGTCAGTGCAATTCCGACTTGCATCCGACGCATCAACATCTCGCAAGAATTGATATTGCACCGATTTATAGAGGTTCAGTAAAACGTTTGATTGGTCCATATGTGTATGTGACAGGAGTAATTACGAGGTTAAATGAATGGTACACATGCAATTCAACTGCGCCATTTTGCCCTGCGAGCTCAGTGCTCGATTGACCACCCAGGAGGGTGAATTGAGGGGGTGACACCGAGCATCGGTGTCCCTAAGAGGGTTGTCCTGGCCGCGAAGTTACTGAGGCTTGTAATTCCCCGTCGAGCACCCAGATGAGTATCCCTGCGATGTTGTTGTACTAACCCCCATCGATGTAGCTCAACGGAAGAGCTCCCGAAAGGGAAGGTGGTGGTTCGATTCCACCCATCGATATTCAATCTCGATTGCCTGTTGCCGATGTATTTGCTAACAGGGATAAAATTGCAAGCTGCATTACAATGGACGCCGGACTGCGTTACAACCGCACCTTGAGCACACTTCGGCAGTGACTTGGTGCAGGATCTGCGATGCGGCCGACCGCGAGGCGCTGTTGGTAGGCAGAGATGCGGTCATTCAGGATACCCTCGCGATGCAGTTGACGAAGCACTTTGAGTACCGCGTTGGAACCGCTTTGACGGTATACCTTGTGCACTCCAGGAACGCTGTGATTTCTTGCGATGCTCGCCTCTCAAGCTGACGGACATTGTCTTTGTAGGTGGGTGATGATTCGTCGAGCGCGTACCCGTCGTCGATGAACAGCCGCATGAAGGCCACCAGTTGCTTGGAGGTCGGACTTCTTGTGCTTGTTCGTGCTCAGCCATCCACGCGGAACTGTAGTATACCACGCGAACCAGGTGTCCACAAGTGGTATCGTCTTTGATCGGCGCCGGCGCTTCACTGGTACGTTTTCATCTTCGTCTCTTGATCGCTTCTTTTGATTCTCACATGCCGATGTTTTACCTGCCGCGTATGAATTTGTAGACTCTATCAAGTTGACTCGAGCCTCAAGGTTCCGATTGACCTCGATTAACCGTTCAATTAAGGCACTTTGGTGATCGAACACAACTTTGGCCTTTGCGTTCCCTCCCATTAGATCATCTGCTGTGGCTTTCGTGTGAGCAGTTGACCTCGCGAGTTGCTGTGACCATGCCAACAAGCTTGTCGTTGCCACTCCAGACGCTTCGGTACAGCGCTGGATCGTCTTCATCGCGGGAGCGTCTTCATTGATCTTCATCAACGCCGGGTAATGTTGGATGATGGTTGCTGTCAGCACATCAATCACACCACTGCTGAGGTTGAAGGACTTGTTGGCAAGTCCATGGCTGGCATTGAAGAGTTTGAAGCTAACCGCTCTGATTTCCTCTTGTGTGACCGAGTCGAAGATACCCAACGACGGAAGAACAGAGGCTTGCCGTGGAGACATCCCGCTCAGAACCTTCGCGACCTGGTGATCTTCTTTTGGAGTGTTGAAGACGTATGCAAAAGCTTTGTTCGTCGTGGTCAAGTTCCAAGCTCCACGATCGAATATCCACTGCGCCGTCAGCTCTGAGCAAGCGTTCGCATGCTGTGCACCACCTCTCCGAAACGAGTGAGAAGTCAGCGCGTCTTCAACTCCAGCTGGACCAGCAACACGATCCAGTAAGCGATTGACGAGAGCGTGGATACCAGCTACCGGTTTGATGCTTGTGGTGTAGCTTGTTGTTGGAGCCTGCGAGGAACCCGGCGTGCTACTGTCATCGAGCAAGTCCAGAAGCGGAATGGACTCAGTCAGCTCGACAGGGACGTCCTTCGACTTGACTGGCAAGTGGTTGAGCAGAGCGGCGCACGGAGACTCCTGCACGATCAAGGCCAGTGCCAGTGCAAGCAGCGGGCAGGTAGCGGGATCTCCATCAGGAAGAGTGACAGCGCTTGCTCATCGGATGTCTTCACACGGATGAAGCGAATGAAGAACACTTCACCAGCTCCGATGGAGAGCTGCTGCTTCCGAACGAAAGTTAAATCCGACGCACGTCCAAACAGATACCAAAGAAGACATAACAGCGCGGCATCTTGGTAGTCCGATGCACAGCTAGCCGTTGAATACAGATAACTTGTCATCTTCTTGAGACTCTCCTTCGTGCACGCAACTGCCTTCTTGACAAAACCACCACTTTCACGCTTGACGCAGTGCTGCTCAAGCGTGCGCCCCAAACTGAGCAGCTGCCGTTCCACAGCTCCACCTTGAACAGGATACTCGTCCAGAAGCCAGCACTTCACTTGGCGGAAATATTGAGCAGCGGAGTGGCGCGATAGAGGTTGGCCCCTAGCTCCTGCGTGGAAGGCCAAGTACACACCAAACTTATCCATTAGCGTCACGAGAATACTTTCTGCGCGTCTGGGGTCCATTTCGGCGATGAGAGCCCTGACATGCTCCATGTTAGTGCTCTCAACAGTAAGGAAGCGCTCGAAAGCCTTCACCGCTGTCGCGCGCGCCCGCTTGGTGTTGGCAGGCTTGAGGTCGTTTAGACTCATTGTTCTTTAAAGTTCTTGGGCGTTTGTAGTCGGAGACGCAGCAAATATGGGAGTGATACTACGCATACGACTCATTTGTAGCATGGTACACATATCTAGTCATTATTTCCGACTCGATACGTCGGAATCGCTCAGGTCCGACTACAGCCACTATACACATTTTGATTGGGTGAAAATGACAAAAAGAGAGCGAAATGATTCGCCGAAACTACGAAAGTAGGTAATTGAAGTGTCTGATTGGCCAGTTCTCAGCATACTTTGATCTAGTGTAGTCGGAGACTTAATGATATTCATCCATAGCGTAACGACTCCGACCGTCAGTGCAATTCCGACTTGCATCCGACGCATCAACATCTCGCAAGAATTGATATTGCACCGATTTATAGAGGTTCAGTAAAAACGTTTGATTGGTCCATATGTGTATGTGACAGGAGTAATTACGAGGTTAAATGAATGGTACACATGCAATTCAACTGCGCCATTTTGCCCTGCGAGCTCAGTGCTCGATTGACCACCCAGGAGGGTGAATTGAGGGGGTGACACCGAGCATCGGTGTCCCTAAGAGGGTTGTCCTGGCCGCGAAGTTACTGAGGCTTGTAATTCCCCGTCGAGCACCCAGATGAGTATCCCTGCGATGTTGTTGTACTAACCCCCATCGATGTAGCTCAACGGAAGAGCTCCCGAAAGGGAAGGTGGTGGTTCGATTCCACCCATCGATATTCAATCTCGATTGCCTGTTGCCGATGTATTTGCTAACAGGGATAAAAATTGCAAGCTGCATTACAATGGACGCCGGACTGCGTTACAACCGCACCTTGAGCACACTTCGGCAGTGACTTGGTGCAGGATCTGCGATGCGGCCGACCGCGAGGCGCTGTTGGTAGGCAGAGATGCGGTCATTCAGGATACCCTCGCGATGCAGTTGACGAAGCACTTTGAGTACCGCGTTGGAACCCTTTGACGGTATACCTTGTGCACTCAGGAACGCTGTGATTTCTTGCGATGCTCGCTCTCAAGCTGACGGACATTGTCTTTGTAGGTGGGTGATGATTCGTCGAGCGCGTACCCGTCGTCGATGAACAGCCGCATGAAGGCCACCAGTTGCTTGGAGTCGGACTTCTTGTGCTTGTTCGTGCTCAGCCATCCACGCGGAACTGTAGTATACCACGCGAACCAGGTGTCCACAAGTGGTATCGTCTTTGATCGGCGCCGGCGCTTCACTGGTACGTTTTCATCTTCGTCTCTTGATCGCTTCTTTTGATTCTCACATGCCGATGTTTTACCTGCCGCGTATGAATTTGTAGACTCTATCAAGTTGACTCGAGCCTCAAGGTTCCGATTGACCTCGATTAACCGTTCAATTAAGGCACTTTGGTGATCGAACACAACTTTGGCCTTTGCGTTCCCTCCCATTAGATCATCTGCTGTGGCTTTCGTGTGAGCAGTTGACCTCGCGAGTTGCTGTGACCATGCCAACAAGCTTGTCGTTGCCACTCCAGACGCTTCGGTACAGCGCTGGATCGTCTTCATCGCGGGAGCGTCTTCATTGATCTTCATCAACGCCGGGTAATGTTGGATGATGGTTGCTGTCAGCACATCAATCACACCACTGCTGAGGTTGAAGGACTTGTTGGCAAGTCCATGGCTGGCATTGAAGAGTTTGAAGCTAACCGCTCTGATTTCCTCTTGTGTGACCGAGTCGAAGATACCCAACGACGGAAGAACAGAGGCTTGCCGTGGAGACATCCCGCTCAGAACCTTCGCGACCTGGTGATCTTCTTTTGGAGTGTTGAAGACGTATGCAAAAGCTTTGTTCGTCGTGGTCAAGTTCCAAGCTCCACGATCGAATATCCACTGCGCCGTCAGCTCTGAGCAAGCGTTCGCATGCTGTGCACCACCTCTCCGAAACGAGTGAGAAGTCAGCGCGTCTTCAACTCCAGCTGGACCAGCAACACGATCCAGTAAGCGATTGACGAGAGCGTGGATACCAGCTACCGGTTTGATGCTTGTGGTGTAGCTTGTTGTTGGAGCCTGCGAGGAACCCGGCGTGCTACTGTCATCGAGCAAGTCCAGAAGCGGAATGGACTCAGTCAGCTCGACAGGGACGTCCTTCGACTTGACTGGCAAGTGGTTGAGCAGAGCGGCGCACGGAGACTCCTGCACGATCAAGGCCAGTGCCAGTGCAAGCAGCGGGCAGGTAGCGGGATCTCCATCAGGGAAGAGTGACAGCGCTTGCTCATCGGATGTCTTCACACGGATGAAGCGAATGAAGAACACTTCACCAGCTCCGATGGAGAGCTGCTGCTTCCGAACGAAAGTTAAATCCGACGCACGTCCAAACAGATACCAAAGAAGACATAACAGCGCGGCATCTTGGTAGTCCGATGCACAGCTAGCCGTTGAATACAGATAACTTGTCATCTTCTTGAGACTCTCCTTCGTGCACGCAACTGCCTTCTTGACAAAACCACCACTTTCACGCTTGACGCAGTGCTGCTCAAGCGTGCGCCTAAACTTAGCAGCTGCCGTTCCACAGCTCCACCTTGAACAGGATACTCGTCCAGAAGCCAGCACTTCACTTGGCGGAAATATTGAGCAGCGGAGTGGCGCGATAGAGGTTGGCCCCTAGCTCCTGCGTGGAAGGCCAAGTACACACCAAACTTATCCATTAGCGTCACGAGAATACTTTCTGCGCGTCTTGGGTCCACGGCGATGAGAGCCCTGACATGCTCCATGTTAGTGCTCTCAACAGTAAGGAAGCGCTCGAAAGCCTTCACCGCTGTCGCGCGCGCCCGCTTGGTGTTGGCAGGCTTGAGGTCGTTTAGACTCATTGTTCTTTAAAGTTCTTGGGCGTTTGTAGTCGGAGACGCAGCAAATATGGGAGTGATACTACGCATACGACTCATTTGTAGCATGGTACACATATCTAGTCATTATTTCCGACTCGATACGTCGGAATCGCTCAGGTCCGACTACAGCCACTATACACATTTTGATTGGGTGAAAATGACAAAAAGAGAGCGAAATGATTCGCCGAAACTACGAAAGTAGGTAATTGAAGTGTCTGATTGGCCAGTTCTCAGCATACTTTGATCTAGTGTAGTCGGAGACTTAATGATATTCATCCATATCTATCTATCAGAGTGATGGTCTCGTTCTTGAACTTTTCGAGCATCGCGTTTCGATTGGCGCAAAACGTGTGGCTCCAATTTCTGACACATAAAATGAAAGGAGAGGTCGTACAGAAGCATTAATCTCCCCACCACTACCGACATGACCGCTGCATCCTTCTCCCCCACTGGCTACAGCCTCGCAGCCAGTTACTACTGTCTCAATGCAAGTGGTAAAGTTGCCCAAGACAACATTGTGGAATCCTCTAAGCCAAGCGAGACCAGTCCAATTGGAGCTGCAAAAAACGATGCCATACAAGTACCACGTCTGCCGCTTAGCGAGCTCAACTGGAAGAATCGTGCTCGTTTCCTGGAGATGATGGAGCGCCATTCGTTTGTGGTGTTAACGGAACTGGGCGAGAACCTGGAGCGTACTCATAACCAAGTGCTGCAGGACTTCGAGACGTTTTTTACCAGCGGAGACGAAGATTGGAAGAACGGCTGCACTAGCAAACAAGTGTACCTAAACGAGCAGGGTAAGCCCTTCTGGTACGCTGGATATGAGCATACGAGTGTGCGTGACTGCTTCCGTGTGGCTTGTGGGGACATGTCGAGGCTCATTTGGCCATCGCCCGAGTTTAAGAACCACTGGCTGTCTCTGCAGCGTCGCATGCAGCGTATTTGTGACCGGGCTTTGAGCTTGACGGTCGGGTACGACATTGAGCTGAGCCACTTGCGCTCAGATAAGGACTTTTCGGTGTGCTATGGACTGCACTACCCCAACATTGAAGGAAGCGGTCAGTCGGAGACAGAAAATGTTTTTGAACATGTGGATCCGAGTCTGTACGTCGTGGAACCTGTTCCCAGTGTGGAGGGATTGGATGTGTACGACCAGCATTCTAAGCAGTGGCTTAAGGCCGAGAAAGTTTGTGTTCCAGGTAAGGAGATTGTGCTCTTCTGTGGTCACGCGTTGAATCGAGCCACTGAAGGTCGCATCCCGGGCACTTTGCACCGCGTTCGTCGTACCCCTGACCGGAGATTTTGCATCATATATGAGCAAAAGTACGAGGAATACTTCCTCTGACTGCCACAAGATGGGAGTAGTTGTAACACAAGAGTCCAAACACGACAGTTTTGAAAATCAGTTGGAGCTATAACGTCAGCAAGATCCATGCGGCGATGACAAACCTACGAAGGACTTGTAAAGCATATTCTTCGATGTGTTGTTTTCAAGGAGAGTGATCATATAGTAGAGAGCAAGCTCGAAAAGTAAACACGACGCCAAACGATTTTGCTATGGAAGAGATCCCTCAAGACCTTGAATTTCAAGTTGAAATTGTCTCCCGAAGCATAGATCCTACCTCGCATCAAGTTGATGAACCTATCGCCAGCTGACAGCATGGTTACGTATCTCTTGACAACTTCTTGGACATGTCTTTAGTATTACGCTTGGTCAAGTCTTTGTTTTGAGCATCTCGTGTCAGCTGGAGTCGAGTCAATACAACTGGCAGGAGATCGGGATGATTTATCGATCGTGATCTCCTGCTTTATGTAGCCAAACCAAACCGTACTCACATTTGCAGCCTCCTCCGCAATTCCGCTTTTGCAACGAGGCTGGGAAGTTAGCTTAAAACCGAAGCTGATTGCACAAAGCCAACACAAATGTTCGCCGCAAGATTTATATCAGCACTTGCCCTGATGTTATTGAGTGCTCCAAGCGATAACGTCTCGGCCTACAAAATTGTACTCACGATTACGCCACTTCTCGAATCATGGGAAGGCTGGGGAACATCGCTCTCGTGGTGGGCCAACGTCTTTGGAGACCGTGAAGACATCGCTGATCTACTCTTCACTAACATGTCGTCCGTCTCCATCGATGGAGCTGCCAAAGACATCCCCGCACTCGACTTTAACATCGCGCGCTACAACATCGGAGGCTCCGAAAACAACGTCATCGACGACAGCGGCACGGAGATCGCGATGAAGACATCCGACAAGATGGCTGCCTTCAAAACTATCGAGTCGTTCTGGTTGGACTGGGCCAGCACGGACCCTGAGTCGAAGAGCTGGAACTGGGATCTGGACGCCAACCAGCGAGCCATGTTGGGTCTAGCATCGAATCGAGGTGCCGACGTTTTCGAGGCGTACTCGAACTCACCTCCGTGGTTGATGACAGCCAATCACGCCACCGCTGGTAGAGAAGACGGAGCTGCTGACAATCTCAAGGCTGAGTACTTCGAGCAGTTTGCGGTGTATTTGGCGACGGTGGTGAGTAAGGCGAAGGCGGACTGGGGAGTCGAGTTCAAGTACGTTTCGCCGTTCAACGAGGCGAACAGCAAAGCTTGGACGTTTCCAGAGTCTCAGGAAGCTTGTCATTTGGGGATCAAGACACAGAGTGATATCTTGGTGTTGCTACGAGCGCAGTTGGATAAACTTCAGGAGCTGAAGAAAAAAATCCCGAATAGCTCTCCATATTTTGATCCAGACGGCACAGGACGAGTTGCCAGGCATTGATGCTATTGGGAAAGCTAATTTTCACTCAGATGATTTGGTTCCGTATGCTGGTGATAAACTCGAGCAATTGAAAGCGTTTGCCTGACGAGGACGGTACTGGACTCAAGTTCGTCGCTACGATCACCAACACTTTGTGTTTTTGTCGTATGCCACGACGAAGTTCGGATAAATATCCAAAGCATACTCAGCTGAACCAGGAATCAACGTATAAGGGTCATCGAACTTGAGAATCGTCATACCGGTACCAGCACGGATATGACGAGAGTAGTGAGCCATCATGGATACACTATTAGTAACTTTTGACTTTGAGGGTTTGGCGTACACCACGGGGCCAATTAATCTCTGGACAACGGAACCATATGTGACCGCGGGAGCTGTGTACAAGACCTCCAGCCTTGACATCCTCTTTGGCCAAAGTGTCAGGTTTACGTCAGATCTACCTGCTAAATCGATCACGACATTCGAGATCGTGGGTACCGATCTATCTGATAACGTCTAGCGTAATTCACCTGAAGTCAAGAATTTGCTTGAAATTCTACTAGACTTCACTTTTGCTTTGGTTCCAACAACGTCCGCATACAACAAAGGCATTTTTGAGCTAATTGCGGTAAAATCGTCGATGGACACATCAAGAACTGTTGCTTAGTCCGTGAAATTTGTACGATCCTCAGTGCAGATCTTGCTCGAATCCACAGATGATGGCATCGCTCTAGACTAACAGGTTTTCTTCCAGTTGTTTGCTTCCCATTTCCAAATTTCCATCGCTAAGCACTAAGCATACGAAATGATTACAGTTCGATCATTTCTAACACCAACAATTCTTCTAGCCAACCTGGTAAATCCAGCAACAGGCTACCGAATTTCAGTGACAACCAACCCTCTTGTCGAATCATGGGAAGGCTGGGGAACATCGCTCTCATGGTGGGCCAACGTCTTTGGAGACCGTGAAGACATCGCTGATCTACTCTTCACTAACATGTCGTCCGTCTCCATCGACGGAGCTGCCAAAGGCATCCCCGCACTCGACTTCAACATCGCGCGCTACAACATCGGAGGCTCCGGAAACAACGTCATCGATGACAGCGGCACGGAGATCGCGATGAAGACATCCGACAAGATGGCTGCCTTCAAAACTATCGAGTCGTTCTGGTTGGACTGGGCCAGCACGGACCCTGAGTCGAAGAGCTGGAACTGGGATCTGGACGCCAACCAGCGAGCCATGTTGGGTCTAGCATCGAATCGAGGTGCCGACGTTTTCGAGGCGTACTCGAACTCACCTCCGTGGTGGATGACAGCCAATCACGCCACCGCTGGTGGAGAAGACGGAGCTGCTGACAATATCAAGGCTGAGTACTTCGAGCAGTTTGCGGTGTATTTGGCGACGGTGGTGAGTAAGGCGAAGGCGGACTGGGGAGTCGAGTTCAAGTACGTTTCACCGTTCAACGAGGCGAACAGCAAAGCTTGGACGTTTCCAGAGTCTCAGGAAGCTTGTCATTTGGGGATCAAGACACAGAGTGATATCTTGGTGTTGCTACGAGCGCAGTTGGATAAACTCGATCTCAAGAATGTGGTCATCTCAGGAGCTGAAGAGAAGAGCCCTGAAGACTCCGTCTTTATCGTTTCGAGCATGATTCCTGACGAAATGCCAGGCCTTGCCGCCATGGGTAAGATTAACACGCATTGCTCCGATGGTGTAGCCCCGTATACCGGTGACAACCGCGATCAATTCAAAGGAATCATCGCGTCGAGGCCTATCTGGGACTCGATGTACGCTGATGAGGACGGTACTGGACTCACCATGGCTCAGACCATCGCCAAAGATATTAACGGAATGGGAGCATCAGCATTCGTCTACAGACAAGCGCTTGACAGTGGAGTGGTAGGGCTTATTCAGTCTAACCCTTGGGACAAATGGATTGGCGCTGCCAACCCGAAACATTACGTGATGGCTCATTACTCTCGTCATATCCGTGCTGGCATGACGATCCTCAAGTTTGATGACCCTAACACTTTGCTGCCTGGTTCGTCGGAGTATGCTTTGGATGTTTATCCGAACTTCGTCGTGGCATACGATAAGACCTCGAAAGTGTTAGTGATCGTAGCGACAAACCTGGGAGAAGCAGAAGCCATTACGTTTGACTTGTCGGCTCTTGCTAGAGCGGATGGACCGATCAATACTTGGACAACTGAGCCCAACACGACCGCAGGAGCTGTGTACAAGACCTCCAGTCTTGATATCCTCTTTGGCCAAAGTGCCAGATTCTCAGCAGATCTTCCAGCCCAGTCAATCATGACACTGGAAATTCTAGGAGCTGAATTACCCAGTACAGGCACTGTGTAACTACATGTACACGTAGAAGGGCGGGAAGTTAGTTCTGGCAATGATCGTATACCTAACTGACTGAACAACACCTTTAGCATATGCCGGTCGCTGTTTAATAGCTTGAAGCTATTAGCGTCGTTCATGAAATTGGTGTCCACTGCCAATCTATCTCTTGACATTGATGTCATGGTTTCTTGACAACGCTGACGAATCCACTGGCTGCAGAAAAATACTTTTTGTTCGCTTCAGCAACTCGAGCTTTTGCTGCTTCAGGGTTCATAAGCTCAATGCCCTGCACAGGTGTGAAGGCAAGGCTCGACGCCAGGCCAGAAAGCGGTGGCTTGCTAGCAGAAGACGCAGCGAAGTTAGCTGCTCGCAGCTTTTTACTCGACTGCTTCTGCTCCTTGCGCATAATACGCAAGTTGCCTGATCCTTCCTGCCCGAGACGGCCGGACGTAATTCCCATGGCGTTATCTCCATACTCTTCATCCGCAGTAGCAAAGGATTGCCGATTCATTTCACGCCGTACGTCCGTCATCTGCAGTCGCTCCTTCATCTTGCGATAGCGCTTGCCACCACGTTTGCGGCTTGGTTTTTCATCCGGAATAGGCAGTGCCTTCTTGCTTTTGGCTTTCTGGGGCTCCTGCCACTTCTCCATTTTCCCTACAAGTTCATTCCTGAACCGGGCACCGACTAAACCTTCGGTGTCATTCTGGTGCGGCTGACTATCAACACGCGCCATCAACGCTAACTTGCCAGCCACTGCTCGGCACGCTTTCATCCGTAAATACGGCGGCACACTTTGCACCAGGTCACTAAAGAACAGGACACCTGTGTGCTTAAGCGCAGCAGCGGATGAAAATCCACTCAGCACTTTTTTCTCCTGCCCCAATACTTGCAAGTTGCAGGACGGAATCCGAGCCAGCTGTGCCACACCTCCAGCAAGTCCAATGAGCTGAGCAGCTATACGAGTGCCCACGAGCTGTGACACATTGGGCGCCAAGTACTTCATACGGCTCTCCACGAAGCGCAGGATCATACTCTTGTCCTTATCCAGTGACAGCACCTCGTCGCATGCTTCCATGCACGTCTTCAAGTCTTCTGGACACAATGGTTTGCCACTCGTACCGGAACCTGTCACGGAGATTCCAATCACCGCCGAACTAGGTAACAGTTTGGGCAGCTCTTCCACAAGTGTCAGATCCATCTCATTGCCAATAGCTTTCACAACTTTAGTATAGTCCAGAGCATTGGGGACAAGCGAGTCGAGCTCTGGGAATTTGGAAGTATAAATCTCGGCAATGAAGCGGTGCACAGCTTCAATCTCGTCGTCAATTTGCACCATTAGATCATTGGACGTCACCACCAGATCGTACTCAGGGCTTCCCTCCTCCAATGGCTGCGGTTTGGATACAGTTTCGTCCACATCCACATATTCTTGAATCTTCTGCACGTGTGCTAGGTACTTGGGGGAACGTTTGAGCGTTGCAACAGCTGCCACGCCACGCTGCTTCACATTGGACCGCAGAGACTCGGCCAAGCCCGCGGTCTTCTTCTCTGTGACGACCTGGTCTTCATCTAAACGCTTCCGTTTGGCACGTCTGGACTCGGACACTTCTGTCATCTGTTCGTCCGCGTCATCGTCTTCTACGTGGCCGTTAGACGCATCAGGGAGAGGGGAAGACGTCACCGCCTCTTCCTCATCACTGCTTCCTCCACTGAGCTCATCTAAATCCTCCAGGAACGAGTCCGCAAGTGTTGACATATTTAGCACTGTCTTCCTAGCCGTCTTAGTCGTTTTGTTATGCAAAATTGCAATTAATTGAGAAAAGTTTTGAGACCCCATTTTGGAATAAATGATGCGATCTATAGAAGATCTATAGAAAGAAACGGCTACAATATGCAATATAATAGTTCCAGCAATTGTGACTGACAACATACAAAAATCAAGTCTTTTTCGTCTGCAGAGTGTCGGTTGGTGGAAAGCCGCCGTTTAACTTCTGAAGAGACAAACTTTCTTCAGTTCTCAACCTGCCCCTAAGCCAAACAAACGTTAAGAGAAAAGATGCCTGGCCAGGACAGCAACAGCAATAACTGGCGCCGTAAAACGCCTGCCGGAGGACGCAAGGACAGCGACGCGGAGCACAAGAAGAAGAAACCGCGTCGTGGCGGCCGTCGGAACAACAATAGCAGCAAGAATGGCAATGCACCGGCACCTGCTGCTCAAGAGTCTGCTGCTTCTGCCTCTGCACCTGCTTCTGCTTCTGTTGAAACTTCCAAGCCTACGAATCTGGACTACTTGTCGGACGTGTTGTTCGCGTCGCTGGACATCTCGGACAAGACTAAGCGTGCCATTGTGGAGGATCTGAAGTACGAGCGTCTCACCAATGTCCAGAACGAGACGTTCCCGCATATCTTGGAGGGAAAAGATGTATTGGCCAAGGCCAAGACGGGAAATGGCAAGACCATTGCTTTCTTGCTGCCGGTGATTGAGAACATGGTCAAGTCTGGACGTCGCTCTGGTGCAATCCCTGCGCTCGCTATCTCTCCCACACGTGAACTGGCGCTGCAGATCGCCACGGAGGCCAAGCGCCTTACCAGGTTCCACGATCTTAACGTTACGTGTTTCGTGGGCGGCGCCAACATCAGGAAGGATGAGCGTGCGCTTACCAGCAGCGTGCCTATCGATATCTTGGTTGCCACCCCAGGCCGTCTGGTTGACCACTTGAAGCAGAACACTGGAAACATCGCCAACCGCCTGGGCAAGGCCAATGTCTTGATTCTGGACGAAGCTGATCGTCTGTTGGACATGGGCTTCCGACCGGATGTGATGCGTATCATTGAGCACCTGCCGACCGAACGTCAGACTCTGCTCTTCAGTGCCACGCTTCCTGCTTCCACGGAGGAACTGAAGAAGGTCGCTCTGCGCAAGGACTACGCGTTCGTGGACACAATTGATGAAAACGAAGCTGATACGAACGTGCAGACTGAACAGGAGTATGTGGTGTGCAAGATGGATGAAGTGATTCCGATGGTGGAGTCCATTCTGGAGGAGCACATGAAGCTGCCGGCGTACAAGGTGATGCTGTTCTTCCCGACGGCTCGCTCAGCGCAGTTCATGGCTCAGCTCTTCCAGGCTGCTGGTTTCCCAGGTGTGCTGGAGATTCACTCACGTAAGAGTCAGGCTGTACGCACAAAGACTGCTGAAGCTTTCCGCAGGGGCAAGAAGGTGATGATGTTCTCATCGGACGTGTCGGCTCGTGGTGTGGATTACCCGGATGTATCGCTCGTGCTGCAGGTCGGCCTTACCGACCGCGATCAATATATCCACCGTCTTGGACGTACTGCCCGCGCTGGAATGAAGGGCAAGGGTGTTCTCGTCCTGTCTGAGTTTGAGACGCCTCTTTTGGACAAGCTGTCGGATTTGCCTTTGACTCAGCACTTGCCTAGTTCATTGAAGCCATCCGAGTCGCGCACGCTGAATGTCATTCAGAACTTGAAGAGCTACGACGAAGTGGAGAAGTCGGCACAACAATCGTACCAGGCGTGGCTTGGATTTTACAACTCGCATGCGAAGCGTCTGAAGCTAAGGCATGTGGAGCTGGTGAAGCTTGCTGCCGAGTACAGCCGCATCGTCGGTCTGGATGAGGTGCCTAAGCTCGAGAAGAGAACACTCAAGAAGATGAATCTCTTCGGAGTTCCCGGTATCGAGCCATCGCCGTACACCCGCGACAACGGAGGTGGCCGCAATGGCGGTGGCAACCGAGGTGGCTACGGCCGCAGATAAGTCAATCGTGGTCGCTGTGCTGAAAGCAATTGAATTAACTCCAGATTTTCATAGCTGAACGCCAGGTGACTTCCTCATCATTAGAACCCAATCGTAATTTATTGCAACGAAGGATGAGTCGGTTGACTACTGTACAAGTTAGTTGTGTGTGTTTCTTCGTTGTACATGTATCGGTGAAAGGCAACTTGACCATGTGTACCCATGTCTATCACTGTAAATTTTGAGATTCCTCCATTTGAAACGATGGACGAGATGGCGAAGATGCTCGAGACCTATGCGGGCGGCCTACAGCAGTCGTTCGAGTCGGTATTCGAACGCGTGGGGCAAAGCTTAACGCAGAGTGCACAGGTGATGCGCATGATGAATGAGGTGATGGAGACGGCCATGATGCAGAACCTTCTCGTGTCCTCAACGTACGACAGGAATGGAACGCTTCTCATTGATGTAGAGAACCGCTCACAGATCATGTTAGGCCGCATGAAGATCAGTGCACAATTGCACGCATCCGAGACGAGTTTCTTTTCTACGACGCTTGAGTCACTGGCTGCAGGGCAATTAGTGCAGTTGCAAGCTTCGGTTCAAGACCTGATTGGACCAGTCACTGGATTCATCGAGCTGGAGTGCATCAGTCCTGGCACGCAGCAGCCTCTCACTAAACGCACTCCGTTCCACGTGTTTTTCTTTCAAGGAGGCACATTTCAAGCTGTGCAGAGTGGACAGGAAGGTGCTGTACCCGATGCATCGGAGGTGGCGGCAATGTCTGACAATATCTCATTGACACGAGTGAGGGAGGTCCTCGATCTGAGTCCAATCGATGGCATTTTGACATTCCAGCAAGGCAGATATCGCTTTGTCCCAACACAGCTGAGTGACACAATTTTTTATTTGTCGGTGGAGGAAAGTGAAGATGGCGAAAATCCTTACAAGGTGATAGTGAATTGCGCTGGAAGTGCTGCCAGTGCTCAAGATCGTCAGCTTCAATGTCAGCGAGTTATCCAAGAGATGGAAATGGTTGACAACTAAACGTAGAGAGGCAACAGTAGGGCACTAGAACAAGGTTTCGTACAAAAAGGTAGTATTTCGGCATTGGAAATCTCTATCACCGCGATAATGCTTTGCTAAGCTCGTAGGCACAACCTCCCTCCAGCCAGCTGCAAAGACGGCAGCGCTACTTCATGCTGCCTTAAATCTAAGCTGCATTTCCATCCTTCTCTTATGCCCATTGGCGCTTGGAGATGTACCCGCGGTCACTAAACCATTTGTGCAGTAGGAACGACTGTGCACCATACAGAGCACCCAGCACAACCATCTCGAACACTGTGTAGTAGATGATACGGGACTTGCTGCTTTCAAGAGCTGCAGAACAAAAATCAATGCCAATAAATCATTAGTGACAGGATAAATTCCACCACTTAGCTAACCAACAAACGTACTCTGAACATGGCGGTGTACTCGGGCACGGTAGTAATCCTGCTCATTGCGAATCAGCTGGAGCAGCGTCTGCAACCGCTCCAGTGACGTCTTCGTACCAACCATGTGCTCTGTAACGGTCATGATTAGTTTTGAGTTCTAAAGACCCCAAATTAACACAAGAAGCACTCACCTTGACGTGTTTGCTCATCCAGCTTGTCTTCTTCACCAAGATCATCCTCGTTCGACAGGTCGAAGGACGTGTACCATTCTACCGTCCTGGATCTGCCGTCATGCATGTTGTCAAGACAGAAGCGGTACCATCCACCTCGGTGCTCCGACTCGAAGTTGAAGCCGCTGTGCTCGACGTTCTGGTCCATTTCATCGTGCGGCGTCACCACTAATTGGTCGAAAAAGTTTTTGTCTACGTTTTCCTCCTCCGGGTACGACGAGAACGGTCCAAACGCCTTCAATCGCACGTCGTAGGCGCCCGTGGAGTCCAATACACCGATCTTCATGAAGGCTGTACGCTTCGTGCGTACATATTCGTGGAAGCACTCCTCCACTCGGCCGTCCAGCTTGACGATCAAAGCGTCTGAGGGCGTAGGGACCGCCACCAACAGAGCGAGCGAGGCTGCCACACGCAGCAGTTGTCCTAGCGCCATCGTTAAGTGCTTGGGGGTGTGTCGTCAATCGGATAATGGGAGTCTCAAATCATCAGATTCAGTGTCCAGGCTACAGATATTTTTAGCCAATCTTCAGCCGGCTAAAAATAACCACCATGTGACCTACCAATTTCGGATTGAGCATGTGGACGTCACGCCGCTTGTCATCGCTCTTGTCTAATGGCTCTCGTGGTTTCCGCTCCAGCTGCATCCCATGGGCCTCTTCTAGTGGTTATCTGAGCGACGTTACGTTCGCTTCGTTGCCTATTAGCCAAAAGTCCAAGGATGTCTTGACGCGCGAGATGGGCTATGAGTTTTTGACGCATGTGCAGAAGGATACTCTACCATTGGTACTGAATGGACGCGATGTGTTGGCCAAAGGGAAGACAGGAAATGGCAAGACCATTGCATTCTTACTGCCTACGTTGGAACGGATGTTGAAGAATCCACAGTCGAAACAGGGCAAAATTTCGGCACTTGTGGTCTCTCCGACGCGAGAATTGGCGCAGCAGATCGCAGTCGAAGCGGTGAAGCTAACGGACGCTCATGGACTACGTACTGCTTGCTTTGTGGGTGGAAGTTCAGTGAACAAGGACGTGAAGGAGCTTACGCAGTCTGCAGGGATCGACGTGCTGGTGGCTACCCCTGGAAGACTCCAGGCGCATCTCGAAGATAACAGTGGACGTATTAGACAAAGGCTAGATGGTCTTCAAGTGCTGGTGCTGGATGAAGCCGACCGTCTGCTGGACATGGGATTCCGCCGCGATATTATGCGGATCATCGATCATTTACCGAAAGAACGACAGACGCTGCTTTTCAGTGCGACACTGCCGACAGCGACCGAAGAGCTCAAGGATGTAGCTCTAAAGGATAATTACGCGTTTGTGGATACGATTGAAGGTGATGACCAACAGACCAACACTCAAGCAGTGCAAGAGTACGTCGTGTGCGACCTGCAAGACGTCATCCCAGTGGTGGAAGGCGTGTTAGAGCAACACATGCAGTTACCTGCGTACAAGGTCATTGTCTTCTTGCCAACTGCACGGTCCGCGCAGTTCATGGCGCAACTCTTCCAAGCTGCAGGTTTCCCAAATGTGTTGGAGATGCATTCGCGCAAGAGCCAATCGGCACGTACTAAGGCTGCGGATGCTTTCCGTAAGGGCAAGAAGGTGATCATGTTTTCGTCCGACGTATCAGCGCGTGGTGTAGACTACCCAGACGTGTCGCTTGTTCTTCAAGTGGGTCTTACGGACCGTGATCAGTACATTCATAGGCTAGGACGGACAGCTCGCGCAGGTATGGAAGGTCATGGCGTTCTAGTGCTAGCTGACTTTGAAAAGGCAATGCTACGAGACCTGGCTGATCTACCATTAACTGAATTGGAGCAGCGTCCTCAGCTTGATCAGCAGAACTACCGAACCACGCGAGCCCTCGCCAATGTTCGTTCTCACGATGAACTGGAGCAATCTGCAGAGAAGGCTTATGCAGCCTTTTTGGGCTTTTACAACTCGAACCTCAAGAAATTGAAGATGTCGAAAACGAAGCTTGTTGAGACGGGTGCACTCTATAGCCAACTTATTGGTCTGGAAAAGGTGCCGTTGCTGCAGAAGAAGACGTTGCGAGCGATGGGATTAATGGACACTCCCGGCCTAATTGCCGCTTCCAAGCCTGTCAATTCCCGAAAACCCAAGTCGAAAGGCCCAGGAGAACTGGAGAGATTCGCCAAAGAGAATACGGGAAACTATGCGTCAATTCATGGACGTAAGAAGCGTGAAGGCGACGGAAAGCAGGGCGGTAGCTCATGGAGAACTTTCAGTGACAATGAAACGGGCCGTCCTCGTAGTAATCATTCGCACAAGGGCAGCCGTAGCACCCGAAGCGCTTCACCGAGTATTAGCACGCGTGAAGGACGACCGCACAGGCGTTCGCGTTCCGCAACTCCAGCAACCAAGCGGAACTACAAGGAGCCGCACAAGAGATACTAAATGGTGGCAATCTCGTGATAGATAAGCGGTGAACGGATGAACCACTTGTAGTTTTCTGTTATCAATGATACACCACGGTAGACACTAGCTGAAGCTACATCGTCTTGCAGTTGCTGGGGTCAAGCCACTTTGAGATGTAGGTAGCGGGCAGATCATAGTTCGTTTGTCAGAAGAGCTGCAAAGGGAAATCCATCCCGTTCGAGTATCTAAGTAATAGACTGGTACCCGGACCGCATTTGACGCTGTGCAGCAAACCATGCAGCGAAAGCTCCAACGACCCCACCAATAACAGCCCCGATCCCGACCTGAACGATTGAAAAAGCCGACGTGTTCCCACCACCACCAGAATCCTGCACCCCGATATTGGCACCGACATTCTGCTTACTTTGAAACAGTTGAAGCTGCCTTTCCAACTCTGGAATGTGCGGTGGTACCAAAGTCTCACCTGGCCACTTGGAAAACTCGCTGAGCTTGAGCCACCACTCCGGATATCCGGGCATTCCCATTTCCTCTGGGGCTTCTCCAGTGGTGATGTAGCCATCCGCGAACTTACCCACTAGTTTCCATGCGAACAACCACCACTCGTCAATGACTCGAGAAGCCAATCGGTTCGATTGCTCTTGCAGATACGCGCGTACTTCGGTTGTCGACAGTGATTTCGTGTGAGTGACATGATGTTCCATAGTCTTGCGCTCGGCAAAGCAAGCCTTCTGCAATTCAACTATTTGAGCTCGGATATCCCTGCTGATAGCATCAAACCGAAGCATGCTCCAGTTGTTCACGAAGCTAAACGCCCACCAGGCTGATCCATGTGTAAATTCGCTCTCCTTTCCTAGGACGTAAGCTGAAGGCACTTCCTGCTGTGCACAAGAGAATGGAACATACACGGACGCATGCGGCGAGCTTTGGCCGTACCAAGCCACTCCACCGACTGCATCGGGAAGGTAAGCACGCGCCTGCAACACAAAACTAAAGACCGTGCGATACATGGAAATAGGCCGTTCCCAGCCGCCTACCACACCCTTTTCATCGCCTCCCCACCGCATCGGATTCCCGAATGGCCCTGCTGCTAGGCCCTTTGACAAGTCGTATGAAGTACCTTGGAAGTAGTCACGCAGCAAATGTGTCACGTCGGCCACATCGAGACTCTTGTCCGGCTCAACTGAGAATGGGTACGTAGGAAACTCCGGGTAGTGCCCAAGACGAGAGTCCAGCTGCAACGACGGCGCTACAAGATCAAACACGCGCCATATACGGCGACCCATGTACAGCGCACGCACAGGATCTGGCGTTGGGGAAGCGTACGCAACAGTAAAATCGAATTTCTCTTTCTTCGGCTCCCACCACCCCATTTCTTCAGCGAAGGACAACACATTCTCCGACGCCATGAACTGGTCGGGATTGTCGAGATCTATTTCACGGATCACGAAGCCGTTAGCCACCACAACTATGTGTGTATCCAGCACTCGTTGAGCAGCCCAAACTGCACTAGTATTATGCGGACCAGTCAAGACGTGGAAAACCCACACTTCTCCATAGCGGTCAGCAACACCCAGGGTCTCTGCTGCACTCACGTACTCAGGCTTGGCAGGATCGCCGCTATCTTCACTGTAGAACCCATATTTAACAGCCAGATCGCCCATTGTCTGGATTGCACAACGGGCAGAGTCGCAGCGTTCCAAAGCCACTTTAGTGAGCTCTCCAATGCCGAACATGTTGTATCCATGGGGACCAGCATCAGTGGGCCAACCCACCGTCCTTCCGCCGCTCGTGCTCTCTCCAATACTGAGCTGCACTTCGTTCATGAATCCGTAATCCTGGTCAAAGTATCCGTAGGTATGCGGTACCTGTGGAATCTCACCAAGTGGTTTCATGACCTGCTCGTCGTTCTTTGGCTGGTACTCGGGCCCTCGCTGGGTGCTCACGATGCGCGGGTAGCCTGGTTGAACGTTGTATACGTGACGCATGGCTCCTTGTTCGTGATCCTGCGCTGGCACACGCACCATTCGAAGGTCGGCAGCACCAAAACCAGCGTCGTCAGTGTGCGCCACCAAAGTAGAACCGTCGACTGTCGCGTTGCGCCCCACCGCTATCATCGTACAGGCATTTGCCAATGGCAACAGCGCGAGTAGTAGCAAATGCATGGGCTAAGGTAATGGAGTTCTCCGTCCTTTAGGAATCCCTGCACGACTGGTGCTTTGCAGCAAGAGAACTTGAAGTGGTGCCGTCAAACGGTCGGATTTTCGAGAAATATTGTTGGATAAATAAATTATTTGGGGTTAACTACATTAAAATAACACTTAGGCCATGAGGCGGGGTCGGATCGGACCGATGGCCGTGTACGGCAGAGCGCTAGAGAGCGACAGCTCCCGAATGGACGGCAGCTTGTAGCCGCTGTTCACCTTTCGGGTAGGGGACAGCACAGGGAGGCTGAAGGTTGATGCCGGGTGCATCGGCGGGGACAAGCTCGGGGGCTGCTGATAAGACATGACTGGAGCAGCTACGATCACCTCTGGAGAGACAGCAGTAGGGCGTGGGAGGATAGGCTTGCATTTTTCAGCGAAAGTAGTCGATGCCAAGGCCACGCGCTTCGCCGACAACTGCTCCTCATCGGCATTAGCTTTGCGCTTTCGGGACTTCTTGCTCTGGCGCTTGACAAGTGACATCTCGCTGAAGTTGTCGCGCGTGAAGTGTTCGCGGCTGTAGGTGGGGAACTGCGCACGGGCCTTGCTCCACTTGCGGAAGCCGAAGTAGTTGAGTTGGCGCTGGAAACTCGAAAAGTTCTTGTTCTTGAAGTACTTGGGCAGAATCTGCGTAGCCATAGCGTCCTTGTCCAGGATCTGGAAGGCCATACCATCCACGGCCCAACGAATGATCTTCGAGTCCTCGCGACGGAGCATCTGGTGTAAGTGCAGCAAGAACGGGGCCACCCAGCCACGCTTCGGGGCCGTCTCACTGGAACTCGATGAAGCTGAACTAGAGGTCGAACATGCCGACATTGTGGGCGACGGAGGGCACTCAGGCACCACTTCACTCGAAAGAAGGTCTTGCACGTTCATTAGACAATGGAATGCACTTGCGCTCGGCGGGGCGGAATCGGAAATGAGACTGGCTGCGAGGAGCGCGTTTCTGAGGGCAAGCTGTGGGGCATACTGAATCGCTAATAGTTTTCTTTTTTTGAATCTAGATTCGGAAACGATTCAATGCTTTTGAATTCTATTCTGTTTACCGACTTCGAATCTTGAATCGGTTAGGGCTACTTGAGTGACAATCGTAAGGCCCGTCTATGCAAATATGGCATTTGAATCTGGCAAAACGCTAACGGCACGCCTGCAAGTATAACTACGAGTACCTTTGCCTTTGTACGTTCGTAGCCGTATAGCTGCTGACAGTATTTGCACACGGTGAGATGGCAATGCAAGCTTCATGTATGCTACCACGCACACACATTCTTTGCAGTGCGAGGTCTTCGCAAGATTTCGATCATTCACTGTGGACCGGCTACCTCGTTTTGCTATTGACGGGGCGAGCGTTTTCATTCCCGATTTGTCGTTGGGATGGTGGAGATTCGCCGATTGACAGATTCGCTGGCCCCGCAACAAACCTGCGTGTTGCTGCAGAACACGAATCTCGAGTTGTCCACAGAATCTCCTGTAGATTTAGCTCAGGATAGAAACCGCCCGCCGTGTTCGCCGGCTAAATGAAAAGGAGCCAAGATACAGTGCACGCCGGAATTATAAACGCACCAGAAAATTGACTTTCCTGAAAACCATCTTCAGTGTTTCCAGCCAAACCAACCCTTACAGACTACTGGACGACAATAGAAAACGTATGCAAAACGGAGAAATGGAAAAGCTGGTGTCGTTCAAGAGCAATCGGCAAAAAACATGTTTTGGCTCGGGTCAAAAGTATAAACGCACTCTACTTGCCAAAATTGGTTGGGCTCTAGTAGGGAGTCTTCGAGCCTTTCAGCAACCGTGTCGCTTCCAGTCGCTTAGGAACACTCCTAACTAACTTTTTAATGTACGTTGGATCAATTCGAGACCACTCTAACTTGATCTGTTTGATCAAATCGGCGGCCCTCTCAAATTGGCGACCGTTTGCATATACTTTGCGAGCCAGAAGTCCCCAAACGTTCTCTATGATGTTGAGATCGGGCTCTTCGCCGGCCATGGTAGCGTAGTAATGTTATTTACCGCGAGGAAGTCCTTCGTGAGTCTTGCCGAGTGAATGGACGCGTTATCGTGCTGAAATATTGGGTCCAAATCGCCAATATTCGACTTAAGTTCTCTCATGTAAGGTAGCAAGCTGCTGCGAAGAGTTTCAGTGTAGTTGCTAGCACCTTGCTTGCCCTTTAAAAAGACGATCTCGGTGTTGCCGTACCAGTTCACCCCTGCCCAAATCATGACGCTTCCCCACCGTTCACCCGCTTCGACATGTATTTCGGCTCGGCTCGCATGTCATGCCAGTAGTAACGGAACCCATCAGGGCCATCCAAATTGAACTTCTTTTCGTTCTGTGAACACCACGCGCCGCCAGAATACGCGTTTGCCACGGTAACGTTCCGCAAAAGCCACTCGAGCCTTCTTGTGGTGAGGCTTGATGGTTGGAGTGAGTTTGCGTTTAGCAAATGTGATGTAGCGGTGTTTACGCAGCACACGTAGCACGGTAGACTTACTAGGACGGCATGGCAAATGACTAGATATGTGGGAAGCTGATAGATTTCGCGCTACAGCCAGCCAAACAACACGCCTCGACTCTCGGTCATTCAATTTTGGCCTTCTCCTGGTTCTCTTGGTCACTAATGAAGCATTGCCGCGCTTTAAGTAGTTCCTTATAGCCGTCTCACTGCGTCCAATCTCATTTGCCACTGCTCTGTTGCTTTTTCCCTCTCTTAGCAGCTTGTTTATCTTCATGCATTCTTCCTGGCTTAACTGCTTGCCGCGAGGCATAGTTGTCACCTCCCCAAAAAAACAAGTGGTGGTATCTGAAACGTTTTTCAAACCGCTATTTATCTGTTTCATTTATTACCAATAAGACCGCTTATATTTCGTTTATTACCGCCCGTAATAAAAAACTGACCAGTGCGTTTATACTTTGACCTGAGCAAAACATGATTTTTGCCGATTGCTCTTGAACGACACCAGCTTTTCCATTTCTCCGTTTTGCATACGTTTTCTATTGTCGTCCAGTAGTCTGTAAGGGTTGGTTCGGCTGGAAACACTGAAGATGGTTTTCAGGAAAGTCAATTTTCTGGTGCGTTTATAATTCCGGCGTGCACTGTACATGTGTGCTTGATGCGTACTGGAGAGCGTGCCGCATGCATCAAGGGCGGCAACATTGAGATTGAGCTCAAGTCTTCTTCATTTTGACCAAATATTAACACTGCAATACTTGGTTTCGCATCCCTGCCATATTTACGCTTGGGATCTTCAAACGACGCAGTCAACACCTCGCCCACATGAAAAAGATTCGGGTGCGCTTTCTTCTCGGTACGACGCTCTTTTGCCCTCTAGACTCGTGCTGCATCTAACATATTCACCCTCAGGCAATGTGAGCAGCTTCGTATCGCTCGTACTGCTGCTGACGGCGAACAGTGGGCAGAAATGGGCTCATGACACGGTCAACTCTGTGGACATCGGACTCTGGTTCCTCTCGGTACGATGCCAGCACGAATGACTTTGAATCTCTTGACTTCGTTGCTAACCCACCACCTCTGTTCAGGGTACTGGCGTGCGCTACAAACTCATTAACGCTGGCGCCGCTGTCGACAGCACCGACGTCACATCCGGAGCCCAGCCTTTCACCGCCTACAGAAGCTTCTGGTAAGGTCTGAAGCTTGTTATTTACTACTGTAGTACAGTACTAGCCGTGCAAACTGACGCTCCATAAAGCTCGCTTTCAATTGTTGCCTCTAATGACCCGTGGTGTCTAGGAGATGCAACAGCCACAAGGGGATTCACGGTCTTGGCACTCCTTGCCGCCATCATGAGCTTTATAGTGAGCATTATGGTAGCCTTTGACATCAAAATCCCGACTTGGAACGGTGAAGGCAAGGAGATCACATTGGTCACATCTATAGTGTGCTCACTAATCGAGACGATGGCACTTATTCCTGCTGTGACGCACTGGCAGCGCATGGTCAACGCCTACGACCAGCAATGCCGAGAAGAAATGGGCATCAACACGTTCATTTGCATCGAAACGGGTTCAACATATACCTGCGCCATATCTGCAATCCCATTCGCTGCTGCAACCTATTTACTCTGGCGGCTTTCACATTCTTACTACGTACGGATCTACACGTTTTCATGCACGGAACATAATTAATTGTCCATGCTTACGATGTTATCTAGGAAGCTAAACGTGCAGGGAGAATTGCTGATGGTTTTACGCTAGCGGCGAAAACAGGCAAGAGAAGTTTTCCATACATTCATCACACTACAAAAATCTAATGTGCACTGCCTTGTTGTTGCAGATAATGTCGATGAGATACTTTCAGGCATTGCCAATAAGATCGACATTGATGCAAACGGTTCTGACGGCAGAAATGCGTTGCATTGGGCTTGTACACTGCATCGAACGAGCATTTGCCACGTTCTGCTCAAGAAAGGAGCGTCGATTAGTAAGAAAGATGTACGTGCTGTTTGGAAGTTACGAGATTTTGTGGGGTTAACGTTATATTGCAGAGGGATGGCTGGACACCACTGCACTGGGCAAGTCGAGTTGGCAATCTAGATATTGTGCGACTTCTAGCCAAATATGGTGCCAACGTCAACGTCCAAGACCGCTGGGGGACGACTCCATTAATGCTGACAGTCGTTGGAGAAAGCAAGCTCGCAGCAGAAACGTTGATCGAACTTGGGGCTTCAGTTGATGCGCGAAACGTAAGTTTTCACATTAATATTACCCCGATATGTATCGAAGAGTGATACTGAGCATGTTTAAACAGGTATTTGGACAAACGCCATTGATGCAGTGTGCTGAAGGAGGAACACCTCTTCACCAGCTAGGAATGGTGTTTCTTAATGCTGGATCCGAGCTCACTTTGCAAGACGTACGTTCAAAAAGTGCTATCACCGATGTACTTCAAAAAGTGCTATCACCGATGTACTTCGACGTAATTGCTAAAAATGATGTGCATTGCAGGCACAAGGAATGACAGCGTTACACTACGCGGCTGCCTGTGGGAACGTCAATCTCCTAATGAACATGCTCCAACAGTGTGATGCTGAATTGGTTGAAAAACCAAACAAGGTGAGCTGCAACAAAATATGTACGATAGGAGCTGTTGATGACACAAGTGCATGACAAAACAGTTCGGGGAGACGCTGGTCTACCTTGCTGTTCTCCACTCACACCCCCAGATACTGGATTTGATCGAGAATTGGCGAGAAGGGAACCCCATCGTTGCAATACACGACGATAGCAGCGAAGACGGGGGTGACAGTACAGACACGTCCGAGGATAACGATAGTGACAACAGCAGTGAAGAAGATACTTGAAAACATGACAACAAAGACAAAAACAAAAGTCTGTGGATCTATAAAGTTTGAACTATCTCCGCTCTATTGGAGCTTCTCAAGAAGTAATTTAGTGCCCTTCTGCGAGTCGACGAGCTTCTTCAGGTCTTCCATGACAGGCTTGAGCGCCTTCTTCACCACCTTGACAGCGTTCTTCGGGGCCTTTTCAGCCTCTAGGAACGCAAGAACCACAAAGGAGCCACGGTTGCTAGTAGCCCACTGAGACAGCTGCTCCTCAACGGCGGAGAGCAGAGGCTCTGCGAACGAAGTTTCCTTAATCAGGCGGCGCAAAGCGTAGTGTCCATTGGCATCACTGTGCAGAGGCTCTTCTTCTTCGGCAGGCTCCGCAACTACAGCGGTAGCGATGCTATCTGCCAGCTCGGAGTTCTCACTTCGCTTAGCAACCTCCACAATCACATCACGACCCTCCTTCGAACGCATTAGGGCAGCAGCATTTTCAGCACACATTTCTTCCAGCTTGGGCAGTAGGCCCTTCAGTAGCTCCTCGCGACGAGCATCCGGATCCTTCTTGTAGTTCACAATCAGGACGGTGGCGTCCTCGGGAGACGGCACCATGGGCGGCTCTAGAAGCTCCAGATCATCTGCCGAGAGGTATTTCTTGTTCAGAGGGCTAAGCAGTTGCAGCAGAACCTTACGTCCGCTCGGGTGCATCGCGATTGCGAAGAGTTCATCGTTCATCTCCGCCAAAATGGATTTCTGCACAAGAACTGAGTCATCCACCACGTCGAAGATGCGCATGATCACGAGGTAGCCACTGGGGTGGTTGCACGCTTCCAGCACCTTGTCCTTTAGAGCCTTAATAATACGCTTACGATCCTTGGCAGCACCAAGCGAGACGCACTTGTTCACGACACGAGCACCGTTGCGAGTTGCGAGTAGAGCCAGCGAAGCATCACGTACGTTGGCTACCATAGCCACAACATCATCATACTCGGCATTGCACATGTACTCCCACAGCAGAGACTGCACAAAGGCCAGACCAAGGAGCTGCTTGTCCACCATGCGATTCAAGATAGTCGTCAAGTGCTTGAGCACGTCCGCCTTCTTGTCCGGGTGCGCAGCGATGATGTCCTTCAGGTTACGCTTGCTCTCCGACTGGAAGTAGGCGAACTCCCGGCCATAAAACTCCAGCTTGAGAGCTGTAAGCTGCGACGGCTTCAGGTATTCCTGTGCGTACTCGAGAACATTGGCTGCGATGTTGTGAGTGCCGATCTGAACAACGTGGCCCGTCATGCACTTGACAATGGCTGCACGGTCCGATACGCTGCCGTAACGGATCATCTTCTGCACCAGAAAACATCCGTACTGCATCTTGGCCAGCTCAATCAGATGCTCTTTCATCTCCAACACAATCTGAGAGCGGTGTTCGGGTTTGCCATGCTGCATGAGCGACTGGATGACGCGAGAGGCGTCGTGCTTGGCCGCCACGTCATAGATCTTGCCCTTTACCAGCGTGTACAGCTCGTCCACGAGCGTGGCGCGCTTGGTCTTGTCCACATCGCGCTCGCGGATGACGTTCCAGATCTGCTTGGCACGCGTGACCATTTCGTAGTGAGGACGCTGCATCTTGCGCTGTTTCTTGGCCAGCTTCTGGTCCATGAAGGACTTTTTGCCATCATCATTGCCGCCTGCAGGACGCTTCTTGGCGTTGAAGCCGCCCTTGTTGTAACTCTTCTCCGTCTTCGCTTGCACCGCCATGTCTATCACTGCACCTGTTGATACTGAGGAGCTCTATGAGCAGTGGCAACCAGTCAATTGCAATTGACAGGACCAAATAAAAATGGGTAGGACTAAAATAAAAAATAGTACTATTTGAAGTGTGACACATAAATGATCTTGAAACGACGCGTCGCTTCAATGGCAATGGCGATCAAGAGCATTGCACGAAGATCTAGGGCTGTAAAGCATGGCTTTGTTCTACGACTATAATGTGGCTGTGCCAGCCAACCTGCGGCAGGTCTGCTCGGTCTGGGGGGAGCTAGACCCTGTGCTTGCCGTCGCATTGGAAAACCGAGAGATCCACTTCTTCACAGATGAGGTTCGATACAAGAAACCAGTATCAATGTATTACAGGTGCATTGTTGACATTTCAATGTCGATTTATATAGGGAGAGAAGCAGCAAGGACTGGATATCTACTCGCGCAATGCTGATATCGTCACGATGGCATGGCAACCTCGTGGAGGAGCACTAGCTGTTGGTTGGAGCGACGGTACGTTTGTTGTAAATGATAATGTTGGCTGTTTAAGATGTTAACATGAGCTGCTCTAGGTATGGTCTCGCTGTGGGTATTCAAGGAGCAGACAGCTCGCGAAGTGAACTCTCCGCACACGAGTCGTGTTTGCCTATTGAAATGGGCACCTGCGGGCAACCGCCTCATGTCTGCTGATGAGAACGGTATCTTTGCTGTGTGGAAGGTGGATAGTCGTGGTCAACTCACAATTAGTACGCAGTATACGCGTCAAGGCAGTTTTACACACTGTGTATTTGCCACTCGACCAGC
Organism: Phytophthora colocasiae; assembly: GCA_018806915.1. Lineage (NCBI taxonomy): Eukaryota > Oomycota > Peronosporomycetes > Peronosporales > Peronosporaceae > Phytophthora > Phytophthora colocasiae. The sequence continues at coordinate 472,599 of JAGKQI010000104.1, read as the reverse complement.
TTTGAAAGACGGCCACTTTAAAAAGTAAGTAAGCTACAGGATTGCGTTGGAACGAAGGTAATTGCGACTAACCTTCAACGTGCAGCGACAACTTCTCCCAACATACATGTCCACAGTTCTTTTTCGGTGGTGAGGCAGGATCAGTGCATTATGCAGATGATCTCGGTCACATCTCCGACATTCAAGTTTTGAATCATGCAATTGACTCAATGATGTTTTTTGAGGAGCAGAACCGTCTCATTGTCATCACGCGCGCAGTTCAGCTTATCGTGTATCAAGTTGGAGCGACTGATGGTACCGTAAAACCAATCACCAAAGTCAAATTGAGCCTGGCCGGAGAAGGTTCCCTTCTTGAAACCAAGTGGGCTGGTCCCGGTCTATTAGCAATCGCATCCGGCGAGCCATTAGTGCGTTTCTGGAACATCCGCACGGAGGAGAACAGCGTACTGAGTCTCCCCAAGTCAAGTGGGCTAAACTATAACGTCAACAACTTGAGTTTCTCACCTCGACGACGCATTCTCGTAGCTGGTACATCCCAAGGAGCCGTATTCTTCTGGCGGGCCACTTCTTTTGTCGATACACCCGCACAAGGCAACACTGATGCCGTTAAAGTGTCTTATCGTTGGGATTTACTCTTCACGGCTGAAGTGGGGCGTGCAGTAACTCGAATTGGCTGGAGCAACGCACACCCTTCTTTGTTTGCCAACACTGTGGAAGGTTTGGTCATTTTGCACGAAGGCAACTTGCAGCGAGCACTTTGCGGTGATACAGCAGTCATTCAAGTTCGTCCCAAGACTCTTTCTATTGAGAAGTTCCAAGATGGAGTGCAGTCTGGAGTGTCCATCACTCAATCCATGTTGGAAGCTTCACTGCGAGTCAAGGGCATTTCACACGACGGGTCGACTGTTGTGGTTTGGAATGGCTCGAAAGCAGAAGTGTACGAGATGAAAGATGGAGATAATAAGCTCATTAACCAGTTCAAGTGCTTCTCAAGCTCCATGGTGCTCAGGGGTGAATCGATCTATCGTGCGAACGGGAATCACGTCGAAATCTGTAATCTAGCTGGCGTTGTGAAGAACACTATCTCATTCACGGAAGCAGAAGGAAGGCCCGCGATGTTGTCGCTTCAAAGCAAGTTCCTTGCAGTAGGTACTGATCGTGGGCTTATGCGTGTGTTCGACGTATCTCGTCGTGACCCAAAAGCCTTGGGGAGTATGGGCAATTTACCAGAAGCTTTTGGCGATGAGACCAAAACTGCAGTCATGCGATCCATCTGCGTCAACTCTGATGGCACGCGTATATGTATCCTCGCTGACCGTGTTGAGGGTGGATTGCGAATGCGAGAGCCCATGGACAAGCTCTTCGTGTTTCAAACTGATCTTAACATTTACCAGAAGTTCGACTTTGGGTCTTCACGCTACCCCATATCTGCATTCTTTGACCCTCAAGAACCTCGTTTATTAATTTGCGAGACTCTTAAAACGGGTAACGACGGTGTGCTCACTGCAGGTGCTAGTCGTCGAGATTTAAATGCTGACGATGGTCTAGGAGGCGGTGCGGGTAATCGAGGTGGTCAAGTTTCGGATAAGGAAATTACGATCATCTTTGCATCCAATGAGCATGGGCTACTCATGCAGGACAGCTTCGATCTAGACCTCAAGTATACTGCATTGCTCGGTATTCAAGTCCCACGTGTGTACTTCGTGGCTAAGGTGGATACTAGTTCTTCAGATGACTCCACAACCGTAGTGCATGTTGGCCGAACGAAGGTTAACAACCCCGTGGCGAAGACCCAAACAGCTTACGACACGGCGAGTTACCTTCGAACTCAGATCATGCGCGACTTCACGGGCTTGGACAAGGTCAACAGCGAGGCGAGACAGGCTCTGATTGACTTTTGCTACTTTATGACGGTCGGCAACATGGACGAAGCTTATCGCTCCGTCAAATTGATCGAAAACCCCTCCGTATGGGAGAATATGGCTCGCATGTGCGTTAAGACCAAGCGGCTGGATGTGGCTGAAGTGTGTCTTGGCAACATGGGCCACGCCCGTGGAGCTGCTGCAGTGCAGGAGGCCAAGAAGGAACCAGAACTGGAAGTGGCAATTGCTATGGTGGCGATTCAGCTGGGTCTTCGGGACGATGCAGCTCGGCTTTATCGAGAATGCGGACGTTATGACCTCCTCAACAAACTCTACCAAGCCAGTGGGTACTGGAAGAAAGCTGTCGATGTAGCAGCCAAACGAGACCGGATCCACTTGAAAACAACGTATCACGCATTGGCACGACACTATGAGGAAATGGGTGACCTCAAAGAGGCAATGGAAGCGTACGAAGATGCTGGAACTCATCAGAAAGACATTCCTCGGATGCTATTTAAACTAGGTAAGATCGACTTACTGCAGAAGTACGTGTCTACTTCCAACAATCGCGATTTACTAGTCTGGTGGGCGCAATTCCAAGAGAGTCAAGGGCAATTTGACAGCGCTGTGGAAAGTTACCAACGGGCTAAGGATTATTTGTCCATCGTCCGTGTCTTGTGCTTCAAAAAGGATTTCCAAGCTGCAGCCAAAGTGGCTCAAACGAGTGGAAATCGAGCAGCAGCTTATCATTTAGCCCGTCAATTTGAAGGCCACGGAGAGATCTCCAACGCAATTCACTTCTTCGCAAGCGGTGGGTGCTACAATCACGCCATTCGTCTAGCTAAGGAACACCGCATGGACGCTGATCTCATGGGGTTTGCCCTCATGAGCAAGTCAACGGACATGTTGGACTGTGCTGCGTACTTCGAGGAGCAGCGAGACATGGAGAAAGCTGTCCAACTTTACCATAAAGGAGGAAACGTTGCCAAAGCACTGGACTTGTGCTTCCAGGCTCAGCTGTTCGAAGAGCTACATCACCTTACGGACGAGCTCAGCGGCTCCGGTAACACATCGCCTGCTATTCTGAAGAAATGTGCGGACTTCTTCATCACCAATGGCCAGTACACCAAAGCGGTTCACTTGTGTCTGATTGGCAACCGAACAATTGAAGCTCTTGAAGTGTGCATGCAACATGATGTCAAGGTAACCGAAGAAATGGCGGAGAAAATGACACCACCGAAAAGTGACGACACTTCACCTGCAGACAAAAAGCGACGTACAGAACTCCTCCTTAAGCTTGCCAAATGCTGCAAACAGCAAGGCTCGTACCACTTGGCCACGAAGAAATATACCCAAGCCGGCAACAAACTGAAGGCTATGAAGTGTCTGCTGAAATCCGGAGACACCGAGAAGGTGGTGTTCTTTGCCAATGTGTCTCGGAACGCTCAAATCTTCATCCTTGCGGCCAACTACCTTCAGAATCTGGACTGGCGCAAAGATCCCGAAATCCTCAAGAACATTGTGGGATTCTACACGAAGGCGCGGGCTTTCGAGCAGCTTGCGGCCTTCTACGCTGGATGTGCTCAAGTTGAGGTCGAAGAGTACAGAGACTACGAGAAGGCCATCTCCGCCTTGCAAGAAGCGGTGCAGGTCGTGTCCAAGTCTCGTTCGGAAGGCAAGGAGTCGCTACTCAAGCGCTACGAGAAACGCATCTTACTCATTGAACAGTTTGTGATCGCTCGTCAACAGACCAAGCAAAACCCGAAGGAAATGATGGAAATCGTCACGAAATTACTGGAAGAATCTGGAATCGAGGAAGCTATTCGTGTTGGTGATGGATATGCCATGCTGACGGAAGGTTACTATGGGGAGGGCGAGCTGGAAAAGAGCTTGGAAAAGATGGAGGAGATGAAACGCAAAGGACTGACACTCAAGTCGTACGTGGACCCTCGAATCGTCGAAGCTGTTCAGGCGAAGCTTGGGGTTTCTTTGGGGGACGACAGACGTCGCAGACCTTCACCAAGCGACTACAAGCAGCCGGCCTCCTCCAGTCGTCCTCAATCACGTGAAGCTAAGTCCAGTCGACCAGCTTCGAGAGAGGCGAGTCGTCCAGGATCTCGAGAAGCGCATAGCAAACGTCCAGACTCTCGTGAAGCAGCAATGAGTCGTCCAAACTCACGGGAGGACAAATTCCGTCCTGGAGATGACGAGCTTGAAGATGAGCTGGAAGAAGACATTGCCGAGGATGAGTAAGTGACATCGAACCTGCATGTCTGCATACATTTGAGTTAGCATTTACATGATAGCCATTATGAACACATTCACTTAAGTTTTTCACATCGTAGTATATACCCTTTCTGAAACGGTGCTTTCATCCGTTCCTGAAACCTCGAGCCCATGCATAAAGCAATCGCAGCACCGATACCAGTAGCCGATAACGAAGCGCTGCATTCCGATGACGAGGATTCAAAGCTGGAGGCTGGTTCAAATACTGTTCAGTATGATTCTCTTATCTGCATGACTCCATATCTTACCTGCCAGCGATGCAATAGTGTCACGTTCATCGATGTGCAACGAGTTCGGCGTAAAGCAGACCAATTGGCTACTTCCAAGCAGTCTCTTGACAAACAGGAAGACACCACTTCCCTGTACGAACAAGTACCGAAGTGTCCAGGCTGCGGAAGTACGAGATATCTTCGTGCAGGAGTTGTGAGTTTTCATGAACAGATCGAAGAGGAGCGAAATGCCATTAAGGAGTTCGAACGCCGACGAATCCCAGCTACCGCTCTGCTTCAGCGTATTGCGCGTGGATTCCTTGGACGAATAGAGTTTCGTCGACGGCTAGTAGAGCGTGAGCGCTATCTACGAAAGATCCATCGAGCAGCTACCAGAATCCAAACACGAGTGAGAGGCATGCAGGCACGGAGACGGACTCTCATCGAGCGGTGCTTGAGGATAATCCGCTTTATGGCTCCGCAGATCCTCAGCTATGCGTTAGCTGCCCGTCCGAATGAACCACCGGTCTTCTGGTATGCAAATGGTGCAGAGCTTGATGTATTTTATTGGAACTACAGAGAGTACGTACGACGGTCAGGCGGGAGACCTTCGTTGATCAAAGTGGAGACTAATGTGTTAGAGATCACAACACGCGTCCTCCGTCGTGAATACGAACTAGTAAGTCGAATTCAAGCGCGATGGAGAGGCCTTGCTACACGAACGGTGTTCCGCGAGTTTAAACGCCAGAAAGGATGGCTGAAAGGCATTCGACAATCTCCAGCCGTGAAAATTCAGCGTCTTGTCCGTCGTCATGCAAGTCGGCGTCGTTGTCGAGCGCTGCAAATTACAATCAAGTACCCAACGCAACGCGAAGCCTATCGCAATGAAATGGCGATTCGTGAGCAGCAAGTGAAGGCCATCGCGTTTCGCCAGCGTTTGATGGCGAAGTACAAGCAACAATTCCAGATCAACCGTACTACGCGCATGATCGTACAGGAGGTCAAAGTGTCTTCAGTAGCCAAGATATACGAGGTTTCTTCGATTGACGACGATGATACAAGTGAACTAGGACCAGAGACGAATTCACATGTTCAGCACTCGCTCAGGAAAAGCCTCAATGGGACCAATTGTCAAGGCAAATTGAGCGGATTACCTCGAAACCCCAATGCGCTTCGGTTCGCCAATATAAAACGCCAACTCGAGAACAAGCACGGTAAATTACGCGGGCCAAAGCTCCATATCCTCAAGGCGCAGATGTACACGCCTGGTAATTCGTCCTCCATGGACGATCGTAAAGGGTTAACCCATCCAACTTCAACACCGGATGTATTTCGTACCTAAGTGAACTGGCACACACCAAGCACCAGGGGGTACAGATGAATGCGTCATTTGGCAACTTGCATTCAAGCGAGCATATCAGCAGAAGATGAGCATTTCGACAGGCGCTACCGAGTGCGCAGTGGTGGCATTCGGCTGCAATGACGATGGACAAGTGGGTACAGGTGCCAAGCGCCGACCAACCTTGGCTATTGACGATGTGTCGGCCTCTAACTTCCCCCAGCAGCTCGGCTGTCTGCTGGGCGAAGAAATTGTCGCTGTCTCCTGCGGTTCTCGCCACACCATGGCGCTCACAGTCAATGGCGTTGTGTACTCTTGGGGCTGGGGATCAGTACGTGGACATGAGGAACCTATAGCCAATGTTTGCTGACCTATTGACTGAATGTGCTTTGTTTGGTTGGTTGCAGATGGGACAATTGGGCCATGGAGACCTCAAGAGCATTAATGAGCCCCAGAAAATCGCGTTCTTCGAGCAGGAAGGGCTCGTGATTGACTACATCTCGTGTGGAGGTTGTCATTCTGCCGCGGTGGCCAATGATGGAACGCTGTACATGTGGGGCGAGAGCCATTGGGGACAGCTTGGACTGCCCAAAGAATTCGAGGCTGCGCACGAGTCTCTGCCAGTCAAGTGTCCGATGCCTGAAGGTGAACGTGGCGAGACAATTGTGAAGATCAGCTGTGGTGGCACTCATACTGCTGCGTTGACGAACCAAGGACGAGTCTACGTCTGGGGCCGAGGTGATAGTGGTCAACTGGGCATCGGCTCTGCGTGGCTGAAGGATACGGACGATGAAGGGCTTCTTGGAGTCAGTCGACCGCATCTGGTGGATGGATTCGACGGTGAGAAGGTTGTGCAGGTTGCGTGTGGTGCATTTCACTCGGCCGCTGTGACCGAACATGGGCACGTTTATATTTGGGGGAAGGAAGACTATGGCATGCTCGGTGTTGGCCAGACGTCCGACCAGCAGACTCCGAAGCGCGTTGAGTTCTTCGATGAGATTCCAGCACTGTACGTCGTTTGTCTTGTTTCCTTCATCGGACCTTGTTGTTTAACGAAATGCCTTTTGTTTGAGCAGACGTGTTTCGTGCGGTGGTTGGCACACGGTAGTAGTCGCCAAATCAGGAGATTGCTACGCTTTCGGACGTGGTGAATATGGCCGACTAGGTCTTGGTGACACAAAGAGTCGTACACGGCCACATTTGGTATGGTGAAATGCATGCTTCAAGTTGTTACTAGGTGACTAATATCTCTGGCTTTGTGCAGGTGAAAGCACTGAAAGGACAAACCGTGATTCAAGCTGCGTGCGGTGGCTCCCACACCCTGTTCGTCACGAGCGACGGCATCGCCTACGTTGCAGGACGGCCCGAGTGCGTAACCACTGTTTAACCTTGCATTGATCTTTGTTGACGAGGCTTTAACATTATGCATTGTTGTCCCCTGCAGCCACGGACGACTGGGTTTAACAGACATGAAAGCGTTGGCTGTGCCCACGCGTCTCGATCTTGGCCAAATTCCTGTTCGTCAGGTATCCGCAGGTGGTGCACACTCAGTGGCTTTAATCCACAGTTCGCGCCCCATCTTCTCACCGATGATCTCACCACTTCCTACCAACAATCCTGTCCCGCACAGCGAGCTCTGATTGCCACAACGAAGCTTTAGATCAGGAAAACAACATACAGCAAGTTGCAGTTTTTCTAAATCGATAGAAATATTCATATCATTTTTGACAAACTTGAAGAGTGAAGGTCTCACTTTGAGAGGAGCAATATGAGTGAGGCTTCAAGCTCGAGCGCCCACTCGCGGGACCCCAGCTCCAGCCCCACATGGCTCTCTACGCAGACTATGGAGCGCTCATCTCGACACGGTATGGTCCACACTACTGAGAAGTCCGTCGTGTTCCGTGTGCGCACACAGGAAAAAGTTTCTGGGAGTCGAGGGGGAAGGCGATCCCAGCAGATGTTGCGCTTGACCCAGGGGGAAGATACACGCGGGATCGACGACAGAGACGTCACTGATGTGCTGGCGGAGCTGTATGCTGAGGTGAAAGCCAAGAAGCAGTGGCTGCACAGCGAGGAGGAGACGTTTGAACGAGGCCAGGAGCGCTTACAGAGCTTGAAACGACAACACGCAGAGCTTTTACGTACAATGAACGAATGCAAGCGACGCAGGAAAGAGAGACTCAATATCCAGGAAATGTTACGAGGAAGTGAATTTAACGACGAAGCCTACGAGCGGAAGAGCAGCATTGACAGCGGTAGTGACAGTGACTACAGTAGCTATCGCAGTCGCCACCATCGGTCACGACACGACAAAGCAAAGAAGGAGCGCAAACGCCTACGTCGATTTCAGAGCAAAGTATCTCTACAGTTCCAGCTGCTGCAATCCGAATGCCAACGCTCCGAGCTGAAAGTTGAGAAGGCGCTGGCAGAGGTGAGAAGCAAGTACGCAGACTCGTATCTCTTCGGCAACTCGTTCACATTTTAAACGCATTTTAAATCCGTTTCAAATTCGTTTCGTGCCAATCAAAACGCTTCCCTCCTAAAAAAAACCCACCCAAGCTTCAATTTTCATAACATACTCGAATGTGGGCGACCCAAGCTGGGCTCGAGGGCGATGACCCGCGCGAGATTCAGCGCCAACGCGAGGCTTATGCGAGGGAACTAGACCATCAGATCGCGCTACGTCGTGCGCGTCAGCACCAGGAGCAGATGGAGCGTGAGGAACTGGAGCGCAAATTGGCACCGAGTGAACGTTCACCGTCCAAGTGGTTGGTCGAAGGAGGCTATTTGGACCCACCCGCGGCCTCTCAGTCGCCCTGGAAGTTCTCACATAGTGTAGATATGCAGGACGAGCAGCAACAGGACCGGGGAGCTGCCACAGGCGAGGCAAATAGTGTGTCTTCGTCCCATCCGCGATTCCGAGTGACGGATGAAAGTGAAACCAGTCAGAGAATTCGGGAACGGGCGCAGCAAATGCAGTGGAAAAGGATTTTAGATGAACAGGTGCAGGAGAAGGCGAGGTTGAAGGAAAAGCAAGAAGCGGAGCGCCGACGCAGTGAGGAGGATGCAGCCAAAGAGGAGGTGAGATACCTTCGAGAGCAGCAGATGCGAGCACAACGACGTCTCGGACAGTTTTCACCTGCAGTAAATGCTGAAACCTTGGATAATAAAGTGGGGATAACTTCTCCGTATCAGGCACTGCCATCGCCGCCGGAAATACCGACGAATAGACAGAGAAACGATTTCCATCCGACCACGAGCCGACAAAACTATGCGTTCCACGATGACACAAAGGTGGACGAGGACAGATATTATCCGAGAGAACGGCAATTTGAAGATCGTACAGCTGCAGAAGCGCTGCTTCCTCCGCCTGCTCCGATTCGGATTCCGTTGCATCATGACCACATCGATGCGAAAGATGACAATCGAAACACGTTCGGTGGCAACACAATGAGTGGTGGTATTGCTGCAAGACAGCAGTATCCTCGGGACAACGACTCACATGCATCACATCAACATCTTGAGCAGCAGAGCCGTATTATTGACGAATACCAGTCGCTACTGTCAGAAATCCGTCGTGAACGCGAGGAGCTCCGGAGAGAAAGAGATGAGGTTCGGCGTGAGAAGGAGGAATTGCGTGTACAACGAGCTTTGCTCCAGCTGGAGAATGAAAAGATGGCCAGTCTCGTGGATGCTCAACGGGCTCTCAATGAGCAACAGCAGGCGGATCTACAGACTCAACAGGCACTACAGGCGCAGCAGCAGGCTCTGCAGCAAGCCCAACAACAGCAGTATCACTCTATCTCGCTTCAGCATCGACAGTCACCTGTTCAGCCTCCGGACCTTGCTATGGATAATGCACGCAATGCTTTTGAGCTTCCAGATCACCAGTACGATGCCCCTGAAGCCCAGACCTATTCACGACTGGACCAGATTCGCCAGACTTTAGGTGGTCTAAATATCCACGACGACCAGCCCCAACCTGCAATTCAAGGTCGCAGGAGGAAGCCGCCAAGTCCGATGTCCATGGCAGATTTTTCAGCGCCCACGCCTCAGAAGCGCTTGACTGCCAATGCTACAGAGTCTCCGCGTTTCCAGCGGTTATCACGGTACAGGCCGATCCCAGCAGTCCCAGCCCACGATGAGAGCGTGTTGAATCAGTCTTTGTCTGGTGAAAGCATCTTCGTTCCGTTAAGTCCCAATTCGCAGCATCAAGTTAACAACGGTCCTGTACCACGCGCTACTTCTTCTCCAATTTCTGCAAACAGACAGGAGGACAACCGCCATGTAAATCCTCTGCGAAGTAGCCGTGTCATCAAAAGTCGAGGCTTCTACGACTTTGAACAGGAACTCAAGAGTGACGATAGACTTGACTCTCTTGCGAGTGGGTCCATTCGTAGCTTCGGCTCAGACCTCGGTAGCAGCTTATACGGAGACGACGAGGATGAGGCCAGTGATGAAGACGAGCACGACGAGCTCGACAAGCAAGACAATCCCAACGGAGACTCACATCCAGCAGCCAATAGCAGTCTGTTCCAGGTTCAAGTTCTTGTGTGAGACTCCAACACAGAACTTACAACAATATATGTATTATTTTCATGCCTTGAAGTTTCTGCGCGCGTCACATATTTATGTGATTCACACAAAATTGATGATTGGCGCAATTTCCATCTCAATTGTACTACAGTAGAGCCCGTGATGGCGTTCCAGTTCCCCGTGGCTAGCGGAAAGAAGAAGAAAGTGCAAGTGTTTGAGTGCCCCACCGAGTCATGGAAGGAGCGCAACCCTCGCGCTACCAAGGTGCGAGCTTTAGTGATAATTGGTATTCTTTTGCTTCGACGACTGACACACTATCGTTCTTGCCAGAACAAAACCAATGACGATGAGCCCCAGATGACGCTGCGTCAGGAGATCCGGAAGGAGTTTGACGACACATTCGACTCGGTGTTGGACTTCGGTGCGCAGTTCTGTTGGCTTGATAAAAAGTGCTACTAGTTTCACTGACCTCGTTTTGAATTTCGACAGCTACGTCGAATTTAAAAGGCAAAGAGAAGAAAGCTCACGAGGCAAAGAAAATTGAGGCACTTGGTGGTAAAGCTGCCAAGAATCGCAGTGTGCCTTACAAGATACTGATCGGAATGAAGACCAAGGGTGCAGTCAGGAAACAACGTCGCGAGGACTTGGTACGGCTGTCATACAAGTACATTGTTCAATGTTGCACATTCTAACTCGTTTTATACTGCAATTGATGCCGTGGATATTGGTATTTTGCAGCTGAAGGAGTCGGATGTGGTGACAGGCAAGCGGAAAGCAAGCGGCAAGTCAAGAGACCAGCAGAAGCGCAAGAAGGTCGACTTCGGCTTGCAGGCTACCAAAGGCAGGTTCAAGGGCGGCGTACTGGATGTACGGGGTCTGTAATCTATACGCGTAATTCAGCAGACATTTTTGGTTGCACTGCAACACCGGTACTGTGTACCACTATCCATTCGGATCATTTGAGTGTGAGGATGGCTGAGCCTCAGCCTGAGGAGACCAAGACGCAATTCAGTAAGACCCTCCTGTGGGCATTAACGGATCTGTTCCTTGTCTTGACACGTTGACTGCGTCAGCGCTTTCCTTTTTTGATGCAGCGCATACGGATGGCTACGTCGCTCCAACGAGCGACAAGAAGAGGCTTGCTGGTAGTCGTTTGATTCCCAATCAAGAGGGGAAAAGATTCTTCTCTGAGGAAGAAGACGAGTAAGGTTTTCATTAGCTGAGCTTTAACCTCTGTTGTGTCCTGATGATAAGTGCTGAGAGCAGAGATGTTGTGACGAAGATCCACCGCTGGAAGCAGTCCACCAATAACAAGAGCGAGACAAAAAAACCATCAAAGCGTCAAGAACTGCACGATCTTTATGCTGATCCAGCGGAAAAGAAAGCGGCAAATCAAACGGAAATCTGCAAAACTATATCTCCACCGTTTGTACAGAACTCTCAGCCGGAGTCGGACGACAGTATTCAGCTAAATCGCCTCCTGTATGTATCTGATTTCTTGCAAAATTGATGTTATGAATCTTACGTAAGTTTTTCGTAGCGATGACTACATTCTTGGAGAGAAGGGGGATCGAATCATGCAAGAGATGGAAGACCTGATCACGGACGATTCGCCACTTCCTAAACAAACTTCAAGTCTTTTGAAGAAAACGGAACAAGAAGAACCATCAGTGAACATTGACACTATGCTTTCCATGGAGGACTTCGAGAAATACATCACTGAAAACTAAATACGATAATATGTTAAGCGGCACAAACCAAATGCTAAAAGTACTAGCTGAGCTACACCCATTCGTACAACGCAATTACTGATGAACGCGAGCGATTCCGGTGTACTACCTGTTGCTTCCGGATCCACTGCCGGAACCCAAAAGTCCCATCTGCACCAATGGATTCGCGCACTTCACTTTCAAGATCGAGATCATCCTCAATCACAACACATGATCCACGATCGCTTAGAGGCATCGCATCCGCTTCGCGGGGTTCCAGAGCCAGAGAGCGAGCATAACGACTCTCTTCTGATGGATATGGTAGCGAAACGTGCAACAATTTCTGCAATATCGAAACACCACAAGTTAGATATTTGTACCCGGACATGAAGACGGGAATTTGTACGACTTACGTCAACGTCTTCGTCGTTCTGGAGAGTGTAAGCAACAGACTGTCGATGTAAGATTTCCATCGACAGCTCACCCATTCGTCGCAGTCGGTTCGCATTCACCATCCCTTCTTTGTCAAATGCAGGCAACTCATTTAACCCAACGAAACCCTAAAACGCATCAACGATGTTAGATAGATTTCACCACTAAGATCGTTAACAAACGAACGGACCTGAAGATACAAACCGATGTAAGGCATGCTTGGATTAGCAGTCTTGCGCATCAATCGGTTCATTTCACGACAGCCCTTGTCCGAAAGTAGTTGCATCTCATTCATCTTTTTCTTCGCATTCACGTTCAGCTGCATCGCAAAAACAATAAGGTCAGAAAAAAGGCTAGACATTATTACCGGCATGGACTCTGACAACGTACACAGTCGATGGTCTTGCGAAGTCGCTGGACAGCAGTAGATTGTAGTGCATATAGAATAGCAGCCAGAGTATCGTGGTTGTGCAATGACATGCAATAGTCGGCAGCCTGGTCATTCGAAATCAGTATGGAGAGAGAATGCAACAAACATTTCCAACATCCTGTACCTTGAGGTAAAATGAAATCACCTCTGCACGTTCTTCAGGGGTGTTTTGGACCAAAACCGCGTTGATCACATAAGCGGAAATCTACACAATATCAAGATTGTCAGCTCGCATTTTGTATAACATCACTTTCCGGTGGCAACGTACGTGCTGGAACCATCGCTTGATGCTCGTGAACTCGATTGAATGCTTATTTTTCGAGCTCGTCGAAATAAAATCTTGGACTGCACAAGCAGTTCACAACAATGATCAGTCCCCTCCAAAACGGTAACAGTACACGAAGATCAACGAACCTGGAATTTTGCAGAAGACGGCGTGCGTCAAAAGTGTGCACTGTTCAGCCCACTGCTCTGCCTCGATATACCTGGTAATACGCGAGAAAACTATTGTTCAGCAAATATTTGCTGTAAACACAAATGAAAAAACTACTCGCCGATGCAAATGTGTAGGAAAAGGCTCGTTGGAGGTAGGCTCGACATTCGAGTCTGGGCCGTAGATCTTGGTCATGCTTCCAGGAATTACCTCGTAGTTCACGACATACTTTCCAGCTCCCCGAAGAGAAAAATACTCGCTGTAAAGAGAGGTGTAATCATCAATCAACGCCACGAGTTTTTCCTCGGGGACGTCAATACTGTGGCTAATGAGGCCATAGAAACGGTCGCGCAGGTCTTCTGCCTCCTTTGTTTCTGATTGTCTGAACATGAGTATCATGATAAAGAGTCGAATCAGTCCATGACCTAGACAAACACAACGCAGTGAAGTTAGTGCCTTGTCGACAGTTCTACTAATCCGGTAGCCTTTGAAACTTACTCTTAGTGCCATCTCGGAGATATTCGCTTAGCTGATCAACCACTTCGTTCAGGCTCGAGAAGCTATCCAGGAACAGGACGAATGCCACCACGTCCACCAAATCAACTTCCAAACCGGAAACGAGCTCACGAATCATGTCTTCAATAGTCCTTGATCGCACAGATCGCGAAGGACAGTCGTTCTTGTCACCAATCGTCCACGAGGTATGGGGCATCTGAGCACCTAGATACCCCGCAACCTTGTTCACTTCAATGCGATGGGTGTAATAGACAGGTGAACACCCAAAGATGTCCACATCAACATCGTTTCCTCCTCGGTTCAGCGATCCTAACTTCCGCAGCAATGCAATCAGTTGAGAGTCTTGTGAGATACTTGCCAAGTGCGAAGCTTGACGACCAAATAGATCGCGCATGTCTAGACGACAACCAGCACAGGTCAAAATCTCCAGACACAAGATTCGGCTGCCCAGGTCCGCCCCAGGAGCACTTGCAAGTAAAATTACGGCTGGAGTTTGTCCATACCGATTCTGGGCGTTGGGGTTGGCCCCACTCTGTAGTAGCCGAAGAATGATATCCGTGTGAGCTAAGGTAGCTGCAAAGTGCAAGCTGGTATTTCCATCTAGTGTTGGCGCGTTCGGATTCGCTCCTTTTGAGAGACAGAGCTCCACGAGTTCAGTACGCCCACTCTTGACAGCAAATTCGAGAGCTGAGTAGCCGTTTGACCACGCCACTCGGCCCACATCAGCTCCCAGAGCCAGTAACGTTGCTGAGCCTTCAAGAGACGCTCTGGAGCACATAAACATCAACGGAGTAAGCCCGTGTTTCTCCGCTGCATCGATATCAGCCCCTGCATCAACAAGACTTTGTATGATCATCGCCATGTCGATTGACTGCTTCACAATATGAAGCGGTCGCCTTCCTTTGTAGTTGCACAGATTGGTATCTGCTCCTTTTGAAATTAAATAGTTCACCATTCCGAGTTGTCCGTTGTGCACAGCTGCATGGAGTGGAGACCCTTTGCCAGACACGGGAACAAAGCCAAAAACTTGCATTCCTCGAGATTTTTCCCACGAGCAAAGCGTGTTCAGCTCCATCGTCGAAGATCTTAGCCAAGCAGCTGAATCCAAGTCTCCACGCCGAGCTGCGATACATGTCAAGTAGCGGGGCATCTCCAAGTCCAGTGTCAGCAGCTGATAGTAATAGAACTCGGTCATGAAGGTGAGCTGTTTCGGCAGTGCTGCAGTTCTGACGCGTTGAATAATTTTATCGAAAGGCATTCCAATCACTGGTTCATGGTTGATAGCGATCAAGGAAAGCCCGGGAACGATGGCGGTGCTTAACGCTGCTTGTGACAGTTTACGAACACTGTAGACAATTGCCCCTCGCCCATTTCCATCCGTCATGAATTGAATACCAACGTCGTTGGTCGAGATAGACACTGACACACGAGATCCTACAAGGGCCATCGAATCAAACTGATAACTTTCGTCGCCGGTTTCGAAGCACTCGACCCACTTAATCGCATCGAGAAATGCTGTCACAATGTTCGCTTTGTTCTGACACGCTGGGTGGTGCTGATAGCCGTACTTTAGCAGCGCTCGAACAATAGGCAAGTCACGAAGCGACGACATCGTAACCACGTACCGGAAAACCGCTGTTAGCGCTTCATCTGATACCTCGAACAGCTCTCCATTGACCTTCGCAATTGCCTCTGTGATGGCCTTTCCAGCAGTTAAAATCACCTCAAACTTGTGGGTCGGTAGTGAGACGCAGTCGAGCATATTAAGCACACTAATCGCTTGCTTCCAGTTGCAAACTGACAGGTCCTTCGAAATTCCGAAATCTGCCTGTGCCTTCTGCTTCAACACCTTGACATTCTGCTCCACCTGACTGCGCTTCGACTTCATCTTGTCCGTCTCAAGACTCGCATAAGCTTCCGTATACAGCGCAATGAACACGCGGTCTTCCACGTGTCGACGGATGAGCCGCACCAGGTCATTACCAGGCAACAATTCAATCTCTGCATCCTGATAAAACTCCAAGTGATGGCGATCAATGATCGCATCATCCAATTCCACGATGAAGTTGTGGATCGCTGCGTACGAATGGTCGTGATCAAGCTCCTTAAACTCTATCAACCTCTTGGCGATCTGCTTGTCCGTGATGAAAATCTTGTTCAAGAGTCTGGTAACAGCATTGGAGCCTGCTTTCTCTTCAGTAGCCGTCAAGTCCACCTCGTAACAGGGAGGGGCTACTCTCCTTACCGACCTCAGCGCAGTGACCCAAAGCTCAGCCTCAAACTGGCTGCAGCAGTAGCACAGTAACTTGTAAAAACCCTTTTCAATCTGGAACACATAGGCTTTATCTGCCACACGGATGTCTACATGCTGTACGGAAACCACTCCATCATTGAGCTGCATACAGCCTTTAATCTTCTTCCGGCCTTTATTCTTGTAGTAGGCGAACGTGCCATCGGAAAACAGCACGAAGAAGCGTGTCTTCCAGCTCTTCCACATGTGACCCTGTTTGGTGAGCCATCCCATCTTGACAAAGTTGCCAACTTGCACCTGAGTCGCGTAGAAATTATCGTTTAAAAGTGGGTCGGAGCCATGACGCACCAGTCGAAAACCTTTTTCTCTCTGTACGAGCGTCTGTGGTGTCTCCGCCGTGTCAGAAGACGAGCGCAACGTTCGTAGCAGTGGTCGGTCTCCAAACATAGAAGCTAAAAGACTACGGCGCTTGTCCCGGTCGATTTCTTCCGCTGCTTCTTCCACTTCCAATTCCACGTGCTGCGCCTGCTGCTGCGCGAGGCTCTTGGCGCGTGTACTGCGGCGCGAGAAGCGTGAGCGTTTGGCCTCGTCCAGAAGCGCTGGCGGTGATGACGGATCGTGAAAGGAGCTTCTGCTCTTGTGGCGCCACCGCGAAGCCATGGACTCTGTAGCTTGATGCGGAAAAATGAATAAAGCGACTCGTCACCTATTCTGCTAAAAGCAGCTGTTTCCGCATTAGAACTTCAATTGACAAGCAATGCACATGTAAATATGGGACGTAAAGGGAGCGTTAAATGAAAGTGTATGGACAATAATGCACAGTATATTATGGAACGTGCAAATGGATGGAAAATCCATACACTCTTTCCTCCGTTGGACTGTTGGCTTCACTGCGCTTCCAACATGCGTGCGAATATTGTTGGATCAAGAATGGACATCTAAGCTCGAGAGGGAGCCCCGTGGGTTAATTGTACCTGTTGGCCAAAAGATGCCGTGTCGATGCTGTGCTGGACGAGGAACTCAACGCTACGCTGCTGATGCATTGCTAATGGACGTTGCTACGATGCAGGCCGGACCACGAGCAGCAGTGAAGCGTGGCAAAAGGTTTCAAGTACACGTGCATGTACCGTAGAGGAAGCTCACCATACTCAACAAGCTGTATGGCAGTTGCCGTCCAGCTGGCATTGGCGCCAGCATGATCATCGATGAGTCAGCTCTGCGTCCACTTTGCAGGCTCAGCGGTGCAACTCCAACACATTTGGAGCGGGGCTATCCTACAATGTGCTTCGGGTTGCCGTTGGGCTCTCTTCCCTGATCTTCTCCATGTACGGCGAATATTTCAGCTTCTTCACCTCAAAGAGAAGCTGCCCTGCTGTATTGCCGCCCCAAAGCTTAATAGAGGAAGCCAACTCTACCTTCGACATGTCCAACACCAAGAGCAAATCCCCACTTTCGACTTGTCTTGACCAGGCCTTTTGTAGTGTTCAAGTTGAGAAAACAAAGTATCGCATGCTATTATACTATGCGTAGGTACTTGATAAGTTATCATTGATTAATACCAATGATACTTGTCTTCAAAGCACAATAATGTGGTGTGTACCACATCTGGTGACCTTGCGGCTCAAATTGCTTGTCAACCAAGATGTGGGCGGTGCGCTCGCGTCGCAGTTCTTTGGCAGCTGCGGGACGGCACTTCTCGACGTCGCAGTCGATCCGCGCTGCTCCCTGCGCCTTGCGGTCCGTGCTGTGGTCCCCCACGGAGAAGCAGGCGCCTTCAGATGCAGCAGTTCCCAGTCACCAGCTCCTGGTACGCGCTGGTTTCGTGCGCAAAGGTGGTCATGGCATCTTCGCTCTTCTGCCACTAGGCCGCCGCGTTGTGGCCAAACTGGAGGCAGTCATTGACGAAGAAATGTACAAGATCGGTGGCAACCGCGTGGATCTATCGATACTGACACCTAATGAACTGTGGAAGCAGTCAGGTCGTTGGCAAAGTCGCGGCCCAGAACTGATGACGCTGGAAGACCGGCGCGAAGATATTCTTGTGTTAGGCCCCACACACGAGGAAAGTATTACGAGCCTCGTATCAGCCCACTACAATGCAGCAGGAGCGACGAATTCGTCTCTCAGACTGTACCAGATCGGCCGCAAGTTCCGTGACGAGATCCGTCCTCGGTTTGGTCTCTTAAGAGCGAGAGAGTTCGTGATGAAGGACATGTATTCGTTCGATGCGTCGTACGACGATGCGTTGCAGACGTACCAGGACGTGACTACTGCGTACAACGAAATTCTAATCTCGAGACTCAAACTACCGGTGAAGCGCGTGGAAGCCGATTCTGGGAATATTGGCGGCAATCTGTCACATGAATTCCACGTGCTGGCGGATATCGGTGAAGACGCAATTCTCTCCTGTTCGTCGGAGGAGTGCGACTACGCGGCTAATGTGGAGAAGGCGGAAGGTCGACTTCCCCAGATGTCGATGGAACACAGTGACGAAGTTTCGACAGAGCTTAGTGCCATCATTGCTCGGCTCGAAAGACAAGCTCTTGCTGGCGATACGCAGATGTGGAAGACTGTCATGGAGCTGCAGGAAGTCGCAGGATCGCACGGTTTCTCCATTAAGTATGTGCACGAGCAGGAGGAAGATCATTACCTGGCGGATCTTAACATTGACGACCTCGAGACCAGAGTCCAGCCGCGTGTTGCATTGTGCTTTACTCGTCACGATCGCGAGGCGAATGAGTTGGCTGCTAAGCCGTTTATTGGCGGCGATGAAGGCGAGGTGGTCACGAATGAGTCCAAAATCGCCGACTTGCTTAGCAAAGCTAGTCCGAATGCTGAGCTGCATTTGCTGCTGGACGATTCCCTAAAACAAGGCGACCAGACCTCTCCAGCTGTGAAGGCTCTATGCAACTTTGCAAAAACGATATCACAGCAGCGTGAGAACATTAACCTTGTGTGGGGACACTTTCGCTTGGCTCAAGCTGGTGACTGCTGTTCACGCTGCAACGGCGAGAACGCAGTGCTCGAGGATAAGCGCGGTATCGAGGTAGGTCACGTTTTCTATCTGGGACAGAAGTACTCGAAGCCTTTTGGCGCGACGTATACGGATGCCAAGAACAACAAGCACCCACTAGAGATGGGTTGCTTTGGTCTTGGAGTTAGTCGACTGGTTGCAGCAACAGTCGAAGCTTCGCACGACGACCACGGCATTGCGTGGCCGACTGAAATTGCGCCGTACAAGGTCCTTGTTATGTCTATCGGTGGCAAGAAGCGAGAAGATCCGGTTTCCCAAGCTGCATGGGATATTGCTGGCAAGCTTTCTTCCGGTAACGTTGCCGGCTTAGTGAAGGACGATGTGCTGCTGGACGATCGCTGGCGAGAAAGCCCCGGCTCAAAGCTGGCCGAGTCGGAGCTCATCGGATACCCGTACCGCGTCGTTGTTGGCAAACGGTTCATGAAGGAAGGGCTCGTGGAGGTGCAGACGCGAGCTACAATGGAGAAGACTTTCCTAACTCCTGATGAGCTACCAGTTTTCTTCGCTCAGCTTGTTCAATCAGACAAATTCTAGATGTAGATGACAGCTAATAGACGACAAATATTTGGAGCCATGGGTGTACAAAGACACCTACTGTGACGAACCCACAATACGCTAGCGGATCGTATGGCTGCAATGCTTTGCTGCGCTGTCTCGCCGGGTTCTTCTTTATCTTAGGCTTCTTCGCAAGAATTAAACACTCCAACAACGTGCTGTGACGTAGTGGTTCAACAGCCACTACGCCAAAAGTTTGAGATCAGCTGGCCGGATTATTCTGGCTCAGCGTAATCTTGAATTTTCACATGTCTACGAGTCTATTGGCTATATGTGGTTGCAGTTGCCCCACTTCAACAGTTCTTATACGTCTTTTCATTGGATGTAAATCCCCAGGATTGGCAACATTCCAGTTACCATCCGGATATTTTGATTATGGGACGCTATGGGAAAATTCTGGCTCAGCCACGCCGAGGCTTCGCAGGATTTCATTGGCAGAGAAAGATAGTAGCAGGATTTGAGAAAGATAGTTTTTAGGATAGGACCTGGATACTTGGGTGCGTGTCTAGTCACCCAGGATCGTTGGTTGCGAGGCAACTACTAGCTAGCACCAACAAAACTAACTCAATCAATCACTTCTCAATTTTCATTCTACTGTTCAAGTCAACTCCTCCAGCAAGACCACGACTGCAGCGTCGCCGCTGCCCACTCGACTTCGCCTCCGACTCGCCACCGCCTCCGACCTCAACTCTTCGTCAAGGCCGCCAACGACTGCTTCCTCCGTTTGGCTGGCCTGAGAACGTCACATGGTAGCACTTGTTGGTCAAGCTTCGGTTCAAGTTCAAGAGTCGAAGATTGGGTATTGCCTTTCAGCACGAACTTTAACGTTCCGTGGCTAGTTGGTGTGGTTGCATACCAGTGTTGGAAACACTTTCAGAACTCCTTTCTTGGGCCTGTGGTTTTGTGCTGTCTTACGACTCCCTGTCCCGCCAAGGAAAACACGGAGAATAACTTCTGGAAAAAATACACACTGGGTTGTGCTTGATCCACACTCGTTGCTACTGGGTCTGTTCTAGTGTGCTTCTTGCATGGGTAAACGAAAAACCCGTCAACCCGAAGCAACGTTCCTGAACGACACCAAGTCCTTGACCACTCGCAGTGAAACACTCGACAAACTGCGCCAGGACTTGTGGTTGACTACGCAGAAGCAGCTGAAGATCGTACAGCTCATCCGCAACGAAATTCCAGATTGTAAGGACTCCGACGCAAGGAATATCTTACACGATACGACGGAACTGCTGAAACGCCGCATAAACCAGACGCAAACTATCTTGGAAGGAACCCTCGACCACTCCATCCAGCTCGACAAAAAGCGTAGGCGTAAAACTCAAAAACAGTAGTTTCTTTCCCTTTTTGCTTATTAGGGTTTCGGTAGACATTTTTAAAGACGCGCTGAGAAGTCCAGTTGGTATGGCTCAAAGAAGAAGTCGTGCAGCTGAGCGCCCGTCACCGAACCCTCGTCCTCGGCAGCAAAGCAGAATGAATGCGCCGAGTGATGCAGATGCATCACGACCAAGTACAGAAGCACCGGCGGATACCGCGGCTCCGGCTGCACAGACCACCCAAGCTTCAGGCCCTGATGCGATGTCAATGCAGCAGTTGCTAGTGTTTATAACGCAACAGCAGCAAGCCGCCCAAGCCCAGATGCAAGCTCAACTGCAAGCACAAATGCAGCAAGCTAACGCAAGGTTCGAGTATTTGATGGCGGCTCGGGGTGATCAGAAGAAGAAGGACCCCCCGATGTATGAAGGCAAGTACGGCGAAGATATCGAGTTGTGGATCTTTGCCACCGAGCAGTACTATGCAAGCAGACGCGAGTGGATGGAAGCAGATTCATCAGACTTTGTAACGATGATCTCAAGTAACTTAGGCAAGTCAGTGTTGAATTGGTACCGTGCGTTTATTGCGGACTGCGAAAGATTAACAAGTACATCCTACGTGGTCGCTCTTCAAGCGACAACTTCGTTCGCGTTTTCGACCAAAGGACTTCGAATATGATCTTCGTGAGAGAATGTTTCGTCTCAAACAGAAAGAAACGATTCACGAATACGTCTCCAAGTTTCAAGATTTGCTATCGCAGACTGAATTATCGATCAGCGAATTGGAGAAGCGGTTCTTCTTCCAAAACGGATTACGTGAAGAAACAGCTAAGAAGATCAAGGAAGAAAGTCCATCAACGCTGCAAGAGGCCATTGAGATTGCGTCCAACTTCGAGTTTGCACACTTCTCGGGGAAACCACCTCGGAGTCAGTCGAAACCTTCGCAGGGATCAACTGAATCGGGGAATCGAGTGTCAAAGTCGCAACTGCAGAATACTAAGCGTTCCGAGAAGAAGAAAGGAAAGAAAGATGATTGGACTAAGTCAGCTACTTGCAACAACTGTGGCAAAGTTGGCCACATTTCTCCACAATGTACCCAGCCGAAACGTAAGGAAGCGAACCGTTACGTAAAGGGCGCTGTGTATGCGATCCTAGAGGCTGAGGCTCGAGCATTCAAGACGGAAGATCAAGAGAGACCCGTTACGATATTCATTGACAACGGCAGTAGCCTGAATGGCGTAACTGAGGAGTTGGTGAAGAAGCTCGATTTAGATGTCACTGAAGGTGACACGATGCAAGTTGATCTTGGTTATGATCAAGTGGTGTATCGTCCTCGACGGACTGTAGAGATGTCTCTACAGTTACCAGGGTTTCCATTATCAAGTGGAACATTCCAAGTCATGCCAGTCCCAGAGGGTAAGGACGTTGTATTGGGCATGATGTGGTTGCGTGAGCAGAACCCGGATATAGATTGGAGTACAGGACACGTAGCACCGCGTATCAAAATGGAGAACACTCAGGCCGTAACGTTGAGACTGCCGAAGAACCGCCCTGCTAGATGGGTCGCAGGACAACGCCGCGCAAGAGTAGCGCAGAGCCGTGAGATTTTCAACTATTATCGAGATCATGGACACAACGGCAAGCACGGAAGTATCAAGCTCATATCAACAAAGCAGTTCCAGCGCATGTTGCGCAAGGACAAGGATATTGAGGCAGTATTTGTCATCAATCCCCACGACTCTGAGAAGGCTGAACGCTTCAAGAGTCAAGGATGGGATGCCCTCAAGGACAATCCGGCATACGAGACGTTACGGAAATATGCGGATACGGTCTTTCGTACGGAGCTACCGAGTGAGACGCCGCCAGTTCGTGAAGGAATTGAACATGAGATTTTGCTCAAGCCGGGTACTACTCCGATTTCAGTGAAGCAGTGGCGTCAAAGTCCTGATCAGCGAAAAACGATCCAGGAGTGGACCAAAGAGATGGTTCAAGCCGGTATCATTCGACCGTCATCGTTTTGCGCTCCGACTTTCTGTGTGAAGAAACCTGTCGGATGGCGTATTGTGCACGACTATCGCCAATTGAACTTGGCCACGATTTTGCCTGCTATCCCGATGCCTCGCAAAGAAGACACTTTCGACGCGATGGCCGGTAGCTACTGGTACTCGTGCATGGATCTACTCTGGGGCTATTACCAAGTTAAGCTACGTGAAGCAGACATACCATTCACGGCGTTTTCAACTCCAGACGGTCTTTTTGAATATCTCGTCACACCCATGGGACTTAGTGGTAGTCCGGGAACCTTTAATCGTTTACTTCAGAAGTTTTTCAGGGATTTGAACGACGTGATGCGGATTTACTTCGACGACATCTACGTGTACACGAAGGGTGAAGATGTGAACGACCACATCAACGCTTTGGACAGAGTACTCAAACGATGTGAGGAGCAGAAGCTCTACATCAAACTGTCCAAATGCCAATTCTGCGTGGATGAGATTCCATGCTTAGGTGATTTTGTCGGACGCAATGGCGTTCGGATGGATCCTGACAAGATCAAGATTATCGCCGAGTGGCCTGTCCCCAAGACCAAGAAGCAGATGGAGAGCTTCCTGGGGACTACAGTCTACGTTTCGAGATTCTGCAAGAATTTTGCCCAGTTTGCAGGCCCTTTGCATGAATGTATTAAGGGAAAACGTTCTCGTGATGCTATCGAACTCGATGAGAACCAATTACGCTGTTTTGACGAGCTGAAGAAGCGCTTGTCATCACCTCCGGTTCTTAGTCTTCCAGACTTCTCGAAACCTTTCGGTATTCGGATGGACGCCTCAAATTTTGCTATTGGGGGAGTCTTGTTTCAAAAGGAGGGAGAGTTGGAACATCCAATCGCCTTCACCGGCCGAAAGATGAAGTCTGCGGAGCTGAATTACCCTGTGCGCGAACAAGAGCTACTTGCGATTATGCACGCACTGAAGACATGACGCGTATACTTACTCGACAAACCGTTCATGGTGGAAACGGATCACAAGAGCATCGAGATGATTCTTACGCAGAAAACAACGAATCGACGCATTGCGCGGTGGTTTAATGAACTTGCGGAGTTTCACCCCATGTTTAAGTGGATTCAGGTGAGACGAATGTAGTCGCCGATGCTATGTCGAGAAACCCGGAATTCGAGCACAAGGCAGCTCAAGTGAGCTTGAAAGAACTTCTGGACACAGCTCAAAATCGTGAAATTGTGGCAACCATGGTCGCGAACAATATGACCGTGGCACAGACCGCACAGAAGATGTACTCGTGGAACAAGGACTTGCAGGGACTTGTCAAGAAGCTGAAGCTTGGAGAAAAGGTTCAGCATTACTCTGCTAAATCATGGCGTGCTGTATTATCAGACGCGTGAAGATGAGAGTCCTAGATTGTACATTCCCGATGACGAAGATCTGAAGAATCGAGTCATTTGTGAGAACCACGATGCAGTTACGGCAGGCCACCCAGGATATTACAAGACGTATGTAGCAGTACGTGAGAAGTACTATTGGCCGAAGATGATGAAGTATATCCAGCGCTACGTGAACACTTGTGAAATGTGTCAGCGCAACAAGGCGAGGCAGACGAAGCCTCCGGGATTACTTCAACCGCTGGAGATACCTCGAGGTAGATGGGTCGACATTTCGATGGATTTTGTTGTGTCTCTACCTCCCAGCAAGGATGGCTCGAATGCCATCATGGTCATCGTGGATCGATTGACCAAGCGTGCAAAGTTTATTGCTACGCAGACGACAGACAGCGCAGAGAGAACTGCGAATGTTTTCATGAAGAGTTATGTAAGAGATCATGGCCTTCCGAAGACGATTGTGTCTGATCGTGACTCCAAATTTACGTCCAAGTTTTGGCAGGCTGTTATCACTGCCATGGGAACGCAGCATAACCTGTCATCGGCATTTAGACCGCAGACGGATGGACAAACGGAACGTACAAACCGTTTTATCGGAGACTATATCCGAGGAGTCATCAACCCAGCCCAGAATGATTGGGATGAGTTTCTTCATTTGGCAGAGTTCGCCTATAATCGGCGATTGCATGCTACTATTGGCATGTCGCCATTTGAAGCGGATCTTGGATATATTCCATACATGCCCGATGATATAGCATCGGATCCGGAATTCAAGAAGTTGGAGAAAGCAGCAAAAGAGTTCTTACTCCGACAGGAAGTGTTCCTCAAGGTCGCGCAAGACCGTATGAGTGAAGCACAGGAACGCATGAAGCATTATTACGACAGAAACAGACTTGTCCAAGACTTCAGCATTGGCGACATGGTGCTACTAGATGGAAAGAATCTGGATATCCGTCACAAGGGGTACGCGCAATCAAAGAAGTTTGCTCCTCGATTCATTGGACCTTTTCCAGTTCAAAAGATGGTGTCTCGCGACTCGTATGAATTGGGATTATCAAAGGGTCTGAAACTACACCCAGTCTTCCATACTTCACTGCTGAAGCCGTACCGCAAAGACTCCAAGCGCAGGCAGAAGGTGAACAAGGTTGTGCTAGCCGACGGAACAGAAGGGCAACTGGTTGAAGCTGTTGTTAACCACCGTAAGTACAAAGGGAAAACGCAGTACAAAATTTGGTGGCTTGGGGAAACCAAGAAGGACGCAACGTGGGAACCAGTGGAGAACCTGAAACAAATACCAGGCCTCATCGACCTCTATTGGAAGTCCAAGAAGAGAGACAAGTCCTTGTAAGTGGTGGCCCTTTCTCAAAAGGAGGTCATGTGACGTAGTGGTTCAACAGCCACTACGCCAAAAGTTTGAGATCAGCTGGCCGGATTATTCTGGCTCAGCGTAATCTTGAATTTTCACATTTTCATATGTCTACGAGTCTATTGGCTATATGTGGTTGCAGTTGCCACTTCAACAGTTCTTATACGTCTTTTCATTGGATGTAAATCCCCAGGATTGGCAACATTCCAGTTACCATCCGGATATTTTGATTATGGGACGCTATGGGAAAATTCTGGCTCAGCCACGCCGAGGCTTCGCAGGATTTCATTGGCAGAGAAAGATAGTAGCAGGATTTGAGAAAGATAGTTTTTAGGATAGGACCTGGATACTTGGGTGCGTGTCTAGTCACCCAGGATCGTTGGTTGCGAGGCAACTACTAGCTAGCACCAACAAAACTAACTCAATCAATCACTTCTCAATTTTCATTCTACTGTTCAAGTCAACTCCTCCAGCAAGACCACGACTGCAGCGTCGCCGCTGCCCACTCGACTTCGCCTCCGACTCGCCACCGCCTCCGACCTCAACTCTTCGTCAAGGCCGCCAACGACTGCTTCCTCCGTTTGGCTGGCCTGAGAACGTCACATGGTAGCACTTGTTGGTCAAGCTTCGGTTCAAGTTCAAGAGTCGAAGATTGGGTATTGCCTTTCAGCACGAACTTTAACGTTCCGTGGCTAGTTGGTGTGGTTGCATACCAGTGTTGGAAACACTTTCAGAACTCCTTTCTTGGGCCTGTGGTTTTGTGCTGTCTTACGACTCCCTGTCCCGCCAAGGAAAACACGGAGAATAACTTCTGGAAAAAATACACACTGGGTTGTGCTTGATCCACACTCGTTGCTACTGGGTCTGTTCTAGTGTGCTTCTTGCATGGGTAAACGAAAACCCGTCAACCCGAAGCAACGTTCCTGAACGACACCAAGTCCTGACCACTCGCAGTGAAACACTCGACAAACTGCGCCAGGACTTGTGGTTGACTACGCAGAAGCAGCTGAAGATCGTACAGCTCATCCGCAACGAAATTCCAGATTGTAAGGACTCCGACGCAAGGAATATCTTACACGATACGACGGAACTGCTGAAACGCCGCATAAACCAGACGCAAACTATCTTGGAAGGAACCCTCGACCACTCCATCCAGCTCGACAAAAAGCGTAGGCGTAAAACTCAAAAACAGTAGTTTCTTTCCCTTTTTGCTTATTAGGGTTTCGGTAGACATTTTTAAAGACGCGCTGAGAAGTCCAGTTGGTATGGCTCAAAGAAGAAGTCGTGCAGCTGAGCGCCCGTCACCGAACCCTCGTCCTCGGCAGCAAAGCAGAATGAATGCGCCGAGTGATGCAGATGCATCACGACCAAGTACAGAAGCACCGGCGGATACCGCGGCTCCGGCTGCACAGACCACCCAAGCTTCAGGCCCTGATGCGATGTCAATGCAGCAGTTGCTAGTGTTTATAACGCAACAGCAGCAAGCCGCCCAAGCCCAGATGCAAGCTCAACTGCAAGCACAAATGCAGCAAGCTAACGCAAGGTTCGAGTATTCGATGGCGGCTCGGGGTGATCAGAAGAAGAAGGACCCCCCGATGTATGAAGGCAAGTACGGCGAAGATATCGAGTTGTGGATCTTTGCCACCGAGCAGTACTATGCAAGCAGACGCGAGTGGATGGAAGCAGATTCATCAGACTTTGTAACGATGATCTCAAGTAACTTAGGCAAGTCAGTGTTGAATTGGTACCGTGCGTTTATTGCGGACTGCGAAAGATTACAAGTACATCCTACGTGGTCGCTCTTCAAGCGACAACTTCGTTCGCGTTTTCGACCAAAGGACTTCGAATATGATCTTCGTGAGAGAATGTTTCGTCTCAAACAGAAAGAAACGATTCACGAATACGTCTCCAAGTTTCAAGATTTGCTATCGCAGACTGAATTATCGATCAGCGAATTGGAGAAGCGGTTCTTCTTCCAAAACGGATTACGTGAAGAAACAGCTAAGAAGATCAAGGAAGAAAGTCCATCAACGCTGCAAGAGGCCATTGAGATTGCGTCCAACTTCGAGTTTGCACACTTCTCGGGGAAACCACCTCGGAGTCAGTCGAAACCTTCGCAGGGATCAACTGAATCGGGGAATCGAGTGTCAAAGTCGCAACTGCAGAATACTAAGCGTTCCGAGAAGAAGAAAGGAAAGAAAGATGATTGGACTAAGTCAGCTACTTGCAACAACTGTGGCAAAGTTGGCCACATTTCTCCACAATGTACCCAGCCGAAACGTAAGGAAGCGAACCGTTACGTAAAGGGCGCTGTGTATGCGATCCTAGAGGCTGAGGCTCGAGCATTCAAGACGGAAGATCAAGAGAGACCCGTTACGATATTCATTGACAACGGCAGTAGCCTGAATGGCGTAACTGAGGAGTTGGTGAAGAAGCTCGATTTAGATGTCACTGAAGGTGACACGATGCAAGTTGATCTTGGTTATGATCAAGTGGTGTATCGTCCTCGACGGACTGTAGAGATGTCTCTACAGTTACCAGGGTTTCCATTATCAAGTGGAACATTCCAAGTCATGCCAGTCCCAGAGGGTAAGGACGTTGTATTGGGCATGATGTGGTTGCGTGAGCAGAACCCGGATATAGATTGGAGTACAGGACACGTAGCACCGCGTATCAAAATGGAGAACACTCAGGCCGTAACGTTGAGACTGCCGAAGAACCGCCCTGCTAGATGGGTCGCAGGACAACGCCGCGCAAGAGTAGCGCAGAGCCGTGAGATTTTCAACTATTATCGAGATCATGGACACAACGGCAAGCACGGAAGTACCAAGCTCATATCAACAAAGCAGTTCCAGCGCATGTTGCGCAAGGACAAGGATATTGAGGCAGTATTTGTCATCAATCCCCACGACTCTGAGAAGGCTGAACGCTTCAAGAGTCAAGGATGGGATGCCCTCAAGGACAATCCGGCATACGAGACGTTACGGACATATGCGGATACGGTCTTTCGTACGGAGCTACCGAGTGAGACGCCGCCAGTTCGTGAAGGAATTGAACATGAGATTTTGCTCAAGCCGGGTACTACTCCGATTTCAGTGAAGCAGTGGCGTCAAAGTCCTGATCAGCGAAAAACGATCCAGGAGTGGACCAAAGAGATGGTTCAAGCCGGTATCATTCGACCGTCATCGTTTTGCGCTCCGACTTTCTGTGTGACGAAACCTGTCGGATGGCGTATTGTGCACGACTATCGCCAATTGAACTTGGCCACGATTTTGCCTGCTATCCCGATGCCTCGCAAAGAAGACACTTTCGACGCGATGGCCGGTAGCTACTGGTACTCGTGCATGGATCTACTCTGGGGCTATTACCAAGTTAAGCTACGTGAAGCAGACATACCATTCACGGCGTTTTCAACTCCAGACGGTCTTTTTGAATATCTCGTCACACCCATGGGACTTAGTGGTAGTCCGGGAACCTTTAATCGTTTACTTCAGAAGGTTTTCAGGGATTTGAACGACGTGATGCGGATTTACTTCGACGACATCTACGTGTACACGAAGGGTGAAGATGTGAACGACCACATCAACGCTTTGGACAGAGTACTCAAACGATGTGAGGAGCAGAAGCTCTACATCAAACTGTCCAAATGCCAATTCTGCGTGGATGAGATTCCATGCTTAGGTGATTTTGTCGGACGCAATGGCGTTCGGATGGATCCTGACAAGATCAAGATTATCGCCGAGTGGCCTGTCCCCAAGACCAAGAAGCAGATGGAGAGCTTCCTGGGGACTACAGTCTACGTTTCGAGATTCTGCAAGAATTTTGCCCAGTTTGCAGGCCCTTTGCATGAATGTATTAAGGGAAAACGTTCTCGTGATGCTATCGAACTCGATGAGAACCAATTACGCTGTTTTGACGAGCTGAAGAAGCGCTTGTCATCACCTCCGGTTCTTAGTCTTCCAGACTTCTCGAAACCTTTCGGTATTCGGATGGACGCCTCAAATTTTGCTATTGGGGGAGTCTTGTTTCAAAAGGAGGGAGAGTTGGAACATCCAATCGCCTTCACCGGCCGAAAGATGAAGTCTGCGGAGCTGAATTACCCTGTGCGCGAACAAGAGCTACTTGCGATTATGCACGCACTGAAGACATGACGCGTATACTTACTCGACAAACCGTTCATGGTGGAAACGGATCACAAGAGCATCGAGATGATTCTTACGCAGAAAACAACGAATCGACGCATTGCGCGGTGGTTTAATGAACTTGCGGAGTTTCACCCCATGTTTAAGTGGATTCCAGGTGAGACGAATGTAGTCGCCGATGCTATGTCGAGAAACCCGGAATTCGAGCACAAGGCAGCTCAAGTGAGCTTGAAAGAACTTCTGGACACAGCTCAAAATCGTGAAATTGTGGCAACCATGGTCGCGAACAATATGACCGTGGCACAGACCGCACAGAAGATGTACTCGTGGAACAAGGACTTGCAGGGACTTGTCAAGAAGCTGAAGCTTGGAGAAAAGGTTCAGCATTACTCGCTAAATCATGGCGTGCTGTATTATCAGACGCGTGAAGATGAGAGTCCTAGATTGTACATTCCCGATGACGAAGATCTGAAGAATCGAGTCATTTGTGAGAACCACGATGCAGTTACGGCAGGCCACCCAGGATATTACAAGACGTATGTAGCAGTACGTGAGAAGTACTATTGGCCGAAGATGATGAAGTATATCCAGCGCTACGTGAACACTTGTGAAATGTGTCAGCGCAACAAGGCGAGGCAGACGAAGCCTCCGGGATTACTTCAACCGCTGGAGATACCTCGAGGTAGATGGGTCGACATTTCGATGGATTTTGTTGTGTCTCTACCTCCCAGCAAGGATGGCTCGAATGCCATCATGGTCATCGTGGATCGATTGACCAAGCGTGCAAAGTTTATTGCTACGCAGACGACAGACAGCGCAGAGAGAACTGCGAATGTTTTCATGAAGAGTTATGTAAGAGATCATGGCCTTCCGAAGACGATTGTGTCTGATCGTGACTCCAAATTTACGTCCAAGTTTTGGCAGGCTGTTATCACTGCCATGGGAACGCAGCATAACCTGTCATCGGCATTTAGACCGCAGACGGATGGACAAACGGAACGTACAAACCGTTTTATCGGAGACTATATCCGAGGAGTCATCAACCCAGCCCAGAATGATTGGGATGAGTTTCTTCATTTGGCAGAGTTCGCCTATAATCGGCGATTGCATGCTACTATTGGCATGTCGCCATTAGAAGCGGATCTTGGATATATTCCATACATGCCCGATGATATAGCATCGGATCCGGAGTTCAAGAAGTTGGAGAAAGCAGCAAAAGAGTTCTTACTCCGACAGGAAGTGTTCCTCAAGGTCGCGCAAGACCGTATGAGTGAAGCACAGGAACGCATGAAGCATTATTACGACAGAAACAGACTTGTCCAAGACTTCAGCATTGGCGACATGGTGCTACTAGATGGAAAGAATCTGGATATCCGTCACAAGGGGTACGCGCAATCAAAGAAGTTTGCTCCTCGATTCATTGGACCTTTTCCAGTTCAAAAGATGGTGTCTCGCGACTCGTATGAATTGGGATTATCAAAGGGTCTGAAACTACACCCAGTCTTCCATACTTCACTGCTGAAGCCGTACCGCAAAGACTCCAAGCGCAGGCAGAAGGTGAACAAGGTTGTGCTAGCCGACGGAACAGAAGGGCAACTGGTTGAAGCTGTTGTTAACCACCGTAAGTACAAAGGGAAAACGCAGTACAAAATTTGGTGGCTTGGGGAAACCAAGAAGGACGCAACGTGGGAACCAGTGGAGAACCTGAAACAAATACCAGGCCTCATCGACCTCTATTGGAAGTCCAAGAAGAGAGACAAGTCCTTGTAAGTGGTGACCCTTTCTCAAAAGGAGGTCATGTGACGTAGTGGTTCAACAGCCACTACGCCAAAAGTTTGAGATCAGCTGGCCGGATTATTCTGGCTCAGCGTAATCTTGAATTTTCACATTTTCATATGTCTACGAGTCTATTGGCTATATGTGGTTGCAGTTGCAACTTCAACAGTTCTTATACGTCTTTTCATTGGATGTAAATCCCCAGGATTGGCAACATTCCAGTTACCATCCGGATATTTTGATTATGGGACGCTATGGGAAAATTCTGGCTCAGCCACGCCGAAACTTCGCAGGATTTCATTGGCAGAGAAAGATAGTAGCAGGATTTGAGAAAGATAGTTTTTAGGATAGGACCTGGATACTTGGGTGCGTGTCTAGTCACCCAGGATCGTTGGTTGCGAGGCAACTACTAGCTAGCACCAACAAAACTAACTCAATCAATCACTTCTCAATTTTCATTATACTGTTCAAGTCAACTCCTCCAGCAAGACCACGACTGCAGCGCCGCCGCTGCCCACTCGACTTCGCCTCCGACTCGCCACCGCCTCCGACCTCAACTCTTCGTCAAGGCCGCCAACGACTGCTTCCTCCGTTTGGCTGGCCTGAGAACGTCACATGGTAGCACTTGTTGGTCAAGCTTCGGTTCAAGTTCAAGAGTCGAAGATTGGGTATTGCCTTTCAGCACGAACTTTAACGTTCCGTGGCTAGTTGGTGTGGTTGCATACCAGTGTTGGAAACACTTTCAGAACTCCTTTCTTGGGCCTGTGGTTTTGTGCTGTCTTACGACTCCCTGTCCCGCCAAGGAAAACACGGAGAATAACTTCTGGAAAAAATACACACTGGGTTGTGCTTGATCCACACTCGTTGCTACTGGGTTTGTTCTAGTGTGCTTCTTGCATGGGTAAACGAAAAACCCGTCAACCCGAAGCAACGTTCCTGAACGACACCAAGTCCTTGACCACTCGCAGTGAAACACTCGACAAACTGCGCCAGGACTTGTGGTTGACTACGCAGAAGCAGCTGAAGATCGTACAGCTCATCCGCAACGAAATTCCAGATTGTAAGGACTCCGACGCAAGGAATATCTTACACGATACGACGGAACTGCTGAAACGCCGCATAAACCAGACGCAAACTATCTTGGAAGGAACCCTCGACCACTCCATCCAGCTCGACAAAAAGCGTAGGCGTAAAACTCAAAAACAGTAGTTTCTTTCCCTTTTTGCTTATTAGGGTTTCGGTAGACATTTTTAAAGACGCGCTGAGAAGTCCAGTTGGTATGGCTCAAAGAAGAAGTCGTGCAGCTGAGCGCCCGTCACCGAACCCTCGTCCTCGGCAGCAAAGCAGAATGAATGCGCCGAGTGATGCAGATGCATCACGACCAAGTACAGAAGCACCGGCGGATACCGCGGCTCCGGCTGCACAGACCACCCAAGCTTCAGGCCCTGATGCGATGTCAATGCAGCAGTTGCTAGTGTTTATAACGCAACAGCAGCAAGCCGCCCAAGCCCAGATGCAAGCTCAACTGCAAGCACAAATGCAGCAAGCTAACGCAAGGTTCGAGTATTCGATGGCGGCTCGGGGTGATCAGAAGAAGAAGGACCCCCCGATGTATGAAGGCAAGTACGGCGAAGATATCGAGTTGTGGATCTTTGCCACCGAGCAGTACTATGCAAGCAGACGCGAGTTGATGGAAGCAGATTCATCAGACTTTGTAACGATGATCTCAAGTAACTTAGGCAAGTCAGTGTTGAATTGGTACCGTGCGTTTATTGCGGACTGCGAAAGATTACAAGTACATCCTACGTGGTCGCTCTTCAAGCGACAACTTCGTTCGCGTTTTCGACCAAAGGACTTCGAATATGATCTTCGTGAGAGAATGTTTCGTCTCAAACAGAAAGAAACGATTCACGAATACGTCTCCAAGTTTCAAGATTTGCTATCGCAGACTGAATTATCGATCAGCGAATTGGAGAAGCGGTTCTTCTTCCAAAACGGATTACGTGAAGAAACAGCTAAGAAGATCAAGGAAGAAAGTCCATCAACGCTGCAAGAGGCCATTGAGATTGCGTCCAACTTCGAGTTTGCACACTTCTCGGGGAAACCACCTCGGAGTCAGTCGAAACCTTCGCAGGGATCAACTGAATCGGGGAATCGAGTGTCAAAGTCGCAACTGCAGAATACTAAGCGTTCCGAGAAGAAGAAAGGAAAGAAAGATGATTGGACTAAGTCAGCTACTTGCAACAACTGTGGCAAAGTTGGCCACATTTCTCCACAATGTACCCAGCCGAAACGTAAGGAAGCGAACCGTTACGTAAAGGGCGCTGTGTATGCGATCCTAGAGGCTGAGGCTCGAGCATTCAAGACGGAAGATCAAGAGAGACCCGTTACGATATTCATTGACAACGGCAGTAGCCTGAATGGCGTAACTGAGGAGTTGGTGAAGAAGCTCGATTTAGATGTCACTGAAGGTGACACGATGCAAGTTGATCTTGGTTATGATCAAGTGGTGTATCGTCCTCGACGGACTGTAGAGATGTCTCTACAGTTACCAGGGTTTCCATTATCAAGTGGAACATTCCAAGTCATGCCAGTCCCAGAGGGTAAGGACGTTGTATTGGGCATGATGTGGTTGCGTGAGCAGAACCCGGATATAGATTGGAGTACAGGACACGTAGCACCGCGTATCAAAATGGAGAACACTCAGGCCGTAACGTTGAGACTCAAGCCGAAGAACCGCCCTGCTAGATGGGTCGCAGGACAACGCCGCGCAAGAGTAGCGCAGAGCCGTGAGATTTTCAACTATTATCGAGATCATGGACACAACGGCAAGCACGGAAGTACCAAGCTCATATCAACAAAGCAGTTCCAGCGCATGTTGCGCAAGGACAAGGATATTGAGG
This sequence comes from Phytophthora colocasiae, assembly GCA_018806915.1. Classification (NCBI taxonomy): domain Eukaryota; phylum Oomycota; class Peronosporomycetes; order Peronosporales; family Peronosporaceae; genus Phytophthora; species Phytophthora colocasiae. The sequence continues at coordinate 438,110 of JAGKQI010000104.1, read as the reverse complement.
CAGTATTTGTCATCAATCCCCACGACTCTGAGAAGGCTGAACGCTTCAAGAGTCAAGGATGGGATGCCCTCAAGGACAATCCGGCATACGAGACGTTACGGACATATGCGGATACGGTCTTTCGTACGGAGCTACCGAGTGAGACGCCGCCAGTTCGTGAAGGAATTGAACATGAGATTTTGCTCAAGCCGGGTACTACTCCGATTTCAGTGAAGCAGTGGCGTCAAAGTCCTGATCAGCGAAAAACGATCCAGGAGTGGACCAAAGAGATGGTTCAAGCCGGTATCATTCGACCGTCATCGTTTTGCGCTCCGACTTTCTGTGTGAAGAAACCTGTCGGATGGCGTATTGTGCACGACTATCGCCAATTGAACTTGGCCACGATTTTGCCTGCTATCCCGATGCCTTCGCAAAGAAGACACTTTCGACGCGATGGCCGGTAGCTACTGGTACTCGTGCATGGATCTACTCTGGGGCTATTACCGTTAAGCTACGTGAAGCAGACATACCATTCACGGCGTTTTCAACTCCAGACGGTCTTTTTGAATATCTCGTCACACCCATGGGACTTAGTGGTAGTCCGGGAACCTTTAATCGTTTACTTCAGAAGGTTTTCAGGATTTGAACGACGTGATGCGGATTTACTTCGACGACATCTACGTGTACACGAAGGGTGAAGATGTGAACGACCACATCAACGCTTTGGACAGAGTACTCAAACGATGTGAGGAGCAGAAGCTCTACATCAAACTGTCCAAATGCCAATTCTGCGTGGATGAGATTCCATGCTTAGGTGATTTTGTCGGACGCAATGGCGTTCGGATGGATCCTGACAAGATCAAGATTATCGCCGAGTGGCCTGTCCCCAAGACCAAGAAGCAGATGGAGAGCTTCCTGGGGACTACAGTCTACGTTTCGAGATTCTGCAAGAATTTTGCCCAGTTTGCAGGCCCTTTGCATGAATGTATTAAGGGAAAACGTTCTCGTGATGCTATCGAACTCGATGAGAACCAATTACGCTGTTTTGACGAGCTGAAGAAGCGCTTGTCATCACCTCCGGTTCTTAGTCTTCCAGACTTCTCGAAACCTTTCGGTATTCGGATGGACGCCTCAAATTTTGCTATTGGGGGAGTCTTGTTTCAAAAGGAGGAGAGTTGGAACATCCAATCGCCTTCACCGGCCGAAAGATGAAGTCTGCGGAGCTGAATTACCCTGTGCGCGAACAAGAGCTACTTGCGATTATGCACGCACTGAAGACATGACGCGTATACTTACTCGACAAACCGTTCATGGTGGAAACGGATCACAAGAGCATCGAGATGATTCTTACGCAGAAAACAACGAATCGACGCATTGCGCGGTGGTTTAATGAACTTGCGGAGTTTCACCCCATGTTTAAGTGGATTCCAGGTGAGACGAATGTAGTCGCCGATGCTATGTCGAGAAACCCGGAATTCGAGCACAAGGCAGCTCAAGTGAGCTTGAAAGAACTTCTGGACACAGCTCAAAATCGTGAAATTGTGGCAACCATGGTCGCGAACAATATGACCGTGGCACAGACCGCACAGAAGATGTACTCGTGGAACAAGGACTTGCAGGGACTTGTCAAGAAGCTGAAGCTTGGAGAAAAGGTTCAGCATTACTCGCTAAATCATGGCGTGCTGTATTATCAGACGCGTGAAGATGAGAGTCCTAGATTGTACATTCCCGATGACGAAGATCTGAAGAATCGAGTCATTTGTGAGAACCACGATGCAGTTACGGCAGGCCACCCAGGATATTACAAGACGTATGTAGCAGTACGTGAGAAGTACTATTGGCCGAAGATGATGAAGTATATCCAGCGCTACGTGAACACTTGTGAAATGTGTCAGCGCAACAAGGCGAGGCAGACGAAGCCTCCGGGATTACTTCAACCGCTGGAGATACCTCGAGGTAGATGGGTCGACATTTCGATGGATTTTGTTGTGTCTCTACCTCCCAGCAAGGATGGCTCGAATGCCATCATGGTCATCGTGGATCGATTGACCAAGCGTGCAAAGTTTATTGCTACGCAGACGACAGACAGCGCAGAGAGAACTGCGAATGTTTTCATGAAGAGTTATGTAAGAGATCATGGCCTTCCGAAGACGATTGTGTCTGATCGTGACTCCAAATTTACGTCCAAGTTTTGGCAGGCTGTTATCACTGCCATGGGAACGCAGCATAACCTGTCATCGGCATTTAGACCGCAGACGGATGGACAAACGGAACGTACAAACCGTTTTATCGGAGACTATATCCGAGGAGTCATCAACCCAGCCCAGAATGATTGGGATGAGTTTCTTCATTTGGCAGAGTTCGCCTATAATCGGCGATTGCATGCTACTATTGGCATGTCGCCATTTGAAGCGGATCTTGGATATATTCCATACATGCCCGATGATATAGCATCGGATCCGGAGTTCAAGATGTTGGAGAAAGCAGCAAAAGAGTTCTTACTCCGACAGGAAATGTTCCTCAAGGTCGCGCAAGACCGTATGAGTGAAGCACAGGAACGCATGAAGCATTATTACGACAGAAACAGACTTGTCCAAGACTTCAGCATTGGCGACATGGTGCTACTAGATGGAAAGAATCTGGATATCCGTCACAAGGGGTACGCGCAATCAAAGAAGTTTGCTCCTCGATTCATTGGACCTTTTCCAGTTCAAAAGATGGTGTCTCGCGACTCGTATGAATTGGGATTATCAAAGGGTCTGAAACTACACCCAGTCTTCCATACTTCACTGCTGAAGCCGTACCGCAAAGACTCCAAGCGCAGGCAGAAGGTGAACAAGGTTGTGCTAGCCGACGGAACAGAAGGGCAACTGGTTGAAGCTGTTGTTAACCACCGTAAGTACAAAGGGAAAACGCAGTACAAAATTTGGTGGCTTGGGGAAACCAAGAAGGACGCAACGTGGGAACCAGTGGAGAACCTGAAACAAATACCAGGCCTCATCGACCTCTATTGGAAGTCCAAGAAGAGAGACAAGTCCTTGTAAGTGGTGGCCCTTTCTCAAAAGGAGGTCATGTGACGTAGTGGTTCAACAGCCACTACGCCAAAAGTTTGAGATCAGCTGGCCGGATTATTCTGGCTCAGCGTAATCTTGAATTTTCACATTTTCATATGTCTACGAGTCTATTGGCTATATGTGGTTGCAGTTGCAACTTCAACAGTTCTTATACGTCTTTTCATTGGATGTAAATCCCCAGGATTGGCAACATTCCAGTTACCATCCGGATATTTTGATTATGGGACGCTATGGGAAAATTCTGGCTCAGCCACGCCGAGGCTTCGCAGGATTTCATTGGCAGAGAAAGATAGTAGCAGGATTTGAGAAAGATAGTTTTTAGGATAGGACCTGGATACTTGGGTGCGTGTCTAGTCACCCAGGATCGTTGGTTGCGAGGCAACTACTAGCTAGCACCAACAAAACTAACTCAATCAATCACTTCTCAATTTTCATTATACTGTTCAAGTCAACTCCTCCAGCAAGACCACGACTGCAGCGCCGCCGCTGCCCACTCGACTTCGCCTCCGACTCGCCACCGCCTCCGACCTCAACTCTTCGTCAAGGCCGCCAACGACTGCTTCCTCCGTTTGGCTGGCCTGAGAACGTCACACGTGCGGGCTCAGTTCACCTGCGCCGGAACTTCGTTCCTATTTATATTCAATACAATAGAGCTCTCGCTCGTACGTTCAACTTCGTTCCTTCGTCCGTCCGTCCGTTCGTCAATCTACTCGTTTCACCTTGGCCGACGTCGTCGTATCCTAGGCACTAATGACCGTCCTTGGATCGCGTCCTAAACGTCGAGGATACTGGCTAATGACCCGTTCCCGATAGCCCGTCGCCAGTCACTCGTCCGTTCAACACCGCCCAAAACCCAGTCGTCCCAGCCTCCACTCGTTCGTCCAAAGCTACCAATGTCACACTACTCGTCCGTTCGTTCGTCCGTTGAGCTGTTGCTCTCTTCAATGAAGGAAGTTTCTCGTCACCGTATCAAACGTCGAGTATACCGACTAATGACCCGTTCCCGATAGCCCGTCGTCAGTCACTCGTCCGTCCAACCCGTAACTTTCGAAGTCGCTTGTCAATGTCGCTGCAGATTTCGAAGTACCTGCCACCGTCGCTGCCGATTTCAAAGTGAGAACTCCGTTGCCGTCGCTCTCGTCCATACATTGGCTCGCTCCTCCCTGAGGGTGACTGCGATCCACTTCGTCGTACCCAAGATCTTCGGTGCTTCCAGCATTCATCAGCGTTTTAAGTGTCATCCGCCAATCAACGTCGTCGATTTTAGCTGAAGTCGTTTCCTTCCAGCCCAGCGTTCGTCCATTAGCGCCTACTGCAACATTTAGCGTTCTCAGATCATGTCCAGCAGCTGCATTCACCCATACGACATCAACTCCTGGTGTCTTTTCAAGATACGTCTCAATCCTGTTACACGCCTTCTCCTTCTCCAGAGTCTTCCACGACTCTGGCGGCTTGATAGAACTGCTCGTAGTCCCGCATGGAGACCCAAAACGTTCCGTCATCGCGCCCAGATCGCTGACTTTCTCGGCGGTCGTCATCCCCTCGCAACGGTTGCAACTCCACCTCAAGGACATATTGTCCGCCTGCATTCCTTCGTCGTCGCCTTCGAAGTTCCACCAGCATTCCACGTTGCTCGTCCGGTTCGTTCGCACCTGGAGCTGTTCGTTCTTTTCGTTTTGGTAATCGTCCCGCCGTGACTTCGTTAACTTGCGCCGTCGTTGCTCGATCAGTCGTTCCGGTCGTCGTTGTACTCGGTTCCCCTTCAAGCGTTCCTTCATCCGTCAATTCGTCAATGATATCGTTTTGCCAACATTCTGTAGCACCTGTCCAGGGTGGTGATATCGCACTAGAAACGAAACATGAGCTATTAACAGCTCTCCGCCCTCGTCCTGATCCTCTCGTCGTAACAACAGATTATCGTAACCAGCCGGTTCAATCACCCTCGCCGGTCCAACCCACGAATGTACAAATTTAGAGGCTTTTGGCCCTCTGGGCGGTCGAAACACCCATACCTTATCACCAGGTTTGAATTCTCGTTTCGTCCGTGTCTTCCGGTCGTAGTATTTCGCTTGTCTAGATTGTTCTCGTTCCCTAGCCGCTTCAGCACATTCATGACTCTTCTTCAACGTTGCCAACAGCTTTTGGTGATGCTCCGTCAAGTCACCAGCTTCGGTCACATGTGTCTTTCGTAATAACTCGTTCGGCGTTCGCAATTTTCTTCCCATCATCAGTTCATTTGGCGATAACGCAACGGTAGAGTGCTTTCCCGAGTTATAAGAGTACACTGCGAAGTCCACCCACTTATCCCAGTCACACTGCCGTTCGTCACTCATATACGTAGCTACACAGTCCTTCCACGTTCTGTGAAACCTGTCAACAAGTCCAATCATCGGAGGTCTATACGGTACTGGATTCGCCTGTTGAGCCTGCAGCAGTCTCACCAATTCGTCAATAACTTTGCCTGTCAATTCAGGGGCACCGTCCGTTAACAGTTCACGAAAAGGTCCAAACTTCAGCACGATCTCTTTCATCAAGAAGGCCGCCACCTTATCTGCTTGATGACTCTCCACCGTCGTAGCAACAGCGTATCTCGTTACATATTCCAGCGCCGCTATGACATATCTCTGTCCATTTTCTCCAACAGGCAAAGGTCCTGCCACGTCCAATGCCCATCGGTCTCCAACGTCTCCTCCACGCAAACTTCGTAGTGGTGGAATAATCTCCTTCGGCTTCGCTTTTCTACTGCCACACTCTTGACATCCACGCACCCAGCACTTCACGTCCTTGGCTAGATTCGGCCACCAATACACCTGAGATACTCGTGCTTGCGTGTGCGTCGTCCGTAAGTGTCAAGCCCAGATGGAATCATGACATTCTTTAAACGCTATTGGTCGTAACACCGCCGGTAAAATAACTCGGATACCGTCCGCTGTTTCGATCACTGCCATGCCATAGCTCGTAGTTACTCGCATATTACGGTATTCACCTTCTTTTATCAGCTTCTGAACCAATTTGCTCTTCATTTGTTCGTCACAGATCTCGGCGTCGGTCAACTGCAATGTGTCACCTTGCAATCTAATTCGTTGTCGTTCCGCACGTGCTCGTTCATCAGCTTCATACCGTTTGTTTGGCAAATTCGTCTGGTTCGTCGTTTGAATTGACTCGGGTCCTCGTATCATGTTACCGTTCGTCATTAGTGATGTCGGCGTTCGGTTATCGCCAGGGATTCGTCGTTCACCCGCCTTGTCAACAGCATTTGGTCGTTCATTCTGTGTCGTGTCTCTGTCGGTTGACGCCGTTCGTGTTCTGGTCGTTTATGATTCGATCGGTTGTTCATTCACCATCGATGTTGACGTCGTTTCTTCTGTCATGACCGCGTCTGAGAACATTTTGTTCACCTCCTTAGTCTCGCCAGGTGTACGTCGTAAGGCTTCGCTTCTCGATAATGGCCGGTTATCACTCATGTCCTTCAGCAACGACTTCTTGTGCTTTTCCCGGTTTCGCTTACCCGTTTTCACACTTCGAGCCTGCTCTTCAGCACTCGTTCGTTCCGAAGCGTCTCGGCCCGTGGATTTCGTCATGGCCGCGAGTTTACGTCCGTCATCAACTGCATTTCGTCCATCCCTCACGTCTCGCTGTTCGGCACGGCCTTGCTTCTCCGGCTCATCCATCGGCATCGCGTTATCGTCGATAGCATCACCCTCGCCCACCGCATCAGCAATCGTAGCTCCTTTCGCACCCATCCGTCGACGTCTCCGTCGTCGTCGCCCGACAGCAGCCAACACCTTAGTCACTACCGGAGATCGGGACAACGCATCTGCTACCACGTTGGTACTTCCCGGTCGATACTCCACAACAAAATCATACTCCTGCAGAATCAAAGCCCAGCGATGTAGTTTTCCCGTCAGATTTGAGCTAGTCATCAACCATTTCAGAGCAGCATGATCCGTCACCACAACAAATCGTCGTCCATACAGGTACGGTCTAAATAATTTGATCGCCCACACTACTGCTAAGCATTCTAACTCGGTGATACCGTATTTCGTTTCCGCATCATTATTCACTTTGCTGGCATACGCTACAGGTTGCCATCCGTCACCTCCATCTTGCATCAAACTAGCCCCAAGTCCAATCGTCGACGCATCAGTACTCAATCGAAATGGTAGGCGGAAATCTGGATAACGTAACACCGGCTTCGTCGTTAAGATTTTCTTCAATGCCATGAACGCTGCTTCTTGTGACTCTCCCCACTTCCACTTCACTTTCTTCCTTAATAATTTCGTGAGAGGTTCCATCAGCGTTCCGAATCCAGGCACAAATTTCCGATAGTACCCAGCGAGATGCACAAATCGTTTAACCTCCACAGCATCATTCGGTGTAGGGAAATCTCGTACAGCAGTCACTAATCGATCTAGCGGCCGAACGCCTTCCTTCGACAATTCGTGTCCCAAGTACTCCATCGACTCGGTAGCGAACACACATTTCTTCAACTTTAACGTCAATCCTGCTTGTGAGAGTCGTTCTAGTACACACACCAGCTCGATCACATGTCGTTCAATGCCTCCTCTAGTGTATATAACAATGTCATCCAGATACACTAGACAAGTCAACCAGGTCAATCCTCTCAGCACTCCGTTCATCATCCGTTGAAATGTAGATGGCGCATTCATGAGACCAAATGGCATCCGTACAAATTGGTACAGCCCTTGCTTTGTCATAAACGCCGTCTTCACTTTGTCACGCAACGCCATCAATATCTGCCAGTATCCAGCTTTCAAGTCGAGTGTCGAAAACAATAGGGCACCACCCAAAGCTTCCAGGGTTTCATCAATGCGTGGTAAGGGGTAGACATCTTTCCGTGTGATTCTGTTCAGTGCGCGGTAATCCACACAGAACCTGACTTCTCCATCCTTCTTACGCACTAATACAACAGGGAATCCCCAAGCTCCATTGCCTTCTTCGATTACACCAGCCGCCAGCATCTTCTTTACGTTCTCTTCAATGACTGCATCATCACTCTGCGCTTGACGTCGTCTCTTCAGCATTATTGGCGCAGCATCTCCGGTGTCAATATGGTGTTCCACTGGCAGTGCAGTTGCTGGCGGACAATCACCCTTCGTCTCAATCAGGTTTCGGTACGTCCGCAGCAACTCAGTATCAGTTCTCGACTGTCCTCATCTTCAACGCCGATCTTCACGTCATCTTCGTTTTCCAGTGGTTCTTGGCTGCTGATTTCATCCAGCCAATTCTTCACTCGGTTCCGCTCAAGCTCGCCATTGATTTCCAGAACTTCCATATCGCTGTCAATCGGTATCCAGACTCCTAGCTCCTTCTTTGATGGCAACTTCGTTCGTCCAGGAGCCGAATTGATCATTGGTACTATTGCTTTCCCATTCTGCGCTCTAGTCACTGTAGAGGCCAACATCACCGTGCCAGCACATCTCGTCGGTACAAACATTCCGATTTCACCGTCAGGAGCAGCAACTGATACCTCCACCGGCGTCACAGCTCGTCCCGTCAACTGCGTTCGCTTCGTCATTCGTACTGCTGCCACTCGTGCACTTATACCATCGTCGGACACTTCATCAGTTCGAAATGGCACAATGATACGACGTTCCTTCAATTTGTACATCAACTCGTTGCGCTTAAAGTCGATTCTGGCACCATGTTTCTTCATAAAGTCAACGCCCAACAGGAACTCATCATCGCAACCATCAACAATGCATGCATCTGCATAAATGGTTTCTCCGAACACCGTCCTGAATTGAAATCTCCATACTCCCACAACATCGAGTAGAAAACCACCAATTCCTTCAACGTAGTCCACAGGTGCTTCAGTATCAAGTCGGTCACCGTACTTCATCCATTCAGTGCCTGCTATAGTGAAACGTGCACAGCTATCCAGTTTGATATCCTTCCACATTCGGTTCACCCGCATTTTCGCTGTCGGTAGTCCATCAGCAGAGTTCACGACTTCTTCAACATCATCGATCACGGTAGATGTCGAGGTACGTTCCTTTAATTGTTTCACTAACTTCACAGAGGCAGGTTTCTCGCGATCCGTCCGTTCCGCCGTCAGTGGCGTCTCACTTCGTAGTTTTCGTCGAACTGCCAGTTTCTTTAGGGCCACGTCGGCTTGCCTCCGACGTTCTTGCAACATTCGTTCTCGTTTTATGTCTTGACGGTCCTTCACGGCTTGTTGTTCGTCGAGTTTCTCCTTTCTACGTTACCGAGCCGCTTTCCGCGCTATTCGTCGCTGCAATCTCCGTTCGGTGGTCACTCGTCGTCGTTTTGCTGCTCGTTCCTCACCGTCCGGCTCGGAGGTAGTCGCGCCTTCCCCAGCTTCATCAACTTCGTCATTGCAAGTATGTTCACCGTCATCGTGCGACCGTTCGCCTTCTCCAGATTCCAGCAATTCGGGTTCCGGTGGTGGTTCCACGTCGACATTCGCGCCTTCTCCACTTGCGGATCCGTATACAGCATCAATCGAGACCCCATCCGAAGTGTTCGTTGTTCGTGATGATTCACCACTGGTTACGTTCGTCGTTGTTCCAGTGCTCGTTCGACTGGTCATCGTTGCATCATTCGCGTCGACACTAACCACTTCTTCGACGTTCACAGGTTGCCTGGCGTCTTCTTCCGTTGTCGTCGTCAGTTCCGGGGCCGACACCATCAAAGTCCCTTCCAATCGGATACATCGATACCTCGTGGAAGCCATCGCTGGTCGCACCGTAGCTACATATATCGCCGCTCGTTCTTCATCCCGTTCCGTTCTTCCATCTTTCATCTTCTCCATCGCTTGTAGCACTTCGTCATCCTTTGTCACTACCGTCGGCAGCTCAACTCTCGTGGATTTACCGTTCTTCTCGTCGTTATTCTGTCGGAGAGTCGCTGGTTGATCCGGACGCTGTATCTCCGTCACTACGCCCGGGTATCGTTTTCCGCCGGCTTCTTAGTCTCTTCAGCTCGCTGTTTCAAGTACGCGTCATTCCGTTTCTTGGCATCAGGATTGGGACAGTCTCTCGCGAAATGCCCTCGTTGATAGCATGCATAACACTTCGGTTCATTCGGACACTGTGCTGACCAGTGAGTGTTTTGCCCGCAGTGGAAACACGGCCTATTCGGCGTATCTCCGCGTTCTCTTCGCAATTCGCCAAATCTCATCGAGTCGCGGGATCGATCATCGGACGTCACCATCTTCGTAGCTGCAGTTGTCGGTGTAGCGGCCGTCTTAGCCCGTTTCGTTCGACTCTCTTTCATCTCGTCTTCGCTGCTGGAGTCAGTCGCCACTCGTTTTGACACCTTCTTCGTCTTATGAGGTTTGGCGTCCGTCTTGGACTTCGTCTTCGACTGCTTCTTTTCTGATCGTTTCTTGCCAGCGTTCCCAGGTACAGCCCAGAATCGGCCATTCCACTTCTGCCCCTGTGGTAACTCGTACACTCCAGCCGGCCAATTGTACACTCCCTGTTGGTTCGTACATACCGCTAAAGCACCTTGTCGTCCAGTTGGTGTCGTGCTTCCTTCTGCTGCATTCTCCGCTCCTTCTGCTGGTATAGCCAACGTTCCGACTCCAGGAATGACAACCATTCTGCTCCCGTCTCCGGATGGTGGCTGAATTTGCGCGTCCCGATTCATCTGCTGCGTTCCATCCACATAATCCATCGGGTCGTCGATTTCTGTGGCTTTCTCAACCGCTTCTTCTAACGTCGTCGGCACAGGCGGCTGCTTCACCAATTGTCGTATGTACGTTCCAAACATCGTTAAAACTGAGCCAAAAACACCCGTTCACTAACTTCGTTCCTGTCCGCAGCTTCGCGTAATCCAGCCGCAAAATCAGCATACGGTTCCTTGTGAAATCTATACCGCGCATTTACCCGAGCTTCGGCAGCAGACTTGTCAATCCGGGGTCCATATCGTCTCAGTAAAGCAACTTTCAACTTCGTCCAAGTACGATCCCGATGGTGAAGTCTTCGATCCATGTTCACCCACCATCGTGCAGCACTCTCCATTAATTTGTTGCCAAGAATAAAGTACAGCGAGCGATCCGACCATTCACCTCGTCCTGATTCCTTCGCCCCTTTCAGTGCCAAGTCAATTCGATCAATCCAAGTTGATACAGAAGCTCTCGGTGTCGGCGTGAAGCTTGGTAGTTCCAGATCTTTAATGTTCCGCGGTCGTTGACGTCGATGCGGTTCTCTTCGTTCGCGTCGCTCTCGTCTCTCATGGCGTTCACGTCGCTCTCGTTGTCCGTGCCGTCTCTCGCGTCGTGGTGACCGTCGGATACGACGTCGGGCTGCCTGCGCGGCTTCTTCGGACTCATTCGTTTCGCTAGAGCTCGATCCACTACCGGAACAGCTACTTTCGCCGCTGTCATCATGGTAACCGCGTCGCCGACGTCGATCGTCATCAGAACTTTCAGTGCTGGAGCTTCCATCTCCGTGGGAAGAGTTATCGTCTGGTATTGCTCGTGGATATCTTGGTCGTCGCTCCCGTTGACGCCGTTCTCGTCGTTCTTCTCGGTGCTCTTCATTGCGATGGCGCCGCCCACGTTCCTGATAGCGTTCATTACCCCGTTTTCGCTGTCGCGGTCTTCGTACATCCTCATCGTCATCCTCATCATCATACTCCGCATCGTCATCATCCACATTATCGTCATCATCATCATCATCGTTATCATCATCATCATCGTCTTCGTCATCATCATCATTCAATCGGCGTTTCTGAGTTCCGCGGTGTACATGATCCGTTCGTAGCCTTCTTCCTCGTGATTCCAAGTATTGACGAGAATGTGGTGCTTTCCGCTGGTCATCAGCTTCACCATTCTCTCGCCTTTCCTGAGTACTGTGGCGTACTTGATCCGTTCGTTGCCTTCCTCGTGGTATCAAGTTTTGCCGAGGATCTCGTTGTTTACGAGTATTGCGGCGCGTTCGTTGTTCCTCTCCTCGTGTTTCTAAGTTTTGCCGAGGCTGTCTGAACTGCGGTACTTTTCGCCGATTGCCAGCTCCATAAGACCATTGGCGACGTGAGTTTCGTTCGTCGTTTTCGTCAGAGTACCGGTCTTCATCTTCTTCGTATCGGACTGGTGGTAATGCTCGTTCCTCCATTCTTGGTGCTGGTTCCGCCTCGTTGGTTTGTTCATGGACGCGGTCCGTAGCTGTTTCAATTATGGGTTGACCGTTGTAGCCTTCCGTGGGTATCCCGGTTCCCTCATTTCCTATATCAGCATTGTTCTCAGCTTCCACCAAGGGATCCGCCAGTTGCGTTGTCAGTTGCTGTAGGCTCACTGCCAGTTGTTTCATCCGGTTTGAGGCGGCCGCTCCTCGTCCCGTATCTGTTTTTGCTACTGCAACACCAAGTCGCTTCACCGTACTTTCCAAGGCCTTCAGTTCATCTTCGGTCGGCTCGGGTATCTCGTCTGAATTATCGTCGTAAGGTTCCGTGACAGCGTCGCTGGTGGATTCAACTGCTCTTCCCCGAGACGCCGTAGTGGTTTCGTCAACGGCTGGTTGCGTCTCAATACGCACCGACGATTCCGTTCGTTCATCATCATCATTATCTTCGTTCTTCGTCTCGATATCTGCTGGCTTGGTCTTCTTACTGCGTGTTGTTCGTGCAGTCTTAGTTGCCGATACCATTGTCGCTGTTCTCATCGTTTTCCGTTGTTTTCTCAATTCTCGTTTCTTCGCAAGAAGCCCCTGTATGACCACCATGTGACGAACCCACAATACGCCTGTTCGCTAGCGGATCGTATGGCTGCAATGCTTTGCTGCGCTGTCTCGCCGGGTTCTTCTTTATCTTAGGCTTCTTCGCAAGAATTAAACACTCCAACAACGTGCGGGCTCAGTTCACCTGCGCCGGAACTTCGTTCCTATTTATATTCAATACAATAGAGCTCTCGCTCGTACGTTCAACTTCGTTCCTTCGTCCGTCCGTCCGTTCGTCAATCTACTCGTTTCACCTTGGCCGACGTCGTCGTATCCTAGGCACTAATGACCGTCCTTGGATCGCGTCCTAAACGTCGAGGATACTGGCTAATGACCCGTTCCCGATAGCCCGTCGCCAGTCACTCGTCCGTTCAACACCGCCCAAAACCCAGTCGTCCCAGCCTCCACTCGTTCGTCCAAAGCTACCAATGTCACACTACTCGTCCGTTCGTTCGTCCGTTGAGCTGTTGCTCTCTTCAATGAAGGAAGTTTCTCGTCACCGTATCAAACGTCGAGTATACCGACTAATGACCCGTTCCCGATAGCCCGTCGTCAGTCACTCGTCCGTCCAACCCGTAACTTTCGAAGTCGCTTGTCAATGTCGCTGCAGATTTCGAAGTACCTGCCACCGTCGCTGCAGATTTCAAAGTGAGAACTCCGTTGCCGTCGCTCTCGTCCATACATTGGCTCGCTCCTCCCTGAGGGTGACTGCGATCCACTTCGTCGTACCCAAGATCTTCGGTGCTTCCAGCATTCATCAGCGTTTTAAGTGTCATCCGCCAATCAACGTCGTCGATTTTAGCTGAAGTCGTTTCCTTCCAGCCCAGCGTTCGTCCATTAGCGCCTACTGCAACATTTAGCGTTCTCAGATCATGTCCAGCAGCTGCATTCACCCATACGACATCAACTCCTGGTGTCTTTTCAAGATACGTCTCAATCCTGTTACACTACGAAGACACAATGGCATACAGCCACATGCCAATCTAATACCATGTCCAGGTCAAACGTCCTCATGAAGCGCTGGATCGGCACGCTGCGATTAATGCCATTGACGTGGGTCAATGGCGTGGTCCAGTGGACCGCTACAAAGAACTGTGCGAACGCACTATTGAGCCGGGGGCTACCTTTGACCCTGATTCGTAGTGTATAATATATTATACACGTCCGACAGATGAGCAAGCTGGCCGTCCTATACAAACAAGTTGTTTGAAACAACAGCCAATAAAAACTCGATAAAGATATTTTATCCAATCAAATCAGAGGAAACTATTCCGACAGTTCCCTGCATATATTTGTCGGAATTGCTGTCAAAATTATCATAATAAAACTCTTTTCCAAATATTTTAGTGATTCAGACAACTAGGTGTATTCCTACAGTAGGAATACACTATTCTACGTAGCAAGACACTGGTGGACAGTGCATAACGAAAAGGTCCTTGCGGTCAATATGAGCCTCTCAGCGTTTGTGCCTACAAACACCCAGAAGGCGCGAACGACTGCGATCAGCGCGTTCGATAGAATGCTGGAGCTCAAGGGTGTCAGTATGGAATTGTTTCGTGCTAGCATGCTTACAGACCCTTCAGGAAAACGCTTAGCTGCAACAATGGACCGATTCGGCTATTATCTCGCCACAAATGACGGTAAGAAAGGTAAACTAGCTCGTAACACTGCTACATCGTACTACAGAAATGTGAAGCTGTGGCTATTTGATGAGTTCCCGCATCTGCGTTTACCCACGGAAATGAACTTGTTAAAACAAGGGAAAACTCTAGATAAGCATTGCTTAAAACGTGCGAAAGGAGGGCTTGTTAACAAAGCACCACCGTGTACTAAAGAGGACTTAGGTTCTCTAATTCGTTATGTGTATAGTAATGCGCGTGTCACTTCGGACTACCAAGATGCTGCGCTAGCCTGCCTCATGTGGCATTGCTTTGGGCGCTCGTCAGATCTAGGCTACCTACGCAAGCAACATGTGTCAGTATCGGCGGATGGTGTCTTCTACCTGCGGCTTCTCCGGGTTAAAACGGCTGAGGAACAAGGGTTAACGCTCGTACCTGATAAGGAGGACTTCCTTACATGCCCAATCCACTCGCTCGCAGTAGCTCTCGTGATGCAGACCGCGCCCTGCCCAGCTCTGCTTAGCCAGCTCCCAGAGCTTGCGGCGGCAAGTGAGGAGCCGCTAGTCCCCGGTGTGGCATTGCAGGACTTGCTCGAAGCCGATCCTGCGTTACTCAGGGTAGGAAGGATGGCGCCTTCGTCTACGATCGCCGCTCCTGCGCCCAGCAGTCGCCCAAGCCCCGGACCTACAAGCACAGAAGCACAAGTGAGCAGCACAACAAAGTCGAATGCAGGGGAGAAAACCCGTGGAGAGAACGGTGTTCAGGCGTACGTTAACGCCTCCTCAAGCGCGTTGCTGAGCCCGCTGGAGCCAACACCGACTTGACATCCCACTCCATCAGGCGCGGAGGCGCCCAACATGCCAACGGAGATGATCGCCTCGCTGCCCAGTGGATCTTCGACCGCGACGCGTGGGACATGAGCAAGGTCAACAAAGGCTTTGTCTACGTGTACAGCACGCCGCGGGAGGACCGGAAGGTTGCACGAGTGCTGAGCGGGTGGGAGGCCGACGAAGCTTCTGTCGTTCTTGACACTGCAGCGCTGGACCATGGAGCTCAAGAGCGGCTGGCATGCTTGAGTCAATTCTTGTTTAGCACCTGTACAGGACTCAAGGAAAGCAATCTCAACGTTAGCAGCAAGGTCCTCACCGTCCTCACAGCGTACCTGGTCCGCTATTACCCGCAGTTGAAAGCGCTTGCTCCGGACGCCCCGGTCGTAAATCGCGTAGGAGAGTGCTTGGGCTCAGCGGGGATCTCGAAGGCCGATGCGCTAGCCTTGTCGGTTGCGCTTAATGAGCAAGCTTCACCCGAACCTGTAAAATAACAAGAACAGGAGGACAAGACGCACACATGCTAAGTACATCATCACCTTCTCGCTGTCATTGATGAGCTTATCGCCTCAAACCGGGCCCTCTCTGCGCGCCTTACTATCGTCGAATCCGCGTTTCTAAAATCTAAACGAAAACAAGCACCCGAAGAACAACCACAAGAAGAAACCACGTTAGATCAGGAGCCAAGACCCAAGCGCAGAAAGAAAGCGACTACAAACCTGTCCAGCGCCTGGTTTGAATGGTACACGCGGGTGCCTCGTGTCTGGAACTCTGCCGATCGCCAGAAGAAGTCAGAGTATCGCCACGTCATCGCCTTCATGAAGCTCTTCCTGACTGAAGGCTTCGCGCTCGACCCCAACGCTCCGGACTACAAGGACCAAGTGTTGGACACCGGCCGCCGGGCTGAGAAAGCAGTGCTTGACTTCTTAAAGTCGCGGAACGTCAATGCGAAGGGAGCTGGGAGCGTCTTGCGCGTTCTGCGCCCACTTCACAAGAGCGGCGTCTTCGACGATCACATCGCCGCATAGTTGCTGTCGGAAGAATCGCTGATCCTGCACCTGCGGACACCCAAGACATCCTAGCCACTGTAGGACATGTTTAAACCGGTTAGATTGCATCAGTAATTAAAAAACGCGCCACCACCACAGCACCAAAACCTCACAGGACACAGGATTTCCAGTACTCATCTGCAGCAGCACTTCATTGTGTCAGCAGCGACCAGAGATACGACACAGTAGGAACACGACGCGGCCATAGTAGTGCAGATGTACGGCACTGAAGCGCAAGGACCGCTGCACCACAACCCCAGCGCCAAACTTGAATGATAACACCGGCCTGAATTGAACAGGCATCTCAGAGCCGAAGCCCTGCGCTCTTGCCATTGAGCTACGGTGTTGAAGTTGAGGGGGGGGGGGGGGGGGCTGGAGTCGCCGTCTGCTGAGGCTTGATCGTGAGCTCTGAAAAAAGAAGACTGAGTGTGGGCCACGTGTCGGCAAACTGGCAGCCAATAACTTTCGTTGGGACAGAAGGCGATTGGTTATTGGCTGATAGACTTACCAATTAAAACTTATCATTGACTATAGCTTCTGATTGGACAATGCACGAGCCAATAATATGATTTGTAGGAGCTGGACTGCTTCTATTTGTGGCCCCTCTGCCGGGAAGCCGGTCTCATTAATGAATATGCCGGCTCCTGTGCACATGTGCTCTGGGGCAAATATGCATGAATACACAAATAGCGTTTTTCTCGGCCCAGAGGCCTCTAGAGGCGATTTCCTCGCGGTTGTATGAAAGTATGAAAGCTGACTTGAAACGATAAATGTACCGTACATATTACTTACGATTTTTCACTATTTCCGATTTGCCCTGGCTTTGGCGAGTTTCCTGCTTGTCGAAAATGTAGGGATGTCGGAACGGTCGCGATATGGGATAGTATGCAACCGGGTATAGTGCCCGGGCCAATTAAAGGTAACTCCTTCATGGGCTGACAGCCCAGGTCTGTGGAGGATCCACAGACCAGTGACCTGCACAGCAAGTTGTAGCCTGCAACGCCAAACCTAGACTTTCGTGAGTTGGACCTATTGAGTGCCACACAATGTGCGAGAGGAATTATCCTGCTATACCATGAAGCTATGTGCTGCTCAGCATTTGTGTTCGGGGTTCTTTTCGTTGGAGGCCTGTGCGATGCCGCTCCAACATCTCCGCCAGCAAATAGGCTCGCGTTCGCGTCGTCAGTGGACAGGACGCAATATCACGTGTCAAACCTATTTCGACGTCCTGTCACCTGACGGCACCGAAACTCTCGGTCTACGTGTGCATTAACCTGGCGTTTTCACTTAAAAGTTTTTAGTACTCACCAACAATGCACGAATTGTGTTGTATTGTGGCCCCCGGCACGAGTAGATGTCTTCGTTTGCTATCCATGCAATGTGTAGTAGGTCTGAGCGATAGACTTTCCCTGGTTCGTATACTGGTCGGCTCGTGTGTTTGGGTCGTGTGATTATGCCGATCAATGTACCAGGTCCGATCATTAGTCATGTACGGTACCTGTATGTGAAAAATTGTTAGATGTAGACGATCAAGGAGTACTAGTTCGCTACGCCCAAAGACGAAACTACATCTAGGTCCTACGACAAACGAATGCGATACAATAAATGTAGAATAAAGCTCTGGCTGCGCGAAATTGAGATGCCACGACACGACAGCTTGACAATTGCTTTCGACGTCATCGCAATACTCCGTGGGCTCGTAGGAAGTATCTGGAATACTTTCAACCATCTCAGCGTTGTCTGTGTCATCACCAGAAGATTCGCCACTGCCCTCCATATCGATTTCACTCTCGGAATCGGACGCAGCGTCAGCTTCAGTGAACACCACTGGCAATGGAAGGTCAATATGATCTTTGTGCTGCTCAGAGCTGCGGAAACGCTGTGGACGTTTCCGTTTGTTTGCGTTGCGTTTTCTGCCTCTCTTTCTGCGGCCTTGAGCAACGTCCGACAGCTTCGTCACAAAATCTTGTGAGACGGTCCGAATTGTATGTACAAAGGTTGCAATGTTGGGATGCGGAGTTAGAAATGAGCGGTTCAACGCACGATGGAATCGCTCAAGAGGATTGTTTGTCCTCGCAACGAGGCTGTTCTCTAGGCCATGACCATTCCACGACTCAACGTTATACCGGTCAATCCACGTAGCGCGAAAGTACCCCCAATACAACTTGCACTTGGATCGAGAGTATGAGACGCCAGCTTGGATACACCGGGATCGAATTGTACGTTTCACCCATCGAATACCCTCTCGGGGCACTAATTTTGGATCGATCACCGTAAGTACATCCAAGACACCTTTCTCCATTGCGATTCGAAACCTGCCGGTCGGGTATCCCGTACGTAGCTTTCAAGCGTCTACGGACTGCCTGTTTAAAGTGAAACAAACAGCCGACGACCTCTGTGTTGGGAAACTGTTTTTCAACAGCGTGAATGAGTGGCAGCTCAAAGTCGCAAACAACGTCACATGGCTCGAGCTTTTCATCTGTGTCTCGGTAGATCATCTCCAAAATGTCGAAGTACATGTCGTTTGCTTTGGAACTGCATAGGACGTAGTATACAGGAATGAAAAGCTCGCTCGCTTGATCATGTACCATTTGCACCATGCACTGTTTGAACTCGGGTGGCACGCAACGAAAGGTGCCATCGAAAAACACCGATACACCGTTATGCATCAAGAGTTGTCGAAGTTCTGGATGAGCCCAGCCAATGAGACTGTCAGGCTTTCTGGTGGGGTCAGCTTTGGGCCGCGAGACATGGAACTGGAAAAAGCTCAGCGGTTTACTCTCTACCATCGAGAGAGGTGGGACCTCGATAAGCCCTAGCATGCGGGAGCCGTAGTGTTTCTGCCGAGCACGATAAACACGACTTGAGACTTGTTCTTCCGACAGTCCTTTGCGAATAGTATCGTCGTCCTTGTAGAACTTTGAACGGACTTGTTTCCACAGCTCATGTACAGGACGAGTCAAGTCAAAGATGGCCAGCGTATCAACACGTTCTTTCATTACCTTTGTACAATCTTCTATACCAGTCGATGAACGCAGAGGCTCGACATATGTGTGTACGTTCACCAACGTGTACCCTTCCACGGCAGGTTTAAGCTCCAATCGCGCCTTGCATTTCTTGCTACGGTATACTTTGCACCTGAACACCATCTTTACGTTCGAATGCACGCACGCGTGTACTCGAATCCCCGGTGATTCAGTGTCGTATCAAACTCTCGTTCTCCTGTCGCTTGGGCTGTGAGGTTTCCTCATCCGTCCTCGGTTTGACTTGCCATGACAGCTAGACGACAAATTCGAAAGTGATCTCGACAACGGTTCCAGCACAGGAATATTTGATAAGATAGGTTGCGTATGTGGCAGAGGACTCAAGCTCAGGTTCGAAGGTAGTTTAACCACATGTATGTGAGCTACTACTTTCCAATTCGAGGAAGTTCTAAGGCGATGTAGCGTCTAGCGAGCGCCAAATGTATATCTTATCCGGCGAAAACGCCTATCGTGTAACAGTCACCCCTTCATGCTCCAGTAGATATTTGCTTTGCATTTACCTCTATGGAAGAAAGAGCGTCACATAGTGACGCGGACTAACGCCACGCCGTGGCACGGGCAGACTCCTCGTACTCGACTTGTGCACACAGACCGTAATGGCGGCATGGATTCCATGTCGTTAGAAAGCGGCACGATCGAAACGACGATCTGTAAAAAAGGCGACCCGCCCTAACACACGATCCGAAATACGAGCCGACCAATATACGAACCCATATAGAATCTACCGGTCCGAGCGAAACTCTGTTAGGGAAGCCGGCGCTTCCTGGTAATTCCCTCAGTCTATTGAGTTCAAGTAGGTAAATTGTACTCTGCCTCACTGATCAGCTCCACCCGTAGAGCTTCAGTGGTTTCCTAACTCCTACATGCCAGATCAACATCGAATCTGCGATGTTCCAGGTAGTGGGAAAAGGCTTGGTCTCGTAACCTCCACTACACTGTCCTCCTAAGCCTTGACCACTCTGTCGGTCACCTTAGGTTTCTTGGCTCTGTTCGTTCGTGCCTTGGCTTTGCCAACTGTTGCCACGTACTGCACGAACTTTGGGTCTCTTGTTTTGTCAGCATACTGTGATAGCAAAACACTTCGTATTCCTGCTTCTCTTGGCACCAACGATATTCGTTTAGCTTAGACACCGTTAGCACCACTCCTTGAACGCCGATGTGCTCCCGGAGTTCTTCCGTAATTTCCAATGAACTGTCAGCGTAAAATTTTAACCGAGACGGATGTATGTCCCTTGTAGGTTCAAATCCTACTCTCATCATTCGGTGAATTGATCTGTAAAATTTCTTAAGATATCCTTTGGTGTTCGACATTTATTAAGATTTTCTCTCCTTAATAAATGTCGAACACCAAAGGAGTGTTTGTCAGCACGTGTAACCTGGTACGGTTCCACCCAGGTCACCAACAATTTATCATAGTGCTTCTGGTCGACCCTTGACCTGAGGACGTAGTCGCCGACGCCGAAATTGGGCCATCGTGCATACTTCTGCATCTTCTTATTTCTCCGTGTCTGTTTGTTGCGTGCCACTGGCATTGGTCTGTGCATCTCACGGATACTAGCCTTCAACTCATCTAATCTAGCCATTTCGAGATTGAAGCTTTCTGCAGTGGTACCGTCACGACTCGCCGTTGTTTGGTGTCAACGCAGAACATCAGCGGTGTTGCCGGAGGTAGCCCGCAAAACAGCTCAACAGGTGCTCGATTCCCTAGTGACGGTACCGGTGTATGATTAAGCCTTGCCTGTAGAACAGGTACGAAGTACGTCCAGTCGTGAGTGTTCACCTTATACTCGAGGCACAAGACACGAAGAACTTGAATGATATCTCTGTTCACCCGTTCAATACTTCCATTTATCCACGGGCTATATGCCACCGTGAAGTCATGGCTGGCCTTAAGTCGCCTACACACTTCCGCGACAACTTCGCTTGTAAAGTGCGAGCCTTGGTCGTTAATCCATACAGGCGGGGCTCCGAATCTACTATGCCACGCTAGTATCGCCACTGCAACGCCACTAGTTGGATCTGCACACGGTGTCAGTTCCGTGAAATGTGTAGCCTCGTCTTTGAGTACTAACAAATAATAATCCCCAGCAAAAGTGTCCCCGAGACTCAGAAAGTCGAAATGCAACGCGCCATTGTGTACATTGTTCCGGTACGTTTCTCCCCATGGACGTTGAATAATCTTGTTTCCTTTGACGTGTTTGCACATTTGGCAGTTTGCGCAGTCGGTCAATGAGAAAAAGCCACCTTAGGGATGTGAGCATGGCATCTTGCCCGTGCGAGCCGCAGTGTGTCACTACCAGCAACCGCTGAATTAGCCCCTTCGATTGTTTTTGGTATCCACACTTTATCATTAATGTACAGCCTTGATCATCATCACCACACGTGCTTACCGGTCTACAGTCTGCATGTTTCACTTGTTCCGCACGGATAGCCGCCCACGTTGTCCACTCAAAATCAGGATCATCAAGCGGTCGAAGTCTGTGCAAGTGTGCCGGGAGATCGGTCTGTTGCTGCTCCACTAACTGTGATCTGCCAACGGCCCGACGAGTTCGTTTACGACGGGGTATGCTGTCTTCATTACGATCATCTCTGCTACGTTTCCGTAGTTTCATCACGTTCAAACGTACAGCTGGTTCATGGTTTCCAGCCCATCGCGATACCATATCCGCCCACACGTTGGACTCTCCATCTATATGCTCAATCTTGTAATGATATTCCATCAGTTTCGTCGCCCACCGCAGCAGTTTACCGCGGATATGCTTTTTCATTTCTTGCCCAGGTGCGAACACGTAGATTAAATTTCGGTGGTCACAGTAGAGCTTGAAGCCGTTTGGGCGAAGTAGAAGGTAGCTTAGTTTGTCGCATGCGTAGACAATTGGGTAAGCTTCCTTCTCGATGATGCTCCAATTTCGCTGTGCCACAGTAAAAGTGCCGCTCAAGCAGATAAGCATCTTGTGGGCTTGCTCCCACACCTCTAGTTTAGGTTTCCAGTTCTCCACTTGAGTTACCAGCAAGCTCCACCCAATGACTGAGGCGTCCGTTAACACGCACATCTGTGCTCCTGCTTTTGGGTGCGCCAGTGTCACACTTTGTGATAGCTTTGCTTTCATTTCGTCGAATGCATCTCTGTGTATAGCCCTCAACTCGAATGCCACACTAGCGGCAGCCCGTTTGGTGCGTTTGGAGGATCGAGACATTGCGTCGTCTAACAAGTCCTGCAGTGGACGAGCCCGATTAGGGAGTCTCTCATCCAATTCGTAGCGCACAGGAATTGTTGTAGTTCGCCTGCTGACCGTGGCTATGGCATAGCTTGTAATGCTCGTACTCGTTCTGGATCTGGTGCACCCCGTCACCATTAATTATTTTTCCACACCACCGAAATTCTTGTGCAAATAAGCAGGACTTCTTCGGACTAAGCTTAAATCCGAAGAAATCAAGAAAATCAAATAATCGTTCGAGCTTCACTAGGTAGGTTCTGGCATCTCGAGCATACAGAAGCAAGTCATCTATCCACACGAGCTAGTGCTTGTGAAGCAGTTCCTCTAAGCATTTCTGGATTGTTGACTGAAAAAACAAAGCTGCGTCCGTACATCCTTGGGGTACGCGACGTGGCGTGTAGACTTTCCTGTGTGTCATGTATGACAGCCACTCCTGACACTCCTCAGCCAACGCCAACTGCCAATATCCTTTTATAAAATCAAACAAACCGAAAAACCGAGCTCCTTCCACATTTTCGAGATCGACCTGCAAGTTAGGCATCACTCCGACAATTGCTTCGATGTCAGCGTTGGCAGGCTTATAATCTGACGTCTGTCGACATTCACCTCCTGACTTGCGCACGGGAAGAGCTGGACAAGCCCACCGACTTTCGGCGTTCTCATAGACCCAGCCCAACTTGACCAGATCGTCGTTGAACTCGTCGAGAAACTTTCGTACCTCAGGCGGGTACTTCCGAGCCTTACATCGGTAAGGTTTCGCTCCTGGCTTCAGGCGTATCTTCATCGGCGGTACACGGGCCGGCGGATCATCTCCTAGTCGAAGCCTCCATAGATTAAACCGAGTCGCAATCCTACGGAGTGAAGGCATCAATTTCTTTGGGAATCCATTTTCCACAGCTCGATCAACCATTTTCCCCACCTCAACGAGAACTTCTTCACTTAATCCAGCGCTAGAACCAATCTGCGGCTCATCCGCATCATCAAATTCATCATCTCGTTCATCTCGTATTGTATTAGCCACTAGCAAGTCCAATTGCCTCAACACATCAATACCTAACATCGTCAATACATCGTTGCCAAGTAGGAACTCGCTGGAGTCACCAGGAATGACCAGACACTCAACTGGTTTAGCAATCCGAACCGTGCCTGCGACCGTAGTCAACTTGAGACGCAAATTCACAGTCATTTTCACTTCAATTGGCTGTCCGTCAGCACCTTTGCACATGAGTGGTTCCTCCAACCTCACAGCTTTTTCTGCCTCCGGACATTTTTCACGAATCGTTCATACACCATCATACTCATTCCAGACCCGTCCGCACCACTGTCAGCGCAGAAATCCACTTTGAAAGCGTCTTCCAACACAATAGAGCGCGATTGTGTCGGCAGGCATTCTGTAAGTCTTCTTAGGTTAGCGATGCCTCCCTGCGGAAGGCTCCCCACTTTTTTTCTTCTGTGTGGGGGTTGTGAGCCGTTCTCGATCTTCCTTGGTCGCTGTTGGACATCCACTAAGGTAGTGAGCTCCTCCACAGTGAAAGCAGCCCGTGTTTGGTGCTCCTTTAGAACTTGATTGCTCTTTCGTGTGTTTTTTGCCTGAGCTCTCAGCATGCGACTGCTCGACTTTCCTTTGCGCTTTGTCAGACTTCTTCTGCTCACCGATGTGTATGCGCTTATTCTTCCGAAATGGCTGAGACTTATCCTGACTTTTCTGCTTACGCGTCGAACTCCGTTCCTTCGCCAGCGCTCGGTGTTCAATGGCTTCCTCCAACGCCTGTTGACAAATTAGCTTGTACAACTTCCTCACGTTGCTCTGTGCTTCCGGGAAGCGATAGTCGCTTTCATTCTTAACTTTCTCTTTCAGAGTGGCCGGTAGCGAGTTTACGATCAGCTTACACTTCTTCTTCATGCCTTTTTCCTCATCGAAAAAACTCCATACTTCTTAATCAAAGTGTTGCACAGCATAAAGCAGTTGGTCACCCGCGAGATAATGTCCGTGTTGCTCATATCCATCCACAGCTCCGTCTGAAATAGCTCATTCACTGGCGGTAGTACTTGGTTTTGGTAGCTGTCAGTGATAGCGTGTATCTGCTCAAGTAGGAATTCGTCTGTCAGATCGTCCTTGGCGACACCCCAATTCACCTCACACAGCGTCTCCAGTAAGTCGTTGGTAAACGAGTTCCGGATGCTCTTCATTACTGCCTTGATGTTCTCTTTGCCGTCCTTGCATCGCTCCTTGACTGCCTCCTCATATTCTTTGCGAAGCTTTAGCCACTCGACTAACTCGTCACGAGCGATTGAAGACACTTTCGGCGCCAGGACGAACGAAAAAATAGGCCGTGGGACACGGGACGTTTCGCTTTGTCATCCGTTTCGTGCTTCAATCCTACATCAGCATGCTGAGCACCAGGTCGTTCTCCATCGTGGCCATGGCACGAAAACCCGTCGTTGCTTAATGAGGACACCATCTTGGTTTCTTTTTTTGTCTTTCCTTTCAAGTCGCGAGACCGCAACTAAAGAATTCTTTGTAGTTGGTCTGAGCGAAACTGTTAGGGAAGCCGGCGCTTCCTGGTAATTCCCTCAGTCTATTGAGTTCAAGTAGGTAAATTGTACTCTGCCTCACTGATCAGCTCCACCCGTAGAGCTTCAGTGGTTCCCTAACTCCTACATGCCAGCTCAACATCGCATCTGCGATGTTCCAGGTAGTAGGAAAAGGCTTGGTCTCGTAACCGCCACTACACAATGCCACAGCTGCTAGTTGCAACTTTAGCACGTTCGGTATACACGTTGCGTTTGTGAATGACCCTAATGCATTCAAGTGAAGACGATTTCGACGGTAGTGTGATCGTGCTGTAAGCTAACGGTACGTCGTGTATACCGAATTCACCGCCACGACAGGACCTACTCACGTTGAGAACTGGTGGCCAATATGAGGAAGTTAGATGCTGCGAAGTGGTGGGAGCCTCATTATGGAGCGTGAGGAGCGAGGTTACACGGAGTATCTGGAGGTGGGAATTCAGGAGCTGGAGGTGGCAAGTCAGGCGCTGGTTGAAAGCCACGCAGAGGTGGATTGAGTCGACGACGTTTAGGAGCAGGAGGATCCTCTTGAGTCATCGACTGCGTGGAGGGATTGGCTTTACTGTCAGTAAGTAGCGCGGTTACACACTCGACAGGTAGCGGGAACACGCTGCGCAGCTCACACAGAGCGTAATGAACTAGTTGTAGAGATTTTGTGTTGAAGACAAAAGTCTCCGTCGTTCGTGCTGGGAACCGTGTTACAATTGGTCGTGCAAAGCCGAGTTGGGTCAGCTTTGCATGTAGCAGTCGCTCGGCTTTCTTTGAGTCTTCGATCGTTTCCAACCCGAAAGAAACTTGGCCCCACCCACCGCAAAATCCCCTCGAAACGAGTTATGCATCGCTATGCGATTCGGGATATCGTCTGACCGGCCTACCTTCATGACGAAGAAGGGTCCGCCAGACAAACCTTGGTATTTTTTTGGTAGGCCCCAGCAGTTTTAGCTCGTGGAGTCTCGTACAGAACCCCATCAACGGGTGTCCCGTTGAACGTCACCTCCTTCTCCTTGTCCTCTTTCTCCTTCTTGTTTTTACCTTTATTCTTTTTCTCTTTCTCGTTGTTCTCCTTCTCCTTGTTCTTTTCTCCTTTTTCTTTTCTCGTGCTCCTCCGACAATTTGCCAAACAATTTCTTGTACCAGTCCGAAATCAAGAGGACAACGAATAGGAACATTCGCGAGTCAAGGATTGCATATTCGAGCCGTAGATATGTTGTGCCAGTTACGTATTATTGGACCAGTAGTTAGACGAGTTCCTCCGTGACGATCTACCACTAACCGCTCTCCGTGGAAGTGGATTTTCACAACCATGGACAATCCCCGTATTCCATCGTGCATTCTCCAGATTTTGCAGGACACTCACTTGGTGTTCCACACTTAGTGCAGGACAGAATGTCCTGAATTTTCCAAACCGAAATCATTCGCCGGATGTTGACATACAAAAACCAGCATTATTCCTGTACAGTCCTTAATCTTACGTTTTGCCGAAATTGCAGGACACACTGTCCACTCCAACTTCATTGGCAGAAACTAGAGTTTAATCATAACTGGTTCAGTGAAGATTTCTCGGAACAATGGAGAGTGTTACTGCTGAGCGTCTTGCAGAGCTAAAGCAGCTAGCTGAGGAGATTCGTGATAATACAGTCTGCCCAAGTTCACGTGCTGCCTACGTGAACTCCTATTCTCGCTTTATCTGCTGGGTTCTTCAGAACCACAGTCCGCTTATTCAACCAGCGTTTGCAAATCGGCTTGGAACAGTAAATGGACTCTCAGAGAAGCAGTTTCGAGCTCGCATTAAACCTCTCCTAACCCGGAAAAACGACGAGCCCCCGCTCCATTTTGACAACTTAGACCCAGAGGTTTTTCAGACATGGTTGCTAACCCTGTGGAAAGCGGACGGCTCGACGCTGAGCTACTCTGCTCTCAACACACACCGTGCCGGTCTCTTCAACTTGTACCGAGATTATGGTCGGAGAATGAATTAAAGCAGTTTTTTAAGGCATCAAGCGTGAACTTGCTGTGACCCAAGCTCGTGGTGTTGGAAATGTGAAAGTAGAGAAGGATCCCCTCTCGTTTGAGCTTTTTGAATTTATTTCCTCTCACTTGATGGCACTTTCTGGGAGTGATGCAATCTTTTCTCGTGTGTATCTGATTATATCGTGGAATCCAATGTGTCGTTCAGCTAATGCTTTTGGCATCTGCTATTCCCATATCGAATGGCGCGGTGATTCGTTGAGAGTGTTTTTTGCCCACATGAAAAATGATCAGGGTGGTGAACGGCCTCGAGATCCACGACATGTATATGCAAACCCACTACAACCAACGATTTGCCCTATTCTAGCGCTTGCGGTGTATTGAGCAACAACAACTTTTGATGATGATAATCGTTTGTTTCCTGGGTCTGATCAGTACGAACGATTTCGTAAGAGCTTACAGCGTTTGCTCGTGGACGAGCAGGTTGCTGCAGAACTAAAAAGACGAGGAGTACATGCAGATGATCTCGGAACACATTCGATGCGAAAGGGCGCAGCAACATACTGCGCGTCTGGGTCGACTGCATGCCCATCTTATACAGCAGTGCATCTTCGCACGCGAGGCAGCGCCTTGCAAACACGTCATAAGCTGCTTCAACCGGTTCTCTATATATCTACCAAGTTTTAGCACTGAGGTCGCTCTGCGTGGAGTGGGGTGCGATTGCGCGGATCCGCGCAATCGGATATACATGTACGACAGTACGGATAGGTAAATCCTACTGTATACATCGCTTTAGATACGTTAATTAAATGATAGAGACATCTCTATAAGTTGATTTTGCGCGGATCCGCGCAAAGGCACCACACTCCACACAGAGCGATCTCAGTGCTAAAACTTGGGGTATATACAGACAACCGATTGAAGCAGCTTGTGACGTGTTTGCAAGGCGCTGCCTCGCGTGCACGATGCGCAAGGGCTGGATATAAGCACAAAAAGTCACGAGTCAGAGCCTGCCATGCGTATGAAATCAGACTTAATAAACTATGGTAAACGATCAAATATGAGATACATCAGACTTAATAAACTATGGTAAACGATTATCAAATATGAGATTCATCAAATTTTATAAACTATTCTATGTAAATTATGACGGTATTTGGCAAAATGACCTTATCGGTCGAGCGGCTCGGCAACGGGTCTTCCTACTGCCTTCGCGACGAGATTACTGGAGTCAGCGTGCTGTTTGGCTGCGGCGAGGCGAAAGATGTGTCCTTCTACTCCCAGGACGATGCTGACACTGAGGATTTTGAGGCGCAAACGACGCAATACCGACGCGAACTCAAGGACCTCATGCGGCGTGATGGTGGCACTCTGGACGCTATCCTGGTACCGAATTACCGTCCTGGATCCTGCTACATGTTGCCCTATGTAACCGAGAAGTGTGGTGTGTCGTGGGTCGCTCCATCCGCCGTCGCAGGGCAAGACACGAACCAGAAACAACCCCCAGCTATCCTTATGACACACGGAACGCGAGCTATTGCACCACATCTCCTAACAGAATATTGGTAAGGGCGCAGCAAATTCCTGGGATATATAGTGCTATATTAAAAGAACGATGGCGTATATACGATTCTACAGGACTGGATGCCATGGGAAGGTGAAAGACGGAGGGAGTGGTTTGCCGGCTTTGTACGACGTTCAGGATATTGCTCCAAGTTTCAGGAAGGTGAAGGCTCTCGCGTTAAAAGCTTGTGTGACAGTTAACGAGCACCTGAAGGTCACTGCTTATCACGCAGGAGATGTGGCGGGTGGCTGTGCCTTCCACTTGGAAATCGGATCCACAACAGTACTATTCGCCAACGATTTTAATCTCACGGGCGGACGAGTGCTGTTGCCAGCACAGATTCCGAGATTGGAACCCAGTGCGTTAATTACCTGCAGTTCATTCGCTGTGACAGTATCGGAGACTCAGAGTGCGATGGAGAGGGAGCTCGTGAAGGTCATTCTGGACTGCATCAGCTCCAGCGGCAAAGTGGTGATACCGGTTTACCGACTGGGATATTTCCACGAGCTGATCACAATTTTGCTGGATCATTGGCAACAGCTGAAGGACGCTGCTGGGAAGGATGCGAAGTGCCCAATTTTCTTATCGGATGGAATGGAATACCCGAGTAGATTCCTGCCTCTCTTGTCTCGAACGTGCACACCTGCTGTTCAGAGTCTATTACGTGAAAGGAATCCAAATGCTGCTGACCTCCAAACGTTCGATTGGAAGAAGCTGAATCAACCAGGGCCGTTTGTCTTGTTCACGGGGCCTGCGAATATTTCTCAAGGTGATTCGTTGCGTGCGATTAAGGCGGTTGCAAGTGACCCAAAGAACCTTATTGTACTATCGGAGTACTGCACACCGGGTACCGTCAACTATTTGCTTTACGCGTATCCTGAGCGTAAGCGCGTCAGCAAGCGTCTAGGTGTGAATGTTGAATGTGGAGTGCACTATCAGCCTTGTGGAGACGAAGTAGACACCAAGAGCATCGTCCAACTCGTTTCACGAGTGGCGCCGCGTCAGGTTATTCTCGATTACATGATTCCAGACGACCTCGAATTTGTCAAGGCACATATCCAGAACCAACTGAAGATGGACCCAGCGGTTGACACTAGCGCGGTAGTGAAGGGGATTAATCCTGCAGGGCGTACACCTTTGGAACCTTCACGCGACATTCCGCTACGCATCCACAAGGCAATGTTCAACAACCCTTCAGATGTGCAGGGCATGCTGATTGCCGAGCCTAAACGTAAGCTTATGCTGGTGTCGAGTGGCAACGGCGCACGGCGATTAAAGAAGAAGAAACACTCGCTCTTCTTCTCATACTCGTGGAAAAAGCCGTTCGAGCCGTCTCCTCGCGTAAAAAAGAAAAGCTCACGTCCTGCATCCGCCTTATCTTTTCTCTTATCCGCTGCAGTCGAGTCTGCAGATGAAGAGGAGGAAAGTGAGCAGCAGCCAGAAGCGGATGTGGATCAGTTACTAAAGGCATTGGAGCTCAGTCTGACCAAGTGGATTCGCAGCCTTCCCATTGAAAAAATTGACCGTTGGCTGAAGCTACGCACAGTAGGAGTTTCAGTGTCTGCCGAGTGGGAAGTTCACATGGAATGGTCCTATGACGACGAAGCTCTCGCTGGACGAGTGCTTGGAATTGCGAAGCAGGTTGTTCATGCCGAATACAAGAAGCAGCTAGCAAATTAACGGACCGAAAAAGGATGAATGCCAATCTTTCGTCTAATTGCTGGCACACTGGTTCTCCTTCGTCCTAAAGAACTGAACAAGCTGCGAATAAACCTGCCCAAACGATGTCGGGGCTTGAACACGCTTCTGAATCCACTCCGGTAGGCGGATACGAACTGCTGGGCTTGAGTATCGATGATCAACGAGCAAAATGGTGGAATAGTCCTTCTGGTGGCGAATTGACCTCCCTTCACGTAAAGAAAAGATAATGTTAGGAACACCAGTAAGAAAAATGACCAAGACTGATCATACCGATGGACTGGTTAACCGCCTTCATGCAGAGACTCTCGTAGAACTGCCGCCCAGATCCAGGGCTTCTCTTATCTAAGAACGCCATTTTCTCGACGAGTTCGGCGTCGCGTGCGTTCGGATAAGGCATCCCCACCATCACGACGCACCGCGCCAACTCGTCACTGAAATTGATTCCTTCCGACATTTTCCCGCCAACGACACTCAGCAGCATGGCGCCACTCCCGTCCCGGTTGCCTCGAGAACATGCAGCCGAATAGTGCATCAAAACCTCTGCCAACTCATCGGATTTCTTTGGCTCTCTGAAAATGGTCTTCTTCGCTTGAATTTGTTCGTACTGGGCTGTAGTTTCCCATCGGCGCACCACATTCTCTTCAAATCGGTACGAAGGGAAAAATACCACAATTCCCCCTGGTACGATACGTGAAAGATTTAGTAGGATCCTGCCCAGTTCATCCAGCGCTTCCATGTCATCTCGTCGGGAATAGGTAAACTCGAGGTGTTTCTGGGAAGGACCCGACGCGAGACTGAAGCCCAACAGATTTTCCGGTGGAATGACGTGCCCACATGAGAAGAGGTCGATGTTTTCTTTTGGCACCGAGGCAAAAAGTTGGTTAATCACTTGGGATACCTAGAAATGACCCAGTTAGCACGGCCTACAGTATAAAACCAAATTCCTCGTGTCTCCGACGTACCGGCTGCATCGTTCCTCCAGCGAGAATAACACTACGTGATCTTTTCACTATTTCTTGGAAGTGAATCACGGGATTCAGCAAAATAAATCTAATCAGCCCCTCGACATTCTTGATCGCCTGATGAAAAACAATTAGCACTGGTGAAAATCACAGTACTAGTGTGACGTACATTGCGCGGTTGTGCCAAGATTCGGCCATCTCCTCCTGCACTGGTCAGTGCTTTGAGCAACGCCTCAACTGTACGCAGTGGGGATATGTGCCGACTCTCAAAACCTTCATCAAGGTCATCAGTAGACGCAACGAGAGGAGCAGCGGAACCATTATGAGCCGAGTCCACAAATCCCATCAGCTTTTTGGCCAGACCACTTTCGCTCAGGTATTCCAAGATCTTAAACATGTTGAAGTGGTCTATCCGTGCATTGAAGAGGAAGTCGTTAATAGTCATCATCTGCGCGCCATCGTCGTCCTCTGTTGCAGTCTTCCCAGTAGTCTTGCTCAGCTGACGGAGGAACTTTGTTAACAATTCCAGAATCGACAGCAGTTGTTTGATGTAGAACGCGTTCTTGCCCTTGAATCTTTTCTCGTACTTCGAAAAATACGACCACAGTGTTCTTCGTGCTACCACCAATTGCTTACTGGTGATCTCGACCTTGTACGTGTTGCTGATAGCATCGATGATGTTGTGTGCCTCATCGAAAATGACAATACTGTTTTCCAAGTCAACCCCAAGAGTTTCTCGCGTACCTTTGCTGAGCAGCATCGAGTACGGCACCGTGATAATCTGAGCAAGTGGAATACTCTCACGAGCTCCGTAGTACGAGCAAATAGACATTTCTTCGCCCAAAGTGTGCAGATCCTCGATATCTTGGACATGTGCCTAGATAAACGACGTAAAATAGCATTAAAACAAAAAATACGCATCACTAAGCCACTGACTCACTCACCAGGGCATAATCTTTATAGTGACCAAGCAGCTCTTTCTCGTAAAACGGACATTTCCCGACCTTCTTGCCGTCCTTAGTTTTGCTGCTCTGCATCATATCCAGACACTTGTCCGTCATTCTTAAATCTGAGTTGAGCTTCGACACCTTCGGGTTGACACACAAATTCTTGCGAGACCCCAGAGATACAACTCGGATGCGCTCCGCAAACGCAGTTTTGCGTATCTCCCGGACAAACTGCGAGATCTGCGAGTGTGTTCGACTACAGTAAATGATCTTCGCGACGCCAAAGTCCGGCTTCTCCTCACCATAACGTCCTCTTGACTTTTCTCCACTCTCGTCGTCACTCTCGCTATTGCGGCGAGCCACTCGATCACTGTCGTACGGATCCACCAAATGTTCCTCTCCTTCTTCTTCATCTTGTTTACTCTCTCTTCGTCCTGTTGGGTGCAACCTCTTCCGTTCGTTATGATTATAAGCAATCCCCATTTTACGCTTCCTAGTGGAAGCTTCAGGCTCCAGTCGGAGCTTCTCGATGCCAGCCAGCGCCTCCTTCACCACCTGCTGGCGGAATTTAACTTCGCGATCTGCTGTCTTCTGCTCGAAATCGTCCAGCCAGCTCGGTTCTGCACTCTTCTTGGTCTCAGTAGCTACTGTTGCTATTGCGTCACCTTTTGCAACGCCTTGCAGCAGTCCAAACTCGTCTGTATGGTGCGTCAGCCACGTTAACGTCCCGCAGATCAAACTGATGGACTTGCCGGTGCCTGTGGGACTCTCGAAGATGCCGCAATGTCCTTGCTCCAGTGTCTCCCAGATCTGACGCATCAGGTCCAGCTGAATCGCGTACGGGTCGTACGGGAACGAGAAGAACGCGCCGTCCATGGCTTCCATTGACGTCACTCACTACTCTATTGAAAAACACGTTTTATATGTATAAAACACTACTTCAAAAATGGCGTCCGATACGGCGAGGCGTTATGCGATGCCTCCAGGTGCTCCGACCACGCGTGATGAAGTTCTAGATGCCTACCGAGCACATATAAAGGTACGTACTAGGTGCAATGTGCATGTGGATAACTGTATTAACCTCTTTTTGTAGGATGCCAGAGCGAAAAAGAAGAAACAACATAAGCAAGTGATCTTAGAAGACGTTCGGAGACGACCTCCACGGCTTCATTTAAGACAGGAGCCACTTCGAGTGCAACATGTTCATCCCCATCATGATACGCAGAAGAAGAAGGAGAATCCGACTCGCCTTTTGCAGGGTGGGAACTACTTGAAAAGGTTCCTATTTCGCAATGCCACTGAACGTCCGGAGGGCTGGGCAGCAGCCAAGATCAACCGTGCAATGCGGAGATACTACCGGATGCACCTATTACTCGAGAATCGAGACGAGCAGTACCTTGCTCTGCAGAGTAAGCTACTCTTCGACGAGTGCTGCAAGTGCAGGCCTCTTGTTCCCGGTCCAATGACAACAGAGAGTGGAGTTCTTCGACTTGCAGAGCCAAACTTACCTAAAATCCTTCGGATCCTGCAGAACGAAGCAAATGACGGTCTGGATCTTCTACAGCCACACGGTTTAGACCAGTACGCTTGATGATATTCTCTTGGTAAGCAAGTGCTAATTGTTGTCTGCTATTCAGATACACAGTCATGCACGCTGCAGCACAGCGTGGATACACAGATCTGGCTAACGAACTGATCATGCATTGGAACGAGTGCCCGATGAACTCTCCGTATCAGAAATACAGCTTTATGCAGCTGAGTCATCTACTGGAGCTCGTTCTGGAAATGCGCAAGGAGAAAAGACTAGTAAGCGAGTCGGATGCAGAAATGCGAGCTCTGATAGCGGACGTTGGTGTCTCGTTCGCTCGATTCTCGGATTCTCTCGACAAACTGCACGAAGAAGCGATTACTCTGCAAGATCTTCTTCAAATCTGTGGTCATCCACTCGTTCTTTCGAGAGACGCGGCAGGAAACACACCACTTCATTACGCTGCAGAAGGAGGTCATCTTACCCTGTCCAAGCTCTTGCTGGCAAATGGTGCGAACATCAACGCTCAAAACAAATCAGGAGAAACCCCGTACGTATTGCTGTAGCTATCACACCGGCAAATCACTTACTTACAAAAGTGTCAATGCTCTGTAGGCTTCATTTTGCTATAGCAAGTCAACGCCACGGAGTTTGCCTTCATTTTGTGGAAAACCACGCTGACGTGAGAATCTCTCGGTATATATCTTTCTCGACACTGAACGGCACAGTCCTGAGAGGGACGTTTGTTGAATCTCCTGATGGTAAAGCGATGGCGAAGTTGCTACCATCCCTGAACTTTCGCTTAGGGGCTATGGTTCAGCAAAAACGTCCACCTGACAGCAAGATCCATCTACCGCAGTATCAAACACTAGCAGGAGGTACTGCTGCGGTATCACCAGAAATTGCTCCAGGACGAGCGAATGTTCGACACGATGCTGTAGGGGCGACGAATGACAGTGCGTTCACAACTGTTGATACGTTATTGGCTTCTCCATTTCTGTGCACTCGAAATCGCCGCGACATTGTGTTCTTTCGGTCAGCACCGGGGTATTCAATTCTACCGCCGAAGACGCTCGGGGTTCTTGTCGTCTCGGAGCACGTGGCCCCGTCCGAGCTCAATAAAGTAAGAGATCTCCATGAGAAGAGCAAACTGTTTCACCTGTTGATCCAGAATGTCCCTGAAGCTGCCGTATTGGCGATGGATTCCTTCCGTAACCCGTTGTTCCGGTGTAGTATGCAAAAGCACGTTCGAGAACGCAATCAACGTTGGACTGTGAGCAACCAGCTGAAAACGTACCAGGAAAAGAGAGACGCGTTGACTGTGCAGATGAAAGGTAAAGGTGGACGTTCGCCACGACGAAAGCGCAAGCAGGGATCACTCGCAAAGATTTTGTCTCGCCTACGGAAACTCTTGAAGAAAGCCTGGAAGTTCCTACGTCGCGTGAGAAACGTGCTGAGCGTCCAACACGTATTTACAGTGACTGAAGATGAAGCCAGACAGAAAGACACAATTGTTTGCGAGCCAAAAGGAATTCTGTACGAGTACATATACGACCATGCGGAGTTTCGAGGTCGACATAGCTTAACTCTGTGGCTAATTGTCCAGGTAAGTCGAATCAGTTTGGCAGTACTTTTGTTTTGCTATCGACACTAACACGTAACAGACCGAATGCAAGGATCTCATTTTCCACCCGTGGTTCCGGCAACTATTAGAGCACAAGTACGTTGCTCGTACGCCTGCTTATGGGGGTTTCGTACTGACCGAATTTTGCTTTGGATTCGGTGTAGATGGAACTCGTTCACCAAACAGACATTTCGTTATGAGTTTAAAGTTTACTTTGTGTACTTTGTCGCAGTATTCGTGGCCACGTACGTACATTGGCACCTAGATTTGAGATACCACGTGCTCATTTACCGTCCGTGTAGGTACTTGCACATTGGCGACACATTTGTTGGCATGCCGCTTGGTGGATATCGCAATAACATCTTTAACGAGGACGTCGGAGTCATGGAATATGTCCGCGACGCTGCACGCCTAGTCTATTCCGTTATCAATGCGATGTACACTTTCCAAGAGGTACGTACTGGTATACTGCAAGCCATTTCTTGCTAACTTAATGCTTTTATTTTATAGTATCAAGCCTTTCGAGAGTGTGGAAGCCTGCGCGTGTACCTGCGAGACGGTTGGAACTGGTTCGACCTACTTCAGATCATGTGTGTGTGGCTGTTGCTGCTAGCGGAAATTCTAGAAATGGTGTTCCCAGGTAAATGTGTGTGTGAATGGATACTTTTTATTTTGTAGTGGAATACTGATTTTGACAACATCTACTTAGACTTTGACCAGAACGACTTCCGACTCATTGTGTATCAAGAATCACTGTACAGCTTCAGCATTCGCAGGAGGTACAATTTCCGTATCACTTTAATGAGCATTGTGGGACCCCAGATCTTCGTCAAGTGGATTCAATTCGCTCGAGGAACACGGGCGCTGGGACCTTTTGTTCGCATGATTGCAAAGGTGTGTAGACTTCCAGAATATTTAGTATTCCGTACAGCTCACTCTTGCTGTTGTTCTGTAGATGTTCTCGGATATCCTGGTCTTCGTTGTAATGTTTTGCGTCTTCCTATGCGGTTTTGCATTTGCCTTTTTCATTCTGCAGGTACGTAAAACTCATGAAGTGTTGGTTCTATTAATTTGACACTGCTTTGCAGCTCGAAGGATGCAAGAACTACTTTTCAGCTGTCACAACGACGTTCAACATCAGCTTAGGCTCGTGGGATTGGGACAGCATCTACGAGGGTGGCTTACTTGCGATTCTTCTTTTCCTGGCGTTTGTGGTTATCGGCACCATCATGTTACTCAATCTCCTGATCGCGGTATGCCCTCACTGTTTCGAGTAAATAGCGAGCCCACTAACATTTGGCGTTGGTCGGTGTATCCCTGTAGATGATGGGGAACACGTACGACAAGGTTTGGGAAGATCGTCTACTCTTTTTCGAGCTCGAGCGGGTATGGATACCAACGCTGTATGCTATCAAGTGTGGCTTACTCTGTGCTAATACCTTTTACTCAGGCAAAGGCAACACTTTCTATCCAGTCGTCGCTTGATGACGAAATCTACGACGAGAAGCACTGGTGCCCGCGACTGTATGTGTTGGAGGGCGACACACCCATCGAGGGCATTCAATTTCGCCGCTTGTAACGTCAATACACGCAGTCAGCAACGTCCAGGAAACCCACTAGAATTTGACGAATACCGGAAAGCACTGGCGCTCCAGCATGAAGAACCTTGCCGCTATGGACTGCAGCGTCGCCTTCAGTAATGTGAACAGTGCGCTTCGTGGCGTCAAAGTACGTGCCGCCTCCAGTAAATTCATCAGCTGAGTTCAGCAGCACATTAAAAGACAAAACGGATCCATCTCGATGAAGCGCTAGCTCCGATCGTTCACCCTTCCGCGCTTCGTACTTGACGAAGAAGACATCTCGGAACAGCAGTCGCTGGGTCTTTGGAAGTTTGTACCGCTTTGCGATTTCAGGGAAGAGTCTGGCAGCTAAAGTCGAACGCACCCAAGAGTTCAAGACTGCAACCTGGTGACAGGGCATGTCCGTTGTTTGGTACGAAGCGTGACGCTCCTTACACCAGCCTTGCTCAGCAGCTAAGCGGTTCACTTCATCCCGAACTAGTGCCGTCTCCTCTAGTGTCCAGATACTTTTAAACACGGATGGCTCCAGCATGTCTTCATGAGGCTTCAAGTGCGCGAGGTAGCGCTCTCTCGCCATTGTTTGGCGTTTGGCTCGTAGTTCCTCGACCTCCGAAGCGCTTAATGGCACCTCACCTGTCATATCCTACGAATTTATTCATTAGATCATCAAACCATTAACCATCAGAGCTCTAGCTTTACCTCCAAGAACGCAGCGACTTGATCATGACCATGAATGGCTGCCACTCGAGCTGGTGAGTTGCCGTCCCAATCTCTCAGAGTTTGAGGCTCCAATAACATTGGGGACGCCACGAGCAGCTTCACCATGTCCAATTCACCCTTCTTGGCTGCAAGATGCAGCAGGGAACAGCCCCCACTCGCGATGTTCTTGCCCATGTCTTTCGCCGTATTAACCGGTAACGTCACATCTTGAGTCACCACGCGAGCAGCCACTGGCGCCGCCTTGTTACTCTCGAGCTCCTTGCATACTGCACATAAGAACTCGTCCATCCGAGCCTCCACCGCATAGTGCAGTGCAGAATATCCTAGTGAATCGGCGGAGTTGTCCAGCACTTGCCGCGTCAGGTCGAAAATCGGGTACAGCTCGTGGAATTGAAGAAAGCCCGACCAGATCAACATGGCCAGCTCCTCGTCATAGATGGACGTGGCGAACAGCAGAGCAGGCTTCCCCAATACCGTCAGCTCCATGTCACTGCGCACCGTTGGCTGGACATCGTCATCGTCACCGCTGGCTTCCAAGTCTTCCAGTACGTCCGCAAGATCTCTGGAAGCTGATGTGTTCTGCCAATGCAATAGCTGCAGCAACACGGCGGCGTTTAACTCGTCGAACAACCGGGTGAGCGCCTCACTGGCGTCCTCGAACTGTGTGAGCTGGTGCAGCAGTAGTCGCGCTTCAGCCTTCACGTTACTCTGCGTCATAGTCGAACGATGCCAAAATGCCCATACAAAAACGGTCAATGATGGATGGTCTCATATTTATGTTGTATGGGGAGGAGCCTCCTCCCCATACAACATAAATAAAATGTATAAAATGATATCCATATCTTAGCGAACTGATGATGCAACTGGGAAACGACATGCAGCACAACAATGTGAATATGAGGCACAAACATGGTTCACCTCGGGTAGTCTACATCAAAAACATTTGTCAGTAGTAATTTCTTGCGAGATCTTCCGCCACCTCGTCTCATTGCTACAGCTGCAGCCAACCTCACTTCCTAGTTAGCGGTGTTCGTGTGTCGATGTCAAACAGGCCGTAGCAGCACCACATTCGCCTGCAGCTGCTTTACAGCACTACAGTTGCCGATCTTTTGCAGGAGCCACACAACCACATCGTGCGGCGAATGACCGATTTCGTCAGCAATGGCCGGAGATCGCACCAACTCAACTTTAGGTGGGATGCAATAGACGAGATGGATACAGCTATCCAGCACCTGAAAACGGTCGTGCCATACTATCGCAAACCGACGCGACGTATCCCACGAAAAAATGCATCGTCAAGCATACAAGAGCTAGTTCCTTGGAACTAGCCTCCCGAGGCTCCTCTTACATGCGATCGTCGTCGTCGTGATCAGGCTCGTTAATCTTGTCGATGGCGATTTTGATCTGATTGTTATCCTTGGGGTGGAAATGCAGCGCTAAGGTGAAATGCTTCATTGCCTCCTCGATCCGCCCGAGCTTCTTAGCCACTTTGCCCATCAGGAAATGCACAGAAGATTCTCGAGGTGCAAAGTTCTTGACGACTTTCAGCTCGTCTAGAGCCTCGTCGTATCGCTGCAGAGTGATTAATACATTTGCACGCTGGAAACGGGCTTGAGGGTTCAATGGCTGTAGCTCCGCAGCGACGGCAAGAGTATCCAGAGCTTCGTCATATCTGTGGGTGGCGTGTAGAACCATACCCAGGAAGCAGTGCAGCAGAGAACTCCGAGGGTTGATCTCCAGAGCTCGTTTGAAGTGATACTCAGCGAATTCAAACTTCTCCTGCCGGTAGTAGATCGTGCCCAGACCGTACCAAGCGTTGTAGTGCCGTGAATCCGTCCGAATGGCATGTCGATAACAATTCACCGCCTTCTCAAAATCTTCATTTGCTACGTACTCGTGGCCGGAGAGCGTGTACGCGTATGTGAACGATGGAT
Source organism: Phytophthora colocasiae (assembly GCA_018806915.1). NCBI lineage: Eukaryota > Oomycota > Peronosporomycetes > Peronosporales > Peronosporaceae > Phytophthora > Phytophthora colocasiae. The sequence continues at coordinate 398,497 of JAGKQI010000104.1, read as the reverse complement.
CTAGTTGAATGGCCTATAGGTTCAACACGAAGGGGTTAGTTAAACGCATTTTCCAACACAGGTCCTAGGTTTAACTTACTCGCTGGAAGAAGGCCAGCGCTGTGTCATGTTCTTTCTGGAGGCTGAAACAGTTGCCAGCAACACACCAAGCCTCACATGAAAGCTTATCGAAGTCTGTAGCTTGCTGCGCGAGATACGAAAGCTCCACCTCCTTCTTCAGATGCCACAGTGTAGTTGAATACAGGTCGAGTCCTTCCATTCGATGGGGCTCCGCTCTATGCAAGGCGCAGAAAACATCTTGAGCTCGCACGTAGTCGGCCATCTCGAAATGTGCTCGCCCTATTTGTTGTTGTGCCCAACCAGATGTACGTTGCGAATCAGGAAGCTGCTCCAACATCTCCAAAGCTTCTCGACACTTGTACTCACTAATTTTCTGATAAATAGAGCCAAATGAACTGAGCAAACATAAGACCTCATGCCGACTACTAACATGATGTGAAGAATCTGTGCGGGCTGGTGTCTTGTCCTGGAAAAAACGCTGGGTGAAGAGGGGAGACGTAGGAGAGTCTAGCGACAATCGTGATGGGTTCTATGATACGGGAAATCAAGTTAGTATCGTAAAACAAGTACGCACGATCTACCTAGCATACCAGTGGCGAATCGTCGAATCCAGCAGCAGAGAACGACAGCCTTGCATTGGGTCGGTGCTTGTCGTCGGTATCTGTAAGAGGCCTTCGGTGAGCTTTCCGCTGTCGGGCAGGAGCTCCAATGTCCTCTACCCGCGGCTTCTTCACAACAGTCGCAGTGTGAATATTGCTTGCGTTGTTCGAATTCACATTCGGGGTTTTGTAAGCAAGTGGTCTCGTTGATACGCTCTTCGGGGTATCGAGGCCTAATTCCGCTGATTGTTTCAATGTACTGTCCGTAGATCGACCTTCCACGTTGTTAGAATCATCATAATCTGTAAAACGCTGTCCACCAAACTCTGGGCTAGAGCCAAAGTCTTTCGCATCTGATGATCCAGTGCTGTTAAAGTAGTTCGCAGTTCCAAAGAAACTGGAAGCTTCGAGGTTGGTTCCAATTTCACAAAGCTGCTCGTACGCCGACCACATGAACGGATCAATCTCCAAACTAGCAACATCATCAAAGTGCACACAACAAAGTCAAAATTCTCATCCTCTGCCAGAAATAAGCTCCATTTGCAACACCTCTTCACAAAGCAAATCTCAGCTTGCTGTCTCCGATTTCCACGTCTGTAGACGCGACCAAGCAGATATAATCCAGCACCTCCTGCTGGGACGTTCTCTAATGCCTCTAGGTCGTCAATATGGCAGTTCTCTCCGCCCAGCAGTGCGTTCTCCGCCTCAACCAACAGTCCCTGTTGAAACCTGCAACATGCCAAGAGGTAGCGGTTCTCGGGCCGCGTTGCGCCGCTCAGCACCTCCGCTGCTCGAGGTGCTTGTCCGTTCCGATAGTAGCACGTAGCCAGTAACAATATGTTCTCTTCGCTCGGATGCTGCCAGAAACAACGAAAAGGTGTCAAAAGCGCAATGATACTTTGGTTCAAACAGTTGTAGCTCAGCTTCTACTGCTCCAAAATCCACCACAAAACCATACATACATGTGCAACGAGCCTCTCTGCTAGAAACCGCGCATTCTCGTACACATAAGCGTCTAGGTAGCGCTGCACCTGGCTCACTAGAGCCGCCTCCATGGCCACGGCTATCGTGCTGTTCGGTCGGTTAAAAACTTAGAGCAACTAAATCTTTTCCTTAATGCAACTTAAGAAACCGAGGATTTTTTTCGATCATTCTCCTTAAAGCCAAGTGTCCACAGAATGTACCGACGATCTGGAGCTCCTCGCGCGTCTGTGCGTAAGATCAACAGCAAGCAGCCACAGGGTAAGAAGGCGGTGCGTGGTGTGATCGGCGTGTCGTCCGTCCCGTTGTCCAGCCGCTTCACCCACTTGGCGGACGAGACGGTAGCGCGTCCGACGCAGAAGAAGCCCCAGCACCAAGTGAAGGTCGTCAAGGTTTCGCAGAAGAAGGGCAAGATCCAACCCGTTCTGCATGTTGCTGGCGGTAAGAAGAAGGTTAAGACTCCTGCCCCCACTAAGAAGCAGATCCAGCAGCAACAACAGAAGCAGAAGCTGCAGCAGGTCGCACAGAACAACCGCAACAAGCGCCAGCAGGTTGTCTCAAAGCACAGGAAGGGGCTCGCGCCGCAGGAAGTCAAGCCCAAGGGTACTCAGAGCAAGAACAAGAACACCCCGAACCAGCTGAAAGGGGGAAGGGGGGCAGGACGTGGGGGTCGAGGAGGGCGTGGCGGACGCGGAGGCCGTGGTGGCCGTGGAGATGCTAAGGCCAAGCCTGCCACTGGAGAAGATCTCGACATGGAGATGGACGAGTACTGGCATGAAGCTGGCAAGGGACCCGATCCGAAGGCAGCTCAGCTAGATCGTCAGATGGAGGAGTACTGGGCTGCCAAGCCGTCACAAGACAACGCAGCAGCTGCAGCTGAAGCCAATAAGGCGGAGGCAGATGCCGGCGCTGATACCACAATGGAGTCTTGAAATGACAAGCTGTTGTCATTGACTGTGGCAGACGTGGACATGTAGATCAATGGCATGGAAGCGAAAGGCAAATGAACATTTTGTGAAGGCCACTAGCAGGTCACTTGACTTCGCGAGAGAGAGGCGAAAGGTGGCAACTCAATACCGAAATCGAAAGAAAAAGAAAGATCGCGTGTTTCCTGAGGGTGTTAATGTTTATTTTATCTGGATGGGGGACGGACGCAAGCACGTAGCCAGCCAGCGAGTCGCCGCCGAAGAAGTTTTGGACGCGGTGGGCGAAAGCGATTCTTGTTCTAGTCGTACAAGGCCTTATCGTAAGTGACATTGCTGAGCTGTTCCTTCCAGGTGGTCCACTCCACAGCCGTCATCATGGGGATCAAGAAATCCGCTGTGTTACGAGCTAGCTGTCGGTACGCCTACAAAGGCAAACCATGATGGCAGACACACGTGGTTAGATAAATCTCGCCTCAGCAACCGGTGCCTACCGTACCTGGGAGTTGAAATGGTACTTGTCGAAGCTGAGAGCACTTTCGCGACGGAAAGCGTACGTGTCGAGGCGCGGTCCCAGAATAACAGGTGCCTCTTCCGTTGATGTGCTGCCCACGCCCACAACAAGCAGTGTGTTAGTTGACCGCTTGGACAGCTCCTTGGATCCAATCTCCTCCTACCTCTTGCAAAATTGCTCTAGTGCTGTGTTCAGAGTGGAGCTGGGGTTGTCCGTGTCGCTGGCTGTTGGATCAGGGCTCGCAACTGTGGCCAAGCACACCTGCTTGCCCTTCTTCCGCAACGTATCACAAATCTCCATGAGATTCCGCTTCATGTCGTGCTCAGCAGCGCCCGAGTTTCTATCAATGAAGCATGTTAGTTGATTGACGAGGCATCAAGTAGCTTCATACTGCTGCATGCACCTGATCTCCGCGGATCCGAGGATGATGATCACGATAGACGCGTCGCCCATGGCTCTCGATGTGAACACGTTCTTGAAGTACTAATTCGCCACCAATATCATCAATTATCAGCCAGGAGCAACACCAGCACAAACCACTAATGCACCTTCTTGGACGACGTCATGAGCCAGTCCGCCGTTGTAGTTCCAGGTACTCCTGCGTTGATGATGGCCCAGTTATGACGAACCTGCGGTAAGAACAGAAAGTTTCCTGTTAATAATGGACCGAACTCACAGCAAGTGATTACTGTTGCAGTGTCTCCATTGCTAATGCATCACTCGCCTTGTCGTCGAATGCCACGATCTTCTGAAGATACTCGGCGATGCCTCCTCCAGAGCTGCCAATGGTGATATAATCTCCAATACCCGCTGCAAAGTCATCACCAATGATCACCACCTTATGGAGAAATTGACTCGTGGGCTTGAGACCGCGCACATGCAGGTGGTAAGCCAAGAAGTGGCAGATGTGCCACCACACAAGCGCGAGGAATGCACGGAGCTCTGCAAGCATCTTACGTTGCTGGAAGTTACGTTTTATTCGTTCCGTTCAATCATTGGTCAAAAATCTGGTGTGGAGCTTTTCAACCCCAAACATTATTGGGACGCAATAATGGGCAACCGCGGGCGGCGTCGAGGAGCTCGGGCCGCGTACCGAGCAGATCCGATGGCCGCTGAGCGTACAAAGAAGAAGGAGACGAAGCCGCAGTCGGAGTCGGACGAGAGTTCTAGTCCTGACGAGCACAACCAGCTGGAGATTCTGTCGATCCGCTGGAAGAAGCCACGAGAAGCTGTTGTCATTCAGTACGCGGATGGAAGTCGTTATGAAGGAGGCGTAGACGAGGAAGAGAGACGGCATGGTACTGGTGTTCATATATTACGATCCGGTCATATTTTCGATGGCGGTTGGGTGCATGGAGACTTTGAAGGGTGCGGAATCCATGGTCAGATTCTTAGGAAAGAGAGTTAATAACGGTGTTGCTGGATTTGGGGATAGATTTGGTATGCAGACATTTGCGGGGACGGGAGACTGCCATGAAGGAATGTACCGAAAGAATTGCCGCCATGGAACGGGAACGTACTTGTGGGCCAATGGTGACAAGTACGTGGGGAATTGGCGCGCTGGCAAGGTACCGCTTGTGATGTGTTGGATGTTATGCGGGAACTAAGTTACGGTGTATTATATTGCTTGCAGATGCATGGTGTCGGCACATTCCTTTGGAAAAATGGCGACAGTTACGATGGTGAGGAACAATGTCAAGCATCTGATAGGCATTGATACACCAGCGTAGCTGATGCGTACAATGCTGATCGTCTAGGTGAATGGAAAAGAGGAATGATGCACGGCAAAGGCAAGAAAATATTTTCATCCGGAGAAATGATCGACGGTGGCTGGAGGCACAATCAGGTGAGCGGGTGGGGTATCAAAGTCTTCCCCTCTGGAGATAAGTACGAAGGGTATTTTGTCAAGGGCGAGCGCGAAGGCTTTGGCAAGTACGAGTGGGTTGGTGGAGACTCGCACGAAGGGACTTGGCACCTTGGCAGGATGCATGGCAAAGGTGTGTTTGCGTCTACAGGTGGATCTCTGCATGGAACTTGGATTAACGGCGAGCTAAACTGCCAAGGCGTACATCGCTTCCAGTGCGGGAGCGTCTACACTGGGGAGTATAAAGCAGGCGAGCGACATGGTGCCGGCACTCTCACCTTCGCCTCCGGAGAAGTCTACGAAGGTGACTGGTTCAAGGGCGACATTCAGGGCTATGGGTCGTGGTCTTCTCCTGATGGCAGGAAGTACATCGGCACGTGGATTCATGGTTTTCCGTCCGGTCGTGGCCTGTTCTGTCGTGAGTCGCAAGAAGATGAGGAGGATGTCGATGAAGAGCTCGAGCTCATCGCTGAAAAGAGACCTCTTTTCGAAGTTGGTGTGTTCAAGCGTGGAAGGCTCACAACCACTGGCAAACACCTTTTCATCGGTCGAGTCGTCGCACCATCATCGACATCGTCTTAAGTTGTCCTCGAGTGAGTACACAGCTATCAGGAGATGTATGAAGAGTCTTCATCGAAGACGAGAAACAACGACATCATGTACAACCATACCAGATACTCGAAGGTACACACAATGTCGAAAACGAAATAGATGAAGGAACGGAACACACAGATGAACAACAAAAGGTATTTTCGTTCGCATAAAGCCCAGCCTGCTGCATTGAATAATAGACATACCAAGGAGAAGACCGAGTTCACGCTAACAAAAATTTCTCTAACTTTCCGCACGACGGCTGGCTGCCTGCAGGAGGATACACACAGTCAGGCAGACGCCAACCGCGCAGAGGCCCTATCCGGTGGATCTTTCGTGGGGGGAAAAGGAGAAAAAGAGATAGCCAAACCAGTCCTCGAGAAGCCCTCTTTTGGAAGATCTCACTCATTATGTCGCTGGCGCTCAAGGGCGCGCGATTCCGGTTGGTCGCCGCGCAATCCCTTAGCCGAGGCTGGGGAAAGCGTTCATGTCCGTCACGTTCGGGGCGTTGGCACCACGTCCGCTGCGGCCACCAGTGCGGCCGTTGCCACGAGCACCACGGCCACCACGGCCGCCACGTCCGCCGCGCGACGAGTCGAAGTCACGCGAGAAACGCTCTGGCTTCTCCGAGCGGAAACCCACGTCGGTGATGACCTGTTTCTTGCGGCCAGAGGTCTTCTTGCTGTAGACCTTCTCGTACTGCGAGTCCATGAAGTCGGGGGTCTTGCCCTCCTTGGTGATCTGCACAGCGCTCGAGAACTCGTTGGTCACCTGACGGACCTCAACCTCAGCGAAGAGCTCGCCCGAACGCGACGACTTTTGCTTGGCCATGTACTCGTCGAGGGTGAGCTGCACCTCCTCCTCTTCCTCCTCCTCGGCGGCAGCCTCCTCAGCAGCCTCCTCGTCCGATGCGGGCTTGGCACCCTCCTGGGCAGCAGCCTCAGCGAGCTGCTCATTCGGGTCGGCCTTGTTACCCCAGTTGCGGGCACCACCGCCCTGCTTGCTGGTCTCCTTGCCACGGCCCGTGCCGCTGCGGCGCTCGAACTCACGGCGGGGACCACGGTTGCCACGGCCACGGTCGCCACGCTCACCACGCTCACGCGGGGCACGGCCACCATCACGCGGGCCACGCGACTCCTTCTTGTCGCCGGCAGGGGCCTTCTTGTTGCCGGCCTTCTTGTTGCCAGCGGCGGGCTTGTTCAGAGCCACGGGGGCCGACGGCGGCGGCGTGGCCTTCTTGTTCACGCGAGGCGTGTCCTCGTCATCCGAGTCGAGGGCGGCGAAAAAGTTCTTGCTGGACTGTGACAGCATCAATGAGTTAGTTAATTAATCTGCAAACAAGATCGATTGGCGCAGGACACTACAGGGGGCTCATATTGAAGCTATAGGAGAGGGGGGGGGAGAACTCTACTTTTGTTGCGAGCGTCTCCATGTGCAAAAGATCGCGATGGTTTCCAGCCGGATGTTGCAGCTGGCGGACGTTTGATCTTGACCCTCCCCACCACGATCTTCTACCCTACATCATATCCACTCCCTCATGTCTGCGTCGACTGATGTAGCCATTTCCCGAGGAGGAACGTACCATGGCTGCCGTGGCGAGACGCGAGTAAGATGCTGCAGATCTGGGCTGCTCAAAGGGCGAATGGCTGCCACAGAAAGCTGCCTCAAACCGAAAGCCAAACCGAACCGAGATCGAACCGCGATCGAACCGAACCGCGGGACTTAAAAAAGTTCAGGAGGACCAAAAAATGGGTCATTTGAATCCAGCGAAAAAGCAACGGACAACTACTGGTAGTTACCGGTATATTACCCGCCGGCACGCAGGTGATATTAGACGTGTTTCACAGACAGCCGCTACCAAGGGACTGGAGCTTGGGCGACTGAAGATTGCTGCGGGATTGGAGCTTGGGAGACTGGGAATGGCTGCGAGTAAAAGCCAAACGCCTCGAAATCTTTCGCCACATTTCAAAGTGGTTTGGACTGGTCAGGATTCCTCTACAAAACTTTAAGGCCAAAACGCGTACCCGGACCGTGCATGAGACCAATACTGGCAAGAAGACTATCTAAACGCCGCAGATAATTGGTCTCGGTTGAGAACGCGCCTACTTGCTGAAGTCAAGTTATTGAGCCCGTCTTCAGAATGTGCTGGTTGTAGCTAAAATCCATTTCAAGCATTCGCATTGGTTGAAAATACTGCCTATCACTTCAACACCATGCTTGCCTACTGGACTCTCAGTTTTTTGCTTAGCATGTCAACGCGCTAGCAAAGTGTCGGACGCTAGCACGCTATAAGCCCAATTGGCAGCACCAATTCGTCGCGCAGGTAATCAAGCAGCCGAGATCGTTGAGTACTCCACCGAGAATTCATGCGAAAGGCGCTCGTCAATGTATCGAAAAGGAGCTGGACGTCTCCTGCTGCACTGACTCGGACGTGAGCCTACAGTATTACCAAGCGTTGAAGCTAGCTTTCCATGTCACGAAGCTTTTTTTCGAGACACACTGCTTGGAAAGGCAGTCGATTGCACGGGATGAGGAGGAATGGCAGCGCCGGGCGAGCTGCGGCAAGCCTCACCACACGGGTAAAGCCACAGCGTGCTAGCATTGCTGCATACTTCGAGTAGATGTGCCAAGCGTTCATGGCGCGAATGGCAGGAGATCGGTTTGTGGAGCCGGCATTGCCGTTGCGGTCTGGACAAAAAAGCCGGAGAGTCAGAGCCGCCGTCTACACGATTCCAACAGCACAGTGATGCTGTCATGGTGCAGTACATGTACCGGTAGTAACAATAATGTGCTGCGCCATGTAGTAAAGCGTCGACGAAAGGCGCGAGTTCTCTGGCCGCCCGTGTTGGAACGCCAACGTGTCGAGGACAAGCCAGCGGAGCGACTCTGCTATTATTTTGCGAGAGTGTCATTTCCCAGACATTCAGCGAGCAATGAGGCATTGCGCGTCCGACAAGTCGGCACAAGCTTTCAGCGCGGTGTCTATCCCGAATAGCAGCAGCTCCGCAGCAGACTTCCACACAGTCATGTGCATCGCCATTGTATTGGAGAGGTGTCGTCTCTATCGCTGAATAGCCCCCGTGCATCTGATACGTACGGACGACTAGAAAACAAAGAAAAGCCGTACAAGCACTCGCTATTACGGGTCCTTGATCCTTATCGACCCCTATTACAGACTCTTCAGCATCAAAGCACCACTAATTAGGAGTAAGACAAGACGTCCCGCACCTTTTCGTTGCCAACTCGACCCTAAAAACAACTTGCCGTCCTCCACATTGTCATTCCTCTTCGCCGGAAGGTGTCTAAGGACTTGTTGCGCTCTCTCTATCTGAGTCTCCAGTACGGGTGACGTCCGGATGCCGTTGCGCTCGTCAATATTCGATCCGAGCGGCAGTCGCGTCGGGCTCAACATGCAGGTCCCCATCAACGAAGAGACCGATACGGATGTCCCGGCACGCCCGGAACTCGTGAAGTGCCCCGAACTGCTGCTCACAGGCCTGGAGCTCGAGAAGCGCACGACGCTGCGTATTTTGCACAAGAAAGGTAGACGCTTCGAGTCGCCTTGGGAACCCTTTTTCGTCGGTGTGTACGCACACTCACTCTTCTACTACGCCAACCTCGGCGAGTGGCCGCGTGGAGTCGTGCCCCTTGTGAACGCGGAGGTTAAAGCTGTCGATCGCATCTTCCTCCATGGAGACGCGGCTACGGGTGGTGACGACTGCGGACCTTGCTGGAAAGTCACGTCCAGCAGCGGCCGAGTGTTGTTGTTCCGTGCCCCGAGTCATGACGCCCGTGTGGAGTGGATCGAGCAGCTACGACAAGCTGCTGACACCAGAAGGAAGAACAGTATGGACGGCAAGGCTGCTCTTGCACTCGCGAGGAGACTGTCGCGATCGTCCAGTTCAGCGTCGTCTACGTCGGTGTCTTCGATTGGAATTATGCAGTCGCCGAAGCAGAGGAGGAGAAAACGCATGTCGGAAGATGAGTCTGAGCATTCGGATATGCTACGGGATGCGTTACGTATGGTGGAGAAGCAGAGGAAGGAGATCGAAGAGATGCAGAAGCGTTTGAAGAAGTTTGAGAGTGGTGCTATGGAAAAGGAAACAACGAATGACACTCCAAAGCAGAAAGACAGGGAACGGCAAAGAGAAGAAGTTGACGTGGTGCAAGTGATAGAAGCTGGAGGAGAAGTGCACGATGGTGATGCCGAAGAGCTTAATTTGGATACAATGCTGGATGAGGCAGCTATTGAAATTTGTAAAGTGTCTCGAGGGTCAGCCATCTCTGATGTGCTTTCTGATGATGATGACACGCCAAGCTCTGAAAATGAAGACAACGATGATAATGAAGAAGAGCAAGCTGGAATGCATGTTGGAAAGGGAGAAAGGAACGAGAACATTCAAAGTCTGAGCTTAGTAGACGAATCAACAGAACCGTTTTTGGAGCAGAACGCACAAGACTACCGAGAGAAAGTGGAGGTTGAATCGGAGGACTCGAATATTGACGAGGCACCTGCACCTCCTAAGCAGAAGGAACCCGTTTCTGGTGCAGTATCTCCTACCCCCGCATCCGCACCTTCAAAGCTGGAGCCTGCTTCTGCAACGTCTCCTACGTCTTCGTTGGGTGCATCGTCGGCGAGCTGTTATGATGCTACGGAGAACGAATCTATTCAACAGCAGGCAGCAGAGCTGGCAGAGATGGCACGGAACTTAAACAAGGACGACCTCACAGACTCATCATCGACACGTGAAAGCAGTGAGGATGGATCTCTTTCCTCCAGTTTCAAGGGCTCGCACAGCGGTGTAGGTATCTACGACACAAACGGCAGTTCTGGAAACGACTTATTGCAGCAGCAGGCGGTGGAACTTGCTGAAATAGCGCGCAACCTACAGTCCTCGTTCCGGGTAGATCCCATTCCTGCACAGGTAAATTACGACGGTTCTCCTCTTATTGCAAGCACTGGCGGAATCGCCATCTGACACTTGTACTCTTTTCAAAATGATTCAGGCTCCTCTAAATACGAAGTCAAGCTCGTCGTCACTTCTTGGATCTCAGTCCTCTTTTTCCGGTACGTTTTCAGCAAGTATAAGCTCTTTTGTGGGTTGTGATTCTTACAATCCTAATGCATTTTAATGAAAGACGTCACAGATTTCGGGCTAAATCAAATCAACTCGAACGACAGCAACGACAGTATTTTCTCCATCACCCAGGACGATCTTTTCTATGATGAGGATGAGGAAGGCGAGATGGAACGTCTGTCCGAGTTTGAAGCGGTATGTTACGTGGCCTAATATTTATCAAGTCCAGGTCAGTTTTAACTTTGTTTATTTTGCACAGTCGGACAGCCAGTTTTTGGAGGCAAGTGGTTTCCTCGATTCGATCCACCAGGTCATGAAGGACTTTATTGTGTTCTCTCAGCCAGATCAATCTCGCCAGTCAGACCAGTTAGTCATCAGCGACGAGATTATTGCTGAGATCCGTCAAGGAATTGACACCGAACCATCGAAGGGAGTGGATGAACTGGAGGAAGCTCACAGGCAACGGTCTTTACGAACAGATTCTCCTGCAGCAGACCCGTCCAACGGTACAAGCCCGAGGATACGCAGTCTTTTTTCTCATGCTCGATCAGCCCGCGACTTTTTCAATGGAGATTTTGAACGAGCTCCCTTGTCTCAAGTTCCAAAGGACCTGCCATCGCTAGTTGTGGAGGACACGATGTCTGTTGTCGCATCTATTCTTCAGAGTGCTGGCCGAGAAGACAAAATGGTGTTGTTGGCTCCTTTCCTCCGGGTGTTTGGGAGTCATAACCGCCTCAGCCACCTTATTCGTTGGGCAATCGAGATTGAAGTCGCTTCAGTCATCAACGTGGCAACACTCTTCCGCTCGGACGATTATGCGAGCCGATTAGTGTCCACGTACAGCAAAGCAATTGGCTCCAAGTTCATCCGAGTGGCGCTTTCAGATCCTATACGGCAGATATTTAAATTGAAGATTGCAGACATGGAGCTCAACCCGCACAAGGAGGAGTCATTACAGGATGAGAATCAAGCTGACACCAATGCTGCCAACCTCATGCGGACGTGCCAGAATATCATCGACTCGATCATGAAGAACACGCATTGCGTAAGTTTTTTCCCTCAAAAGATTTGGACTGGCGGATTTAGCTAACTTGGATTTGTGACTCGATGTCTGTACTGTAGATACCTTCATCGTATTTCCACATATGCTCGCACTTGAACTCGAAGGTCATCAGTCGTTTTGACGGCTCAAAGGAAGGCGTTGAGGCAGAAGACGCGTCAACTTTGACCCGGGTGCGTTGCAATGTCAGGTTGGTCGTGGAGTATTCTTATGGATTTTAACATATTGTTTGCCTTCTGTCTCCAGTCGGTAATTGGAGGGTTCCTTTTCCTTCGTTTCGTGTGCCCAGCCATCACCACTCCGCATTTGTATGGTCTAACAAAGCAGCTCCCGCCACCTGAGACGCGCCGAGTTCTTGTGCTCGTCACGAAGCTGCTGTTCAAGACAGCAACCGGCGTGAAATTTGGAGACCGAGAGCCTCAATTCAAGTACGTCGAGTTTTTCGATCAGTTTATTTTGATTTTTGCGACTAACAATTTGTTCTGAATTCACTGCAGGGTTCTCAATCCTTTTATCGAGAAGAACTCTCCTGCGATTCAGCAGCTCTTCGCCAACTTGGCCATGTCTCCAAGCCAAGATATTGACGAATGCTTCGCAGCAGACAGTCGCAAGATCTACTCCAACGTATCCTCATCGCAGCTGGTCGAAGACGTGGAGACTATTCGGTCTATCTCGGAGAAAAACTTGGAGGAAATTGAGAAGAAGTTGGAGGACTGTGACTGCGAACATGAGGTAGCTGAGAATTTCAAGACGGCAGTGCTGTACAACACCGACTCTTTCCAGAAAAGTTCGTTGACGAAGAAGTTGAGTGCCAACATGAAATTCCTCAGTGGTTTTGGGAAGAAGCCCAGATCCAGAAAGCAGTCCGACCAGTGATCAGAATGTTGCTGCAAGAACCAGCATCGAGGCTCTGTGTATTACCTTACTTCACCGAAGTACATATGTCCGTAGCGTATTGTAGACGATCTAATGCATTACAAAACATCATTTAAACACAAGGCAGTTTCTTTTCCAAAATGCTTCCTTGCTCTACCTACATGTTTGTCTAGAAAATCTAGTATCTACCTACCTCACAGCAGAGTGTGGATCTTTCCCAGCAGAACCGTTAGTGGTATTGCCGTTGTTAGGAGCAGCAGGACTTGTCTGACTTGAGGGCTGGAATGGGCTTGCATTTTGGGGGATCGCCGAGAAATCACTCGTAGAGAACGCACGGCGTGTGCGCGACAATGACGGGTTCATTCCAGCCTCAGCCAGTCTCTGCTCATTCTGCTGCTGCTTGCGATGCGCGGCCTTGCGCTCCTCCTCGGACATGATAGCCTGCAGACGGCTCGATGAGTCCTGCAGCGCACTCAGCTCTGACTCCGACATGTTTCTCAGCACCGCGCTGAGCGTGTTGTCACTCATAGCGTGCATGAGATCTTCCTTTGTCACAGGTCCGGTGGAGCGCATGTCCGTCTCGCTGCCACTAGCGGTGAGAACATTGATAAAACGCTGCTGTTCGATGATGATGGAGCGCATTTGCTGTACCGACAAGTCTTCGTCGCGGTCGTCGTTGCTAGAGTTGGCTCGCAAGATGTCCTCAATCACCACGCCACGGCTTAAAGCATTGTTGTACAGCAGCCACGTCTGGATCTTTCCGGGGACATAAAGCGCCGCGAGTAACAGGATAAGACTCAATGAAACCATACCCAACACAGCATCGTGCACGAAGTAAAGCGATCCAACAAAGCGCGAGTTGCTACCAAAAAGAAGAAGCGCCCAGCAGCCCACAGCAGCCACGAGGTATCCCATGCTCAGCAGGGTCTGCCACATGCCATCCACGTAAATAAAGGCGAGAATGAGCCCAGAGCCCAAGACAAGCACCAGAAGGAGCTTCAGGAAACGAACAAGCCCGTTCTCGCCGTATCGCGATGAGGTAAAGAAAACAGCTTCAGCGCTCATGTACACTGCAGCCATCGAGCAGCATGTCACCAATGGGAGCCATGTAGACTCAGTCAAGATCGAATGGTATTCATCACCCGTCGAAGAAATAGAGACCGCAATAAATGCAAACAGAACACCCTTAAACGTAATGCAAGCCTTGGACCATGGGCGCAACGTCGAAAAGTACGCATTTTCTTCCTTGAACCACGCCTCCCACGACTGGTCCGGGTTGCCCCCGTCACCACGCATCCACTTGAACCACAAGCGGAAGTCCTCCATCACATCAGACCACTCGAATGCCAGCGGGTTGAACCAGAAAGGTGACCAGTACCATGACACGAACACAAGCCACAATGACCACGTCATCGCGAAGTACTGGTAGCCGACAGTGAACTTGTAGTAAATCGTAAGACCAATGGCGATCTCCACTGCAGCGTACAGATGGCTACTAGCGTAGAAGCGGTAAAGCTCATCAAAGGACGAATGCTTTGTCACGAAGCCACGGCCTGTCGCACGGTACTTCGCGCCACCAGCAAGAATTGTCTGTCCGAAGTAAAACCACTTCGTGCCAATATGGAACAGGAAGTACAGCGGGCCACCCGTCACGAAAAGAACAACAATCTCGTTCAGCGCAGCCTTGAAACCACGCTCGACTGAAATCGTCGCTAGCAGCGGCGCAGTCGTGAAGAATGCCACCGATCCCAACATCAGCTGCAGATTGCTCAGCAACACTGGCTCACGGCCACCAACACCCTCCAGTGACAGCAAAGCACGGAGAAGGTTGCAGTACAACAGAAAGTATACTGTCCAGATGATGACCGAAGTCGACAAGTAGAAACCCACGTGGTTATAGTAGAACGATAGCAGCTTGAAGAAGTCCAGACGCTGACTAATCCGATACACATCACGTGACAGTGACTGCTCCGCAGCACCCTGCGCTAGCTTGGCCTCGAACTTGTAGATCTGTTGCATGCCGACATCACGTCCCTTGCCGCACTTAGTGTACTCCGGGAAGGCCACAGATCCGCCACGCATGCAGTTGTTGTAGCCAGCGAAGATATCTTCACTGAGGTTAATACCTTTGCTGGCCTTGCTAATACCACCGCGCGTAATGAAGAAAAGCTTGTTGAACACATCAGGGTGGCCGTAGTGCAGACGCATTCGCAGTGGGCGCGCCAACGTACGCTGGCTCAGTGTCACGAAGGACGTTTCTTGCAGTGCCATGTAGTTAGCTAGAGAACTGACGCTGCCGGTGAAAATGTGCTCCGGGATACCCACAATTGTGTATGGCCGATCAGCCGTCCCCTTGTCAAACTCTTCGAGCAGGTTTCGCATCTTCAGCCCCTCCTCGAGATAACCATCCTGGTTCATATCGATAGTTTGCAGGTTTTCACCGCGAGTGAACACGATGGCCGAGTTTTGATTCTCAGGCTTACCTTCGCCCAAGATAGGGTTGCCTGGAAGACGCACACGGTAAATTTCATGCACCGAGCCAAGTTCCTCACCGCCCTTAATCAGCACAGAGAAGTATGACTGCTCCTTCTGATAGTTAACACGCACTTCGTCGATGTAAGCCACGCGCAGGTTCGGGAATCGGTGCAGCAAAAACTCAATGTCGTTCGCCTTCGGGTCGTTGTTCTTCTTTTGGCGTCCATAGATTTGGCAAGCCACCACGTACGTGAACTTCGTGTTAATCAAATCCTCGAGCTTCTGCTGCGGAACTTGCTCAATCTCAGCGAGCAGGCGGATAGCTGCTTCGCCGTACATCATACCCTGCACTGTACGCGAAAGCGTTTGGCCACGTAGAGAAGCCCACAAACGCAATTCGATAGCAGTCTCTGGGTCCTTCCAAATGTTCTTCTTTGGCTTCACGCGCTCTAAGAAATTTTCCCAATCTCGCTTGTACAGAGTCTGCAAGAACAGCAACGTGTGGACATCCAAACCATCTTGTTTGCTTTCCAGATCTTTTCTGGAGTACAGGACATCCTCAGCGTAAAATGGAGTCATGACGCTCCAAGACTTCATCTCTTCAAGCAATGGGGCCAGTGGCATATCCATGAACAATGAGTTCACGAAGAACAGCAGACGCCGACGAGCATCGTACGACTGGGGTTCTGCATCTATCTTCTGTAGGGTCAAAAGTCCGTGAAGGTGCGACAGAACCACATCAGTGTGACTTTCAAACGCTGTGAGTGTGATCTGCTCACCCGTGTAGTTGTCATCCCACATAAACCCACGCTCTTGGGTAAGGATCCACGTCAGTCGGTCCGAAATTCCCTTACTCTCAGCGTATACTGGGTCCTGTTCGTGAACATGCGCAAGAATCTCTTTTCCTAGGTTTAGGAATATACGCGCACGTTCACGAATCTGCATGATATGAGCGCTTGGAATGGAGTGCGAAACCTTGCCATTGTTAACAGCGGGCTTGTGCGTCTGCTGTTGCATACGCGCAATACGTGCAACACCAGAACCACGGCTGCGACGAGGAGGTTCCAAACCCAGCGACGACAAACCCGTCGTACTTGCAGACTTTGTGAGTCCAGATGAAGCAGGTCGGTATGAATTTGACTGTTGCGGGAACTCGTACGACGCGTATTCCGACGGATCCTTGCGCACAGGGATCACCTTGGCGTTGTTTTTCCAGCTACGGACATTGGATTTCAAAAGCGACACCAAGCTTGCCAAAGCGCGGCCACACGGAGCCACCTTCTGCAGGTTAAGAGCACGGAACACACCACGCGCTGCCCACGAGTTGAGCACAGTAGTGATGTACTTGACATCATTTGCGTGACATGGACCAAGTACATTGACAAGCACCCAGTTCGCCAACTCCCAAATTTCTTCAAGAGACTCCTCCACCATTGGGCTTTCGCTAAGAATTTCCAGTAGCTTGTCTTGCAGCACACGCTCTGACACCTTGCCATCATTGGACGAGTAAATGTCCAGAATATTCGAAGTGAAGTTCTCGAAGCAGCCTGCTAGCTGAAATTGAGGGAGGTAAATCTCACGTTGGTATCCATCGAGGCGGTGGAAATGCAACAGAGATTTCTCCTTATTTGAGATTAAATCATCCGCGCGCATGCTATCAATGATCGTGTCCCATGCCACCGAAAATGAGAACCACTTGCGACGACGGGCAGCTTGACGCTCCATTGGCGTTTGTTTGCGGCGCGAGAATGACAACAATGGAGTTTCGTCATCATGCACGGAAGTGCGACGCTGGGACAGAATTTGAGCTGTCGGATCTGCGCCGCCAGCAACACGATCAAGAACTTCATGGCCTACCGCCGTCGAGCCATACGACATGCCAAGGCTTTCCGTAAGTTGAAGTCCAGTCTTGGAGTTTCTGGAAATCACTTTAGCGTTGAAAGCATCCACAGCACGGCTAAAAGATGAGCGAACGCGGCTGAAGTTGCGAATTTCTCCGATGCGCGCCGAAAAACCCACGAAGGTTCCCGTGAAAGCCATCCAGATGGAATTCCAAATCGTAATATCAACGCAGAAGACCAAGAAGAATGGCATCCAGTTTAGAAAGATGAGAAATGCCGTCATGATCAAGCTCACGTTGTTCTCGACATGATCAGCAAATAGCAAAAAGCTTGGTACCACAAGCGGGTAGATCTCGAACTTATAACTGAAGTACAGTTTCCATGCCAACTGGGAGACCCAGAAGAACTGATAACCCACACTCATCGATTCCGGGTCCAGCATGTTGTCGCCGATATAGAGACGATTCATCGGACTCACAATGTCACGGATGAATGCAACAGGAACGAACGTTGTGCGTCGCGTCCAGTTGGTGAGACCAGGCATGACTTGCATAGCGCAATTAATCAGTCCTGGCACGTGGAAAAGCACTGCAACGGTGTAGTACAATTGCCACCACACACTGCCGTATGCCCACGCGTACCAGTATAGCATTGTAGTCACCACCGCAAGAATCAGATGCAAAAACACTCGTACAACATTACGCGCTGTCGAAAATGTCTTTTGGTGCTCGTCGTACACAGCGAAAATGTCCAGTCCGTCACGAAGAATATCCAACAAGAACGGGGTAATCAGCGTGCTGGACATGATCTTGCACGAGTCTTTTAAGTTCATTTCTTGCTCATTCGCGAATGCGAGCACTGCCAAGAAGTGGAAAGCGATCACGTGGAAACTGAAGATACGGTTGAACGCGCGCAGCGGTAGTAGCCACGCCCGCTTTTCCACGAAGGTCTTCGCAGACTCGGTGAATCCCTCAGCGATACTTTTCCGCTTATTGAAGAAATTGGAGCTTTTCCCACCGCCGTTTAGCCCACCTCGGCTGCTGAGGCTACTCAAGCCACTCATTCCCTGGCGCTGCTGCTTCTTCTGTTGGTAGATCATGGCTGGGTTCGGCGACGTGAGATCAATGACCTCCTCGTGTTTGTAATCGTACTTGAGGCACGCCTTCGTCCAGAAGAACTCGTTGAAGTCGTCATAGTTGTGGCGATCCTCGTGATCATACTTAGAAGTCATTTCAGCCTTAAGCAAGCCATATACAGGTGTCACCACCGTATCCAAAAAGTATCCAGCGTCACGCTCCGAGTGACGAACTGAAGGGAATTCCTCTTTCATTTTGTGGAAAAGGAAGCACAGGAACTCAGGCGAATGGCGCAAGTTACTAGCCTCGCCCCAGATAAAGAAGAACAGACACAAGTCCACAGAAATTTCGTCCACGCTTGTAAGACCTCCCTGAGGTGCTTGTTGCTCACTCCAGTGCAGAGGCTGGATCTGTAGCTTCGTGCACCACTTTTTGTAGTTGGAAAACACTAAGTCGTGGAGCTTACGGTACGGGTTGCCACCCTTACGCGTATTGTTGTTAAGAAGGACCACGATGTGCTCAGTCTGATTGCGGAAATTGTCCAGTTGAAAGCCAAACGAGCGCTGCACGTTCACAGCAATGCGGAAGATGGTGCTGAATTGCTGCATATTGTGGGGCAACTTTGTCGGCGAAAAGAAGTTTACCATGTTCTTCTCCATTCCCGATACTTCGTCGTTATCTGGTCTCCACGATCGGGCGTCCGAACTCGCCGATACCGTGGGGAACTTCGCCTTCCGTGCATTAATCGTGTTGTTACACAGCGACACACCGCGCAAACGGAGGTATCCGTACGTTGTGCTTGTGGCGCTAAGTACGACAAGTAGAACATACATCGCGAGGCAGTGCTGTGAGCAAAACCCGACGTGGTCACCGTCGTCACCACTGAAGATGAAGCCAGCAAGGCTCCACGCATTCTCAGCTATGTCACCTTCGCTCACCCACAGCGACACCGATAGCAAGAAAGCCAAACTACCGAGCCAAGACGTCGACAGGATCACAACATGTTTGGTATCGATACGAGGAGCACAACCAAGCGTGATTCCCACACCAACCAGCACCGCAGTAATCACACGCGTTGACAACAACGGCACAAATTGGCTAAGAATGACACCACCATACAATCCAAGCATCGCTCCCAAAGATACTGGGTAGATCAGACAACAAAGGCCGCCAAGCACCAAACCGCACAGACACGCAAGCGCGGTTTGGATCCAAGCTAAGTCCTCGGGGGCGCTGTCACTTAGAGCTCCATAAAATGACGCAGTTAACCACAGTGAGCTGGCGTATGCCGACAGCATCTTCGGGTGAGATGTGCCACGGAATGCCATAAAGAGACCCAAGAACGCATTCATCACTGCAAACAGCTGCAATAGTCCAATATCCACACGCAACGAGACGTACCATGGCAGGCCATACTCCACAGGGTGGGCGTAGATCCAGTTTGTTGTTGGGAACGCCTCAGGGTTGCAGCCGACCGATGTGTACCGATTTGGGTTGCCCTGGTAAACGCGGACGTAGTCGATCGTAAAGTTGGACGGCCACAACGAGTCACAAATCTGGCCATCACACGGCGGTGAAAACTTCTCCGAGACAGCCGTACTCAGAATGAGATAACTGGGCTCCACCGGGATTTGACGCGGAGGGACACCCCCCACCCACTTGTTTAGAGAGGATCCTGGGATCTCAAACAAAAAGTTGTTGTCGAGCCACCATCGGATATAACCCTCTGGACCAGGAGACCAGTCCAACCGATACAGGTGGAAATCCTTGAAGGCATTAGATTCCAGCGTTGTCAGCGCTGAGATGGAGTCGAGGCCCATCTCACCATAGTAATCGCTGTTGATACGCGTGAACTCGCCAAACTTCAGGTCTTGGTACCATTGTCCCGGGCCAGGGAGCGTCTCGGAAGCAGGGCGCATATCGTCATACAGACTAGGACGGATCTGCAACGACGTGGAAATCTGCGCCGGGAGGTCGCGCGCACGAATCTGCGCTTCAATAACATCGATCTCTGTGGCACCACGTCCTTGGAAGGGATTCAGTCCATACATCTCCGGGTACGAGGCCTTGTCGTGCTTGTTGGTCAGGTTGCCACAAGCATTAATCTTTTGTTTGACCTTCTCCACCTTTTCCACGTAGGGAGCGCAGACATCGAAACTCCAGGGCCACGTACCATCCTGAGATCCCAAGAACGGCGCACGACCGATGTTGCCCATGATCCAAATAGCGGGCCACGTGCCTGGGATACCCCATTTACCCGGCAAGATGGCCTTAACTTCAACATAGCCGCCGGTGTAGCAGAATTTGTTCCATGTCTGCACACTGCCGCTGACGTACTTTGTGCCGCGGTATTTGTGTTTGGGCTTGGAAGTGGTGATGATGAGGTTACCCTTGTCAATCTGCACGGCCTGGGGCAAGAAGTAGTGCTGACCCATGTTGGTCTCGTCGCGGATGTCGATGGCGGTCCACTTGGCGTCAAAGCCGGACTCGAAAGTGCGCTTGGAGCTGTTGAACTCGTCTGAGAAGATGAGTTTGTACTCGTGGTTGTAGCTGGAGTTGCCACCGAAGTTGAAAGCACCCTTGGGCACTGAGATGTTGTAGAACTTTGGGTCCGTGTCCGGGTCGATCCACTGCTTCTGGAAAGCTGTGAGGTTCTGGCGGACACGCTGCAGCGCCATAGTGATGGGCATGGCTGCCTCGCATGTGACCACCAGCACTGCCACGACCACCAGCAACGGTATCATTTGCGTCCGAGCGCGCGCCATAGAGGGCGGACTTCTTCGGGGGGCTCTCGGGGGCAGCGTTGGCCTGCAAAATGCGGAATGAGGTCTTGGCAGATCTTCCGCATCAGTGGGATACGGGTCCGGACCGGGTTTTTGGTAAATCATACAAAAAGCAAGTGACGTTTCAGCCCACCCGCTGGACAATTTCGAAAGGTGGGAACTCCCAGCTGACTATGCTCAGCTCCAGACTTGGAGACCAAGTGACTGGCGAAGGCTGAACCAGCTGGAAGGCCCCCAAGCACCAAGCAAACGACGTGGATACCGCCCCGCTTTCCCTTCTTTTGTCTCTCGGTGCGCACGTAAACAGTTTTGAATTCTCACTAGCGGAGTCAGCTTTTGGTGGCGTCGGCGCGAATGTCACACTCAGCCTTTACTGGCTGCAGTCACCGTTGAGACTCTCAACGGTGACTGCAGCAATGAGAGGAGGTCTCAATGAGACCTCCACCGGCCAGTGGAAGAGGAAATACCAAAGGCAAAAAGATCCCTGATTTACTGCCACCGCAGGGATTGGTGCCCGCGACTCATGCTCCGGCAGCAGCTTGCGCCGCAAGGTGCGGATCCCTCTGGCCAAACGCAGCGAGCATCAACGATCAGTCCGCCACCAGCCGTGCTGCTTGGGTCGGTCTGGCCGCTAGAAATCGGGCTCCACACGCAGAGATCGGGCTCCACGTTGCAGTTTGACCTTCAAATCGTTGGAAAAGTAGCCACCAAAGACAATGCACCAGCCAACCTTGTCCAAAGTTACCGGTGCGTGTACACGCATAAGGATGTTGAACACGGCGAGTGGAAACGATTCGCTGTGATCCATTAGCCCAATTCTAGTACATATTAATAGTTCGAGTCTCCACAATGTGGCCATGAAAAGTATCCTGCACCAATGGCACGATTCCACATCAGCCGGCCTGATTACAGCAGAAACCTACACCTGGAATTGACATGCATGGTGTGGCACACATAAATCGAAACGTCAAGATTCTAAGACCGACAGCCCTGCAGCACTTACCATATTGGTATTGCACGACCCAATCGATCCTGAAGCAGACTGCATGTTGTCCATATACTGCATTCTCCATCCATGACACGCAATGTTGCCAATAAAACTCCTACACCACGTAAACTGGTGTGTTCACACAGTCCGTCATCTGCACCACCGAAATAAGTGCAATACACCATGAGATGTGTCCCACACCAATTGACGATCGCTCTCTCCGCCACACACGCACAACGACTTCCGCATCAACCACTTGAACTTGCTCGACATCATGTGGCTCCGCCGGTCCTGCCTTCCTGCCTTGGCACATGCGCGCTCTGGACAGCGCTCGCTCCTGCAGCGCAACTCGCCCGTGCTGTCTCGCGCCTTCTCCACTGATTACTCGTCCGTCACGGCTGAGAAAATCCGCAATGTGGCCATTGTGGCACACGTCGATCACGGCAAGACCACGCTGGTGGACCAGCTGCTCAAGCATGGCGGCACCCAGCTCTCGGAGGAGCGTGTGATGGACTCCATTGACCTGGAGCGTGAGCGCGGTATTACCATCATGTCAAAGTGCACACGCGTCGAGTACAACGGTCACGTCCTCAACATTGTCGACACACCTGGTCACGCTGATTTCGGTGGCGAGGTGGAGCGCATTTTGAGCATGGTTGATGGCGTCGTGCTCGTGGTAGATGCTACTGAAGGACCCATGTCGCAAACCAAGTTTGTGCTTACCAAGGCGCTGCATCGCGGTCTCAAGCCGCTTGTCGTCGTCAACAAGGTGGACCGCGACACCAGCCGACTGGACGGCTCGGTGGAGAACGAGCTCTTCGACATGTTCGTGGCACTGGATGCTGACGATGACCAGCTTGAATTCCCCGTGCTGTATGCATCTGCCAAGCAGGGTTGGGCGGTGCATGACTTGGACAACGCGGATGAGACGCGTGACAGCATGCTGCCGCTTCTGGACGAGATCACGCGTTACGTGCCTTCCCCCGAGGCCAATGCTGACAAGCCGTTTGCTATGGCTGTGACCATGATTGGCCACGACCCGTATGTTGGTCGTTTGGCCACTGGCCGCGTTCACGCAGGCACTGTCAAGGTATGTACAAGTTTTGCTTCGTGTAGATATGCTGTGCTGACTGTTGCTGGTGGCAAATGCATAGATTGGTGACTCGATCCAAGTGATGAACCGTGAGAGCAAGAAGCTCGAAACTGGCCGAGTCACGAAGATGTTTGTTACGCGTGGTGTTGCGAAGTCTGAGATCACGTCGGCTACTGCTGGTACGTTTATTTCATAGTTATCTGTGAGGAAGAATATGCCGTCTTACACACGTTATCACAGGTGATATTATCACGATCGCTGGTGTGAACGCCTACGTATCCGACACCATCGCCGACGTCGCTGTGACGGAACCCATTCCGTCTCCGCAGCTGGATCCTCCCACGATTTCCATGACGTTTGGTGTGAACGATGCGCCGACCGCAGGAAAGGAGGGCAAGTTCCTTACGTCTTCTCACATTAAGCAGCGTTTGGAGCGCGAGTGCGAGGTAAGTTTTTAGTTTACGCTGTGCCT
Organism: Phytophthora colocasiae; assembly: GCA_018806915.1. Taxonomy (NCBI): domain Eukaryota; phylum Oomycota; class Peronosporomycetes; order Peronosporales; family Peronosporaceae; genus Phytophthora; species Phytophthora colocasiae. Next base: position 375,223 of record JAGKQI010000104.1, on the reverse strand, counting down.
TGGATCGGATCATTAATTCCTATGCTATGTTGCGTTCAGAACAACGTCGCCATCTCCATTTCCCCCAGCGCCTCGTCGGAGGCTTTCGATGTCCACGGCCGTGGTGAACTTCAGCTAGCCATTCTGATTGAAGAAATGCGCCGTGAAGGGTTTGAAATGTCTGTCTCGGCGCCTCAGGTGCTTTTCCAGACGGACTCGGAGACCAACCAGAAACTCGAACCCATCGAAGAAGTGACAATCGATGTTGACTCCGACTTCTCCGGTACGGTTATCGACAAGCTGTCGACCCGCGGCGGCGAGATCATCGAGTTCAAGGAAATGCACGACAAAGTGCGCCTTCAGTTCAAAATTCCGAGTCGCTGCCTCATGGGCTACCGTAGTGAGGTATGTACACATTCTTATCTTGCTCTGTTAGACCACCGATTCACTTAGTCTGTTGTTATGAATGAGTTTAGATCAAGACCGACACCCGCGGAAGTGGTATTTTGAACTCGATCTTCCACGGCTACTCGCCTTTCCAAGGCTCAGCAACTCCTCCGTCGAAGGGTAAACTGATCTCCTCGTCTGGCGGTGTATGCACGGTATGAATGTGTTTTGTTAGTGCACTTATTATTTTTCCAGGTTTAATCACGAGGATGCATTTATTCGATACAGGCATATGCGCTGAACTCGCTGGAAGACCGCGGTGAGATGTTCGTCAAGCCTGGAGATGAAGTGTACGAGGGCATGATCGTGGGTGAGCACAGCCGCCCTTCGGACATTGAGATCAACCCCACCAAGGAAAAGAAGCTCACCAACATGCGCGCTGCCGGCACGGATGAAAACATCAAGCTTTCGCCAATTCGCCAGATGTCCCTCGAAGATGTGGTCACTTACATCGGTGAAGATGAGATGATCGACGTATCTCCTACCAAGATCCGCATGCGCAAGCGTGAGCTTACTGCCAATGGCCGCAAGCGGATGCAGGGCAAGAAGAAGTAAGCCTACGGTATTGATACCGGCTGCAAGGCGTGGCGATTTTACCAACAGCGTTCGTGGAGGGCGACCTGAATAATTCGTATTCTATAGAGGCAACAGTAGACGAGTCACAAGACACATAGAGGCTTGCAAAACAAGACGTATCGTTTCCATGTCCGAAGGTAAACTGTACGCTTCAAACTGACCGCCGCAAACGCAAATATATTTTGGATCAGGTGGCTGTCGAGGTGGAGGAACGTGTACGCACAACGCTGAGGAATGCCAGACGACAGGGAAGCGGCAACGCCTCATGCGGTGGTGTCCTGAATGGTATACTGTATACACATTGGTAAATTTGAAGTGTGTCACACCATTTGAACCGAATTAACCCTTTGAGCAACATATCCTTGTGGATCCGAGCAATGGCGCTATCTTCGGATGACGCGAGTGCGTTTAACATGTTGGCCATGAAAATGCAACGCGACGTCAACTGTCTATCTGATTCCGACCGCAGCGTGCGCCGCCGTGCCGCTGACAAGATCCACCGTGTACTTCAGAACGAGGCGTCGCGTGTGTCCGCTACTGTCCTTCGCGCTTTATGCGTCTCAAGCTTGCAGAGGCCTCTGCTTCAGTGTGCTGAAATCGACAACGTGGAGAAATGTCGAGAGCGAGCGCTCACGTCGCTGCTGTTCTTATGTGAGCATGAGGCGCTGGAACCATCGGCGGCGACTCTGAAGGAACTGGTGGCGCTGGTTAACGCTCGATTAGGCAAACTGCCATACCCGGAGCCCACAGAGGAGATTCGCCTGCTTATTCTGCAGTTGCTGCACGCATTTTTGAAGCAATTTGCTTCGGTTAAGGATAATCAGACATCTCTGCGCGACGTCATCACGGAACTGGCCAGCGCTCTGGGCAAATCGGCGGTGGACCCGTTCCCAGATGCCAAGAAGATGTCATCAGAATGCGTCATTTTGATCTCGAAGAACTGGAAAAGCGATGTCGGGATGCAGATCGGCACCATTGTACGACCGATTGTGGCGAATTTGAGCCATCAACATAGTCGCGTGCGTGTATGCGCGTTACAGGCGCTGGAAGCTGTTGTGCCGTGTGGCTCTGAAGCTCTATCGGAACTCATGAAAGAGATACTCTTGCCAGCGATCAGTAAGGTAATTTTCGACCATGCTCCGTCTGTGAGGAAGCAGTTAGTGACCACACTGACGTCGTGGCTAAGCGAGATCGATCAGATTCAGCAGTTCGAGGCGTCTATCTTCCCACTCTTCCTGGCTGGTATCGTTGATGAATCGCCTGAAGTACGAACTCTTTCTATTACCAAGCTGAATAAACTTTCAGTTAGTTGGGAAACTCGGGATGAAGATGGAGGCATCAAGGCAGATGGTGTAGAGCTCATGGATGTGGATGCGGAGTCAGCAAAAAGCACCCCACCTTTTTTCTTCGAGACACGTCCACCGCTTGGTGCTCGCAAGCTTGCAGCACATATCCAAGCGGAGGTTTTGCCACCCCTGCTAGATAAAACGGCAGACTGGACTGTTCAAGCACGCGAGCGCTACACCCAAATTCTTAGTGCGTATTTAATCTTGCTGGAGCAGAACATGAACCCACTCCTCGACAAGGTTTTTGCAGCACTGAGCAAAACCTGTCGCGATGATGAAGAAACGGTGTACAACAGTGTCAAAGCATGCTCAGGCGTCGTTGGATTTTATGCTGACTCCCAAATGATTTTGGCCTCGTTGCTGCCGATGGTGGCTGGAAGGTTAGCAGGGCAGGACACTGCTCAACATCGTACAAATGGGCTGATTCTGTTGGGTATGAGCATTGAAGGCATGGCACCAAAGACAATCGGAACTCATGTGGAGGTAAGGATTTTTATGAGCTATCCAATGCCATTGCTAACTAACTTTTGCGTGTATTTTTTTCTGATGTCAAATTCTGTAGCTTATCACCGAAGCGTTGTGCGATGCCGGTCTGCGAGAATCAGAAATGGCAGATTTGCAAGACCAATTAGCAGGTGTTGTTTCCAGCATTATCAAGACTGCTGGACCACTTCTCGCGCAAAAGGACGAGATCTGCTTTCGCCTTTTCTGGGTGCTGAGCCACCTCCTCGCATCGTCTTCGGAGTCTTCAGTTGCCTTTGAAACGGTACGTTCGCTGGCCGACCAGCTTTTGAGTATGCATGGTGAATATTTGATGACACCTTTTGGTGTGCTCTCCAGGCATCTGAATCCCTAAATGAGCTATCTGCGAAGATGGAGCAGCAAATTGAGGTTAGTTATTTGCGTTCGAACTGTGGTGGTCGAAACACTAATGTTCATTTTGAGTTTCAGGAACTGTATACGCGCTACATCGATAGACTCCTCGAAACAATGGCACTCCCTACAAACGCAAAAACAAGCTGGCAAAAAAGTAACTCAAACCGCGTACTATTTGACTCACTTTGCCGGCGGGGAGGAGCGGTACGGTATTTTTGCTTGAAGTATGAAGAGTTTATTTTGATTATTGATTCTGTCGTGTTAGGCATGTGGAAAAAGCCTGGGTAAAATTGTTCCTGTTTTTCTGGTTCATCTCGAGCCAGATCAGGATGCAGACGTTCGTCTTGCTTTCCTCGCGTTGCTGGAAACGATGCTAGGGACGGGTTCTATCGCCCAGGTATGTGCGCTTGTGATATAATATTTGTAATTGATTCTTCTGTTGGTAGATGCGTTCAACTGAATGCGAGTTGTGTTTGTTCGTGTCTTCAGGACTTTGAACCTTTCAGTGTGGCTCTGCTTCAGAAGGCTATAATCCCGAACATCGTTTGGCGTGGTGGGCGCGTTGCTGCAACTATTAGGTTGGCCTTTATTTTTCTATGCGTGCGAGTTTTATTGAGGCTGCTGACCGACATGTGCACTATTTGCTTTGATGTTTTAGAAAAGTTGCGGTTGCATGCGCATATACACTCCTTCGTCAGGGTATTGCCGACCAGCCATGCTTGTTTGAAACAGCCCCACAGGTAAAAACTGTGATGATGTTCCATATTCGTTGCTCTCTGCTGTACTGACCAATAGTCCATGCAATTATTGTAGATGTTGCCCGTGCTGAAATCATCTATGGACGATAGTGATGCCAAGACCCGCCAGCTTGTTTGCCTCGCGCTGCAGTATCTGTTCGTGGCTTTGCCCGGATGCTTGGGGGGTATGGCATGGATATTGTTTGTGTCTGTAACGCCGTCATTCTTGCTGAAATGCTTTTGTTGTTGGTTTTAACAGAGGAGCCGGTACACCAACTCTACGCCGAGATTTTGAAGCGTCTGGATGACAGCAACGACACTGTACGCAAAGCTGCCTGTCAGACATTTACCACCTTCCTGAAAGCAGCACCGAGGGAGCATTTTAAAGGAACGATTATTGACTATACGTTGGACTGCCTTTTCGTTCATCTTGACGATTCTGAGACCGACATCCAGGTAAGCAAACTAGCAGTCGCTACACGAATTTAATTAACTTCTGTATGACTTGTAGGAGGCTGTCTTCGAGGTGTTGAAGGAAACTGCAGCAATTGATGCTCCTCTACTGGCAAAAAAGGCAAAAGAGAATCGGACTCGTCACCAAAGTCCTCGCTACTGCGATCAGCTTCTGGCATTGGCAACTGCACAGTCGGCATGAGTTACGTTATCGATCACCCACACTATTTTGTCGTATCAATTCATAAATGCACAAAATGACCCACCAACTCGTACCTCAAGCCATTTCCAGTTTCTGTTCGTCCAAGTTCTTGAAGTACTCGATCAGGTCCTCGATACGCTTCTTGTTTCTCTCGTCTTCCTGTTGAAGTCTCTCAAGTTTCAACTGCTTCCTCTTCCGAAACGATGTCTTCGTTGTCTTGAAGGTGAAGATAGGGGGTGACTCCGCAGACTGGTTCACCTTTTGCTTCTTATTAGATAATCCCTTCCCACGTCCTTCGCTAGCTCCACCCTTCCGCTTGTTTTTACGTCCTTGTTTCACCTCATTCACTTCGTTCTCCTGTTTAGTACCGCACTATCAGAGTCCGTTCATCAGAAGTATTTCAAATATATACGTCACCTTATCTCCATCACGAGAATACGCTGCCAAGAAATGACGTGAACAAATGGTAACAAGCCAGTACGAAGACGAGGACGCATCTACTTACAGTCTCCCTCGGGTGAATCGTTTAGCTGGCAAGTTGCCTTCATTGGCGTCTTGAGTCTTTGTCGGGTCTGCATCACTGAAGTTGAAGTGACATTCACTCTGGAGAAAAATCTGAGATGACGTCGGATTGGTTAATAAAAGACCCTTAACTAATTCTGATTCGTTCACAGCGTGCTATTTTCAGCGAACAGAATGTCGCCAACAGATTTTATCTGGCACTTCTCTTCCCTCGCGATCACACAAGAACGAACGCCCCGCACCGCCATGAGCACTAATATGAAGGTCGCGTCCGACGAGCCCCAGGGCACCATCACCATGGAGGTGCCGCAGCATGCGTTGCAGAAGATCCGCAACCAGCTCTTCAAGGCGGTGGACATCCGGAATGTGCGCGGCATCTCCCAGTTCTTTGGTCTTGGTGCGTCGCTACCTTTCTCCCTTTCAATTGTTGGGCAAGGTTAACTAACTAATTACAATGTGTCATTTGGAATTATTTTAGGCGAAGAGAAGCCTTTTAATGTACCTGGGCGTGAAGTGCTAGCCTCGCGATGCCGCAAAAATGCGCTGTTCTTCAGTGCCAATTATGCGATCTCCGCTGCTCTAGTGGGCGTTGTTACGATGTACGTGGATGAGCTGTGCTGCGTAAATTTTGGTGTTTACTTACTGTCGTGTCTGTGCTGATGCAGTCTGCTGAACCCTTTCTTCCTGTTCGTGCTGATTTGCCTTGGCGGCTTTTGGCTGTACATGTCGAGTGCGACAGCGAATGAGTCCCCTGAGAACCCAACCAAGATCATGGGGCGCACAGTGACGCCCGAACAGCGGAAGCTTGGCATGCTCGGTGGTATGTTGGTTGTTCTATTGGATATGATACTTCTTGTTGAGCTCACGGATATGCTGTGTGCCGCTTTGTTTTCAGTGAGCGCTGCTGTTATCGTCGTTTTCGGTGGATCAATCCTCTTTACGATCTGCTCGGCCAGGTAAATTTATCATCTTGTTGGCTCGTAAGTGTGCGACTACCAAAATACTAACACATATGATGCTCGGGTTTTGTTATACTTTGCAGCGGTGCGCTCGCTATTTCTCATGCTATTCTACGTGACTGCCCTTCCATCCGCGAGGAGGATGAGTTAGGCTTCTTGTCGAGCGAGGCTGATCAGATCGCGGACACTGTGTAAGCACGGAGTAGGCACTGTGAAAACTATCTAGGCCTGCAAGGATCGATCTGGTTGAAGCAAGTGGTGAAAACATCCCACCTGACGTGGAAGATTTAACAGCACGGACAGCTTGGACATTCAACTTCTTTAATAACAACCCAGTTTCGCGCCGAATTGTTTTTGTATTATGGTACTGCATTTTGTTGCGTACTTATGTCATTCCACGAATTATTTATTCAAGAACCTTTACTTATGAATTATAAGGCTAGATTTTTCGGATGGGGCTACGTTAACCCCTATTAATATCTCGATTCTTGTTTGTTTGTTTGTTTTCTTCGCTGATCCCATTTCTTATGCCTCCTTCCTTGCCACAAGAGGCTCGCTGGATATGCTCATTTTAATACTTCGCTTCACTACAGGCCATGCGCTCTGCATGAAACCTGTCATAGCGGGCATAACTGACTTCCGGTACATGTAGCAAGCTGCAAGCAATGCTTTCATGAGCATGTACTTTTAAGTGTTTTTACTATTGTTCGCTGAACATGTAGGTCTTGTTTTGTTCCAGCAAGAAATCAACAAACATGCGCATGCGCAAATGGCAGGCGAAATGTTCATCGGTATCGATTTTCTGGTCCGTAGACTTGGAGTAATCTACGTAGAAAGTATAGAATTACTGTAGGACGCAGCACCATTTTGCGCTGATCGAGATTGAAAACTGGATGAAAAACAAGAGGGTCGCTGGCTAGAGCGTCTGATTGCTAAAGTCTCTGGCTCCTTACATTTCGACGTTTAACTGGACGAAGCACCACCGGCCTTGTCGACACTTTCTAATAGGGGGTGTCAGAATTGCAAAACGTGGGTCTGAAATCCCATGGGATTTCGCGCCAAAATCACATGGGATTTCGACCCGAAATAGCATGTGATTTCAAACAATGGTTTCGGGGGTCTCAGAATTGAAGCTGCAAAAGCAATTTTGTAAAGTTCTGCTGCGTGCGCGAAAGAAGCACACGTCCATGCCGAAGGTCACCGCGCGCCAGCATCTGATCGTGGAGATCATAGACCTTCTCGCAGTTGCAATTCTAGAGGAAGAGCTTGACGATGAGCTTAAGAGATTGTGCTACACTAGACGCCTTGCGAAAGCTGTTTACTAAAGACGTTTGAGACGCTTGTTACCCAAGTTGATGAATAAATGCACCGCGATATTTCAAAACACGGCCAACTTAGACATCTTAGGTGGGTCGTCTTTCCACTGGCACCGTGAAGAGCTTCATCTTGTCCTACTGCCAGCCCACGATTACCTTGTAGTCGTCAGCCGTGAGATGAACTTCATCTGCACCCGCCTAAACAGCACGCTTAACTCTAGTTCTTGCGTCATGGCTACACGCAAAGAGATAAGCCTTCCACGATGCGGTTCTTCAAGCATGAGAGTACTTACCGTGGTCGTTTGCCGTTGATAATCGGCACCTTGGGACTCTCCCAAGAAGGCGTGTCCCCTGTAGTTGCTACAGACGCGATGTCTGCTTGCGCGAGAGATCTTTCCCTTTCAAAATGAAAAGAGCAACTGAGAAAGGTTTCCTTTGGCGGATCACTTGTGGGATTTCCTAACTCCAGGCAAATCACCCACCTCCAGAGGTAGGTGATTTGGTGAGGCGCCAAATCACATGCTATTTCGGGCCGAAATCCCACGTGATTTTGGCGCGAAATCCCATGGGATTTCGGACCCACGTTTTGCAATTCTGACACCCCCTAATGCAGTGTTTTGATTCGACGTCGAAAACGCCACAAAACGAAGACACCCTGTGTTTGGGCCATCGTCATCTCACGAGTTCCGAATCAGGACCAATTAGTATTCGACGAGAAGAAGAAGAAGCTTTGAGCCACTTGTTCTTATTGCAACGATAGCAACAAAAGCAACTTTAGTTGCATGACAGTCGCCTAAAGAACAATGAAGCATAAAACATTTTGTGGTTTCCTTGAATCAGTGAAATCACGTCAAAAGTATTAGTCTTGCCAAATAATTTTGTTTCCAGATCGAAATGCTTGTCTGGACAAGACTGTCCGTTTGCCAAAGAGAGATTTTGGTTTTGGCTAAGAAGAACCATATCTTTGTGGAATCGTGGACCGCTGGTGCATCGACAGCGAGGATTACGACAGCATTGAGCGATTAATGAAGCGTGCGTGCGATCGGAGAACAGGTTGGAGGTCGTCACTTCCTGTTTGCTCGTTTTTGGTCAAGCCCTCCCATGCCGTCCGGGCAGTACTACCTGAATTGGCGTGTTGCCGCACAACGACATGCGTCCATCAGCCGACTTCTGCGTGTTCGTTCGCATCACTGATCGCGCCGTGCCGACTTTCGCCTGGTGCTGCAGGAGCGCTCGTCCGGCTTCCTCTCCGAGTTGAGGGCTGACCTCCCGCCTTATCAGTAACGCACGGTGACCAAGACGACGGTCTCGCAGCTCTGGATGCGTCCACTTGAGGTCCCTCCGGCTCGGGCGTGTGACGGCGGCACGGCGTCGCCAATGGAACGGTGGAATGGGCCTTCTGCGGCGACGGCGGACCTATCAGCGCCGGCGCCCGGGCTCCGGTGTTGACTTCGAGGTGGCTGTCATGCTCGTGTCACGATTTTCTGGTGGTGGAGGGGTGATGGGGGGCGTTTTTCAGCCAATCAGAGACTGGCTGAAGTTGATGCTCGTCAACCAATGGCGACTAAGATTATTACCACGGTGACAAGAGTCCCACCTAGTCATCTGCATACGCCGCTCTCATTGGTCGTCGAAGAGTCAGAGGCCATAAGTCGGACGAAAACGGCCATCTGGGCAGCACCGGGCCAGCGGAACGTCGCCTCGTGCACGTCACGCTCTGTCAAAGCCGCTCTCGCCGTACGTGGCATTCTCCACCCAATCAGCTCCGAAGCGGCCAGCAGCTCCGTTTCTTTTGCCGCAAGCAGATCTGCGCGGCTGTCTAGGCGTAATTGATGTACGGAAGCCTGTTCCCGTCGCGTGCGGCGCGAGTATGAGTGGCCCGCGTGTGCGGACCAAGTCAGCAGGGTTCACCCCGGACCTGGTTTGTGCTGCGCTGGACCAATAGTGTTGGCAAGTTGCCTATGGCAACACGGATTTCAGATAGGTTTGGCGTATAGTATCCTTGGATATTTGCGCGAAACGGCTACAATAGGATGCCGGTAAGATAACCATGTTGGATCCGTTGCTGCAAGAGTTCGTTGTGGCATGACGCTGCCGTCATAGGGCGTACCTGGTCCGCGGTCCTGTTGTATGCATGCGCGGCAACACGCCTGGATGCCTACCAGTGCGTTTTTACAGGAGCCCTCGCTCAATACACGCACAGATACCACTCAAAGTTACCGCGTCGCATTTTGCGAGGGAATTTTCTTGAGGCGCTTTTTGCTCAAACACAACCGAACACAACGGGGTTAGGGGAAACAATCTATATCCGGCAGGTGGGTAGGGTAAATCGGCAACTGGGGTTTGCCTTCGCCTGCCACTCGGCAGTTCATATCGGAATTCGCCTCATTCGCGACACACAGCACAGCGCAGCAGCTCCGCATTCAAGACCCCACTCTTCTCTATTACAAATCATGTGGGTGTTTGGCTACGGCTCGATCGTCTGGAAGACGGAGTTCCCTGCCGAGGACACGGTGTTCGGCTACGTTGAGGGCTGGCACCGTCGCTTTTGGCAGGGCAGCCCGGACCACCGCGGCTCACCCGAGGCTAAGGGCCGAGTGGTTACCCTCATCAGCCGCGAGGAGATGAAGAAGTTCGACGACGAGTTCGCGCACTTGGCGGGCGACCACATCACGTGGGGCCGCTTGTACAAGGTGCCCGACGAGGAAGTCCAGGACACGTTGACCAAGCTGGACAATCGCGAGCAGGCCGGCTACGACCGCCAAATGGTGGAAGTGCACTGCGTCGACGGTGTGGTGCGCGAGGCGCTGGTGTACATTGCCACGCCCTCGAATTCGGACTTCCTGGGACCGTCTCCGGTCGACGAAATGGCCAAGGAGATCGCCACCAGGAAAGGCTTCAGCGGCCCCAACTTCGAGTATCTGTTCAAGCTCTGCGACTGCATGCGCTCGCTACAAGTCCGTGACCCGCACCTCATTGCACTGGAGAAGGCCACGCGCAAATACACGTCGGCCATGAGCTGGAGCACGAATGACACCGGGTGCGGCATTCAGTAAATTAGAAAACGCCTGCGCCCCGACTGTCCGAGTCGCAGCGCAAACTGCGTCTGTAAATTATTCCAATAGAGGTCAATACCAGACCAACAACTTTCTGTCACCAACCAACCACACGTTCTTATCATTCACTCTGCAGCTTTCCTAGCCGTGATGATGAAACGGCACACAGGCTGGTGGTTTTGCACGAGAACTGTGTCATCTCTGATTCAGTGACACATCAGCAAGCCGAATGCTGGTAGGTAAATGCCCGTTCAACAGGAGAGCGTACAATTGACAAACGTAGAGGAGCAGCTCTTCCTGCGAGTGCAAGGTCGCGTTCGAGAGTATTTCCAAACCTTTGAGGAACTTGAAGGTTTTACGGTTCTCCGCGGAAACGTGCAGCGGTTGCAGGACAAAGTCGAGTTGGAGCTGCGCAGTATCTTCCTCCACCACCACGATGTCGCCGTCAAACTCGAGCAGGTGCAGGTTGAAGTGGAGAAATTGGAGCGACAAGTTGTAATGTGCGACCAGGTGATTGCGGCAGCACGAAAGCTGGCAAGGAGTGCTCCTGCCGCGTTGGAGAAGCGTACGAACGAGTTGCAGGCGTTCCACGCTGCAGAGATCAAGCAGCGGGAGAATCTGTGGACCGTACAAGCAGACAAACGCTTGCAAGACCACCTGCAGGTATTGTCAGGCAAATACGCACGAGCGGTGGAGTTGCTCGAGATTGAAAACGCACAACGCGTTGAAGTAATGAAGCAGGACCTGGAGGCGAAAAAGAACGCGGAGATCGAGTTCATGCGCGTACAAACAAGGCTTCAACTGGCCAGCCAGATTGACCGGGAAACTCGTGACCGTGATCCCGGTAGAGTTTACCATAGAGCGCATTATCGAAAGACGCAGCAGCGGTAGGAACGCAATTCATTCTCGACAGTTGATCTCTTTCAAACAAAAAGCTTGGTGGCTTTTGGCACGGTTGCTACTGTAGACTTGCGAACGCATCAATGTTGATGGACTTGCCTTGCTGGTTCTGCTGGCCAGTTTGGAGGCTTGCCGGGTTCATGAGCTGGGAAATATTGTAATTCACATTGCCCATTCCGCTGGGCGCAACAGGCTGTTGCTGTCCTGTAAAAGAACCTCGCATGCCTTGTTGCTGCATTGCCATTCCTCCCATTTGCATGCCCATAGGTTGCTGCATCTGATATCCTGCGGCTTGACCCACTGGCATTTGATGAACCGGTTGCTGTTGTTGTTGCTGTTGCTGCTGTTGCTGCTGTTGAGAATGTTGCTGGTAGGTGGTATTGTGAGATGCAAACGGGTCCAAATTGATGTTACCAGCAGGCTTCGCCATAACGGGGGCTGCAACAGAAGCGAACGGATCCACATAAGGTGCTTGTTGGGGAACTGTAGCAACAGGTGGTGCTTGTTGCCGAGGCTGTTGCTGCTGCGAGGAGTTTGTTGTTGCTGACTCTCCTGCTGCTGATATTTTCCCCTAGGATACACAGCACACCTATCGTGAGATAAATTAGCTAAAACACCTCATGTGACGTAACACTTACACTGGCCAGCGGATCGAAGATCAAAGATTGGGCTGATACGCTCACGGTGGGACCAAAGTCATCAAGCAAATTGATCTCAGCCTGTTTCTTGGGCTTCGGTGCAGCTGGGGCTGGAGGCGGTGCGTGGTGAACATTTTTAGCAGTCGCATTTGATGGAGCCGAAACACTCTGCTCCTGCAGCGACGACCGCTGTCCAGCATGTTGCTGGGAGCCACCAAAACCTTGCTGTCCAGTTTGCTGACCTGAAAAGCTGCGTGTGCGTCCATTACTGCTATGACCAGAAGAAGATCGAGATCGAGAACCTTGGTGACCAAAGCTCTGCGTCCGATCTGGCGTTGGGGAATTACCCGTGAAGGAGCCTCGAGAACTACCGGTAAACGAGTCCCGGTTGCTACCAGTGAATGACCCACGAGACGTCTGATGATCGTTCTGCGACGGTGCCGTAGCTCCACCAGGTCCCCAACGGTGCGTTCCGAATGCATCTATACAAACCACAACGACACTCGTTAGATACTTTTCATCACGCAGCAACTTCGATAAATCTTACTTCCAGAAGGACCATTCGGTTGAGCATATGTCGCGGTCGTGATCGCATGCTTCTTGCGGCGGTAGACATCCCAGCGACGAAACGGAATCCGGTCGATAACAAAGTCTGTCAACCAAAAACAATACCAATTACCAACGCAAGATCGCAGTATTACAAGGCAAACCCAGCCGTACCATATTTCGGAACTTCCACGGACTCCATATCGTTGATTCGGACTTCCATAACGACATTAAGTCCATCCAGGATCATGGTGAAGTTCCAGTCTCCCATTGTCGCCTGCAAAAGACCACAACGTCACAACAAAACCGTTAAACCACCTCCAAATCCTTCAACCACTTCAACATGACCCCCTTCTCACCGTTGCCGAGAAATGCATTTGTCGGCCATCATACTGCACCACCTGTACAGCCCAGCAAAGTGTGCTTTATCAGCCATCCACCCCAACGATAACCCCCCTACAGCAAGACAACAAGATCCTCTACAGTACCTTCTTGTAACTCATGACTGAGTGAACAAGCACAACTTCGTGCGTGCGGTCCGACTCGCCAAGAGTGAAGCGCCACGTCACGCGCTTCTTCGAAGCCGCCACCATCTCGCCGATGTGCTGCTCCTCGCGCAGCACCCGCTTCGGTGGGCCACGCTCCAGAGGGTCCGGTTGGGGGTTGTAGATGTGAGCGGCGTTGCTTGAGTACATTGCGTAGATGAGGAGCTCAAGGACAAAGGCTTGTGCTTGAGACTTGTCTTCTTCTCCCTATGCAGCAGATCTCAGTGACTGGGTTAGCAATGCTACTGGGTTAGCAATGCTAACCCAGGGGGTACACTCGTGAAAGAGATTAGGTTTACAGTACCATCAATTTTTTTTCAACCGAATGCGAATCGCTTTGCATTTTCCTACTTGTTCCCATTTGCTTTCTTTACAACAATGCATCTAGCAAAAAGTCATGCCGAGGCCAAATTGAGCGGGCTTGATGTTGTCCTGTAGAGACAAGCAAATGTTAGTCGCTATAGATTTTAAGTCGCACGACATGTACAAGTCCTTACGTGATCGTGCGCCTTGAGAATCCACGAATAGTTGGCCTCGAGGCGGCCGATACAAGTTCCCCACACAAGACCCATGCCCACTGAGACGCGTGTGTCGTCCGCGAGATTCTTCATCCACTTCTTTTCATCAAGAATGCGGTCCCAAGTAGTCAAGTTGCCAGCATTGGCAAATAATTGCCCGCGGAGACCCAACGCCTACAGTATCAAAAAGTAACAACCGCACATATCAGCTGCAATGCCTTCGGGAGGACAGAATTCATGTCAGCCGTACCGCAAATAATGGCAGCGGGACGGGAAAACCCACGCTAGCCGTTCCGTTGTAGCTCACATCGCCACCTAGCGCATCGCCCTGCGCTACCCCGCCATCAAGAGGGGAAGCACGAGGGCCAATGCCCTTGTGGTTGAAGCCGCGCACATTCATCGGGCCACCCAAGAAGAAGCGATCGCTGATACGCGCTGGCCGATGCTGTTCACTGCCGTACGACTTCACCGTTCCCACGTGGTACGACAAGCTGAAGTTCAGAATTGGGAAGCCAAAGAGAACAGGTCCGACTGCAACGTGCTTCTGACCTTCCACCTCTGCCTTGACAAACTTCACATCACCCACAAGACCAGCGATCTCCGTCCTAAGCACCCGCCAAACCAACCATGAGACCACTGCAATTGACACTATCATCGGCACCGTAGCGACAAGATACTTACGTGTACTTGAAGAGTCCTCCAGCGGTCGGATACACCATATTGTTCCGGTTGTCGTCTGTGAAAACGTACTTCACACTAGTTTTCGTGGAAGGCATCGCCTCCGACAAAATGCTAGGCGATGCACGGTACGCCGTGGGGATCTTCGAGTCCCGACGCGGAAGCAGATCACGCCAACCAACATTTAGCGACAGGTCGTGCACGCCTTCGTAGTCGCTGATGGAAATGCTGCCTGCACGATTCTTTTCGTTGTACGAGCTCAGCCATTCTTGGTTCTGCAAACAGATAAATAAAAAAGTGAAGGTATCGTCAGTACCATGATCATTAATTATGACATGCTATCTCCAAAACGTACGTGTAGTTCATTGGTGGCGATAGCGTTCAAGAACAGTGGCAGACCCAAAAAGCGCGGCTTCTTAAACGTTGCGCGCTGCGTGTTACTGCCCGACCGCGCATACGTCGCACTCAGCGAAATTTTCTCCGCTTCTCCAATTGCGTTCAACAGGGTCAGCGAAGATTCCTTCAGGATGATAAGCGTCAGTACATCCACTTATAACCAATACTTAATTCCAAGCCACGTACGCCCGCTTCATCACTGCCGTCAGTAGTCGCACCCACGTGCAGAGACCGCCAGCCCTTCTCCTTCACAGTGATAGTGACATCGGTCTCATCGAGTTTACCAGAGGTCGCTGGATCAGAAACAAATACACTCGTCCGTTAGTATCTCAACCAGCATCCACCCGCCCATTTCCTACGTACCCCGATCCAGCTCAATGTTGATCGACTCAAAGATATCGAGTGCCTTAAACTCCTCCGTAGCCTCCTCAAGCTTGCGCAGCAATTGACCGATCCGCTCGGCGCCATATGCCTCCTATAGACACAATAAAACATCGTTCATCAGATGCAAAATTCACAACTAAACATCAAATGTATCTATTTGCCTGGAGCTCGTTCTCGAACACTTCAGGTCTATATAAAAATGCCACAAAAATCCGAGTTAGATAGAATTCCATGGACAATCAAAGATGAGACCTCCAGATTGAAACGTACTTAGTGCGATCGTTGCCCTTGAGGAAGACTTTACCGATGCGCATGTGCGGGCCCCACGGGTGCGGCGGCTCGGCCACAGGCTTCGGCGTCTCGCTGGTGGTGCTCGCCATCGCAATCACTCTCTCGTTGTGTTTGGGCCGCAAGTTTTGCGTCACTAAAGCGAAATTCTCACTTGAGTGCCGGTTGTCAGCGCAAAAAATGACGAGTGTATGGCGCCGACTGCAGCTCCGGATCGCGGGCACCACGCCCGCACGGCGCTTCCAGGTGCGTTATAAGCTAAGTGGAATGGATTATAACCAAGTGGAAGTGATGCTAATTGGATGTGATTGGCAGGAGGAGGCCGATGTGGGCGTTGCCGCTGTGTTGAGTTGCTTCCGGAGCTTGAAGCTCGACCCACAGAATGCCAACAAGTAAAGCTATGCACATTTCTCTTCGAAAACGATGACATGTTAATGTATATTGGTGTTTTTGTATTCAGAGAGCACGAGGAGCTGTTTGACCAGGCGGTGGAGATCATTGGTACGAAAAAGTTCGAACAGCAGAAGGAGTTTGTGCAGGATGAGGTCGCTAAACAGGTGTGTAGAGTTCTGTGATAATGATTGGAGTGCTTTAACCCATAATTGTTTTTTGTTGTTGTTGGACTTAGGTCCAGAGCAGCTTTGAGGCGGTTTTGAAGATGCCTAAGGACTCAGAGAAAAATGCTCCTAAGATGTCGCTGTCTGGATACGAACGAACGTCTGAAGTGGAGGAAAAGGTATATTTTCAGCTTGGATTGCTGTATTGAATTGTGCTAATAACCCTGGTTGTTTAGCTTGGCATTACTGATAACTTCCAGAAACTCTTCGGGTTCACGTTGAATGTGGAAGAGTCAAGTGTTCCTGGCGCTGGCGAAGGTGTGAAACTCCGCGGATCGGCTCCTATCGGATCGCTAGTGGTAAGGTGATGATCAAGGTGATTAGTGACCTATTGTCTGTAAGCTTACACGAAAGATATGGAATTCAGGCTCTGTACCCGGGCATTATATATTTGCCGGAACACTACAAGAAGGTACGGTAGTGTTTGTTTTGCGAGTTAAAGATACGAGATATTTGGTTCTTAATCGCTTTGTGTACTGACAAATGCTAGAAACAATATCTGAGCGAGCTGTCTAACAATCCTTACGCCCGAGCTCGCTTCGACAGTGTCATCATTGACGCCAAGAGGGAGTGTAAGTATCAAAACTTTTATCAACCAATCTTCTCTATCTATCTACTCTCTACTAACAGATATGTCTGGGTGTATCAGCTTCGAAGCCACGTAATCCGCTTGCTGTCGCTCACAAAATCAACCATCCACCCAGCGGAACACCCCCTAACGTCATCGGCTTTGGCTTTGAGTTCCCTCCTGAAGGTTCAACGTCTGATGCTTATTTGATTCTGAAGTTGTATTATGCTGAAAAAGGATATCCTTGTTCTCCCTAGAACCGTTCACGACCAAGGAGTTCGACGAACTTATTCCGAATAGTTTTGTGCGAGAACCTTCACGTCTCTCAATGTTTGGTAAACGCGCTATTGTGCATGTACGTTTTGTTCTCATTAGCGTAACTACGCTAAAGACCGTACTGATGTTTGTTTTCTTGTATAAATACAGGGCCTCGCGTTCATTGCCACTGCGGACATCGCAGACGAAGATGAGCTCTTCCTTAACTATCGGTACGCATTCATCTTGATCTGAAAAGTGGTGCAATTGACCCTTACCCTGCTGTTTGCTTCATCATCAGGTACAACCCGGATCGTTCACTTCCCGAATGGTACACACCTGTAGACGTCGACAGTGATCGCGCGATGTGGAAATAGTCACTGGAATTTTGACAACGCAACGTTGCGGTTTTTTCATACAAAGAAAGGAATGCATTGATGTGCTTTTAATGGTTGATCTGAGGCGCAACGTGTATTTCTACACTATTGACCTCTGCGTGTGTGTACCACCACCTGTGCTTACTTAGGGAATTCCGCATTGTTGGACAGAATAATTCCAACAATCACACCAAAGATACCCAGCGCACTAGCGAAAATCTCCACAATCAAAATGGTCACATACAGTGAGGCATTCTGAGCATCCGCAAGGACACAACTGCTGCCAGCAATACCGACGGAAATGCTGCATTTAACAGAAGGATGAGTTAGCGAAATATTTCTTTTTCCATTTGCATGTGCTGGGCGTATATCGTACCCGCTGGCAAGGTTGGTCAATCCCACAGCGAGGCCGGAGCCAAACACTGCGTAGCCTGCAAAGTACAGTGCTTGCTCGCTGATCGGTTCGTCACCCTCGTTACGTAGCCCTGGCTGGTTCATCTGCTCAATACAGAATAGTGCATCATCAATCACAATGAACCATCGTCTCCATAAAGAAAACTGCCCGCACCTTGCTCTGCAAGATAATTGCAATGATAACGCCGTAAATTGCATTGGCTTCGCAGAAAATGATGCTCACGAGGTTCTTGGATCGCACACGCGGGGCTTTTACGGCTGCACCCAGTAGACTCGAGCCCGTGATGAAGATGCCCCTGTCATTAAGAATAAAATCCGACAGTCAGTGCTCTGTTCCTATAGATACGCCCAAGAGGTATTCTAGAACGCACCAGGCAGCGCCAACAATGGAGAACGCAAGACCGAACGCCACGCCCATGCTACCCCACGCATACGGCGAGATGTTGCTCAAAACGTCGCCCCAACCTGCCCACAATTAATGACCAAAGTGTCGACAATTATTAGCTAAAAGTGCATTATTTCAAACGCGATTTCTCAGCAACCACAGCGCCTATCGAAGTCGTTCCTGGATATAAACAACCTGCTAAATGTCTTCCTCTACGCACCTTGATTGAACAATTCGTCCGTGGCCGTGCTCATGATAATATCCTGCGTTGAACGAGGCGCTTTGCCGCTCCTTGGCTTCTAAAATCTGGGAGGCCGTTTCGCTTGAAAAGATCAGAACGCACTTAAGCAAATTCATTCAAAAATATATTTTTTATTCCAAAATGACGGTGAACAAGGCTGACAAGCGCGCTCTCTATGTTGGTGGGCTTGACAGCCAGGTAACGGAGCAGGGGCTGTACACGGCTTTCGTGCCTTTTGGCCCCATCAAGGGTGTG
Source organism: Phytophthora colocasiae (assembly GCA_018806915.1). NCBI lineage: Eukaryota > Oomycota > Peronosporomycetes > Peronosporales > Peronosporaceae > Phytophthora > Phytophthora colocasiae. Next base: position 356,749 of record JAGKQI010000104.1, on the reverse strand, counting down.
CAGATCCCCACAGATTACAATACTCGTACGTGAGCACGGATTAATAACGACAAGCAAAATTGAAACTGACGAGCATCAATTGTTTCGCGCAGAGAGAGGCAAAGGCTTCGGCTTTGTGGAGTTTGATGATGAAGCGGATGCCAGAGCGGCTATTGACAATATGGACGGTGTGTATTATAGTTGCTATTGATCATTCAGGAAAGAAATAGTGTCGGTACTAAAGATGCAATGCAAAAATCAGAGTCGGAGCTCTTCGGGAGGACTCTGCGTGTCACCATCGCCAAGCCCGATAGACCGAAGCTGGGCTCCAATAAGCCAGGTACGTGATATGCAAAAGGTTAAGAATGCTTCGATACGAGGTCTCATAGCGATTTATTATGTTTAATGTTGCAGTGTGGGCCGAAGCAGACGAAACCATGGAAGCCCCAGTAGAATCAACGGAAGGCACGGATAGCGATAAACTTCAGGCATAATGGATCAAGTGTAACGAGTCATCAGGTCACTGTGTGTTCGTTCCTAATTGCAAGAAAGGTTTCTGGAGGATATCCGACAGTCTTCATTTCAACTACGAAATTGCAGGACCAGGCAACGGCTTGCTTGGAGAATAATAGCCTAAGCTTACTTACTATAGTTTTGCTAGAACACTTCAGGAAATAGCTGGTCGGATTCTCTTCTTTTCAAAATTTCGGCTCAAAACGTCAATGCACACCAACATTCTACGTTTTATCTACTGTAGAGAGCACGATAAAGAGAGCACGCCATGTTTGCTTTTAGTAAAAGGCTTTTACATGCAAAAGGATGAACACGCAGTTGAGTCCTATCGCTTCCGGATCTCAGATCCAGGGTCTGAGTCTGAAGTTCAGCTCGGTCTCACCACGATTTTCATCGTGACTACCAACCATCGGGCGTTGGTACCAGATATCCGATAACCTGCTGCTGTTACGAGCGTGTGTTGCTTCTGATTGAAGCCGCCGCTCTGCACGAAGGCTTCGCTTCATTGAAGTGTCCGTAAGGCGCAAAGTACTGCACGCCAACGAAACTGCATGTCCACACGATGCAAACCAACAAGCGATTGCGATATATTCTTACCTCAGAAGCTTCAGAGGATCGTGTTGCTTATGCAATTACGACGACGAGAACGATCAACGAGGCTCGTCAGATGCCTTAGGCCCAGCTGCGGGCGCAGCACACGACAACAGTGCAATAAATCCACCGCGTCGGTTACGAACTCGGGTCAATATTTAAAGCAGTGTCGCTGTCATTGTTGAAGTTCGGAACCTACTGCGAAGGATCCGCGCTCCTTGTCGCTTGACGTTTTCCAGGGTCTCCACACTACCCCGTCAACGAGTCCTTGGACGCACGTCAATGGCTTTTCCCGTGCATCACTACGAGTCCTTGACTGCCTGCCATTTTGTCCGCCATGTGCCTCTGAGCATACTGCTCTGTGCGGCGACAATTAGGACAATTTTGTCGTAACGCTGTCGTCACACAGGCCCACAGATTCTGAAGCATGAACCGGCTCCCCCCGCTTCACGGCATAGTGAAATCAAGTCATTTCCGACTCTCTGTCAAAGGGTGGGACCAGGATACCGATGATGGCCTCACATGATTGGCTGAAAAACCTCGAGTCTTACTCGAGGAGCTCCATGGAACCAACGCCCACCTTGCGTCTTGTCGTCGCTAGGCAATGCAATGCGATGCAAGTTATAAACGCCATTCACCATCCAGCTTGCTGGTAAGCACAATCCAAGTTACGCCGCTCTCAAGAAGATATCGATGAACCCCACGTCACGCTACGCTTACTCTCGCAACGGCGACCAGGGCCGCGTCGACGAGAAATGCCTCGTGCGCGTGCAGATCCCCACTGTAGACTCGGCCGATGGCGGAAAAGTGCGCTACCATGTGCGCGTCACGAACATCCGCTCCGGCCAGGTTTGGGAATCTCCGCGCCGATTCTCCGAGTTCCTCCAGCTGCGCAACGACCTCATTGATTTCTTCGCCAAGACCGACAAGAAGTGCCCCGGATGCCGCAACTACGAGAAGGTGCTCAAGCTCTTCGAGTTCCCGCGCAAGCACGTCTTCACGAGCGTCACCCCTGTTGTCATTAACTACCGCAAGAAGGCGTTGCGCAACTTTGTCGCCCTTCTTGCTTCGCACACGTTCACCACGACACCTAAGTGCCCGACATGCAGTGGAATCCCTTTTACGGGTGTCCGCGACTGGCTCACATCGGGTGTAGCCGCAGGGGCTGGAACTGCCATTGTGTCTGCTAATGGATCGCCCATGAATGAGGCGGCTCGCGATACAATGGACGTTAAAGACTTCACCAACTATCATCCAGTGTCGAATGCGATGCCCGTTGACCAGGAAGGCCGCTTCGTTGGCAGCATTGTCCCCAAATACGAGCCTCCGGTTGCTAGTCCAGTGAAGCCAACGAAGAACCAACAGCGTCGTAGCCCACCGCGTCCTCAACCGAAACAGCTATCGACCAAAGAAGAGTTACGCTTCAGTGATAGCGCTTCCTCCACAGGATCCAATGACCCGCCGTCTCCGCCATCCGTCGATGAATTTGTCATTCCAGCTCCTGCGCAAATTGGATCCGAGGAGTTTGAAAACGATGTGGAAGGAGAGGACGAGGAAGGGTTCGCCTCATTTGTAGCTTCGTCGGCTACGTCTTCAAACGCCACAAGGACCAGCCTGCGCACGAACCTCCCGCCAGCGATGATTCCCCTGCCAGTCGAACGGAGACGGCGGAAAAGAAGCATTTCAAGTTCACTCGGAGTTCTATTGGAAACTACAGTGAGCGATCATCTGTCCAGCCTCGTGAGAGCAGCATGATTAACATCGACGGCCTTGATGACGATGACGACGAGGGACTGAACATGGATTTTATGAACTCGGTGTCTGTGGCGCCTACTGCGACAAAATAAATAAACAACCACGACGATTACGCTAAGGTGGTGTACTAGTATAGCTACAGCAGCGTATAATATATGTAGATACTGCACGCCGAAATTCTATAGTATTCTTTTTTTTGCTTCTGATGCTAACTTATCCATGCGTCATGGAAAGTAGAGACACAAGTGTCATTAATCGGTGCCTTGCATTTAACACGCGTGTATGTGAAGAATTGAAGAGCATGCAGCACTTGTATGTTTGTTGCTCAATTCTTGGCGTGAATAGGAATTGTTTCGCGTTGAAATCTCATTTTACCATGAATTGATCCTTTAAAAGATGAAGTTCTTTGAGGTACTGAAGAAACAAGCAGATCGTTTCCACACAAACCAGCGAGATAAACAAGAGAATGAAAACCGAATGTCACGTGTAGATTTTTTTTAAATATGCAACGAAGCTGGCTATACACACTGCCGCTGCGACCTTAAGACTTTTAACCACGCGACGTGAGGAGCTGCATGGTGAGCTTCGGGCGACGAGAGATGACAACCCACACTTTTAGGCAAGGCACACGACTTAAAAGTCAGCGTCAAGCGTGAACACCTGCTCCTCGGCCGCAACACCTACGCCAGCCTTGGAGTACTCGCCCACACGCTTCTCGAAGAAGTTGGTCTTGCCCTGCAGCGAAATCATGTCCATCCAGTCGAACGGGTTCTTAGCGTGGTAGATCTTGGACACTCCTAGAGAGTACAGAAGACGATCCGCCACGAACTCAATGTACTGGCACATGAGACCTGAGTTCATGCCAATCAGCTCCACAGGAAGCGAATCTCGCACGAACTCATGCTCAATCACCACAGCGTTGCGCACGATCTCGTGGATTCGGCTCTGCGGTAGCTTGTTGACGAGCTTGGAGTACAGGAGGCAGGCAAAATCCGTGTGCATTCCCTCGTCACGACTAATGAGCTCGTTCGAAAAGCTCAGACCAGGCATGAGACCACGCTTCTTGAGCCAGAAAATAGAGCAGAAGGAGCCCGAGAAGAAAATGCCCTCCACTGCAGCAAAGGCAACGAGGCGTTCCGCGTAGGATGACACACGCGGGTCACACCATCTAAGAGCCCAGTTAGCCTTCTTCTGAACACACGGGATGGTCTCAATAGCACGCAGAAGGTGGTCCTTCTCAATGGCGTCCTTGATGTATGTGTCAATGAGCAGGGAGTAGACTTCCGAGTGGATGTTTTCAATGGCGATCTGGAAGCCGTAGAAGCAACGAGCTTCAGGCACTTGCACTTCATTGCTGAAGTTCATGGCCAAGTTCTCGTTCACGATACCGTCGCTAGCAGCAAAGAAAGCGAGCACGTGCTTGATGAAGTGGCGCTCGTTGTCCGTGAGGTTGCCCCAGTCCTTCAGATCGTGTACGAGATCCAGCTCCTCAGCCGTCCAGAAAGAAGCTTCCGCCTTCTTGTACATCTGCCACACCTCGTGCTCCTGAATAGGGAATAGCACGAAGCGGTGAGGGTTCTCCACCAGGAATGGCTCCTTGGGCAGCTCACCGTTGAGTTCCTTGCGTTTGAACTCCGACATCTCTGGTTCCTCTTTGTCCTTGACGTCAACGTTGGCGAATCCCTCAACAAACTGCGGACTCAACTCCTGCTCCGGTTCCTGGGTCTTGGTAGTGTGCTCGGACGAGGCAGCGACCATATTTTGAAGAGTTGCTAGTGGGTTGAGTTGGTAGCTGCTTAACTTTTAACGTTAGCAGTCGCTGACAGTTAAAGAGCTGGATAAGTCGCTTGGTGGGTCGAGCGCCAATTCCAAAGTGACTAGCGATGGAGTTGGAGCGCGTCCTGGCGGGCAAAACGCGCCAAGCAGACGGAACTCCCGCGCTTTTTGCCTCGGCGCCTTTGTTAGCCAGCCGATTCTGCCGGGGGTTTCGGGTCTTCGGCACTCATCATCTTAGCACGCGCGCTTTTAGCCAATCCAAGATTTTAGGTTTGGTATTAGCCAATCACAGAGATTAGAGATTATCAGATTTGACGGGAGGTTTTTGGCGCCAACGACATCTCTGAATGTCAAGTTGCCGTTTTGAAATTAACTTTTGTTTTAACTGGGATTTTTCGACTTCAAAAGCGCGCCAGTAGTACCATTTACTCCACTCACTTCAACGTGAGTCATCCAACAAGCTCAATCAGTATGAAGTAGTTAGCATACGGCTAATTTATCCTGGAATCCTAACACCTCGATCCTGGATTCATTGGCACTTGCCTATTCCTCATCAGACGAAGAGCCAAACAGCTCGTTCTTCTCTGCTTCTCGACTTTCAGCTGCTGCACTATCTTGTGCAACAGGTTTGTCATCCTCCTTTTCTGATTCTTTCGGCTTGGACTCGTCCTGTTCATCGCCACTTGAGTCGGAGCCGAAGAGATCAGCCGCGTCATCCTTCTCACCCTCTGAGCCTGAATCCGCACGTGCACGCTTGTTACGCTTCTCTACCAGTTTCTTCATGGTTGCATTACGGTTCTTCATGTCCTCGATCGACATGCTGGTGTCACCGTCCTCATCCACCTCGTCTTCTCCATCATCAATGAAGCCACCGTCCTCATCCTCTGCTTTCTTGCGCTTCTTGCCTCCTTTCTTCTTGACCACCTTCTTCTCCTCTTCTTCACGCTCACGCACACTCCATCCTTCGTGGAGTTTCTTCAAACGCTCGTCCTGTTTCTGGCGAATATCTTGGTGGCGCTTACGTGTATCTTCTTCCTTCACGCGCGCTTCCTCTTGCTCACGAGCCACACGCTCCTCATACTCGCGCAACAGCTTACGTTGGGCCTCAATCTCCAACCGACGCTTCTCCTCTTTCTGTCGCTCGAACTCCAAGTGATAGCTGGCCTTCGTCAGCGTGTCACCACAGAACTTCTCGTGATCTGACACCTTTTCCTTGTCGAAGGGCAGGCTGTTGTGGTGCTTCTTCTTCTCACTTGAACTGGAATTACCACTAGCCTCGGCTTTTTGAAGCAGGAAACGGAAAATGCGTTGCGCACGCTTCAAATCCAGGATAGCGCGCTGCACATCAGCCATCGTACGGTGTTGTGGCACTCCGTTGCCACTACCTGACCGTGTAGTTGTTGTCTCCTGTCCAAGTGTTGTCACAGCATAGTCTTCCTGAGCCAGACCCGAATTGTACCAAAGCCTTAAATCGTTCGGGTACATGTGCAAACCACGAGACAACGTTGCGATACAGCTAGGAAAATCCTTTGACTCGTAGTAAGCCTTAGCAAGGTACAGAAGTACTTCAAGGTCTTGTCCCTTGTAGCACTTCGTCAAGCACACAGTGTAAAGCTGAATCGCCTCCTGGTACCGCTCTTCAGCGACGAAAATGTGTGCGAGATTAATCCAGGCGTCGGGCATGTCCGGGCTGGCCTCACGCACTTGCGAGAAAATCTGTTTCGCAAGCTCAAAGTTGCCCTTCTCAGCAATCATAATGCCCAGTCCATTGGCAGCGTAAATATTGTGCGGGTGTGACGTGAGCGTCTTCTTGTAATACACTTCACTCAACGACATGTTCTTGGTGTAGCGGTTCTTCTCGCCGAGGTTGCTCATAAAGATGTTGCCCATGGACAAGAACGCATATGGGTCGTTCTTCAAGCCTGGCATACCCATCACCTTCTCATACTTCTTTTGGGCAAAGACCCATTCACGCTTCTTCAAGTGAATGTTGCCCTGCAGCAAGCAGGCCTCAGCACACGTTGGGTCAACCTCCAGAACCTTATCAAACGTCTTGATCGCCTCGGATTCATGTCCACGATCGCGCAGCATACAACCCAGGCGCAACAAACAGTCCGTGTACCTGGGGAAAACTTCCAGGATAGCGTCGTACAGTTTCTTCGCACGGTCGCGGTTTCCGATCTCCTCGTACGCACGCCCCATGTTGTACAAAATAGTGACATTCCCCTCCGTAGGCTTAGGAACTGTCTCCTCTTCAATCAAGGCGTCAGCTTCTTCCGACTTGCTTTCCTCGTCAGCACTGCTATCATCGCCCAACTGTTTTAATGCCTTCTTGAAGCATTTAATTGCGTCGGCGGTCTTTCCAACACGTTGCTGCAGCACACCAAGGTTGACGTAGACCTCCATAGGAACACGCTCTGACGCATTGTTCATGACCTTCTCCGCCGCAATATATGAAGAAATAGCAATGATCTGATCTTTCCGGTCCGGGGACGAGTGAAGCAACTCAGCCGTACCGATAAGAGCTTCCACATTACCCGGCTCTAATTCCACCACTCGGCGCAGCAGGACAACTGCCTCGTCCTTCTTGCCGAGTTTGCCATAGACATCACCGAGAAGCGACAAGATCTCAACGTTTTCCGGGTACGCCTTGTTAGCCTTTTCCAAGTAAGATGCAGCCTTCGTAAACTCCTTTCGCTCGTAGTACATCTGGGCCAGACCAAACCACGGGAGCACAAACTTCGGCCAAAGACGACCAGCGTTAAAGTAGTAGCTATACGCGTCCTTGTACTTGCCCTGCGCGTGGCAACCACGCCCCATGAGGTAGCAGCTTTCCGAGCGGATTTCGGGGATCTTCGTACTGTGGAAAGCATTGCCTGCGAGCGTCAACATCTTGTCATAGTCCTTCCGTGCAATGTTCGTGGCTGTTGCAGACTCATCACGGTACGGTCCATCAAGCTTCAGTCCAGATGACGAGACGGCATCCTCATCACGGCTAATGTACGCAACGTATTTGTCACCGATGCAGATAATCTGGCCTGGAGAAACTTCACCGGAAATGTCCTTCGAGGTAGCCACAACAGCAGATCCACGCACCACACTTACCGTACAGGGCAGTGGGATCCACTGCGAGAAGTAGTGGTTGGCCAAATGGTTCAGCACTGTGGGATTCGTCTTGTCGATAGCGTGTGCGTGGTGGATCATCATCATGAAACGCGAACTTTCATCGCGGATGCTAACCGCACGCTCCTCACGACTTTGGCTTGCAAGCTGCCACAGGGCACTGGCGATCACAGCATCTACATTAGTCTCGTCCAACGACGCAGTGTATTTCATGACAGCGCGAGCCTTTTCCACTGCTCCTAAGTGATAACAGCAGTAGGCGAAGCACATGCGCATATTGGCGGCTTGAGGGCTGCGCGGGTGCAGCTTGATAGCGTCCAGATAGAGTTTCTTTGCGTCCTTATACTGCTTCTTGCGGTACAACAACAGCGCCTTGCCCAGGATGGCCGGTAAATTGGTCTTGTTGGAGATGAGAACGCTCTTAACGAAACGATCTGCGCGGTCGTCTTCGTTCTTGGCCATGAACATAAGTGCCTTTCCCACCAGTGTCATTGGGTGTTGGTGGTCGAGGCGATCAGCACGTTGGAAGAAGCCCACGGCACGTTGGGAGATGGCCTCGCGCTTCTTCTCGTCCTCTTCATTCCACATGGCGTTGACAGCGTGGCTAGCTAAAGCGACGAAGAATTTAATACGACACATGCGCGACGCATTGTCCTTGTAGATCTCTTCAATTCCTGGCTCCGACGCTACAGCCAGGATCTCCTGGAACTGCGCCACATGGCCCTGATTGTAGTACTCGACGGCGAACTGTAGCCAAACGTCGAGCGGCGCCACCTCCGCGCGCAGGATGTCAATGATGTCGTTGACATCCTCTGGCAGCTCGTCCACAAATACTTCCACGGCCTGCTCCGAGTTCTTGACGGGGATCAACAGCGCGCGCTGGTTGCTCGCGTCCTCCTCGGCGTCCGACATAGTGGCTCTCGTCCAATTCCCACGCTAAAATGCGTCCCCCCTAAAACTAAAACAAAGTGTTTTGTTTGCGAAGAAAACACTTTTTGTGTTTGGTGTGTATCACACTAAAATACGAAATTGCACCTAGCCCTTGGTACTCAACCGCGCGTACCAACGCTGACGAAGATCAAGATGCTCGTGCGACCACGTGGGTGGGACGACGACGACGTTCTGGCATTCCTCATGCTGTTCCGCAAGCACTTGATGTACTATGTGTACACATGTGACGGAAGGTTTGCGGAGGTTATGCGCGCAGAGCTGCCAGGTGCGTCAAACGGGATCAAATAACGGATACCTTCGCGGGAAATACCGAATACCGTGCTATGGTGTCGGCAAAATTCAAGCAATTCGAGGACCATTTTGATAAATGTTGCTTATTTATAATGTATAGACAAGGAAGCAGCGGATATTTTGCAAATGGTGCGAGGGTTGATGGAGCAGTTTGGACTTCAATTCAGCACCAAGAATTTCCGAACGGACGGTGCGTTTAACTGTCTTAAAACCATTCTGTGTCGTTGGTAACTTTGGTATTTTCGTGATGAACAGTTATCGTGGCAAACGGGTATAAGGTGTTCGTCTACGAACACATTTACGAGTCCATTCGTCTGTTGCCGGAGAACAAAGCTGGCGGGGTTTGGTTGCCTGATGAGCTCAGTCGCTTCCTGCAAAAGGCCAAGCAGTATCGAGACCGATTCACTGATTCTCAGGAGAAGTATTTCAAGCAGGTGCAGCTATGGGGTAAGTACTGACTGGCATTAACGTGGACGGGGATGTGAAATTGGATGCTTATTATGATGTCGTTTAGGGAAATCGATTGCGGAAACGAAAAGCAAATTTTACGCATTACGTGAACTCTTTATGAGGGAGAAACGCCATCCACATCGTAAGTTTGTTACAAGTTTAAATACAACCTACGGAACTAATGCGAACACTGTGCTTACCTTTGTACAGAACGAACGGAAGTGGGAGCTGCTCGTCTTGAGCTCTTGACAAACATTTTCAAAGATGTTCCACCCGCTCGTCGGCCCGAGAAAGTGGCTGCAGCCCCCAACAGTAAGCTTAAGCTGTGGTCATCGGAAGAGATGGAATCGCTCGTTGATTTTCTCGTTCGGATAACTGCTCAGATTCAGAGATTTGGATGCTCTGAGCTTGTGAACCGTGTTGCCGAAACATTGCGTGAGTACGCGTTGTTGTGGCCTCATTTGCTGTCAGCTGATGCGATAATTTCTGCTTATGACTCAGACCGAACGGACGGATCATGCGTGAATAAGCTGGCTGACATGAGAGACAAATTTTTGAACAAGTCGACGACAATTCGTGCAGTGAGTAAGTACTGACCTACCATCTTTCATATGTGCCATTGATGTGATCTGACCTTTGTATGCTATGGCAGATATACCTGACACCATTTTTGATCCAGAATCTGAAGCTCACAAGATCTTTAGCGCAGGTAAAGGGGCTTCTTTATCCGATGTTTTAATCGTGTGCTGCTAACGTCACCCAATGCTATTCACCGCAACAAGACTGGAAGGATCCCAACGACCCATACGCCCTTGGATATTTAGCGATGAGAGCACGAAGTACGTCACACGTCTCCTTCTACTGTTTTTGCACTTTTACTAATGGCTGTGCCATGCTAGACCACAAACTGAGTTCTCAGCGCAGAAAAAAGCAGCGAACCAAGAACATTTGGTCGCATCGACCCAAGCTACGTTCGGTGACAAAGGCCTCTAGTGGAACGAATTCGGCCCCAAGTGAAACGAATATGTCAACGCGAGATGCTGCACCAACGCAACCCGTTATAGGTGGGCCCCGAAACCAGGTAAAGACTACTGCACTGCAGACGCCATCGATTAAGAAAGTCTCAGCGAACACGTTGCCGGCAAACGACTATGAGGCGTTCGTGCAAGATATTGCAAAGCAGTGTCAGTGGACGGAGAAGATGGTCCACAGCGTGTTGCGCTGCATGCAATGCTCGATAGAGCTATACCGATCCAACAAATTAGTGGATTTCTTCTACAAGATTGCGAGTTTGACACCAGGTGCGGGCAGATATTCGTTATATGCTGCATTGTTCAATTGTGAAGCTGATCACGGTGTGTGTAGGTGCCACGTTTCAAGATCTTTTCACACATGCCCAGCACATTCTAACTCAGTTTGAGCAGCGTACGTCAAGTGATAAATACTTCGAAGCAGTCTACTTGTGATATAGTGTTAACTGTTAACTGTTCGGTGTGATGCGGATAGGCTTTGGTACCCTGAATGGCTTTGAGAATCTCGTTTTGATAGCCTCGGATAATAAGGTGCAAGTTCCAACCTCAGAGCAAGAAACAAAAGAGCAAGATAATCCGCCAAACCATGAAGCCAATGAAGTTTCGGTTGCTACAAGTGTACAAGACAGCCCTCGTGAGCAGAATGCAAGCAATTCACACAGCTTCGAAGAAAGTATTGCCGGTGATGATGAACAGGATAATGCTCAGGTTCCTGTTTGTCCTCCTGGCCAGCAGGTTTCGTATACAAGCAAAGAGAATGCAGATGCTGGAGAAGGCGAAGACAAGCAAGAGCACTATTCTTTTATGGACTCTCCAACCAGAACTGTCGAAGCAGACTCTGTCGTTGATGAAGATGAACAAGAACACGGCAATTCACCTCTTTTAGAGTCGCCATCGCCTACTCAGACGCCTCAGACTGGCAATGAAGATGCTGCTGACGAACACAGCTCAGGCAGTACTGGGAAGCTATCCAGTCCAGGTTTGCTATCTTGTGATGCTAAGCTGTATGCTTTCTTCCATCGGCTTATAGTGCTAAATGTTGCAGACGACCACTGGGATGATGGAGCTGATGCCGACGCTGATTTGGATGACGATGGCTCCGATAATGAGTCTGTCGCATCATCGGATAATGCATGTACGCAGCGTTTGTTTTGTGGCTAATGCATTCTGAAGTAAGGTAGCTAATGAATAGTTTTGTCGTCAACCCAGGGTCAGGCTCGAGTAATGCATCTAATGCGAAGGAGACCGATCGTCATGCAAAGGATAATGCGTATCCGCTCTGTTCGAAGAAACCAACGAAGCGTGGCAAAGACGAACAATATGGGAAGAGCTTTGACTTGGCCAAAAAGCGCCGCCTGGATGCGAATGTAGCAGCGATTGATGATCGAGAAGATGACGACGACGACCAAAGTGAGGAAATTGACGACGATCAATTGGCTGAAGGGGATAGCATGAGCTCGGATGGAGAACTTGAGGAAACTCCTCACCCACTTCAGAGAATACTTGACTCTTTGGACGCGCATATGGTAGAACTGCAAAGGAAGCAACGTATCCTAATCGAGCGAAAGGAAGATCGTGAATATCGCGAGCCCCAACACCAGTATGTTGACCGAGGATACAGTTTTTTCAACTGAGTCCGTATGAGAGAGGTGCATTCGAATATTGCTGGCTCGGTTCGTGGTGTGAATGTTGTTGCTGCGTCGATAGTGTTACCGAGGGGATTTTGGGAGTTCATTTTGGGTTGAAATGTGGACAATGATGCGTTAAAGTTTGAATATCTCTATTTCTCTACACTTCATCGTCATAGACTTGATGCTGTATAGCCCATTCATTGCTTTTGAGATGTCCAACGTGTCGTCGGATGCTCTCGATAAGCACTGAACTGCCACAAACGCACTCATCGTCACCAACGAAGTCGTTATTGAGCAGGCAAAGCTCTTCGATGAGTTGTCTGCTTCGACTATCCGAACTATTCATGCGACGGCGCTTCCGATCGAGATATTCATCTTCTCCATTGCGTTTTCTAGGACTATCGGAGTGGGTAGTTGTCGGGGTTTCCAGAATGTCAGCTACCACAGCAAGTCCACTCAATGTGAGCAGATTGCCACTCAAGTCAATGAGTGTAAAAGGCTTCATCTGCGCCCGCTTTACCAACGATCGGAGTATTGCGGCTGCACCGTCATTCCGCAGTCGATTCGCTCCCATGGACAGAGATATCAGAGTGGTGTTGTTCTCCAATGCTGTCAGTAGCTTAGCAGAAACACCTGCGAGCCCTAGTCCAACCCCGTTCGCTTGCAGATGTGTGACGGATTCATTGGTAAGTAAAAAGTCTGCAAGTACACCTCCGAAGCCTACGTCAAAGAAGTTTTGAGCGAGGTTTAAGTGCTTGACCGTCCTGTTTTGACCCAGGGCTAGCAGTAGATTGGTGGCGCCTTCCAAACTAAAACTGCAGTTACGAACATCAAGATGGGTCAACACTGCAGGCCCAGCACTCGGGGAAGCCAACATTGGTGTCAATGCGTGTATACCTGGATCACCAATCTGTACGTTGCTGGTCAACTCAAGTCGCTCCAAATTCAGCACGCCGTCCATACTTGCCCTGCAGATCGCCCCCACAGTGGTAGATGAAACGTCATTGTCGCTAAGACGGAGGTGTCGTAGTGCTAGAGGCTTCCGCATCTTCGAGAGTCCAATGAATGCGTCATCTTCCAACTCGTTGTGTTCCAAGAAGAGGCGCTGCAGTTTTGGCGCTCGAAATGCTGCGTCGATGAGCAGCTTCGTGTCGAATTCCGTGATGGTATTGCTCAGTCTCAACTGAATCAGTTCCGGCATCTCCTTAACGAGACCCACCAATTGGCGGAAACCTTCTGGTCGAATTCTCACAGACACCAGCTCCAACGTCGTAATCCTAGTGGTCTGCATCGTCTTGTTTAAGGGCTTCGTCAAGGTATTGCGAATCTGAGCAACTTGACTATCACTCAGTTTCCCATGAAAGAAGCCTAATTCCGTGAGATTTGCGTGACGTTGCATCAGCTTCTCCATCGTTTCCCAGCAGGTATTCTGTTGTTCTGGGTGATGTACCTCCAGTCTTTTTAGTCGTTGAAGCGCCAAGATCAGACCTACATTGCCGTCACAAACCTCGCGGCCATGTACCTTGAGCACCTCCACAACATCGACAAAAAGCTTTTGACACTCCATCAATAAGTCTGCAGGCCCAGCGAGCTTTAAAGGCGTGCGTAACTTGAGTAAAGTACGGAATTGGTGCTCCCAGAACACGTTCCGGGGGTTGCGTCTGCGTCCTTGTGCTGCTGCTGTGTTTTCAATGGGAATCGGCTCATAACCCAGTCGCGCTGCCTTCATACGCTGCTCCCACACACGCTGCGTCTCTCGGTCAAACAGGAATTTGTCTCCATTCTGCGGGTCGTATCCGTCGCATAATTCCGGCGTCTCCTGCTTCGCTGCCGCCTCCCACGCCATCTCCATCTCACGCAGACGGAAATTAGACAACTCGTGGAAGATCTGGTGGCGGATCGTTACAGGCAGAAACTCCACATACGCCAGTATTTCCTCCACGGGCGTGGAGAGCGCCACAGCCACCACGGCCAGCTCCACGAGGGACTTGACCATGGGAACAGAATGTAATGTTAAATTGAAATATTTTTTCGTAATTTATCTCATGTACTGGTATTTTATTTCGCGATGCTCTTGCTGGCGAAGTTCCTCCACGTTTGTCTTGATATACAGCAACACTTCTGCCTCTGTCAGGTCCAGTTGAATGCCATAATTTCGCCCAACGAAAGTGCTAAACTCGTCAACATCCGAGCACAGCTAGCGTCCGGTGTCGGTCCAGATGGCCACGTCGCTCATCGACGAGGTGGGCAAGTTGAAGCTGTTTCGGTGAGCAGTGATAAGTAAAACAACTCGGGAACACTACAAGCTTACACGCATCAACTCGGCTGCATCATTACGCCAGTGATTGGCAGGTACTTCCAGAATGTCTTCATATCGTAGCCAGTGGCTACTAGCCACTGTAAGAATACTATCCTGAACTATGGAAGCTTTCAAGGAGCAGCCTTCAAGGTGGGTTGCGTTTCCTCACGAGCGACGGCTGAGCCAAGCTCTTCTCACTTCTGGATTTGCCAAGCCCACAAGCGACACTTCATCAAGTTCGACGACGGCCCTGTCGGCGGCTACGCTGCGGTCTACGGCGGCGTTATCGGACCCACGTCTCCAGAGGCGACACGGCGTCGCATCCGGCATGCACCAGACTGGTCAGCATGCTGTCGGCCCACTACAACATCGTGCTTCTGCTGCCAATTCAGACGACGGCAGACACGTAGTGGATGGAGGTAGCATCAGACGCTACCACTCGAGTCTACCCTGGATGAAGACCCAAGTCTTGTCCACGAAGAGGAAGACTCGCAGTCGAGACGTGAACGCCGCTGCGAACATGGAGAGGGCTATGCTTGCATAGTTTTCTCCTATCGGCGAGCCTTCGTCGAGGAGTCCCTGACGTTAAAGGCCCAAGAGTACATATCTAGGCTAGCTATAGCGATACAGGTTTCCCCGCCTAATTTGCAACTGCATCAATTAATTTACCTCGATGATCGAGTCGATCAGGGAGTGAAGATGCGGATGCGATTTGCTCTATCTGGTCTGCCAATGTACTGAGTTACATGCAATCACGGGGGAAATGGGATTCACGATGAAGGTTCAAGGAAGATAATCCCTCCCAATTTTTCAGTAACTCAGTACCTGATGCATCTATGTGATACCTGTGCAGATTCTGCATCCTGGCAGATTTTCTTGGTCCGACCCCTGCAAATTAGGCGGGGAAACCTGTAGTTGTAGTTGGTAATCTAGGTAGACTCATGAGGCATGGATCGAGTTTGAGCTTATTTTCGGATGATTTTCGGTCTTAATTTCGGATACTGACGTCAGATGGCTACAGTTTGCTGGCACTTGTGCGTGCTTGTTCCCAAAGTTTCTTGAGTTTGTTCATGCCTGCTTCACCTTCTGCCAGAACTTCACGCACTTGCTGCGCTAGTCGGACGCTTTCAAGCTCTATGTGTGAGTTCACCTGTAAAGACTTCTCGAACTGTTCTGACTTTTTAGCTGCGCACTCGATCACTTCGTCCGGCAGTTTGGCTAGCATGGCCACGTTGATACCGTAGCTCTTGGGGCACATCCCGTCCTCCAGCTTGTACAGGAACGTGACCTTGCGATCGTTCTCCGGGTCGACGATGCAGCCCATGTGGCCCAGCGATACCTTGTCATTGTCCGCGTATTCCTCGACTAGTGAATGGTAGTGCGTTGCAAACATTGTCCGGCACTGGATGTCGCTTAGCAGATGCTCGACGACCGAGTACGCGATGGCAGTACCGTCGAACGTGGACGTACCACGTCCCAGCTCGTCCAATATGACAAGTGAATGGCTGGTTGCGTGGTTCAGAATCGTCGCCGTCTCAGCCAACTCCACGTATAGCGTACTCTGGCCAGCAAGAATGCGATCGGATGCACCAATTCGTGTGAAGATCCGGTCAACGGGGCTGAGGCGGCACTTTGACGCAGGAACAAAGCTACCGATCTGGGCCATGAGGGTCAGCACGCAGGTTTGGCGCAGGAGCGTCGACTTACCGCCCATGTTTGGTCCACTGAGGAGAACCATTTGTCCCTTTCCTTCGATACCAAGACGTGCATCATTCGGAATGAAGTCACCGCTGCTGTAGGTAGCAGCAACGCAAGGATGGACGCCCTCTTCGATGTCGATAAAAGGAGTTCCTCCATTGGCAGTACTTGCCGCCATGATCTCCGGCTTCGTGTATCCTTCGCTCTGGCTGCTCAGTAAGCCGAGACTCACCAAGCAGTCCAGCACAGCCAGGCATTGCACTGCCTTCATCCAGTATTTGTAGTCCTCATCAAACTTGTGGAAAATGCGACGCGTTTGATCCTTGAGTGCCTCGTCCTTCTGGTCTTCCGCGGTAGCCAACCGTTTTAGCAACGCACGGATCGTTGGGGTATGGAAGCGTTTGTATCCTTTCTTGCGAGACTTCAGCTCGTACTCTTTCGGCTGCTTTGATAGAGCACTCTCAGGAATTTCCAACTGAAAACGATCTTCTTTCTTCTTGCCCCAGTAGGAGATTTGTCGGCAACGCAGTGCAGAGCGCTGTTCGTTTAAGTAGTCTTCCAATTCGGATTCAACCTGAGTAATTTCAGCACAAGCTGCGTCAAACTCGGGGTCTACACCTGCTTGAGGAACGATTACACCGCTCTTTTTGGCTGAAGCTTGGTCGAAGCTACGCTTGAAGAACTCCAACTTTTCTGTAAGATCGGGAAAGTGTCCGTGCTTAATCCCTGACTGGGCATCATTCTCAACGTTGTATCTCTTCAGTAGTGACTGGAGAATCGGCGAGTTCGACTGTGAGAGGCGAGGTCCCAACTCGAGAGTGAGGTTCATAGCCTCGTCGAATCCATTGAGTACAGCTAGGAAGTCTTTGATCTTCCGAACGTTGTAGATCTGCGATTCGTACATAATTGCACGACTGTCCGGGTGCTCTTTCGAGCGATACGCAGACCCTAGAGCGTGAATTCGAGACAACAGTCTCTCCAAATCCGGTAGTTTCCTGAGGAACTCGCGGATCTCCATCATCAAGTCACCATTGTTACCCAATTCCTCAACAGCATTGAGTCGCTCTTGAATATCGCTGATCTTGCACAAAGGTTTCAATACCCACTCCTGGAACATGCGGCCTCCAAAACTAGTCACGGTCTTGTCCATAATATCGATAAGCGAGCCTGAGCGTGACCCGTTAAAGCTGTTGCATAGCACTTCTAGGTTCTGGATAGTCTGCGAGTCCAACACAACATATTGCTGGTTCAGCTCAGCCTTGGCCGCGGACAAAGCTTCTTTGTTTGCGCGCGCTTCTCGTGCCTCTTCGTCAGAAGGCTTGTATCGCTTAAAATTGCAGAGGGAAAGCAACTCCTGGTCAATAATACTGCGTCGCAGGTGCCAGATGCAACCACCGAGAGCACTGATTGCAAGTTGGCCCTCGGGCTTCACGATTTTATCCATTTCCAAAAAACATAGAACATCTTCTGGCCACCCATGCTCCTTGAAATACCCCGCGAGTTCAATTTCATCTATCGTTTTTGACGCATCCCAAAACTCTTTCCCGACCCGCAGCGATGAGCGAATTGCAGCGGGTGCAGCGTGCTTGAGAATCATTTTTGTGTCATCGGAGATGTTGAATCGTTCGGTCACAATTTCCACGATGTGAAACTGAGCAAACAGCGTCTTCAATCGGTCTCGCTGCTCAGTATCATCAAACTCGGAAAGTTGGAAGGCACCTGTTGAGCAGTCCACCATGCAGACACCGAAGCGAACAGTTTTCTGCGATGCGTCAAAAGACTCTTTAAGCGCGAGAAGATTCTTTGACACTTGGTCTTGAGAGGAAATAGGAGCATCCAGGAAGCTGACAGTATTCGTACCAATGGACAGCAAAGAACACACCTCACGCCGGACAACTTTGGCTTTCTTCGCTAACTTGCTGTTGCGGATCTTCAACATGTCAGGGGTTTCTGTCTGCTCCACACGTGCTACACGGTAGCCCTTGGCAACCAGTTGGGATGACATTTTCGAGTACGCAATTTCTGGGAAGCCTGAGTGAGCTTTATCACCTTTCATATAGATGAGGTTTAGCTCCTTAAAGCCAACATCCGCATCCATGTGGAACAACTCGTAGAACTTGCCGACTTTGAAAAATAGTACCGTATCCATATTCTGCGATTTGACTTCCCACCACTGCACCATGGCTGGAGTTTCCTTCTTCAAGAACTCAGCTGGTACCTTTATAGTACGTGGATCGTAATCCGGAGAGTCCGGTGAGTTTCCATTGATGTCGAGGCGTTTTTCATGCAACCAAGGCAGCGAATCATGAATGTGATTTCCAGCACCGGCCACTGAACTGGGCAATTCCGGACCATCATTGAGCGGCTTCTTATTGCTAGCCGCACCAGTGCCGTTCCATTTCTTTTTAGCGGCAGGTGGCGGCGACAAGAAGGATTTCGCAGTAGTTTTCTTCGCCTTAGTCGTTGCAGGGACGCTTTTTCGCCGCTTCTTGGGTGGCGGAGACTCTTCCTCAGACTCTTCTTCCACCAGATCATCAAAGTCGTCATCATCTGACGGATCTTCCCCTGCACCACTAAACTCAGATTCCTCCCCATCACCTGCTTCCTCAGGACTGTCCTGTTCCCACTCTTCCTCGCTACTGACAACATTGCGAGACACTTTCTTGGTTTTACGACGAGAAGACGGTGCCGCGGGCTCCTCCTCCGAGTCATCGTCGTCCTTAATGGCAAGTTTACTAGTGCGTTTCTTGGGTGTCTCCTGCTTCTTCTCCACTGGCTTGGGTTTATTCGTTTTGACAGACTCCTCTTCTTCGGAGCTGGTACCCAGGAAGTCTTCGTACGCTTTGCGCTTGGCACCCGCGTTCGATTTCTTATTTGACTCTTCCATCTCAACATCATCATCTTCTTTCTGTGCTGTTTTCTGCTTCGGTTTGGGCGAAAACTCGATCTTTTTGCGGGTGGAGCCCAACGACGCCCGCTTTGGCTGCGTCTTGGCAATCGCTTTCTTCTTGGAGCTGCCATTGTTGCCAGCTGAAGCAGATGCAGCCTTCTTCTTGTCCGAGCCGCCCGCAGACGATGGAGGGCTGAAGAAGCTCAGCAACGAGCTCTGTGTCTTCTGCTTCATCTTGCGCCAAGGTTGCGCGCGCACCACTCCCGCCAAAAACTAAATCGAGAGGACAATACAAATGTCAAGTATATGTTATCGCTGATATGATTGGTCACTGGGTATGATGTGACGCACACAAAGCTGAAGTGAAGAGAAGTTTCTTCTTTTTGTGTAGTAAGAGAAGAAGATATCACTGATTATTATGCAGAAGTCAAACAGTAAACTATACACGTAAATTGATAAGAGTAACGGTTGCACGATGTGCCGGGCTGTTTTGGGCTTCGTACGTGGACTGATCTATTTCCAGGAGCTTGTGTATTTCTGGCAATCTTATCGAGCGCTGCCTCCACTGAGGTGGTGGTGCGAGTCGCATTTGGTATAATGCATCCAGAATAACAGCGTTTTGTCGTGAAAGCAGCTATAGCGATGCTCGGTGTTGAAGCAATTTGGCGGCGCTTACCGTCCCTATGCCCGTCAAAGCAGAAGACAACACAACAAGACACAGATACTGCAGAAGAAGAGAGCACAATCAGTGAAGACAACAGTATAGCTGCGGGGAATGAATGGTTCGACATTGAGGAGCCTGTGGGCCTTTTCATGCCGAAGATGCAAAGGCGGAGGCAGCACTTACACCTTGATCAAGCGCAACACATCCTGCATTACGGCAACTTGAAGCACGTGATGCGTCTCCATAGTATCAGCCTCGTCACATCCGTTGAGGAGATAGGGACTTGTGGTGCATCAAAGTGGTGGATGACGATTCAGGACCCGAGCACGCTGCAAGTGTGGGTAATACACTTTCCTTCGAGACGTCGTCTACAAGCTTGGATTACCTTGTTGACATCCGTCTTCAATGCTACTAATTGCTGTGCCATCGTCACCGACTTGACCACCATCGAATCTCAGCAAGCACCACCACAATCCTGAAGTCCGCTGCCACCCACAGCTCATTGCTGTCATCTATCACGCCTCGCACCAAGTCTGGCGTCACTGATTATCCAGTCAATGCCGAACCTGTACCTGCATACACCAAGGGATAACCACAACGATCCACGAGAGGACACACCATCGAAGATATACTGGAAACGCGCTTGCTCTCACACAGCATCAGTAGAACCCATTTCTCGGCAAGGCTGTATTAAAAAGTTTTACCAAACTTTTCGCCACCACCTCGCGTCTACAGTCGCTCGTTCCCGACTGACCCTTCGTGTTTCAGGCAAGAGATACTCCGTGCGTAGACAACAACTTAGTTAGCCGGGACACCGCCGCCCGACTTGAGGCGCAGCTGAGCCTGACGCTTGCGGGACACCTTAGTGGGCTTAGCCTCCTCCACGGCCTTGGCAACGTTAGCGCGCTTCTCCGTCAGGATAAGCTCGATGTGGGCCGGGTTGGACATGTAGGGGCCAATGCGACCGTGAGCACGGTAAGTGCGACGGCGCTGCTTAATGGCGGCGTTGGCCTGAGCGTGCGAGATGTACAGCAGGTCCGTGTCGAGGCCCTTAACCTCGGCGTTGGCCTCAGCGTTCTTCACCAGGTCCAGGATGATCTTGGTAGCCTTCTGGGGCCACTTGCACTTGTCGCCAGCGGCACCGCGGAGCTTGCCCTGAGCGTGACGGCCGCAGCCGCCCGTAAACTTGGTGAAAGGCACAGCCTGCTTGTACTCGAGCACGGCCTGCAGGAAGCTCTTAGCCTTGTTCAGGGGCATGCCCTTGATGGCGTGGCTGACCTCACGGCAGTGCTTAAAGTGCACGCGGAGGTGCGAGCCGCGGGCCTTGGCGGCGCGCTGAGCGTCTTCAGGTTCCTGGCTGTAGGACGGCATTGCTTCACGTTCGGGTTCTGGAAACTGGTGAGCGGAAATGCTGCCGCCCCCAAGACCAAACAGCCCACGCGCTCCCACCACCAATCACCCGGCCGACTCAATTTCATTCATTTTAGCCAATCGACACTCTGAAGTAGATATTAAGGTATTTTGACCAATCATCATCTTTCTCATTTATCTCGTGACATCTTGTCCTCTTCAACTCTGGCAAGATTGTTCATTCGAGGGAGGGCCAACTTACAAGTTAACAAGTCTGTCACTACCAAATGAACTTTCAGGTTAAAAAGATGCTTCCGAGGAATCTGAATCATCTCCCTCATCGGCATCCTCCTTATCATCTTCATCTTCGCTGTCTTCTTCACCGCTAATGAACTCTTCCCTGTATGAAATGCGCTCACCTCCTCCACGACGCGATCGGCCGCCCGTGATGATCAAACTCGTGTCGATACCCTCAAGCTCCTTATCCTTATCGTGTTTTTTCTTTGCAGCGCTGATGTCACGGCTCGTGGGATATGAGCCTTGGAAAGTTACTCCAGCGTCATGCAATCTGTCACGGAGGATCTCCTCTGCCTCCTCAATTGAGTCCGCCTTTTTCAAAACTTTGTACAATTGAGGACTACAAAACACAACAAGAAACAAAGGTGTGGTTAATATGCATCTCACTTGCAAATGAGTGCGGCGCACGTACTTCAGAACGCCTGCTGCACGGCCCAACTCCTTCAACGAGGCAAGTCCCGTCGGGTCCTCCTCCTTGGTCGTCTTGGTCTTTTTTGTTGGGGGTGCCTTGGTCTTTCGCGTGTTGGTGTGGCTTTTATCCGACTGTAAAGCATATACAACAAGTTATCATCACCAGAGTGTCTCCGCTTTTAGTAAACGATAGCAAGATCATACCGTTCTTCGCCTTTTCTTTGCTTGAACAATATCATCTTCACTTCCATCTTCGCTGTCTTCAGGCTTAGCTTCCTCTTCACTTTCGTCACTGCCATCTTCACCATCCTCGTCGCTTGCATCCACCACAGCATTGCGCTTATTAGCTGGGGCGCGCTTCCTACTCGGTCGAAGGTCAATCTCCTCATCTTCTTCCGCGGCACTATCAGCCTTATCACTCCCACCCCCAGATACATTTCCACCTTGACACAACCCGATCATGTCGGGCAATAGCTCCCTGAGTCGACTCCTCCACTTCGCTTTAAAGTCGACGAACTCCATGCCGAAGCGAATCGCCAGTTTCTGCATCACCAGCTTCACCGTCGCCGTTTCTGTATTCATCAATGGCAGCTCCTCTCGCAGGGCCATCACAATAGATTTTTCCGTGACCAGGGACTCCACGGACATCGCTGGTGATTCGCCCAACGCTTCCATCATGATGCTCCAGCAAAGTGGTTGTCAAAATGAACGCGCCAAAAACCGTCTATACCGGTATACATTGAAATAATCATATTTGGCAGGGTAATTGAAGTTGCAGACTCTGCTTGATCAAGTGAATGCATTAATTTCACTACCTTCGTGATCAAGCTGCCATCGCTCACATTCTAGTCCACTTATCCATGTATAAGTGGATTTACCTTCTAGTCTTCCTTGTCATCATTGTCCGAGTCGGACGACGTGCCTTCATACTCCTCCTTGGCTGTGTCGTGGGCACCCTTGAGTACGATGCCGACGAGCACCCGAACTAGTAGGAGACCCCACCAAATGTGCAGACAGTACAACGTAGTGAGTAGCACGTTGAACAGTAGCCACGACGGGGGTCCTGGGTATGGGAACAATTGCGTGAAGTCGTGTGCATCGGCCATTGTCATGCTGGCCTCGCGGTTCTCCACCATAGTCGTGTACAGCAGCTTCATCGGGTACTGGTAGATGCGGAAGTAAAACCACAGCGCAAGTGTAATAACGAAGAAGATTTCGCTCATGAACAGACCTGGGACGCCCTCCATCTTGAGGTAGTTGGCCATCTTCAGCATGTCAAGCGGAATGTCGGTCATATCGTGGAGAAGCAACACGACAACACCGACGGGCAAGAAACCAACTGCGTAGGACCATGTGACGAGCGCGATCGTGACCACGTGGTGGGTCATCATGACCAAGTAGTCCTTACGAATCTCCTCGAGAAACTTGCACGAAAACGCCGTATAAATCCAAATAGCCTAAAGGATCACGAGTCAACAGAGGTTAGATACAATTAACAATACTGCATTTCGTACATGGGCCTTACCAGTTGCGTGATGTACAGTAGCTTGGTGCTGAACTTCTGCGTCGGAAACACGCCCGTGTCCGTTCCCTGGTTCCACACTGCAGTAAACACACATCAGTCAGTTAGACACCCTCATTTCCGGTAAATTATGCTGGAAGACTTACAGGTCGTTGTATCCTGCCACCACGTCTCATCGCGGAGCACGTACAACTCGAAGATCGTCATAGACACGTGAATGACGAGCTGCCACGACTGGTCGCACCACTTCTTCATCGTCACTGCCTTCTTGAGAGGGTCTCCGAGGTGCTGCAGAAAAGTGCGCGAGAACCACCCGCCTCCGATGGCAAATGAGGTCTTTGTCAGCTTGACGGCCAACGCCACCACGAAGAACATGGCGACGAGAATGTAGAGCATTTGCTTGTCATCCCACAACGTGTGCGTGATGACCCCCAGCTCACATACGAGCAGGCTCACCAAAAGGGTGTCCAGGATCGGGTTGGGCTTTGGAACCGAGCGCGCCATCGGTCTTGCTCCCTTTGCCGCGGTTCCTGTTGTGGCATTTTATGCCACCGATGGCATGCTGAACGGGTGCACTAGTTCATCTATCGTAACCGTCTGCAGAGAGCATACAAATTTATAGTTAATCCACACATTATCAAGTCGGGCGCAGTCAACGCATAGCACGTCCAAGTCAACTGATCCCGTTGAAGAGAGCTGACTCAACCTGCAGCAACATGCACACAGCGCATGATGGCTTAAGCAGTACAAGCATCGGGTCTCGCTGGAGTCCCCAGTAAAGGAGGTTGCTAGTAATATAGCCACCGACTGCACAGCTCCAATGTGATGCCTACCGACCGACCGACATACGTCTCGTAATCTGACAACTTTGTAGGCTCGTACAGTCCTGTGCTTTAATCGAATACAACCAGTGATAAGTACTTACTGTTCGAACAGAAATGGCTTCATATTGAAGACATAACAAGCATGCGGCTCACCCCAGTACATACAATGCTGTCAAGTGCAGTGACATTCCAGAAACTGGAAGTCTTTCTCTCCAAGGTTGTCCAATACGCTTAAGCATGCCCGGCGATTCACTTCTCGGAAATGAGCGTCCAGCTCCACGCGGAGTTTCTCTGTCTTTGCGTTCGCCGCGAGACTTTTGCTGAGGCTGTCGAAGACAACCAGAATCAAGAACTGGTTGAGCACGCACAGCTTATACTGCCGGGTCAGTTCGTCCAGCGACAGGTGCACCGTTTTCTCTTCAGTAGTCAATGCTTCGTGGTAGACTGTCAGGCATTGAGCTTCTTGCGCTCGGCGGTGGTTTGCTTGCACACTGACGATGAAGAAGAAAGCGAGATCTCGCAGCGGATTTCCTTTTCCACACGTCGCCCAATCCAGGAGCCATGTCACTTCCTCCGCTGTGTCTTCCGTAGGTAGAAGCATGTTTGCAATGTGAAAGTCGCCGTGAATTAACGAAGACGGCCCGTTGTCCACCATATCGTGCACTAGTTGGAGCTGTTCAGGCTTTTGGCTGAGACGTTGGCAGTGCGCTATCAACCTTGTCCTCTCGTTGCTTTCCAACGACACATCAGCTAGGTAGTCTTTCCAGCAGTTTGGAAATTGAAGGCGCTTCTCTTCGCCTGTAAGTTGACTGCCAATCCCGGCAGGGATTGCAAGACCATCGCAGTCGTGATTCCAGAAGCGCGCATGCATCTGCGCGAGCTTCTTTACCAGCGTCGGTATATATTGAGGTGGACTTCCATCGATGCACGTAAATGTCACCACAGACTCCACGCACTCCAGCACAATCAAGACATTAGACGTAAAGATTGCTGTCGGGATAGCAAATGGGAAGCCAATAGCGGCCGCAGAGTTCTTCATGGCAGCATCGCCTGATTTCGTCGTGAACTCGTTGTAGAACTTGGACTCCACTGAGAACATGGATTCAAACGGGAATTCTGGACGCAGAAATTTTCCCACAAATCGTTTTTCCGTTGTGTTACCGTCGCACGTGAACTTCACCTTAATGATCACCACCTCCGCGATGACTCCAAGGTTCATTGGTTCCCATTGGAAGCCGATCACACACTGTGAAGGATGTGAAGGGCGTAGAATCTCCTGCAAGAACTCGGTTGTCAGTTGCCCAGGCCGCGCTGGAATCTCCGTCATGGCTTCTTCAGGAATGTCTTCCGATGCGCAAGGTATTTCTCGAAGTGACCCCCACACTTCGTGTTGGTTTCGAGAGGAGATTTGATTGGTCGATTACATCACCACTACATGCAGAAGAAAACTGCGCTGCAGGATATGGGTGAATAATTTCATGTTCTTGTCGAAAGGCCCCGGCAGTCGTGTGGTTGCTCGTCATCCACCATGGCGGGGAGTTTGAAAATGCCTCCACGATGTCTACGTCGCGTTTAGTAGCAATTCACGTCAGCGTCCCAGTTCCAACTTGTGCTGGCGGAGTCCTTGCTCATCCAGTCCAGCCAATACATGTAGGTCTCCATAAATTTGAATGTCGGCATTTGGTCCGACGTTTTCATTCAATCTTGAGCCCCAAAGCGGGAAGACTGGGCGTCGAACTCACAGCTTTCCTTCGTCGTGGAGAGTAAGTGATATAGTCGGCATTGCCAATGCCATTGGCCTGCAAATGTTGGGAAATCAGGAGAATTGAAGCTACAGAACTATCGCTCGAACGGAGAGCATCGTATCGCTGACAGGCAAAAAAACAAAAGTGAGTCGAATAGGTTGCGGAACGATGCACCCTGCACCGAAAATTGACTGTCAGCCAGGCACGTGCTGTTACAGGTTTCCTCAGGAAACTTTCCTGCTCACAGGTGAAAGATTCGACACGTATCCGGAGCGCAACTTCCAATTCCTAGTGGTAACCGCGAGCACTGGTGCATTTTTTTAGTGGTTTATGGCGTCGAAGCACAACAGAGCTAACAGTTCTACACAGCAACACCCTTGACCTCAAACGTCATTACTGACGCAGCGGGGATCGATGCACTGAACGACGTGCCAGACAACTCGACCTTCGATGCCTTGTAAAGTGCACCTGTGCCACTGGTTTCCGTCGTCCAAGCACTGACCGGGCCAGCCACCGACTTAAAACTTGCCAAGTCGTAAGTCACCTTCGAAGCAGCGCCACCCGAGTTAACCGTCGCAAGTACAAGCAACTTCGACGTGGCATCGTAGGCCATGACGGTATTCAAGTCATCCGTGGACAGGATGGTCATGCCAGGGCGAATATGACGCGAATACTGGGCCAGCGCATAGTATTTCGGATTGGGCGTGTCGATCGTCATATTACCCGGAGCAGAGTTGATAAGCCCCCAGCCTCCGCCGTCGAACGGCTGCCAGTACACGAATGCTGACACTCCCATCTCGTTGACGTTGTTCGCGACCGCCTGAGCCAGACTGAGCCCCGTCGCATCTTTTTCGCCGTACTCAGAGTCCCAGAATTTCTTCTTGACCTTCTTAACCAATTCCTTCAAAGGAGCTCGGTCAGATGCACGGTTTCCGTATCCGTGTGTGTTAATTTTTCCAATCGTGGCCATCACTTTGGCGTCTGTGGACATGGAGGTGAGTGTGGAGAGAGTCTGCGTATTGGAGTTCTCGTCGGACGATGCGATGGCAACGTCCTGCAGATCAAAACTGTCCAATTTGGCACGTAACTTCACCAAGACGTCCTTCTGTGTGGCAACGTCAAAGTGACACCCCTCTTGACCACCTGGGAATTGCCACCAGGAGGCCATCGGCTCATTGAATGGCTCAACATAAGTAAAGTTGATGCCCCAGCTCTCCTTTGCTTGCTTTACCACGGTAGCCATGTATAGTGCAAACTGCCCATGGTTCCAAGTCTGCAGATTATCCTTGGTACCGATTTCTCCACCAGCGGTAGCATGGTTGTTGTTCATCCACCATGGGGGCGAGTTCGAAAATGCCTCAGTGAGGTCCACGTCACGCTGGATGGCCAACTCGAGCATTTTACGCTGCTTGGCATCCGCCTTCCAGTTCCAGCTCTTGCTTGTTGTGTCGTTGCTAGACCAATCCAGCCAGAAAGACTCGATCGCCTTGAACGCAGGCATCTTCTCCGACTCCTTCATTGCAATCTCGGTACCGCTGTCGTCAATGACGTTCTTGCTGGACCCACCAACGTTGTAGCGTGCGATGTTGAAACCAAGCGCTGGAAGACCGGAGGATTTTCCTTTCAGTGTCACGGTATCCTTCTGGGTGAAGAGAAGATCAGCAATATCCTCACGGTCTCCAAAAGCATTCGCCCACCAGCATAGCGACGTGCCCCAGCCTTCCCATCTCTCGACTACTGTTGTAGCTGCATCGGCTTTGACTGTGTAGTCTTTCGCGGCGACGTGCAAAGGAAGCGAAAGCACTAAGGCATAGGCTAGGGCTGCAGTTCCGAGGGAACGAACAGAAAGCATCGGCTTGGAAGGTTTTGGCCTGGATGTCCGGTGCAGAATCGAAAGTGGGAACTGCAAAAGGAATGCCGGCAACAACGACGTGTTGAGCCAGGCCGAAATTGTCTCCTGCAAACTTTGCATTGTTCTGTTCGAACATATGAGGATCCGACCGAAGATTGGGGATCATTTAGCGATGAGGTGGGGACACAATTCGTCAGAATATGTTGGCGACCAAGGAGCGGCGTCTAACTTCTTGCCGCCCAAACAGGTCAAGTAGGCTACATGTACAATTATTCTTCGACTCACGGCATGATCACCCAGTTGACCACTGAGTGAGGTATTGTAAAAGCCTGCGAAGTACTCTCTGTAGACGATACTCGAAAGCCAGGCGATCGCGACTTCAACGTGCTCGTGACTCACGAGTCGTGAGTGCGACTCACGACAAGGATCACCTTTTCAAACCGAATTGTTCACAGCAGCACGTTTTGTTCTACGTGAACTGAATCGCCGCATATCGGTAATGCGATCGTCTTGCTCAGTGAGTTTCACTGCTAGTGAATAGCCTAAAGTGCACACGACCTGCACATTTGAAAAAGAGAGTGCAAGCAACAAGTACTTACCAGACAACCACCAAGTAACCCACTACATTTTCGTTTCATCGGTGATCAGGCTGCCGACCACAGCACAGATGAGTTACCTCCAGCACTAGCTAAGAGATGACGCTTTGGGTTCCATTGCAAGTCCAGCACAGGTCCAGCGTGACCCGCAGGAACAGTGTGCACGTACTGCCCAGTCGAGCTCTTGTAGAAAAAGACTCGACCGTCCTCCGCCCCAGTGGCTACATATGCGCCGTCCGATGAGTAGCAGCAACCAAGCTGGGGATCGCTACGCTGACTCTGAGTCAGCCCATGCTCCTTGAAAAGGTGAAGTAGCTTGCCCTCAAACGCGTCAAGGTGAAGGAACACCCCTCGATTCGTCGTGACAAGCAACTGGTTTCCATCGGGGCTAAACTTGAGGTCGAGTGCGTGCAACTTCTTGGCGTTCAGGTTCGGAGCCTGCACGTGCGCGAGGAAAGGCTCCACTGCAGCGATAACTGACGCGTCATAAAGCGAGAACTTGGCAAATGGTCCTTCTTGATAGTTCCTCGCATCGTACATGCGAATCAAATGGTCGTCCGTGTACACGCCAAACACCACACCCTCCTGGTCATACGCAGCACAGATGTGCGAAACCGGTAAATGATCCGTTCGAATGATGGCCTGCATAAGGCACATAAGTCAGTAAAACTTGAATAACTGCGTTTCAGGTGCAATCCAAGACCCACCGACGTGTCCGAATTGCGGATATCCCACAGCCGAATCGTGCCATCCATTCCAGCTGAGATGAACTGGTCTGCAGTGGGGTGCATCATCAACGACGTGACTCTACAGGTAATTGGCTGAGCTTAGTGTATCGAGCATATATCAGATGCAATGTTAGCGTAACGTACCTGTCAGTGTGGCCAGTGTAGTAGCGAAGAAACTTGTTGTCGAAGAACGAATGATATCGGATACGGTCTGAAGAAAACACAAATGTCGTGAATATACACCATTTTCAATTCATAGACAGCAGCGCAATACGGAAAACGTACGGTCATTAGCAGTGTTGGCCGACGAGAAGATCACGCAGTCCGCATGGTGGGTGAACCGCACAATGCCCACCCCATATCGCTTAGTCAAGATCGTCTTGGCGACCCTATAGACCATTCACGAGTCATTATCCAGCACTTATATCCCACACACAGAGAATCTTTTATCAACGTACGTGCCACTTAAGCAGTTGATCATGGACATGACACCGTCATTGCGACTTGTGACGCAGCGTTCACCGTCGCGGTGGAAGTCCAGCGACGTTACGAACACGTTTGGATCCTCATCCTCCTGCCCAAACAGACAGTCAGCCACCAGCCCCACAACAACCAGATCATAATAGTTAAACTAACCTGCGGGGCAAAGTTGCGCGCGACGCTGTAGGAGCGGAGCACGGCGTCGTTCAGCTCCACGCCGTCCACCATCCTTCCCTGATCAGGAACTCTAGGTTTATCTACAAAATGTATCTCTAAAACCTACTCTATCGAATAAAACTACACTAATAATACAACCACACTACAAGTACAGCAGTCCCTCAATCCGAGATCGTCCACGTCACCTGGAATCATGTCGGGCGGGCACCTGTCCAAGGAGTTCTTCGAGCTCGTCAAGTCGATCGGCGAGAGCAAGTCGAAGCAGGAGGAAGATCGCATCATCATCCATGAAGTGGCACAGCTCAAGCGCAAGCTTAGCGAGGTCACAGCCACGTCCAGCACGTCCAGCAGCCTCGTGAACAAGCGCAAACGCGAGTTCCTCATCCGTCTCATGTACGTGGAGATGCTGGGCCACGATGCGTCCTTTGGGTATATCAAGGCTGTTGAGATGACGGCTAGTACCAACCTCATGCAGAAGCGCGTGGGATATCTTACGTGCAGTCTCTGTTTGTCCCCCACGCACGAGTTCCGCTTTATGATCATTAACCAGTTGCAAAGAGATCTACAGAGCTCTAACCACCTTGAGGTGTGCGCTGCCTTGATGGCAGTCTGCAAGCTCGTGACAGTGGAGATGGTGCCAGCTGTGCAACCCATGATACTTGATCTGCTCCGGCACGACGCTGAGTTGGTCCGCAAGAAGGCGGTGATGGCTATCCACCGCTTCCACCAGCTCAACCCAGACTCTGTCACTGAGGTGGGAGATGCACTGCGTCGTACGTTGTGTGACCGTGACCCTAGTGTCATGGGCGCCACACTCTGCATCCTGCATGACCTGGCCGAAGCTACCCCGACAGACTACAAGGATCTTGTGCCCAGCTTCGTCAGTATTCTGAAGCAGATCACGGAACACCGACTGCCACGTGAGTTTGACTACCACCGCATCCCTGCACCCTGGATTCAGATCCGTTTGCTGAAGATCCTGGCACTACTGGGTCAGGCGGACCAGCAGACCAGCGAGGGAATGTACGAGGTGCTGCACGATGTCATGCGTCGTGCTGACACTGGCATCAATGTGGGCTATGCTATCATCTACGAGTGCGTGCAGACGGTGACGACGATCTACCCGAACAGCACGTTGCTCGATGCTGCGGCTGCGAGTATTTCCCGTTTCATCTCGAGCGACAACCACAACCTTAAGTATCTGGGTGTCACGGGTCTTGCTGCTATTGTGAAGGACCACCCGCGGTACGCCGCGGCACACCAAATGGCCGTCATTGACTGTTTGGAGGACCCGGATGAGACGCTCAAGCGCAAGACGCTGGACTTGCTGTACCGCATGACGAATCCTGTTAACGTCGAATTCATTTCCGACAAACTCACCCAGTTTCTCCGTGAAGCTTCGGACGTTTTTCTTCGTACGGAGCTGGTCTCGCGTATTACACAGTGTGCTGAGCGTTATGCACCCAGCAACGCCTGGTACATTCAGACTATGACGAATGTGTTTGAACTGGGCGGTGATCTTGTTCGTCCGGAGGTAGCACACAATTTGCTGCGTCTGATTGCTGAAGGCAGCGGCGAAGACGAAGATCAAGATATGGAGCTGCGTCGTGACGCCGTGGACACGTATCTGGAATTGCTTGAACGCCCTGTACTACCAGACATTCTAGTCTGCACCATGGCGTGGGTTCTTGGCGAGTACGGCTACCTGTCGGAAGCTATGGAGCTGGAGGAGATCTGCGAGCGCCTTGTGGAGCTTGTTGACCGTCCATTTGACCAGGAAGACACTACGCGTGGTTACGTGCTTTCGGCCGTAACGAAGATTTCGGCTCAGATGGGACACACAATTGATGTGGCGGATGCTATGATGGACAAGTACAAGACCAGTCGGAGCACGGACCTGCAGCAGCGCTGCTTTGAGTACCTTGCGCTTACCAAGAATTTTTCTCTGATGAACGAGGTATTCCCGGAGGATGCCAGTTGTGAGGACATTGAGGTTGACCCGAACCTCTCGTTCCTTACCAGCTTTGTCGAGAAGGCTGCGGCCCAGGGAGCCCCACTTTACGACCCGCCTGAGGACTCTGACGACGAGGACGAAGGGTATGGCCACCGTCGCAATGGTGGTGACGCGAACCGCCTGAACTTTGAGGCCTACAAGAAGCCTGAGATCCCGTACCCGACTAAGCTTCCTCCCGCAGAGCAGCAGGGTGCATTTGGAGCTAACAAGTGGGGTGGCAACAATGCCGGTATGCCTGGATTGGGAAGCTCTGGCGGCCCTGACCCCACTGGAGGGTTTGGAGCTGGAAAGCGTGGAGTGGTCAAGAATGTCTGGGGTCCTACGGGTCTCAATACACCGGACCAAAACGTTCCACCAGGAGCACCAGCTCCTGGTGCACCTGGACCTGGAGGTTATCCGACTGACCAGTATAACCAAGGCAACATGGGCGGACAGGGTGCGTATGGTGGACAAAGTGGATATGGTGCCCAACCATCCGCCTATGGTGGTCAGGGAGCTTACGGTGCTCAGCCCCCGCAACAACCACCTCAGCAAGAGTACGGCGCCCCTAACAACTACGACAATGGTGAGCCCTCGAGCGAGGATGAAGCAAATGG
This sequence comes from Phytophthora colocasiae, assembly GCA_018806915.1. Classification (NCBI taxonomy): domain Eukaryota; phylum Oomycota; class Peronosporomycetes; order Peronosporales; family Peronosporaceae; genus Phytophthora; species Phytophthora colocasiae. Next base: position 324,515 of record JAGKQI010000104.1, on the reverse strand, counting down.
AAACGTAGACGAGCGGCAGATTCTGGCCTCCGCCATCTTCGGTGGCATCCCTGGCGCCCCGGCACCGATGCCTGGTGCTCGCCGTGTTGGATCCAGCACCCGCGCGACTCTGAACTCCAACCGCCGTTCTGGTCGTTCGTCATCGCGTCGTACATCGAACAACCGCAACGAACAGCAGCAGCAACAACAGCCTCCCCAAACTCAGCCGCCTGTGGAACAAGCACTACCACCACAGCAGCAGCAGCCGAAGGTTGAAATGGACTTGCTTGACATCTCGTTTGATGCCCCGGCACCTCCTCAGGATGGAGGAATGTTCCAGCAGCAACCACCGCAGCAGCAGCAGCAGCAGCAATCGCTCATGAACGCAGACCCGTTTGGAATCGGATCACCACTTGCTCCTGCGTCTGCACCTGAAGTGAATTCTCCGCCTCCCGCGGCATCTTTGGACCCCTTCGACATGTCGGGCCTCGGTTCGAGCATGAACGGTGCGTGCACATGTACATGTCACGATGTTTTTACTTGATATTGTTTTTACTTATGTGGTTGATGTTGGTTGCGGATATAGCTGCTGTTGAGCTGGGAAGGAGTCCTGCAAATGGTTTGGACATGCTGGGAGGCAGTAGCAGCAACACGGGCGTGTTCCAGTACAACGGACGTCAGCTGGAGCCGTGGCAGATCACGACACAGGATTTCGGTGGACGTTGGGGTGCGTGTCCGTGCGAGAAGAAGACTAAGGTGAACCCAAGCGGGATCCGCACACTCGAGGACTTCATGGGCCGCATGCACCTGTTCAACGTACACACTGTCGAAGCCATCCCGACCAGTACGTATTTCTCCCCTGTTGGCGTGTTACTGCAGATGCAAGTTCTAACGCTATGTCTCGTGTTTGTTTTCTCCAGCCAACGAAGCGATTGCAGCTTGTCGTCTAGTGAACTCGGAACACGTAGGATTGATCCACGTGAAGGTCCGAAGTGGCGGCTTCGTGGATCTGACTGTCCGAACTGCCGACATGAACTTCACGGACCAACTTCTCGAGGCCACCGCCCAGCGACTCAAGTAGGTTGACAATTGAGCAGGAAAATGCAAATGTTTCATGTTCGTACCCTACGCCGCGTTTGCCTCGTTTTATTATCCAGCGATCACTTAACGCCTTATGAGTCTACCTAGATTACCAACTACAACTATCGCTATAGCTAGCCTAGATACTCTTGGGCCTTTAACATCAGTGATCTGACAGGACTCCTCGACGAAGGCTCGCCGATTTAGCAAGAACTGCCAGCTAAGCCAGCAAACTTACGTTCTTGTGAAGAATATTCTTTGCAGCACTCACATCGCGATCCAGAACAGCATGACAGCTTCCGCATCGAAAAACACGTGCTCCGCCCAAGTTTTCTTTGATCACTCCGCAGCTCGAACACGTCTTCGACGTATACTCTTCTTCACAGTCGATGACACGACCGCCAGTGCGCTTCATCTTATACTTCAGTAGCTGTTTGAACTTGAAGTGCGCTTGAGCCATCAGCGCTCTCGCAGTCGGGCTTCTGATCTTTCTCGTTTTGGTTGCAGCGTTGTCCGTTTCCGAAGCAGTCGCAGGCGTGGCGTCTGATGCCACCTCCTGTAAATGCTTCGCGACCATCTCTTGAGTCTGGAAGGAAGATAGGAAGACCACATTGTAGTTCTCCGACAGCCAGCACGACAGCTTCTGGTGGAGGTCATTCACACAGCGAGTCGCTTTTCGGGACGTAAACCGCATACGTCTGCGGAGACGGTAGCGCAGGCGATGCTCCTCACCCTTTGGGCTCTTCCTGCCTCTCTTCTTCTTTGATCTCACCTTGTCCGTGTGTCTGTCCTTGCAAACGTTATCCATGAGTGCCAACTGAGATTTCAAGGCGTCCACTGCCTCGAACTTCTTCAGGACGTTGTGCGCGTCTTTCACGCTGAATGTACGACCGTCGGGGTCGTACACTGTTGCAAAGTTGACCACACCGGGGTCGATAGCACACACCCGATCCAGCTTAGTCTCTTGAAACGTACGCAGTCTCGGAACACACAAATAGTAGTCTCCTTCTCGCAAGCGCTGCAAGCGAACGGACATCGTTAGCGGGGGAAGCTCCTGGTGGACTTCAATTCCGTCGTTCTTGGCAAGCCCAAAAAATCGTGGATGGAACCGAAAAGCAGTCCGGGTATCTTGCTCGACCACTTCAATCTCTCGGGCGCGGATTTCAATAGAGTTAGAAGCCGCGAACTTGCTCTTGAACTTCAAGACTGGAAATTCTGTCTTGTCACCACGTTTTAAAGCAGCAAAGAAACCTGCGATAGAAGACTTGGTGGCTTTCATGAAGTCTCGGTATGCCGAATTACGAACTTGGTCGTTAACCTCTTTGTGGCGCTTGAGTCCTCTCTTGTTTCGAAAGTACTTGTCGATTGTCTGCGACTGCTTCGGAAACGGACAACGCTGCAACCAAAACGAGAAAGATCAGAAGCCCGACTGCGAGAGCGCTGATGGCTCAAGCGCACTTCAAGTTCAAACAGCTACTGAAGTATAAGATGAAGCGCACTGGCGGTCGTGTCATCGACTGTGAAGAAGAGTATACGTCGAAGACGTGTTCGAGCTGCGGAGTGATCAAAGAAAACTTAGGCGGAGCACGTGTTTTTCAGCGTTGCAACAGGTCGATACTTTAGGCCGAACTCTGTCAACGTCATCTTTACTGCCTTGTCGCGAGACGCTAGTCTTGATTTTCGATCATCGCTCGAGAGAGCCACCATCTTGTTGTAGACGGCTCGCTGGGCCGCAAACATTTGGTCGAGCTTCTCTTTCTGTCCTTTAGTTGGATACAGGCGGATCTTTATCACACTCCTCGTCTTCAACGTCTAGTGCCTTTATAGCGATGAGCTACCGACAAACACGGCTGTCTCCACGTGGACGGCAGCTCAGCTTGAGCCAAATTCTCGATGTCGAACCATAACGTGAGCAGAGGTTCCAGCAGTCGGCACGCGATCTCGAACAAAGGGTGGCGTTCGTCTCGCATTCTTCCTCTTCTTCCGTGTATTTTGCTTCGCTTCCGTTTCTTCCGATGAATCGAGCGAGCACGGTTCTCCTTTTGCAAGCGTCGGGGTTTCAGGACGGAGACCAGATCAGCCTTCTGAGGCATCCACAGTGCCGTGGCAATCTCTTGTTTAAACCAAACGCTCGGATGTAGGAGCTACGATGTTTCCCGCCTCTTCTTGCGTTTAGATGGCCGGCGCTTTGGAGCTGAGCGTTTTCGAGAAGACTTGGCCATACTCGGTGGAAGGAAGCAAAATGCAAAATGACTGCCCGTAGCCGCCATCGGACTTCCAGAGGGTTAGAAGTTCTGTAGCCATCGGAGTTCTAATGGATTGGACGTTTGCAGTTGGCTTTCAACTCAGATAGTTAGAAGCCAAAGTGAGTGGCAGCCAACAATAGCGGCTATGGTGCACTTGCTGTACCCCCAGATCCAAGTACATGTACATGTAAGAGAACAACATATCCCCTTTTACCATGTCCCTGTGGTGATATTCGTTGCACTCCCGTCTAGAAAGAATTCTCCACACCAGCCTAATGTTTTCGCATCAGGCTCGCATTTTTCTCGCTCGAACTCTTTCGTGGCAGGATCGGTAGCCAGTTCAACAGTGGGACTAAAGCGTGAGTGCATTTGGATTGGTCCGCTCTATCAGTGCAATGCTGTCGACGTCTTTCCCCATTGCAGGCGCCAATCAACAAAAGCCGGGGCAGCGCTCATCAGAGCCAAGGAAGCATAGCAGCCCCGTGGCGCTAGAGGAAGAATCCAAGCCGCCAGCAGAATTCCAGAGCTCCTGCTGCTGTGACCACTGCGCAGGCGCCAACGTTCAGGCTCACTTAGAAGCTCTGAACGTACAACTTCGTTCCATTACGAAGACTCTCGAGACAGTCATGCAGTCGACCACAGACACCATAAAACCCCGCGCACGGACCGTGAGCTCCGACAATGCAAAGCCTACCATCGTGCTCAACCTGCCGGGTGTCCGCCTTGCTGTACTGACCAGCGCCTATGACTCGCTACTGCATTTCGACGTCACTCTCAGCTCAGTCGTGTCACTGCTGCTCGCTGCGTACATCGCCTGCGTGCTGGCCTGGAACATCCTCGCATTCGTTCTTGGTCTGCTGGCACATGCTGCTGCGTTCGCTTTCGTCACGTTTCATACGTTTATGGGGCTGTCCATGCTGTCTACGAACGCAACGACTTCAATCCAGAGCTACAGCCCCAAGCTGGAAACGAAGGCACCAGCCACCGCAACGCCGACGCTCCCGTTGCTTTGCGTTGGTGATGCGGTTATCCCGTCCAAGTCCACCCATGCAGACGGAACGACTGCTTCCAAGAGAAAGGAGCTACAGGCCCCGGCTGCTCGACGTCGTGTGCTGGCGCATCTCAACAGGAATCGCCTTTTGATCAACGTGGTGCCGGGCGACATGCGTCGCCGTGTGGATATGAATTTGAGCGAAGCGAACATTCGCGTTGGCAAAGCATTCCTACAGAACGTGCCTGGTAAACGCAAACCGCGTGACATTTACGTCGTACGCATTGACTGCGGTGCACAGTCAGCTACTCAAGAGAAGCACATGAACCCAGTGATCATGTGGGATGTCACGGCTTCGTTTGAAGAGTTTAAACGCCTGGAACATGACCTCAAGAAGGAGATCAAGGCCAAGAAGCAGTCGCGTGGCGTTAAGGTGCCGCACCTGTCGAGCGGTGCAGTGCTTTTCGTGCAACCTGAGCTTACGAACGATGTGCTCAATGCACGTCGAGTGCGACTGCAGACGTTCATTGACACGGTGCGCTCCGACCCGGTGCTTTCTACCATGGGGTGTTTGCGCAAGTTCTTCCAAGCGTACTAAACCATCTACTTGGTGACGTGTCCACTCCGACCGAAGGAGAGCTTGCAACACGGGAGAGAAAAACGGGTGATGCTGATCATGGAGAATGAATCTATCGGCAGTTGGAACCCAAGAGAGAAGCTGGGGAGAAGCTTCGATGTATGTGTGAGTGAGTATTCGAGATGGACGCCGTCGGTCATTGCTGGGCCACCGCAGGGGAAGGTGGCATTGCGCACTGCATCCCAATGACCGAAGGTAAGGCGTCGACTTTTTTTTTGAAATTATAAACGCGATTGCAGCGAACTCCGCTAGGAGATACACTGCACACAGACAGCAGGCGAGCGCTTTAGCCAAAGCCATCAGCGCAAAGACCGACATCACACCGAGGAAGACGAACTGTAAATAATAAGTTGATGATGTTGTAACGCTAGAACTTCCAAAGGAACGAGCTTCCATCTTGGAAGCAGATATCGAAGTATTGTAGAACCTCTGACCTTGGACAAGTGTGCTGTCGTGTCGACTGCAAAGTTTGCCAGGACGTTGGACTCAAGTCGTTCTACAAGTGCAAATCCGCAACGCAAATCTCCAAGTATCTTGAAGTTTGTATGGCGACTCTAGAGCCCGTACTGTCGAGACCTCAGTTGACAATTTCTCCAATTAGCCGAAATACCTTGGGAAGTTCATGCACGGGGTACATGACACCACGAGACAACTCCATTTCACACGTGGCCCTCGGGTGTCCAAGATGAGGGCGAGCGAGACGCGATGTCGGACCATTTTGTCGATAGTCGCAGCTTTGCTTTTGTGCACAGTCAAGTCAGTTGCTGCGATTGAGTCAGATCCAGACACAGAGCAGCAGCAACAGAGAACAATAGAGGACACTGGAGAGCGAGAAAGCGTAGGTTTGCGGGGTCTAATGCCCATTCTGGACGGCACGTACTCCAACATGACGGGCGACTACAATTACCATTGTACGAACAGCAATCTTGTGGCATTCTGAGGATTCTACTGACGCGTGGGCTGCTGGATAGATGGCAGTCGATACGGTAGTGATAAGGACGACAGCTCTGGTGGAAGCAGCAGCTCGAAAACTGTGATCATCGGCGTCAGCATTGGTGTAGGACTGATGCTGATCACTGTCTGTTTGACGTGGAAAGCGTGTGTGGAGTGCTGCACAAGTTCCAATCGACGCTCCCGCCATCGAGCCTTCATTGAACGATCGTACGTCTTTTGAAGGTGATGAGGAATCACGTGTGGTGATGATACATTGACAGTTGGATGTTCATATTTCCGGTGCTGTGAAATTGCAGAAATGCTGGCTGGAAATGCGAGATCTGCCTTCACACTAACGAGTTTTCGCAGGCTGGTTGTATGTTGTGCGGCACTACGGCTGAAGGTTAAGAAAAATTATCTAGAAACTGTGGCTAAAGGTCCTAGCTGATATCCTTCATGTGCTGCAGAGCTCAAGATAATACGCAGCCGACGAGAAGAATCAAATGCGTCGGTAGTAATTGCCCCTCACGCGGAAGATAGTACGCGATCAACTTCCAACTATCTACTCATGTCTTCTCCTCGTGCCGCTTGGATTCGAGGATTGAATACATTTAACGGTAGCGATTTGACTGACCGTCAGTTGGTTGCACGCGAACGCCATCAGTGGAAGCGCTCTATTGAAGGGCAGATCGTGCGATGGGTAAGTGACTTAATCTTGTAGCTGTATCCATTTTTCTTTCTACTCACTCCTAACCCAATTTAATGCCAGGTGAGCATTCCGTTTGAAGCTCTTCACGAGAATGACGCTTTGTGCAGTACTATTGTAAAGGAGCGCGACTTCCAGGAATGGCAAAAGCAGCACCCTCCTCTTGTGGCCGGATCTTCTCGGATGTCAGTGTCCTCTGTCATTTTCTCTGATAGTAGTGGGCAACAACTCTCCTGGCTTACGGCTGGGACCGCGTTTGTTCGAGATGACTCAAACTCACGAAGCCGAACGGCTCGCTGGCGTTTGGCAGAGGAGTTTTCTGTGTCATCTCGCGGCTATTCCAAAACCATTGTGGTACGTTGGATGCCCTGCTTGTACTAGGTTCTGCGCTCTACTTTACTCCTTCATACACTGACTGTGTTGTCTTTCCTTGTCTAATGTACAGCGGATATCCACCTTAGCGTTTTCTGAAAAAGCACAGTGGTTTTATCAGTACTCACTCAAACTTTGCTCATCGATTGTGGATGGCTTCCATACGATACGTACGATATCTGTTTGTGCAGTCATTTCAGTCAGTTGACTAATGTTCTCCCTGGCCTTTAACCTGCAGGCATTCATCGTGACAAGGTGTTGAAGCAGTCTATGGCTCTCTTTATGTCAGCGCCAAATGGAACCCTCCATCGTCGCCTTCGAGTTGACTTTATGGATGAGGTTGGTGTTGACGGTGGTGGGATTTTGCGCGAGTGGTTGCATTTGGTTTGCAGCCAGCTTTTTGCCGAAGCACCGGGGCTTTTTACACTAACAAACTCATCAGCACACAAAGGATACTGGATCAATCGAACTGCTACGGGAAAGCATACCAAGCAGCTGGAGGTACGCCGAACTGTGTTGTGTCATATCTTGACAGTGCATATCTGACGGTTGCTTCATTTTGCAACAGATGTATGTTTTCTTCGGAAAAATACTAGGAAAAGCGTTGCTCGAAGGCCTTCTCCTGAACGTGCGGCTTTCGATTCCTTTGCTAAAGCACGTTCTTGGTGTACCGCTGAAGTTATCCGATCTGTACCTCCTCGATGAAACGGTGTATTCCAGTATGATGTGGATACTTGAAAACGATAACTCGAATTCTCTGGGGCTGAATTTCACGGTTGAAGGCGTAGAGCTCATTCCAAGCGGTACAGACGTCACCCTGCATGATGGAAACAAACAGCTTTACGTCGCGAAAGTGGCGCAATACTACCTGTTTGATAGTGTCCGAGCGGAAATCTCGAGCATGATGGAGGGTCTCCGCAGCGTCATAAGCGATACAGTTCTGCACGTTTTCGACTTCAAAGAGCTTGACCTGCTGCTCTCCGGACTGCCACAAATTGATGTCAACGACTGGAGGCAGCACACTGACGTTCGGTTTTACGAACGCAGCACCCACGAATTTGACTTGGTTGGATGGTTCTGGGAGATCCTGGAGTCCTTCTCGCAAGATCAGCGCGGCCGACTACTGCAATACGTTACAGGTTCCAGTGGTGTTCCCGTCGAGGGTTTTAAGGTATTGCTGCGTGCTCATTGATTTTATAGCACCACCACATTAACGTTTTTATCAGGGCCTTACTGGAATGGATGGTGAAATCCAGCTTTTTACACTTCAGCTCGGAAAGGATGCTTCAACCGTATATACGGTACTACCGCATGCAAGCACATGCTTGAACAGGTGAACATAACCATTGACTGGCTATTACATTGGGTGCAGTTACTGATTGCGATCGTGTTTGTAGACTGGATCTACCACTTTATCCTTCAAAAGTTGAGCTCAAGCGCATTTTGACTATGGTAGACACCTTTCTTTCAGTTCTTGGGGCCTACTAAACTAACAAATACTCCCGTTGTGTGTGTACCTTGCTATAGGTAATAGAGATGGACGTCACTGGGTTTAGCAGTCGATAAATTTTGCAAATTATTCAGAATCGTCTATCGTTTCGGTAGTTTCAACCTCTCCAGCGGTCTCACCTTCAGGTAAAAACTCCTTAAGCACTCCCAGTGATGCCTCGTTCTCTTTCCGCGAGGCAATTAGCAGTGATGTTGTACCACTCGAGTCTGGTTTGCGTGGATTGGCGCCATGGTGCAGCAATATCCGAATAGTTGCCAATCGACTTGCAGTAGAAACTTCCTCTCGTCGCATCTGCACAGCCCAATGAAGTGGGGTAAATCCAAGCCGATCGCTCACGTTCGCATCTGCCCCATTTTCAAGAAGAACCTGAGCGGCTCTATCAATTGCTTGTTGAGCACAAACATGCAATGCAGTCGTGCCATCTCCAGAACTTGCATCCGGATCCATTCCTCGAGCAAGAAGTAGCTTCACTCCTAAAATATCATTGTTCCTAGCAGCTTCACGTAGTTCATCTCCATCTAGAAAGTAGCACGCAATAAGTACGCTGCAAAATAAGTTAGATTGTATCTCAAACGTACCGTGCTGAGGTTCACGAAAGAAACGTGCCAACGCAAAACTAGCACAGACACCTGCAGCCACAAAGATCTCAATCGGCAGCCTTACATACGAAAGCACATTTGTTGATGGTCTTTCTGTTGCAAGTGAACCCCCATTAAGTATCTTCCAAGCCATATCCACTCGATCTTGGAACATGGCACCTTCAGCGAATTTGGGCGGGTAGAATTCTTCCTCCAGCTCTGGAGTTCGTTGAAAAAAACGTCGAGCGATGGATTTGGTCACGCTTTCCATGGTCGGATCTCTGAATACCAGCACAGCCTCAACGAGCGCGATAGTGAACGCGTAGAGCGGGATTCCGACCAACCGACTCCATTTGCCATGATGCAGAGTAAGCGGTAGTGGCAACACGTGCTTCCAGAGCTGTGTCGATGTCGGAGAGACCCAAAAGCGACTGTGACAGTAGTCCTGATACAAAGCTGCAGTGGCAGCAGCTACCAATGAAACGTGGAACAGCGGTAGGAAGAACGCATGTGGGAAGTTCTTAGGATACCGCAGGATAGCGTCCTGCAGCGCCCCAACCACGTACTGCAGCACCAAAACGCGTGCAAAACTGTAGAAGACGCTGAGTAGCAGCACTACAGCCCCCACTTTAAGAGGGTGCTGCGCTACCAGTATCAGCAGCTGCTTCATAGCCGTCGCCAGACTGAGCAGGTATACGCCGCTTCAAGTGGACGACACTCAAGCCAAGTCGGTTAAGGAGCACAGTGAGCGACATATATTTAAGTGAATAAAATAATAATAAAAATGTCGGCTAGATAGTACCGTAAGAGACAATTAATACAGCCGTAACAACTATTAGAGGCACTTGTCTCTCATTTTTAATACCAATGTACCACACACGACATTGGCTAGGGGGCAAAGCGGCTAGAGGATGGCGGAGGTGAAGACGGCGAAGGAGGCGAACGGCGCCAAGAGCAGCAGCAACGGACGCAGCCGCGACGCGGAGCATGACGAAGCTCGGAAAAGGCGCGCTCCACCTGGCGCCAATGCTACGCCCGAGGAGCGCGCTCGCTATGAATTGGAGCGCAAGAAAGTGGCAAAGTACAAAGAGGACAAACTTAAAGCCCGTCGCGATCATACGCGCATGATCCTGGAAAGCCACGCGCAAGCCAAACGTCGTGCACTTCTGGGTAAACAATCGGAGTTCCTGGCTAACCTTGAGTTCCGCAATTCACTGCCGGACATTCCGTTCGACACCAAGTTCGTCAAATACCCGCACGAACCAGAACGGTGCGGCTATAAGCATTTGCTTGGAAGGATGACTGGTTAGAAACTGACATTTCTAACTGTGGACAGACTGATAAAGTACAAGCCTAACTCATTGGAGATGGACTACACATACGAGATCCACGAAGAACCCAATCTCGGACTGACTATCGATCTCATTGATCCAGCCAAGTACCAAGGTACTGCTGTAAATAATCACTTAAGTTGGAGAAGGTGTGGGCTGACAAGGATATGGTGGTGTATTTTGTGTTTTCTTGTAGCCCCAGAGGAACCGGAGCCGCTGGAAGTTGGTGATGAGCAGGTGCTGATGATGAAAGAGGATCACGTTGGCACGAAGGGCCGGACTAAGGTCCGTCCGACGGTCTCTTGGTTGCGACGTACGGAATACATGGGCAACGATCTGTACGACTCGGTGCACAAGTTCAAGAGTGAAGCAGAAGTTCAGAACGCACTGCGTGAAAGCACGGAGAACGCTTTGGCCGAGGTGGTGTCAGTCACATTGGAGGATCGGGCAGAAGCTTCCTTCCGTGACATTAACGACTCCAAGTTGCTGGTGCATCCGCACAGCAAGAAGAAGAAAATCGCCAAGGCTTGGGATGTTTTCCCCGACCAGCTCTTGTCTGCCAACAAGTATGCCATTCTGGTACGTTAGCTGTTGTAGCGATTGAGTAGATTGTAGTATACTAAACTTGTTCGTGGTTAACCTACAGTCGTATGATATGCTTCCTTCCGAAGATCTTAAGAGCAAAGGGATTACAAGTCGCGAGGAACGTGCTCTGTTGTGTGGTGTGAACAAGAAGATCCAAGCCGGAAACGAACTTATTCAGGGGTCTATTTTGTTGCCGAATGGCGCAGAAGATGAGGTATGTCCTGGCTGTATGTTCGATACAGATGTAACAAGTGCTGATGATTGTTTGATTTTCTATTCGCAGGAAAACACTGACCGCGAGAAGTTTTCGTACCTCCGAGAATATGCCATGACTGTTGAGTCACTTGAGCCCGTACGTTAGCACTTGACGATACTCTGTGATACGAACTGTGTACCCACTTTTCTTCTCCATACAGCGCGATACCCAGTCTCAGCACGTTGTATTCATTCTGGACCCCGAGTCTAACCAGTTCACGTACAGTGATGTTTTGAACCGAATCCAGCTAAAGAAGACGAAGGTATGCGAACCTGAGTGGGGGCGATCGTGTTGCTCATATTCAACTGACACAATTTCCTTTGACATATGCAGATGAGTGAAGAAGAAAAACGCCGCCAAGGTGCCGTTGTCCACCGCCGAGATTACTCGGAAGGTGAGAACGAGCGTCGCACCCAACTTCTTTTCGAATGCGGCGGAGTCTACGACGAGCAGCTTGATGACGATGAAAGTGTGCGTGAGTTCAAGCGCCGACGGAAAGAAGACAAGTACACGCCACCTCCGTCCGATGACGAGGAAGCCAAGGTTGGCACACCTCCCCCCGAGAATTCTCCGGAAAAGGTTAACAGCCCCACTTCCGGGAAGAATGGTGGCAGCGATAGCCCAGTGCCTCCCAACGACGGCAGTGCTAGCCCAGTCATCAGTGACAGCGACAGTGACTAACTTGGCTGGACGAGGACAGATAAGAAGTGTAGCACCACTTTGCCTTAATGCAGTTGTGCCAGCTGATAATCATTTCTTCCAGAACTTTACCTGCACTTTTCAAGGAACACAGATGCAAAGGATGCAGCTTGTTTCATCTGCATACACCAAACGTTCTTACAGGAAAACTCATTGACCTTTGCGTTGGTTTCTGCAAACTGCCACAGCACCAATGATACCTGAATCGTATCCTGCGCTCGCCTTCTCAATGCGAACCTGAAACAATGCACATGGACACATGAGAACATTGAAGAAATGAAAATAATTCAAGAACGACACACAACGTACAGGATTGGGGAACTTAGTCCACGTGTGTTTTGCGTAAGCACGACGAATTTGCTCGATATAGGTCTCACCAGCTTCAGCAATTCCTCCCGAAAGAACAATAATCTTCGTAAGGAAAACATACGCAACCACTTTCTGTTAAAACACAATACATATTCCAATACTTACAGCAGCACAAACTTACCTCTGGATCAAGCATCCGGCAAAATGTTACGCATGCAAAACCCAAGTAGTCGGCAGCCTGCTCAATTACGCATGATCAGTTAAGCAAAGTAGATTATCTAGGCATCGGTTCCTTTACCTCTTCGATTAGGTGTTTGCACAGCTCGTCGCCCTCCGCAGCATGCTTAAAAACGAATTCCGCATTGATATCAGCCTCGGAGTACTTTGCTAAACTCGAATCCCTGCCTGTAACGTTAAGCAAAGGTCAGTAACAGATCCTTAGTTTGCAAAGGTGAGCAACTAACCTGCACGTAGGTGCTCTTGAGCCTGAGACATCAGTGCTCCAGCCGAACTGTAAGCCTCAAGACAGCCTCTCTGAGAGCAACCGCAAGGTCTTCCATTGCGCTCTACAATCTGCACATAATGCGATGGCATCATTTAATCAGACACATTTTAGTAGCACTGCAACTCGTTAATTCCATACCATGTGACCTCCTTCAATAGCATTGCTTCCACCTCGAATAAGCTCACCATTCGCAACGACACCAAAACCCACACCCGTACCAAGAGCTGCAAGCACAAGATATTTCACCAGTAAAAAATGCAATCTAAAGCATTTGCAGGGGAAAAAAATACGTACTGAGCATGATGAAGTCTTGAATGCCACCCTTGGCAGTGCCAACCCACTGTTCCGCTAGGATAGCAGCATCAGCGTCATTGCACACAGTTACCTGGTATCAACAATCACCATGGTCAGTTCCAATACCCCAAACTTTAGCAGTACACACTCACCGGTCTGCCAAGGGTTTCCGAAAACAATTGCTGAAGAGGAACATCCATCCAGGACGGGAAATTCGCTGCAGCACGGATGATGCCACCAGCCTCCAAGACGCCAGGGCAGCCCACACCTACGGCCTCCAAGTCCCCCAATCCCAATCGAGTCTGCCAACAACATACACTACTAATGAGAACTCGTATATGTCTGCAACAAGAACTGATGCTCTAAGCACACACCGTCGTAAGTACTTTGTGTAGCACAGACACCGCCAGATCCACAACGTCCTGCGGCTCGTGCTTGTCCGGATGATAGCTTTCCTGATCGCGCACCACTACGACACCTTCTGACGTCACGACGCCCACTTTAACACCCGTTCCACCGATATCTACACCCGCAAACATCACTGCCGCAGTCATGATCAAAAGCTGCTTGGAGCTCTCAATGTACCAAACTTATTGTGAAACTGAGCTTGCTTGCGTGGCTAAACTAAAGCAGAGAAAACGTTAAAAATACACAAAAATCTCTGACGATCACACCAAATCTTACCGCGATTTGAGCACACAAAAACATTGCCGGTGCATTCTGGCCTGCAAATCGCAGCCCTGGCTACGCTCCAACGGCGTCGGTGTCGTGTCGCAGGTCTGCGCGACGCCCACGTGGGAAAAGGTGTGGTCCACACTTTTCCCACGCTACGAACACGACAGTAGATGTTGTCGCACGAAGGTGGCCAGAATGTATGCGTGTCAAATGTGGCACACACCACATTTGACACGCCGACCAGCACTATCGAGCACACTTCCAGTTCCAGCCAGTGGCCACGGCCCGATCCACGAGCGGCCATCCCTCACTCGCAGCGGCACGATGCCGGGACTCACAGGATTGCAGCTCCCAGCGGAAACTCTGGCTGCTGGTGATCGGATCGAGTATTTTTCCCGAATGTTCGTCTGTGGAGACAAGCGCGGCCTTCGCTCGGCCGTCGTCATCCTGGTAGACCCCCAGGACGACCTGTATCCAGTGCGCGTGGATACCGAAGAGCTTCTGCCGCTCGATAACATGATGCGCCGGACCGCGGATGCGCTGGGCAACCATGTCGACGACGTCAGTGCAAAGTGGCGCAAGCTGCGGACCTACCAACTCACGCCCGGAAGCTTTTCAGCCCCGACCCGCTCCAGCACCTTGAATTCCGCGTTGGCCGCACTCGTAAAGGGGGCAATCGCCTCAGCGCATCGCGAAGTTGCACTCCAACGCGAGCGAATTTTACCGGGAGGGACACAGCCGGACAGAGAGAGCAGTAGCCATGCGACATACAAATCCATTGACGACGCGTCGTCCAGCACATCCGTCGCTCACTGCAGCAGATCCGATAGCTCTGGAATAGTTGCCGAAGACTCCAGTCCTTCTCGTGTACCCGAGGATTCCATCGCGCCGTCCACGCGTAAGTTGACTGTCATCGATTTGGTGTCTGACTCTGATGCAGAATCTGATTCACTACTTGTTGCAGAAGCTAGCCCGGCCCCCACGGATAGCGAGTTGCTGGACGCAAAGGCGTACCTCAATAGCGTGCCTAACAGGTATGCAAGAGACCGTATTCGACACCAGAAGAAGCGGCGCGCGGGAGAGTGGCATGTTGCCAGGTCCAGGAAGCGCCGTGACCAGCGCAAGTGCGCTGTCACCCGAAGTGGGGACCAGATCCACCATGCCCATACGGTGACTGCACTGAAGATGAAGCAGCTGCTTGCATTACCTGCTGTGCGCTTACGGTTGGTCGATCTTCACGAGAGACGGAAGGCGTACGTGGCACCAGTCCACGATGGGAGGTTCGCTCACGCAGAGGTTCCTTGGCCTGCTGGGGTAGACCGAATCGAATGTAACGTACCGAGCGGAGTTGTGTTTCCAGACTTAGGGGACTACGGGAAGTGTACATGTGAGGGGGACTGCTTCATCGATACTTGCGAAAATTCGGCTGCGGCTGTGTACTGCACGGAGAGCTGCTGTAATTTGGGGGCGCTGTGCAGCAACGCCCCCCGCGTTCGCGACACTTTAAAACTCTTTGACACTGGTCGCGTCGGGCTAAGTGTCTACACCACGGCCGACATGGACGTCGGGGACATTGTAGGGGAGTACGCTGGGGAGCTGACCGAGTACGACGCAGTAGTCCCGGGACAGCCGCCCGTCGCTGTTAAACAGAATAGCGGCTATACGCTGCTGATGAATGCCAAGTCTCAGCGCAAGAAGTATGTCTACATTGACGCACTGCGCTGCGGGGCTATTACGCGCTTCCTCAGTCACTCCTGCAACCCCAACGCTGCATTCGTGGAGTTTCAGAACGGCTCCGAGGTCAAGGTGCTAGTCCGGATGCTGAAGGATGTCAGAGCGGGTGCGCAGATCACAGTGAACTACGGTGATGAGACCTGGTTCACTTGCATGTGTGATGAGTGCTGGTCGGCGTCGGCCGAAGATTCCCTGCAGGACGACAGTGTGTAGGCTTTTAAGAATTCGCTCACGTACATGTAGGTCGCACTTGTGCTGTAGTACTCTAAGAACAATCAGAAGTGGAGAAAAGTCAGTTACCGAAGTGCTGGAGCGATCTATAGAAAGATATTACTCGTAACTCAGTGCTGGGCCTACGGCGGAAGGGCGTCCTCCACGCAGCGATCTGGGAACGGTAGTGCGTCTGCGTTTAGTTCTTCTCACCAGAATCTCGTGCCCTCTGCTGTCTACATGGGCTGCTGCTCGCAGAGCAAATACTACATGGACGCATGCTCCAAAGACGAACCAGTAACCACACGGACACCAGTGTCTGGAGAGGTCTACTGGCCAGCCACCCCAAGGCTGACCTTCTACCTCCTTCCGAGCATAATTGGCACCCATCTGTGCGCTGACAGCAATTCCCTCCTCGCTGCGTTTGTTCGGGGCAACAGCGATGCGAGGAGGCCGCATTGATACGACACGGACCACTTGGCGAGCTCCAGCACACGCGGGTTCAAAGTCATGCCCTCCAGACAGCGACAGTAACCCTCCTCTACGCATGTCTGCTGCCCTACGAACGAGGGTTTCTGCCGGAAGCGCCCGGAAGTGGAAGGGCTTCTCCGTTTCCGAAGCTGCCGCACAGCAGGAGATCAGTTCACGGAGTAGGGCACCCATCTTGAGCCGTCGACGTAGAGTGTAATCCCGTTTGAGAGTAGCGTTGAACGTTTCTGCAGGATTATTTGTAGTAGCGTAGCCACTGGGTGTCACGTACGCCTGCCAGCAGCTGAACCTCCCAAAGAGCCACTGCCCACTCATGTACCGGGTGAATGCTATCAGCGACGGATCTGAAGCCCAGCGGAGTAAACTTGCATCCCTCACTTGAACGAACGCCTCCTGCGTCCTGGCGAAGTGCATGTCGTACAGATCTGTCACGATCATTGCCGCCACACCCGAGGGAAAACCTCGCATCGCCTTGTGAACGTTTTCCATTAGGTGGAAAAAGCACATTAGGAACTGATAGCCACCTGAGTATCCAAAGGCGGTAAAAAGAGCATTATACTGGGCCTGGTCGGCGTCTGCTAACGCATACATCACTCTGAGCTCCTTCTGGGCCACCCACCCGTAGATCCGTTTCAGCGCTTGCAGGACTGCTTCAAACACAGCTTCGGTCTCTTGGGACACTACAATAAGAGCCACTAGATGGAACGCACGCGAGGAATCTGAGATCCCCACTACGACTACGGGGTAGTCGCATTGATTCGTCTTGTAGGTTGCATCTACGTGAAAGACGAAGCTCTCCGGGGGTCGATCCATTCGTAGCAGCAACGCTTTCGTTGTTACGCCGGCAATGAACGGCCGTAGATCCGATCCGTTGCCGACGATGAGTTTCCCTTCCCCATCCATCTCCCACCCGAAGCTAAACGCCTGGTGTAACGGCTCCGAACCATGAAAAGCCATATCGTGAAGCTTCTCCTTTATTGCGTCTACATGGTCGTGGTTTTCAAGATACCTCCGGCTGTAGTAGTTAATAAAGTTCTGTACAGTGCTCAGGGTGGGCAAAGTCTCCAGCGAGGTCTCGAACTTTCGGGCGAGTGCGTGGCGAATTCGTACTGGCCGCAGGTGGTGCTTTGCCATCTCGCGGCAAAAGGCCTTCTGCGCAGAGGTGAAGCGCTTTGTCCTGGGGGAGCTGACGCTGGATGTGTGCTCCCCGTAGTCGTAGACAGATACTGTGTCAGTATCAAGGCACGTCAGTGTCTTCCCTCGCCACTCACACGCCCCCAGACTCTCCTCCATGCATGGAGCCGAGTGGCACTTGAGGAGGCGGTAGCGCATCTTGTGCTGGGCCCCGGGACAGATTGCACACGCCATGGTGTTGCTGTGCGTGACCTCGTACGTCTTCAGCTCCTCCAGCAACTTCTCGGCATGTGCCGCGTCCAGGTTGACCGCCTTCTCGCGCCAGTCAAGACGCCTGGGCATTATCGCTCGGGTGCTTTCGACGGCAGATGACGTCCTCTACCAGCCCTGCGATCGTCGAGCATGACGCGCAACAATTGCGAGCGCTGGTTGGCTGCGCGAGCAGTCCGCAGCCCGAACCCGCTCCTCAGCAGAAAAGAACCATTTTATACAGAAACCTGCGCCCGTGATGTTTTAGTGTGAAATTAACGCATTTTGCTGTGCTGACACACGTTTGGTGTGCTGACACACGTTTGTTGTACGGAAACAACACTTTTGTGTGCCATTAACGCGTTCTCACTAAAGCACATGGTGAAATAGTAGTCTAGGGTTGTGATATGGGGTTCAATCTTCAACCGGTTAACCCTTCTAACCCGAGCCGTTATTCTGTATTCTACAGAATAAGCAATTATCTTGATTAAAGTATGAACGATAACCTGCGAAAAGTATGCCGTTGGAGAGAAACAGGTAAAAATACACGGAGTAAAAGAAGCTCACACAAGAATACCTTAATGCGCATAAAATGTATGGATGGCGCATGTCCCCACGGATAAGCGCATATCGGATGGGAAGTGCACACAAGTGATTGGCCCTACTGGACATTGCAACCTGACTGGCACACGGAGCAGCTGAGTTACGGACATTGTATTACAGCCAATCCAAAGACCCTGATACCTACTTTACAGCCTATCGTTGCTGCCCATTCAGCGACCTCCCCCCCCCCCCGAAGACAAAGCTACCGGAATCGAATCTTCGTGCGAGCTCGGTATCTACACGGGGACTTCTCAACGGCAGTCGGCTATGGTGTTGCAGTGGACAGTAGTTCACGAATATGTGGACGCTCCTACCGCTGAAGCCGCGCTGGCAAAGTTTAAGCAGCACAAGAAGGGGACCAGCCACACAGTTCGCTGCTCGGTTTGCACCGTAGCAGCCCCGCATAATATGCGCTACCAACTTTTGAGCTGCTCATCACCAATATGCAAAAACAGCACGAATTCTTCCAAGTGTAAGTGGCGTGGGCGGGTTATGGTGTGCGAGAATACACGGAAATTCACCATTAATCAGTGTGGAACGCACAATAACCCGGAGAAAGATTCCAAACAGAACAAGTTGACCGAAGCTCACAAAACTTACATCCGCGAAATGGCTGCTCAAGGTCTCCGACCTGCGCGCATCAGGAATTCTATGCCGAGAAAGTTTCAGGTTGCTATTGAGGATCTTCCTGAGTTAAAAGTTGTGCAAAACTTCTCGAACTATTTTCGCAAGACTAAAATGATGAACAATGATTTTGTGGACGAAATTGCTGACTACATACACTCCTTGGAGTTCAACGGAAGCGAAGCGGATAGCTCGCCATTTACGTTCGGTTGGCGAAAAGATGATAACGGGTATATCGACGTAGGCATTGGCTCTGACGAAGCGCCGTTTGTCGTTGGAGTTACGTCTAAAAAACTACTATCGCGGCTGGACCGACCGGTGGATTCATTTGTGTTTCATGTGGATGCTACCTTTAAGGTCGCACAGGTTGAATATCCTGTACTCGTGTGCGGAATGTCAGATCGATGCCGATCATTTCATTTGGTAGCTCTGTTCGTGACTTCTCAGCGTTTGGAAACTCAGTACACAGAGATGTTAAATGCGCTACGTCTTGTGTATTTTCGCATCATGCAGAAATCTTTGAAGGTGTACTATGTTATGGGAGATGCCGAGGAGGCTCAATACAATGCTATCCAGAACACATTTGGATCCGACAATACGTTAAAGATTCTTATGTGCTACTTCCACGTGATATCAAACGTTCTAAAGCGGACGAAAAGTATGGAGCCTTATTTGGCTAGCAAGGTTATTCGCGATATATACGACATGCACTTTAGTCGAAGTCCGCAAGAATGCTCAACACTTGTTCGAGCACGTGTAGCTGAGTGGAAAGCATCTCCTGCAACGAATGCGTTTGCTGACTACTTCGTTGAACAATGGTTGAAGGGCAAATTCGTCAGGTGGCAATGCTTTCAAACACCTCGTGGGTTTGCATCTACTAATAATCCAGTCGAGCAGTTCAACAAAAAAATCAAGCGCGACTACACTCTACGGCAAAAGTTGAAAATGGGAACTCTCTTACAGCAACTGGTTTCGTGTTGCCACAACGAGTCTTGTGATTTTAAGTTTAAGACTGATGTGGAAGTTCCCAAGTCGTTGGCGGTACGAGCGAATTCATTAGCCGATCAAAACTTTTTACTGGTGATCAAGACGCCTAACGGAACTCAAGCAGCGTCCCACGTGCGCTATGTTTTCTCTTTTCCTACCCCAAAGATGGTGGACGCGCCTCGCAACAAAACTGTTGAAGCGATTGAGGTGTGTGCTCAAATGAACCTGAACTACGCTCGTATGGAGCGAAAGGGCCAGCCGGAATGGGGGTGGAAGGTGGATTTAATTCATCGCTGCTGCGACTGCGACTACTTCTTTAAGTTTGGCTACTGCATCCATCTATTGCACGCATTAAAGATGTCTGGATCAGGTATGCGAGTGGGTAAGCCCACGTTGGTATACCGCGGGACTTCTAAGAAGCGGCAACGATCCTCACAGTCCATCGAGTCTTGTGTACCTGCAGGTCGTCCCCGCACTAATGGCTTCGCTCTTGATCGGGAGTGAATCAGCTGCTCGCTGAGCATGAACGTACTACTACATATATCCAAGTGCAAGTGGTTCCATCGAACGGACGGGCTTCTTGTGGCCGGCATACCGTAATTTTCGCGAGCGTGTATACTTGTACGGATTATTCGACGGTTTAATTCTTCCTTTTCTTCTCTCGCTCCTTGTAGGTCACGATGCCCTTGGCCGCAGTGGTGGCCTCTTCGACGAGCTCCTTCTTCACAGATGCGTCCAGCCCCTTGTCCTCAGCCTCCCCTCCGTGTTGCCTCCGGCGACACCCTCCATTCTTCCCCTCCTTGGCTGCTCTCCTCCTCCTTTTCAAATGAGCCCGAGGGGCCCAACTGTACACCGAACCCTAAGAACCACAACAGTGGCTGACAGTACACGCCTATCACTGGCAGCGGACAAACTCATATTTGTCCAAAAGTCAGACTTGTGTGTCCATTTTTTATATTTTCTCGCCGTTGGAAGCCCTTTCGTGCTCGGCGAGGCATATTCTGTACATAAAGTGTACATCATCGGCTATAGCATGCACAATGTATCCAACATCTGCGAAACTGGCGATCTCCTATTGGCTCCCTGGCGGACAAAACATGTTCAAAACCTCTCACTCGGCAACCCCCGTCAAATTTGAAACGACTCCGTACTGTGCGGCACTCTTGGCGCCAACCAACCATCCGCCAAAAGCGCGCGAAGTGCAAAGCGCGCGAAGAGGAAGAATTTGCCCAGTTCCTAACTAACGGAGTAGTGAGGAGGAACTGGGCAAATACTTCTCTGCAGGCTCCAGCAAGACCTACTGCAAAGTACGTGGTGCTAACTAGTTGTCCTTCTTATTCCTCGTCTTTACTTTCTCTCTTACGTTTGCGGAATCTAATCATCTTTTTAGGCTCGGTGGAATGCTCTTCCCGTCACCCGAGGTATCGTGCCATTTCTGATAGCACGTGAGCGTGAACGTGGCAGAGCGGTACACGACCGCCTAAACCATTGCTGACAGAAGGTGCTCAAAGGCGGAACGCACCTTACACAAGTACTGCCTGCGTTTGTTCTGCTTGGTGATCCGATGTGTTCACTAACGTGTGCTTCTAGCGTGATATGACAAACACCAGGTCCTCGGCGTTGATATGAGTCTAAAGTTGATTCTGCGCAGCGCCAGTAGCTGGATGTGTCGAATTATTCTGTAGCATCCCGACATACGGCTGTGGGAAATTCCCTGTGCGGGCAACATCCAGAATTAGTAAAGCACCACTCGAGTTATTCTGTAGCATCCTGACTTACGGCTACGGAAAATTCCGTGTGCACACGCAACATCCAGAACTAGTAAAGCACCACTCGAGTTATTCTGTAGCATCCTGACTTACGGCTATGGGAAATTCCGTGTGCACACGCAACATCCAGAATTAGTAAAGCACCACTTGAGTTATTCTGTAGCATCCCGGCTTACGGCTGTGCTCTCATTGTATGTGATCTATCCATACTCTGGGATATCGCAGAGATCACCTGTCAAGTCAAAGTTACTAGTTTCCGGAACGTTGTCATTTATTTCCAGGTCTTCTACATCTTCTTCTACACTTTCCTCAAGTGGACCACCTCGTTGTCTGCCATAATGTCTTCTTCGTCGGCGTTGGAATCGGAATCGCTGACATCAGCGGTCTCCACGAGATTCACGTCATCGATAGCTGTAGAGCCAAACAGTCGCTCCTTTCGGAGCCTCTCCATGAAATTGTCGCTACCAAACACGTCCGAGTCGATGAGGCCGTCGGCTCCGTTTGGTTCATCGGTCTCGCTCTTTGCTTCTTCATCAGCAGCCATGCACTCACTTGAATCGAATTCTGGATCATCCGGAAAAAGGCATTGGTCGCGCCGTCTTGCTCCGTATCATCCGGTATAGCTGCTGGTAGTTCACCTGTAGCGCCCACCTCCTCTGTGTCGACAACTGTGGTGGCACAAAAATAAGGCCACTAACCTTCAAAGAAGTTTATGCCACGTCTGGCTTCGTCGAGACGGCCCTTCACCCCGGCTTCACGTAGCGTTGATTCTAGGTCATCCCTGTCGGCTTACGAGCCTTCCAGCCTTCCTCGCAGATCTCGCGCCATAGTTGCTTGAACGGCTTCTCTGCTGGGCCGTTCATTTTTTCGAATGACAATGTGAGGTAGCTTCTGACACGTGAACCGATGGGCTTTCGACAGAATTTTCAAACCTGTTGGGGATTTATATGCGTCTTTCTATCCTCTTTGAATAATACCCGTCTATCATCCCATCGCCGATCTGTTAGGAAAGTGGACTGATCCAGACACCATACAATAATCTTCATGCGGAGTTTTGGAGCGCTGATGAGTTTGCTGGATATTAAATCCTGTACAATATATTATTCTGTAGGATACAGAATACCGGGTTAGAGGGGTTAAGATAACCATCTACAACTATCGCTATAGCTAGCCTAGATACTCTTGGGCCTATAACGTCAGTAGTCTGACAGGTCTCCTCGACGTAGGATTCGCCGATAGGAGAGAACTATGCTAGCATAGCTCTCTCCATGTTCGCAGCGGCGTTCACGTCTCGGCTGCGAGTCTTCCTCTTCTTGGACAAGACTTGGGTCTTCATCCAGGGTAGACTCGAGTGGTAGCGTCTGATGCTACCTCCATCCACTACGCGTCTGCCGTCGTCTGAATTGGCAGCAGAAGCACGTTGTCGTAGTGGGCCGACAGCATGCTGACCAGTCTGGTGCATGCCGGATGCGACGTCGTGTCGCCTCTGAAGACGTGGGTCCGAAAACGCCGCCGTTTGTTGGAATGCATTTTGAAGATCAGACAACTGAAGGTTGAAGATCAAGGTGAGACCCGGAGCATGGAGTAAGTCTAAACTGAGATGAAGCCTGTCGAAGCTGGGAGCTGCGGATCTCTTCATGTGAAAGAGCTGAAGCTCAAGGATGGTTGCCAGACCTAGGAGAGCTAACACTCTAAATTTATTCATACTTTCATTTACCCTCTCTGGTGTACGGATTCAACTCACAACAGGGTTCTGAGCCCAAAGACGGAATTCGTTCTGTGTGAGGAGATCCAAGATGGCTACACCTCTGAAGTATACAAACGAGGGCGTCCCGAAGAACTGGGATGGAAAGGACTGGCAGCAGTACAAGTGGGCCATGGGACTAGTGTTCCGGAAGAAGAAACTTACAGAGATTGTGAGTGGAGACTTGAAACGGGATGCACTGGTGACTGATGAGGGCAAGATGAAGTTCGATGAGGATCAGGTGACGATCATGCAGTTGATCGGGATGTCACTGCCTGCGGACAAGCTCCATCAGGTTCGACACAAGACCACAGGGACTGAGATGTGGAAGGCTTTGTGTGATATCTATGAGTGCACGGATAATCAAACGACTATCGCGCACAGGAGTAGATGTCTGCGGAATGAGCTTGAAACTGCAAAACTGCACCCAGGTGGAGATGTGAACGAGCATTTGAGTAAGATGTTCAATATTCGGACTGAATTGACATCGTTGAACTACACCGTGGAAGATATTGACATGGTGGAGATGCTGTTGGATAGCCTTCCGAATCAATACGAGTTTGAGAGTTTAAAGTCGGGTATTCGATACAACTTGGGCGTAGGAGGCACTACACCGGAACGAACTCGGGAACTAATTCGGATTGCAGACTCGCGTCAGAAAGTCTATAAGGCCAAGGGCGGAGCAAATCAAAGTGGAAACCAGAAGAATGGTGGAAGCACAAACAGCACAAAGACTAAGAATGAGAAGGGGGACACGTCACAACAAGAGAAGACCGGAGGCTCGAAGAAGAAGCAGAAGAAGTGCTTTGTCTGCGAGAGTACGGAGCATCTCAAAGTTGATTGTCCTAATCGGGCCAAACCTGCAGATAGTGATAATCCAAAAGAAACAGAACAGAAGCGAAAACCGAAGGGACACTTGACTATCTACAGGAGCAACCAAGCTGACGAAGATGTTGGTGTGGCAGCTGGTACTCTGAACGATTTGCCACAGATACCAATCGAGATGTTCGAGATGTTTGACGCTAGCCGAGAGGAAAGAGACCTGCAGGACACGCATGGATTAGCAGGAGATAGGCAGAGTGACGAATCGATTGACACTGGAAGTGGATGGTGGTATTTCGATACCGCATCAAACACACACTTGACCGGAAATCGTGACCATTACTGTTCCTTCACGGAAGACACAACTGAGTCTCAAAGCGTGCATGGTGTTACTCCAGCGCTAGCCTCGCGAATTGAAGGAGTTGGAACAGTGGCATTGCAGACTGAGGTTGAAGGTGAATCCGTGGTAATCTACCTGAATGACGTATTCTACGTTCCTGGAGCAGCAGCTGGGCTTCTCTCACCTGGTTTGGCGATGGAGCAAGGCTTCGAGTTTGATTATGATCGAGCTAGTAATGTCTTTAAGCTGATGCGAAATGGAAGAACCGTGGTAGTGGCAATGCCACAGGATGCAACGTCGGGATTTCAAGTGAATTCGGCGCAAAATGGACCTGCTGTTGAACCGCTAACTACGCCGATGGCAAATTTCACTGCAGTTGAAGGTGTTGCGTCGCTGAAGCTCTGGCACGAGCGTTTAGGACACACCTGCCCCCAGTATCTCAAGACCATGGTGGATAAGGATATGGTGAAGGGTATGATGCTCACCCAGCGGCAGCAACAAGACGACTGTGAGGCCTGCCATCTAGGTAAACAGAAGAAGACACCGTACAGAAAGAAACTGACCGTCGATTAAATTCTCCAAATCAAGTGGTGTACGCAGATCTCTTGATTCCTAGTAGAGAGAACGGAACCCGGTTTGAAGCTGTGCTCGTGATCATGGATGGATTTTCGCGGTTTGTTACTGTGCATATGCTGACAAGCAAGGCAAGTGAAACCGTGAATAGGCACATCAAAGAGTACATCCTGTGGGCCGAAAGACAAGCTGGAAGGAACTCACCCAATGCAAACGGAAAGGTGCACAAGGTGCGGCAGGTACTGATCACGCACGGCGCTCGACAAGTGTTAACGGACAAAGGAGGTGAATTCGTGAACGGTGAGATTGACAAGTGGTATAAGTCGCATGGAATTGAACATGTTCTTGTCGGTCCAAAGAGCTCGCAGCTAAACCTGTGTGAGCGAACCCACCAATCACTTGTGGAAATGACCAAAGCTACAATGCGTGATGCTGGATTTCCGAAGAGCATGTGGCCAGAAGCATTGCGGAATGCAGTGTATCTGAAGAATCGTGTATACAACAAAGGAACTCAGGGAATCCCTTTTGATATGATGTTTGGAGTAAAGCCGGATATCCATCACATTAGGAAGTTTGGGGCATTGGCCTATGTTCACGTTCCGATCACACCTGGAAGACGCAAATACCAAGACAATGCGAAGCTTGGATATGTTCTTGGATACGCGGAGGATGTGATTGGATGCAAAGTGTACTTCCCTGAAGAGCGGACGGCAAAATTCGTGACAGATCTGCGCGTTACTGAAGAATGTATGTATCGGAACCGACATAATGTGACAGTGGAAGACACTGACTTGGACTCGTTGCATTTCGAACAAGCTTCTTTTGAAGATGATAAAATTGAGCAGGACGATTCCTTGGTGATGACCGAGACGTTGCGTCTCGAGGGAGGTGAAAGTTGCCAAGAATCTGCTGAGCAGCATGATAAGGATAGTGTACTTCACAACGTCCATGGAGATGGTAATTTGTGGGACAAGGAGACACTACAGCAGAGTGTCGTTGACGTGACTGGAGTGGAGGACATTACTGTAGCAATTCCAACTGACGTTAGTGCTCAAGCAGCAACAGGAGGGACTGAAGTTGAGGAAGGTGAAAACGAGGATGACACTGAAATGCCATCGCCTTACCGAACGTCCTCGCCGAGAAAGTCTACTGAAAATGCAGCATCAAGATGGAGTGAGCGGAAGCAGAGTGATAAATTATTCTCGCAGAACTCACCGGTACGAAGTGAAATAAAGGAAGACTGTGATGATGAATCTGTTGTTGGAAATCGTGGATCTGTTGCAGAATGGGATGCTTCAGAACATGACACAGAAAATGGAGTTGATAATTTCGTGGAAGAAGATGAAGCTGATCTAGACGTCACAGTGGCTAGTGTTTGCGGGTCCTCCTACGATCAGGAAGGTGACGAGCTGTGCAGTGATGATGGTCCAGAAAATGAAGATCGTATTGATGCTAGTGCACTATTATCAACGAGGCAGACCGGAAAGCGCACACAGCGGAGCGAGACGTCATCAGAAGTAGTGAGAGTTGAGCAGAACGCTGAAAAATAACAGCCAAAGCGGACTCGAACTGGATTACGTGAGGCTCATGAGCGTCGACGACCTAGTTATTTGAATGACTACGTGGCAAATGTAGTGCAGAGTACGTCGCGTATTCTTAACAAGAATGGTATGCCGATACGTGCAAGTCAAGTAAGAATCCCAAGGAACCATCGCGAAGCTATGCGGTCGGATTTTGCAGATTTCTGGCGAGAAGCCGAGCTGGAGGAGATGGCTGCTCTAAAAGCAAAAGGAGTTATTGAGGAGATCCCAGTGGAATCTGTACCACCAGACGCGAAGCCAATCAATACAAGATGGGTCTACGCAGTTAAATCTGACCATCAAGGGTATGTGATTCGGTTCAAGTCGCGCACAGTTGCTTTGGGGAATTACCAGAGACCTGGAATCGATTTCATGGGGACTTTCGCACCTGTGGCTCGTATGTCGTCATTCCGATTGATCGTGGCGTTGGCTGCGGCGTTGAACCTGCAGTTGTACGGAGGTGACATCAATACAGCGTACTTGAACGCACTGTTGGGGATTATGCAGTACATCAAGTCAATTGATGGGTTTCAATGCGAGATCGACGGACACATGTATGTAGTTTTGAAAGCACTATATGGACTAAGGCAGTCGGGAAGAGAATGGAACTCGGAGTTGAATCACTGGCTCTTGGCAAACGGATACCAACGCTCGTTGACTGAACCGTGCCTTTATTACAAGTTTGAAGGAGAATGTATTATGCTGGTACTCGTGTACGTGGATGATATCCTGGTGGCTACAAATGACGAGGACAAGAAGCGTGACCTGTTCAAGGAATTGGATGCAGAGTACGGCATTAAGGACCAAGGTTTGCTCACGGATTATTTAGGCGTTGAAGTAGAGCAATCAGTGGACAAGATCACAATCAAGCAGAGCAAGTATGCGCGTGAAATATTGCAGACCTTCGGATATGAGAATGCGCACAGTATTGGAAATCTAATGGAGACAAATGCAAGACTACTTCCACTTACTGAGGACGAGAAATCTGACACCAGTTTCACATACCGGCAAGCAATAGGAATGCTGATGTACTTAGCAACTGGAACTCGTCCAGACTTGGCGTATGCAGTTGGCCAACTTAGCAGATTTGTAATGAAGCCATCCACTAAACATGTTGGTGCAGTGAAGCGTGTGCTCCGGTATCTGGCTGGAACTGTGGAGTACGGAATAAGCTACAATCGTACCAAGGACATGCCTGACAAGATTGTTCTGGATGGCTACTGCGATAGTGACTGGGCAAACGATCCCATTTCGCGCAAGAGCACAACAGGACTGCTGTTCACACTGGCGGGAGGGGCTGTATCGTGGATGTCCAGACGTCAAACTATCGTGACGTTATCTACTGTTGAGGCTGAGTACGTTGCCGCGTGTGAGGCTGCTATGGAGGCGAAAGCAGAAAGCAACATTCTTCAGGAGATTTTAAAGAAGCAGAGTGTGGAATTGCGTATTGGAATTGATAACCAAGCGGCGCATATACTCGCTACCAATCCTTCGTACAGTCGACGCACTCGCCACATTGAGTTGCGTTGGCATTTCGTGCGCGAGCAAGTGGCGAAAGGTGCAATTGACTTGCACAAAATAAGTGGTGAAGTGAACCCTGCGGATACCTTTACTAAACCTTTGGACAAGAAAAGGATGGGCACGTTGCTCGAGCTCATTGGGGTTGGGAAGTCCAGCTAAGAGACTGGATTTGGAAAAAAAACGCATGCTGGAATCGAAGGTGACTTCGAGGGAGGCGTGTTGGAATGCATTTTGAAGATCAGACAACTGAAGGTTGAAGATCAAGGTGAGACCCGGAGCATGGAGTAAGTCTAAACTGAGATGAAGCCTGTCGAAGCTGGGAGCTGCGGATCTCTTCATGTGAAAGAGCTGAAGCTCAAGGATGGTTGCCAGACCTAGGAGAGCTAACACTCTAAATTTATTCATACTTTCATTTACCCTCTCTGGTGTACGAGGTTATCGTTGGATTCGATTCAACTCACAACACCGTTGACCGCAGCTTAGCCGCCGACAGGGCCGGGGATGCTTGGTCGTCGAACTTGATGGGGGTGGTGCTTGTGGGGGACTTGGCAAATGCAGAAGTGAGAAGAGCTTCGCTCAGCCGTCGCTCAGAGCCAATGCAGTGCATTATGCACTGCTGAGGAAGCACGCCACTTTCCTTTGGCAGCATTCAAGGCTTCTATAGATACTAGGTTTATGATGAACTTCAACAATGCACACAGGCTGTAGTACAGCGATCTAATGTGAAAACGATGCTGATGGTAGCACAAGGCGAACGAGTCAAACGCGGCGTAGAGTATGAACATGAAACATTTGCATTTTCCTGCCCAATTGTCAACCTACTTGAGTCGCTGGGCGGTGGCCTCGAGAAGTTGGTCTGTGAAGTCCATGTCGGCAGTTCGGACCGTCAGATCCACGAAGCCGCCACTTCGGACCTTCACGTGGATCAATCCCACGTGTTCTGAGTTCACTAAACGACAAGCTGCAATCGCTTCGTTGGCTGGAGAAAACAAACACGAGACATAGCGTTAGAATTTACATCTGCAGTAACACGCCAACACGGCATTGGTACTGTCATCTCGAACTTGTTGCCTTTTATTGACTCAGAAAATATTCTGGTGTGGTACACACTTGGAAACTCAACACTTGGTATAATTGGTCAAAATTTGCACCAGCGGAAAATGCAGGTGGTTGAGTGTCACAATTGGAGAGGCACAGCACGAAGATGGCGTTCCTGGCGGATGATGAGATGGCGGCGTTTGAGGCTGTGATGTCCTTTGTGGACGAGTTCGGGGACGGAAACGGAGCTGGACCCGCGTCCTTACAGCCGTTGGAGGTACTGAACAAGCAGGAGATGGAGTTGGCGCTGAGCATTCCGTCCAAGAATTCGTCAAGTTCTTCATCTTCCGTGGCTTCTCCGCCTCAGAACGGGGCGTTCGTGTCGTCTCCTGCGTCTAATAGTGAGAACCACCACACTACAACGGATGAGGATGGATCTCCACGTCGTACTGAACGTGAGAAGCCTAAGCGCACGAGAGCACCGAGACGCCATACAGCCAAGAAGCTCCTGCGCAAGAGTTGGGTCATTGGTGACTCGAACCGCGCCAGGAACGAACGCCGTATTGAGGTGGCGTATCTTCGAGAGAAGGTGGCACAGCTGGAGGCAGAGCTCGAGACGTTGCAGCAACACCGAGGATCTACAAAGCTGCTCAAGCAGGATGGGCACGATAATCCAACGGCAGGACAGGAAAACGCCATTGTGTCCTCGTCAATGACGGAGCAGTCAGTGTGGAAGCCTGTTGCTCAGCAGCAGCGTAAACGTAGGGAAAAGGCTGAGATTGAGAACGCACGCTTGAAGTTGGTGCTGGAGAGTCAACTCAAGGCCGCTAAAAGCATGCAGATGCTGCTGCTCAAGCGAGCTAAGAACCAGGTAAGGCAGTTTTTTTTATGGTTTGCACGCAGGTTGTGAATTGACGTGATGTGATACTGACGTACCATCATACAGCTTATGGAATGTGCTAGGACTGTGAATCCCGACACGACAGATTTTGCAGCTGGTCGGATGGTGAATTACCATTCGAATCTTGGCGATTTTGAAGATATGGTGGTCATCCTTGAAGGTGCATATCGTGAGATGGATTCAGTGTTCTGTACAAACGGCCTCAATTCCATGGAAGTCACCTACAAGGATACCCAAGTGCGCGAGGGTGATGATGGTATTTATCTGGACGTGTTCTCCAACAAAGTTTTACCTTTCGATGTCGACACAACTGCGAAAGCCGTGTGGGATCATTTTAAGGGCGCTGATAAGCACAGAGGCAAGGTGTATGAAAAGACTGCGAAGATCTTGGATGAATCCGACACAATCGTTGAGAACTTTGCAAAAGAGATGTACGTTGGTTCGACGCACGCCATGTTCCGAGTGAAGCAAGTCCTTCGTCGCTATGTCGAGGAGGACCGCGTGGTGGTGGTATTCATCTCGATCAAAACACCTTTAGAAGTGGTGGATGAACCGTTTGCAGGACTCACGCACCGTCACCAGTGCTATGCAGTCGCCAAGAAGTCGTCGGTGCCTCCGTCCCAATCTGTTGGCCCGCGGTGCCTACTCCAGATGTGCTCACTAGTGTCACTTGAGCATGGACAAGAGCAACCGGAAAAGGATTCTCCAGTCATGGGCGCTATGACGAAGTTTATGATGGGCGCTGCTGCTAACAGCATCACGGCCAGCCAGGAGCTCATCGAGAACGCACTCATGGACCAAGCCGTGAACCATCCAGTCGGATAAGGACCTGTTCTACATAACTAATTGAATGTATCTGCGGCGCATGTTCATGAAGGATGAAGGCGCAGAATCTGCGCCTTCATCCTTCATGAACATTAGACAAAACTTTCCGAATAATCGCAGAAACCTAACGTCAAATTTGCTTCAAGATGATGTGGGTCGACAATGATGCACCCTCCTCGCTTCGACAGGCTACGCGGTTCCAGCGGATGCAGTGGGCAGATGCGCTTCTCGTGTGCTTTGTAGCTCTCTTCCTGTGTAGCTCGTACCTCTTCTGCTTCCTGTATCGTCGCTGCTGTCTCCGGAAGCGACGCGTCAACGAGATGGCGCGTGTTCCTAGCGCAACATTCATGGTCAGTGACATGGAGGAACCGCTCCTGGGGGATACAATCTACAACGACCAGCTTGCAACGATCGAGGCTGTCCCTCTTGCGCACGAGTACCAGCCGTCGGCACCTCCGATGAGCTGGGATAACGAGCATCGAGGGTTCCAATGAGATCTACAGCTCAAAGTTCTTCACAGCTAAGTTATGTAAGAGGCGGAACGTTGTTTGTTTGTTGACTTTCCACGATGGCTATAAAGTTAAGTGTAGTTTCTTCCTTTGATGCTTCATTCCTACGTAGCACTACCAGCATCAGCATTCACTGGAGGATCAGAGTCAGTTGCAGGGGTCTCGTCGTCCTCTTTCGTCTCCTCTTCTTCCGAGCCTAAGATTTTCTTTAGCTCGGCGGGATTCTTCTCAGTCTCCTGCTGCTGCAAAGGTGGCAATGCGGCAAGGTTTGCCTTAATCTCTTTCTGGTGCATTGAGAATAGCTGAAGAGATCGAGTGAGTGTGCGATATCATGCAACAGGGAGTAAAGTGACGAGATTAGACTTACCTCATGCAACAGTTGATAGAGCAAGTCTACTTCCAAACCCATTGCAATTGTGATGCCCTTCGCATACTTTGCTGAATCAAGATCAAGCGATACCACCTGAATACCGAACGAAGTCGTTTGGACAACGTTCACCACATCGTCGAACGGAATCACAGTTGTGTGTGCGAACACTGGCACCATTGTCCGATAAACTAAATTTCTGTTCAACATAAAATATGAGCTCAATTAAACAAAGCAAAATACTTCAGTAGTAGCAAAGAGACTTACCCATACGTCACATGGAGAGTGACAGGAATTCCGTTCACCATGCAAGAGGCCTCATACAGAAGTACGTTGGATCTACAATCAACCCATACACGCCATTATCACCCATTCTACTTACCCTGTCAAAACTGACTTCTCATCACGAACATACCTGCTATCACCGGACGATTCGAAAAGGCTGGACACTTGAGCACCATCACTGTCACGTTTGCATGAGTAGTCAAGATAAGTATACAACACCTTCCGACATCGAGGAGAAGAAGGAAAACGTACGCTTCCATGATTGCTCGAATTGCCCGAGTTCGTAACCCTTGTACAGCTTCCACGCGAGCTGTCACTTGCTGCTGCTTCTCTTCAATTTTTGCTCGCAATCTCACCTCACAGTCCTCTTTACAGACCCGCCAAAGGTTTTGCACCAGCTCGGAAACCACTTCTCCGTAAATTTTGTTGGAATCATTTGGCGGTGGTGAGTCGGCAATTGATGAGGCTTTTGGTTCGACAGCCTCTTGTGGAGATGGCGCTTTCTCTTCCTTGAAGGCTGTTTTATCCTCATTTAGTGAGAGAGCTCTCAAGTTCTCTCCTGCTTGATTCGAACCATCTTCCACGCCGCCGTCATCTCTTGGAGCATCGGTTAGTTTAATTCCGTATTTCTTTAAAGATGGTTCTAACAACCCAATGAGTAGCGCGCATGCAAACTCCTGGTCATACGCATACGTTTCCAAGGGAATGCACAGGTCTCTCATATTCACCTTCATCTCACTGCAAAACCAAAGGAGTAGAAACGTCAGTACCGGAATCACAACACAATAAAATGCTAAGAAATTTGCACCTGCTGAATGCTCTCTTCAAGTCAGCGACGTATCCTTCGTCCAGTTCTGCGTTCTCAACTGTATCAATTTGGTGTTTGTTCATGACGAACTATCAGCAAGAGCACGGAACATCGAAAGAAAAACAAAACATACCTGAATCCATTGAGTTCTCGGGCGTGGACATGTACAAATGGCTCAGTGAAAGACACTGACTGAGCAATGTTGACTGTAATGCTCCAAGAAGTTGGTCTAAAGCATACTCGTGCGGCTGGTTGTGATCTTGCGCCGCCCACAGTGCATTTCTTCCCGTTGACACCATACCACCCAGTAGTTTGTTCTCATCCGATACCAGCGTGCAGATATCTACCACTCGCAACTTTGAAGGGGATACACCAATGTGCACGTAAACGTTAAGGAAAGTAGCAGAATTGGCCATGCCGTGAGCCACCGTCTCTTGTGTCGCCTTTTTCCGGAACAGAACCGAATTGGGGTGCTCTTCAGTGATCAAAAGACCTTTGCCGATACAAACAGTAGCAATAAGCTCCTTAATGACTTCCCACGACCGGTCAGGGCGGATCTGCACCTCCAATATTGTCCATTGGCTTGGATCCTTGTCCACAGGCATTTGCTTCATCCAAAGAGGGATTGCACGCTTGTCCTCGGACGCCATAGCTGTGCGTATCTGCTCTGGGTCCATAAAGTTGAAGTCCGGATGGTCCTTCACTGCGCTCTTGTCCTCCTGCTCCATCGGGTCCGCGTCCCGCGTCGTCTTGCTCATGCCGAACTCGTCCTCCTCGTTCATCGTGGAGAAGAATGTCAAGCCACAAAATGGTCCTATTTTAGTCCGACTCTAAAGTGTCCTATTTTAGTCCAAAGTGATGGCAGGGCAAGGTGTTGACAAGCGTTGGAAGGCGCAACGCCTTGCGCAAAAGCTTGATGGAGAGGTGAGATAGGTATAACAATAATGACAGACGCAGGTGTGCGTTGTACTGAGGGTTTCATGCAGATTCAGCAGCTGAAAGTCGCACTGAGTGAGCTGGACAGTGTGAAGACTAACAAGGTGCGTTGACTGCTAATTGAGAGAAACATATCTACCTAATGTAGTATGACTCTTGGATACGCCAGACCACGTACACCAAGAAGGCCAATGTGTTTTTCCTTGAGAAACGTGACGGTATCGTCAAGTCCAAGAAGAGTAAGTGGTATACCGGTATGTTATTGGCGACCTGACTAACATTTTGTTGTTCTTCATCGTTCTGTTCTACAGACGAACTAAAGGAGAAGGAGAAGAAGCGACACAATGTTGGACTTGATCTCCGTAGCTCTTCGCGGTAGATTTCTAGGCTTTCTGAATTTGAATTCAGCTTGCTCGTGCTTCTTTTTGGGACAGTCGACACATTACAAAAGTCGAATTGATGTCACAACGATCAAGACGTACGAAGTCGGGAGTGAGCTCGTGCATTTGTTAACGTTTCTAGGCTACTAACAAACGTCGCGGTATAGCATTGAGTGTCGTCATCTCGTTAGCAAGGTGTCGCTGGTGGAGGAGGCACGATGACGAAGCGTCCGATGTACTGGTGAGCTTGCGAGAGACTTGTGCACGCCTGAGAGGAACTTGGCGTCTACATACGCAGTCACGAGTTTGTGTACTTCCTGAGCTAGCAGTTCTCGCTCCTTTCGAAGCACAGCGACCTTGTCTGCATGCGCTGTGATGTTGAAGAGGAAATACACATTCTCGGCAATGGAGCGACTCTCTTCAAGCACGCGAATGTGTGAATAAAGTAACAGCGGAAGACCAACTGCCAACACATACGCGTACGAAGATCCGAGGAAATACCAGGTTGCAAGGATCAACACGAGCCAATGGACTGGGACCAAGACGCCGGCAGCGAAGATCTTAAACATTGACTTGGATTCCACGAATCCAGCAAGGCTATTCATTTTTGTTCCTGTTCGTCAACACAAGTAAGTATATCAATCAACCAGCTCAATGGGTTAGCAATAAAAAAGAACTCGACTTACCGATAAAATAGTAGGGGAAATTCAGCAATAACCCCGGTGTCGCTAGCGGCAACAACACCAGCAGGTATAAAATTCGCTCCAAGAAGAGTTTCAGAAGTGATTGCTCCTGTGGAACTGGCATATTCACCTCTTGATCCTTCAGACGCAATTTTTCCAACTGCTCCTTGTACCGCAAAACCTTTTCACGACAAACTGCAATCTGCTGCTTCTGCTCGTCATCTTGAGGCTCCTTCTCCAGCATGTTAATAATGTGCTGTGTCAAACGGACCTCTTTGTTGGCAGCGATAGATCCAGGCGTGTTCAGATAGAGACGCCGCATCATCTTCGCGATGTGGATGGTGCTGAAATCCGACGCGTTCAGGGTCACGTCGTGCATGCGTTCCTCCAACTCTTGAGTTAGACGCTTCACCTCGCTGTGCTCGTCTTGTTGGAAAGCTTCACTTTGCACCATGTCGGGCGTAATCGTCATTGGCGGACCGAACTCGAGCGTCATCTGGCTGCGGAAATGATCCTTGTTGAAGTAATTAAGACCCAAGGGAATGATAGGAATGGGCTGGTCATAATGCTTGGCAAAGCCCGTTGCCACTCGCACAACTCCTGTGCGTAATGACAGCATCTTCGGTGCTGTGTATGACGTTCCTTCGGGGAAGAGCACCATGACGTTGCCTCCAGCCAACACTTTCCACGTATGCTCAAACATGGCGCGGTTGGCAGCCTCTAGCTCCTCTGGGGTTTTATCCGAGTCCACATCAGCCAGAGTAGCTTCTTTACGTCGCGGACGGTAGACTGGTACAGCCCCAAACTGTTTGAGAACAAAGGCAGCGATTGGGTTGCTGAAAAGAGACCCCTTGGCCCAGATGTACGGGTTGCGGCCGTGGCTGACAGCTTCCGTCATTACGAGAATGGCATCCACAAGCATATTGGGATGGTTCGGGCATAGGATCACAGGACCCTCACGCGGAAAGTTGTTGAGACCGAAGACCACGATCTTGCGGAAGTACGTGTGCAGCAACAGTCGCAGGAAGCGCGCAACGATCGTGTAGCCCTGCGTCACGAGGACAGCGAACGCCAACGCGACCCACAACAGCGTCGACAACATGGTATGAACTTCCTCAATTGGGACAACGCGAAGCGAAAGCTGCAATGTGCGGAGAAATGCTGTAAGCTCGGTGGCAACGATGAGAAATGATACTTTGGCTTGGGATGACGCCTACCAGCAAACGCAGCCGACGTTGCACCTATGGTACAGCATAATTTCTGATCCACTGTAGTACAGAATACTTCAACCCCTTCAAATTCGCTAGCGACATTAGACCACGATATTGTGTTTGGTACATAGCATTTGAGGCGAAATGGTAGTAGCTACTGCCAACAGCAGCTATGAACTGCCTGCAACTGGCTTCGTCGAGAGACGAATCGTGGTCTCCGCAACGACAAGTTAACTCGACAGTCGACTCGACACTCGACTGAGTCGAACATACATGTGGTTGCCGGAGTTCCACAAGTTTAGCACCGCAGCGGTCTCAATCGATTGTGCCGGCGCCAAGAAAGAATAAGTGAGGCAGTCATTGCTTGCGTCTCGTCGGCGCATGCTGTGCAGCTCGACAAGCAATCGAGTTCCAATGCAGCAACCACATCCACTTCGATTTCGGAATGTGGACAGTCGCACTTTCAACGCCGCGACTCGAAATTTGTTGCTGTCCGTCAGAGACTGAACACTCCGCTCGGCTCAGCGATGAGGGTGGACCAAGTTGCCGCCCATGAACATGCACTGCGATGGTCGCAACTAACGGAGGAGTTACGACAGCAACACCTCATGAAACGGCCTTGAACGGGTCCTCTAAGCAACCAAAGAAACCCTTACTGATGCTGATCCCTTGAGCCAGCATGGCGCAGACCAACCTCCGGTACATGTACTTGCCCCGTTCTTTTTAGGAGGCCTCGCGCGCGTGATTCTCTATGCTGCAACATCGTGGGACCTGCCTTCGTGCGCGGGCTTGCCTGGCTCCACCAAGTCCCCGATCCCAACGCTCAGCTTTCGAGCAAACGACTTCGACTGAAAATCAAGATGCTAGCACCCTTGGCAACCGCCAGCTTGCTACAGCTCTGTAGCCGACGGCACATCTTGTTCCTTCCTTCTACATCGGATGCAAAGCAGCTTGCAAAACTTGGTTGGCTTTTTCAGCGGATTTTCCTTCGCTGTGCTTCTGGTGCAGGTTCAATGCTGCAGTTTCACCACGGCAACGTGAGCAGTTCAGCGCTGCGCGTCTGTCTGAACTAACGCGGCAACTTGTGTCAGCGGGTCTCGAGAGCCCAAGCCCCCCGTGTCGAAACCACATACAAACCCCAGGTGGTTGCATCCTTTGACGGCCGACAGTGCCGGCGACGCTGGCGTAACTCTTGCGTGGACGGGCCAAGAATTGTCGCGGTTCGACACCATCCAGCCGGAGCGCGGCGCCACACTATCCAGCGTCTGCACGTGGCGACGCAGTCGGTATTTCCAGCCAACCGCCCCACGTCGCTCTCCGGAGACCGACGTACACACAGCCTGCAGTCAAAGCTCTGTACGTTGTACCATACTCCGCCCGTCCAAGGTCAGTGGAGGAAGCAAGGACTATCGCACCGGACCCCTCCAGACAGCGAGCCATTTAGCGTAGCATAGCACAGATCAACCGCAGAACGGCAATGAATTTCCAGAGCGGTGTACAGGTGTTCATCCCGGCGGCGCTCAACCGGCCCACACACACGCTCTACAGCATCT
Organism: Phytophthora colocasiae; assembly: GCA_018806915.1. NCBI lineage: Eukaryota > Oomycota > Peronosporomycetes > Peronosporales > Peronosporaceae > Phytophthora > Phytophthora colocasiae. Next base: position 286,954 of record JAGKQI010000104.1, on the reverse strand, counting down.
GCATGCTGGTGCAGCCCACCAACCAGGAGTGGACGGTCAATCGCCGATACTCGCAGTTCCTGCAGCTACGCAAGGACATTCAGCACAAACTCGCCACACGCGGGGTTTCGTGTGCCAACTGTGCTAGCTTCAACCGCGCCATTAGCAAGTTCCGCTTCCCGGGGAAGTCGCTATTGCGCACCAACTCGGTGGTTCGTCACCGCGTTGAGGCGCTGAAGGATTTCCTTAAGCTGCTCGTGGGGCGGGTGTACAACGACCTCCCCAAGTGCGGCATTTGTGGTGAAGAGATCAAGGATATGATGCGGCCATTCCTTATCCGAGGAGCTCAACCGATGAACGGCTCCATCATCTCCAAGATCAACAAGTCGCTCTCTCTCGAGTCGTACGCAGTGGTGGATCAACCGGTGATGCCTGTTCCGGAGCCGGCTCCGCCCATTTCGCCCTCGTTAATCGGCAAGGAATTGTTCAGCGCCAGCAAGTCGTCGAGCAAGCCCATTTTCACACACAGTCAGATTTCAGGCGGCAAGTCCATCTTTTCACAGAGCAAGGCAATGATGAGTATGAGATCGGATGATGCGTCCACACAGCCGAACGAATCGGAGGACCCCATTATGGACTACTCGGACAGTGACGATGATGGCTACGGCAAGAAATACGACGACCAACGCTGTTACGATCAGGGAATTCCTCTTGAAGATGCGATGAAGCAGGTGGTGGTGCCCAAGGGCGTGCGTCTTACGTGCGAAGAAGTGGTAGTCCGGCTCACGTCGATGTGGGCCTCTTACGATCTGGAAGAGGCACTTTCGTCCTTACCACCCGAGCGGCTTTCGCAACAAGCCCAATTCTCCGTCGATGAGAAGGAATATGCGTTCTAAGTGATGTTGGATAGTGCAATTTTGCTTTTCAGCTGCTAGCCGGCCAACAGAGCCGCATCGCCCCATGGGCAGGGTGTTGTGCAAAACTAAGTATGAAGCAGTCAGTATAATATCAATGCGACCAGCACACACAGTCATCATCACTATACACTTCTAAACGGGACACCACTAAGACATTTTTGATTCTTCCAGACGACGTCCGTCTCCTGCTTCTATAGTTTTTCGGGATCCGCGATGCCTGTGGCGACAACAGAGACGCGTAACTTGCCATCGAGCGAGTCATCAAAGGTGGAGCCAAAGATAATATTGGCGTGCGGGTCATCCAGTTCCCGCGTCACCCGCTCTGCAGCTTCATCGACCTCGAAGAGTGTCAAGTCAGATCCGCCCGTGATATTAACGATCATGCCCTTGGCGTCCTGTACGATAAGTAAAGCACCGGACGTCAGCAGTGGGAAATGCGCAGGTAATACTTAGATGCAGTACCTTAATCGAAATGTCTCCCAATAGAGGATTCGCCAACGCATCCTCAGCAGCGCGTAGAGCTCTACATGACACCCAGAGCACAAGCAAGCGTTAGTTGAACGTTCAACTTGACTTAGTTAGCAGTTGAATAACTGCCAAACACACCGATTGTCTCCATCAGCCTCCCCACTTCCCATCATAGCGTTTCCCATGTTTTGCATCACCTGCAGTTTCAATTCAATGAATACGAACCATTGTCAACAAATATGAACTGACAGAGTTGCGTACCGACTGAACGTCTGCAAAGTCGAGGTTGATCAGACCAGGCATCACCATCAGATCGGAGATGTTCTTGACACCGTCAAGGAGCACGTTATCCGCCATTCTGTCCAACAAAACATCGGTCATATAAGTATTGCATTGTATGCTGGCTCAAGTATCCCAAGTCACGCACCTGAAAGCATCCATTAGCGAGGTGCGCTCATTCGACATATTAAACAGATTCTGGTTGGGGATCACAAGCATCGTATCCACGCTATCCTTCAGCTCAGCGAGGCCCTGAGCCGCAAGCTTCGCACGGTTGTTACCCTCAAATCGGAACGGCTACGATAAACATTAATCGAGGTTGTTAGAGACAACAGCGTTGAAGAATGATGTCGTGCTGTGTTATTTGCATACCTTGGTAACCACTGCCACGGTGAGGATACCGGCATCTAGCGCTGCTTGGGCAATAACGGGGGCTGCACCTGTACCAGTGCCTCCGCCCATGCCTGCTGTGACGAACATCTACATAGCGAGAAGTGGGTGAACAAGTCAGTAAAAGTGCTAGCATCCAATAGGACTCCACACCGCACCATGTTTGCGCCTTGAACCCGCTCCAGAATCTCGTCGATCGCAGCTTCAGCAGCTTCGCGACTGTAGTAAACCAAAACATCGACCACAACAAGCCACGTTAAATTTTGAAGCCGTTGTCACAGCGCCAGCGAACTACTCACCCCACTTCGGGGTTGGCACCACAGCCCAGTCCCCCAGTAAGCTCAGGAGCCATTTGAACGCGATTTTCTGTCAATGTCGTGCGCAAGTGCTGAGCGTCCGTGTTGCAAACCAAGAACTCCACACCCTGCAAGCCGCGCGCAATCATGTTGTTCACTGCCAATAAAGATCATCAGCTACGCCCAATAGTAGAGCTCATTCACTTATCACTCAAACCCTCGCACCTGCATTTCCTCCAGCTCCTCCGACGCCGACCACGACAATCTTTGGTGCAAACCCGGACAAGTCTGTTGCAGGGAGGTCCTGCGTTAGCCACAATGGCTGCGAGGAGGTCATCACTGGCGGCACGAGTTTCTTTTCGACCACTGGAAGCGAAACCGAGCTTACTTCTGTCGGAGATTCAGGAGCTACATCCACTTTCTGTGCGTCAATGTCGTCCTTCTGTGCCTTCTTGAAGCCCTGTCGACGAGCAAACACTCTGTAAATGTTAGGCAAATTTCAATGAAATACGAAAGTTTTACCATGCGCAACGCGGCAGCAGCAGCATCAGTAGCTTCAGTAGAGAAAGCGAGGTGCTGGGTAGTGCCGTGGGCGACCTGACGCGCACGCAGCAGCGTCGACGCTACGGCTTTCATGCGGGAAATCGGCATCGGGAACTGGATCGCCACAAAAGGTGATTTCAGACCGAGATTGATTGGCCAATAAGCGAGAGGTAGGCACATGGCATATACCTATCGGACATATAAGCCTCTAGGATGTAAATAACGGATGTAATAATGGTTATGTAATGTTAGATAGAAATATACCGGTACAATACCGGTTAAATGTCGGTTACGGTACTATCCAACTCAGCGGAACTGATAACTTGGCAGCTGTTCTTATAGAGGATATTCTGGCCGTGTGTGTCGTACTGAGCAGGTAGCACCTTGCGAAATCCGTCACAAGATGTAGCGAATGGTTCTCCATGCTTGTACCAAGTTTCGTCCGCGCAAGTAGTCTGTGTGGAGAGCTACGGCGCTTGCTCCAGTTGCGCAATTTTCTGTACAGTAAGCGACATATTAATACGGATCCACATTAATATATGTCGCTCACTGTAGTACACCACCATTTTTGGGCGGTCCCTGCTCTCGTGTCTGTGTGTACTTAAAAGTTTTGATTCCGCACAACTTCATGTATCGGTACTTTATTTCGCGATCTGCTCTTGCTCTTGCTGTCGAAGTTCCTCCACGTTTGTCTTGATATACAGCAACACTTCTGCCTCTGTCAGGTCCAGTTGAATGCCATAATTTCGCCCAACGAAAGTGCTAAACTCGTCAACATCCGAGCACAGCAAGCGTCCGGTGTCGGTCCAGATGGCCACGTCGCTGATCACCAAGTTCGACGAGGTGGGCAAGTTGAAGCTGTTTCGGTGAGCAGGGATAAGTAAAGACAAAAACTCGGGAACACTATAATACAAGCTTACCCGTATACACGCATCAATTCGGCTGCATCATTAGGCCAGTGGTCGGCTCTCGATGGACGCTTCGTTACTTGGCAGTCAGGTAAGGTCGCTTCCAGAATGTCTTCATATCGTAGCCATCGTAAGAAATACATCCTGAATATATGGACATTGTCACCTCCTACCAAGCAATCGATCGCAGATAGCGTATTCTTCGCTGCTAACTCGCCCAGCCAGTGTGTAGCGCACCATTCCGATTGTGGCAATAAGCGACTCGACGTGAGTCAAACAGCGCTTAGAATAGATAACGCGCTCATTTTCCTTAGTTTTGAACACTACATGCCTTAGACGTTGATTCTGAGGTTCTGATCGAATGCTGTGAAGTTGATTTTGCTTTTTATCTGCTTTCTTCGGTTAGATGTATGTATTAGAGCTAGTGTCTTGCTATGTTTATCTTACGAATAACACTTCTGTATCCAGCTGTACGTGAGAAAAAGGTTTCTTGTAGAGGATCCAAACTTCTCTTCAGTGCCATGTTCAACAAGGATCGGGCGATTGAGTTACCGTCGAGGGCGCTTGAATTTGCATCAAGCGCCCTGAAAAAATGCATCACCGGGACGAAATGATGCATTTGTTTATTGCTCCTCGGTGCATCATTTGAGGCACTACTGTGCACAGACGGTGCCGACAAGTTTGTCTACCGAACGCAACACACTTCTGGTAGGTTATCGAGTTTTCTACAAGGGCGACAGCAGGGTCGCGAGGAAGGCGGAAGGGAGCTCTCGAGGACGGCTACCAGGCATCTTGAATGAGTCGGAGGGTGTTCGGGGGGATACTTTTACGGTACGGCTAGGATGCGATTGTGGCAAAGGACCTTCTAGAATTTACGACGTGCGACCTATGCAATAATTACCGCCCCGGCTCGAATGCATCATTTCGTCCCGGTGATGCATTTTTTCAGGGCGCTTGATGCAAATTCAATCGCCCTCGACGGTATCATAATCGTTTACTAGTACTCCTTTATAGCTTTTACGTGCACGTGGACGCTTCCTCAAGCGCCACCGAGTACGAACTTCACTCCACGTTTTGCTGTCCAAAACACTCCAACTCTGTCTCACTGTACCCGCCAAAGATGAATCTCAAGTTTTGCGGATTCGTGCTCCTTAGCGCTGTGGCTGCTACCGCGTTGACGTCGGTTAATGCTGAAGAATACCCTGGTTACTGCTGGCCCCAATGCTGTGGTGACACGAACTCCCCGAAGAGCAAGGCCGCCTTTCAGTGCTGCAATGGCCAACGCTACTTTGCCAGTTGCTGCCAGAACTAAGGTAAATCATCAATTTAGGGCCATCAACCAATTTAGGGCCGTATTTTAACTGCCAATCACGTGAAGTTTTTCACAGAGCAAGTACTTTATTGGCTAAAACACACTAAATACGAATACCTTCAAAAATTAAATTTGTAAATTTGGCGCGAGGTGTCATGGCTCCAGGCGATGACAGATCAGCCGCCTACCTGGTTGGCGGCGAGCTTATTGAGGGCCCATTATGGGAGCAGGGTTGTCGCGGGTTCAAGTCCCGTTAATTCTCCGCACTGATTTGGTAAGTAAAGCATCTATTCAACCTCACTGTGCAAGACACTCGACTAACATTTTGTTGTTTAGAATACAGCTGAACAAGTGATATGCGCTACATGTACTCTTCTACACCTTTACCTGCAGTTGTAGTAACAGCTTTCTTAGACGACTTGGTTTTTGATGCCAGCCTCAGCAAGTTCCTGGAGCACTTCATGGGTAAACAGCCTCCCCCCAACTGCGACTCGTTTACGCTTTGTCGGCTTCTTCGGCAGGGGCTTCTATTGTTGGCCAGTCACTTGACTTTTACTGTTTGTCCTCCGTAAGTTAATTTCCGTCGAAACTTGATCACAAGTGGAAATATAAAAGGTGAGGGTGAATAACCCAAACCTCAAATGGTCACAAAAATGACACTCACTCAGCGCTTTCAATACTGAAAGCAAGACTAAATTCGGCCGTAAACTGATTAAGTCGATTTTTTTCTTCTCCACGGGCATGAGCTTAATTTCATTGGTCTGCTACTACAAAAAATTGAGAAAAAATCTCTGGTTTGCGACGTTTCAGAAACTGTCTCACTTTTTATCAACGCATAAGTAGATGCCGAGTAATTCGAGCATCTTTTATCTCGGCCCATATTTGATTTTTTACCTTACTGCAACACCGGTAAGTGCGTCAAGGGAAGCAATTGGTAAGGATTGCGTTCGTCCAATGCATCTTATCACGTACTCTGGGTACTGCTGGAACGTAAGAGCAAAAATACACTTTCAAAGTTGCACAACGTGTTCATTATACTCGTACAAGTTTTGTTTCTCTTGAGCTCGTCCTTGAAAACTAGAACAGTTTCGGCTTTGGGGTAGCCTGTACAGCAACAATAAGAGATAACCACGCGCATCGAAGAGCGTGGCTCTTATGAACTCAATTGTCTGTCAGACTTCGCCTCCAGAATCTCTAACGGTTTCTTCTCCAGCGCGCCGTGCATTAGTGTCATGCTAGAAATTGGAATACATTCCAGTGTTGTTCTCCACTTTACGGCTGCACCTGGTCAACAGCTCTCGCGTTTTCTCGGCGTCTCTTGGCTTCAGCACCAACACGCTTGAACTTCTTGCTTTCTGTCTTGTTCTGTCCACGATACTTTTGCTTATCCCATCGGGACATCTGCAAAGAATCCCGGCAACCAGAACCACCTTCCCAATGACGGGAGGTCGTCCTTTTCGATGCGACGTCGTTGCCACAGGAGCACACCTTAACCGAGCTAGATTGTTCCTTCGAGCACAGACCACATATCATCCGACTAGCAAATTTCCCCAAGTTAGCTTCAGGGCAATCACTTGAATCGTGGCAAACATCGCATGGGAAAGCCTTGCCACAACACTGGAATCGAAACCAACGTAGCGAGTGTTTGTAGTGGTCACACGCTCCATTACGAGGTAGTGGTTGCCCCAACACAAATGTCTCGGAGACTTGCTTGCCTCCTTTCTTGCGACTTTTTGCACTCTTTTCTGCTGACGCGTCCGGCGAGGTGCTTCGTGTTGCGCTTGTCCCATCCACTTGACCTGCCACGAAGCGCTTTGCCATCACTGCAAGCTTGACGTGGCAAGAGAAGCACGCTTGTTCTGATCGCTGCCTCGGTCTTACCCTCTCCAGTAATGCTTCACATCCACACTCCAAGCAAGTAGCCAAGACATCGGTGGGGAGAACGTCGACAACGGCACAATTCTCGGTGTCTACAACAGCTAGTACATTGCTCTGCGAATGGGCGAACAGTGGCCGCATTAGCACATGATGGAGCACACTGCAACGAGGGCACCACTTCTGGATTTCTGGTGAGTCCAAACGCAAAACGGCGTCGAAAGTGAGCGGGCAGTTAGCACACTGGACCTGACACACAAGTTGTTGTGCAACAAGTGTACCAACTTCGTGCAGGAACAGATCGTCGAGGCAGATTGGAGTACCCTTCACTCCGAGCTCAGTTTCAATGGTAATGCGCTTATCCGCAGATATAATGCTTGCATTTTGAACGCGATCTTCGATTTCAGTTTGTTCCAGCGCTGCTTCTTCCTCCTTCTCCTCTTCCTGTGATACAGGAACGGTGGTCGGATCCACACCACGCTGCACCAACTCACACAACATCTTGAAGCGATCAATACATTCATTCAAAGATCGACCATCGACCTCGTTGGCAATGCTGGTCCAGCGCTCCAGCTTATCCATTGAGGCTGGGTACTTCTTCAACGCCAGATCGAGTGCTCGCTGCTGCGTTTCAGACCACACGTCGCTGTCTTCATGCTTCGTTTCACTATTGACGCTATAAGAGGGCACTGCGGTACTCTTCACACTTTCCACTGCTGTAGCTGCATCTTTCCGTACAGGTGATAAACCCAGTTGTACGACGACTGCGCGAGGTGAAACTCCAGCCTCTAGCTTCTGTCCTTTGGCATTTTCTCCAGTATTCTTGACCTCGTGTGAAAACTTGCACTTATCTCCGTCGCGACACTTATTTTGTGCAAAAAACTTGCATTTACGAAGACGGAGCTTCTTCTTTTTCTTCGGTTCTGTTGCTGGTTCAGTCTCAGGCGGTTGTGCTGGGTCAGCCTCCCGGACAGCATCTGTATCAGTAACTCCAGAATTCTCATCACCTTCCTCCATCTTGACTTTATTCACATTGTGTGAGAACTTGCATTTTTCTCCATCTCTGCAGTTGCCTCGGGCGAAGAAGCGGCAAGGTCGCTGACCACGTCTCCTCTTCGGTTTCTTCTCGCTTGGTACAGCCGCATTGTCAGCCTTAGGCTCCTCAGTAATAGTCTCATTATCTCCTTGCTGTACCTCCAGATCTTCCTCCAAGGGTGCAATCGTCCTCCAGAAATTGTTATCGATCCAGGTCAACAGCTTCCTCAAGGAGAAACTTCCGCATAACTGCTGAGCTCGTGCACTTACCGCCGTATTCAGCGCTATAATTTGTTCTTGTGATAAACGACTACTCCACTGTGTAAAATTCACGTGAACAGCTTCCATCGGGTATTTCCCGGGCAGAATCATCTGTAGTTCCACTTGGCCTTTCAGTCTCGTAGGCAGTTTTGGATCGGACAGGCTCAAGAACAAGCGCACTTGTTTGTCTTGCGTTGCGGCGTCTTCACTGATCAGTTGCAGATGATAACGGCGTTCTAGCGCCATCCATTCCTTCTTGAAAGCGTCCGTCTCGCTCGCCATCGCCTCCTGCCAATTTGCGTTTGCCATCTTCGTCTTCAATTCAAGAATGAAATTAATAGTTGGGATTTTCAGCTGGTATTGTAATTTTTACTGGTGCCGAAAAAAACGTTCTAAGAATTTTCGGTTCGGCACTCGTAGATGTACCATGTGGAGCATCCGTTTGCGAGGGTCTCGCGGCAAGCAAGTGGTGCTGAAAATCGACCCAGAGGCTAGCTTCAAGACGTTCTCGGGTACGTGGAGCTGGTGTTGCTCTCAACGCTCGTGTCTGTGTGTACTTAAAAGTTTGTTTCCGCAGAACTTGCAGCCAAGGAGCTAAGTCTGACAGCGAAAGAATCACCGACATGTAATATGCGTATCCAGAGACTGTCACTACTGTAGTTGTCTGGAGGAGATAATTAATTTGTTGTGACGTGCTGTAGTTCGAAGAGGTTTCCCTCCTCGGCCGGTGGAAGTGGATGACTCTGCACTCGTCAAATCCGTTTTCGAGGCCAATGACACGGTGGTGGTGGATATGAACTCCGGTGCTGTAGCCCCAGTACAAGGGACTACTACTACGAAGAAAACAACAGGGAGACCGAAACGAGCAGCCGCAAAGAAAACCCCATTGAAAACACCAAATGTCGGAGTGCACACACTGAATCCACCGACAAAAGCGAAGAGAAAAGTGCCAACGAAACGGAAAATCACAGGCAGTGGGCACCAGCTTGGCAGTTCACTGGAGAATAAAGCCTCCGAAGTTGCAGAAACAATGGGAGAACACGAAGACGAACCCCAACGGAAGTATCGCCGAAGTAAGGCCATTAACCTTACGTCCAAGGAAGACGTGGAGATCAGTCTGGTGAATGCTGTTAGCGGTCAATCCAACGATCGCGCGGCCAAGTTCTTCCGAGCAGCAACAAAGAACGCAGTGGAGCACCAATATGAACTGACGTTGGCGAATGCGAGGCTGAATGCTGCTTTGGCGCACAATTTTGAGATGAAAGAGCTTTCAAGTACACGACGCGCTGACGGCAGTGCTGCTAAGCTCCATGTGCGATTCAAGGAGACGTCGCGCAAGTGGAAGGAAGAAACGGTTGATTTACTGAAGGCGGATGAACTCCAGGCAATTTTGAAGTACGTGTTGCTGTCAGGTGGTGAAACTGGCCGTGAGATGCTCAAGCCGTTCAATATGGCCCAAGTATCTATTCGGGTGTTTTGGAGTATTGCACGTTTGTACGATGGAGATGTCGCTGCTGGCCTAGCTGACCTTGTACCAGATGAAGACTGGTCGTTCATTGATACTCGTGCGCGGTGAGTGTCTTGTCCTGTAATTTTGTATTATAACACGAAGGTTAACCGTGACTGACTGATCATGTGCTGTTTCGCTACAGAGTGATGTCTGAGAAGGCTATGGAAGCAAAGGTAACAGTCAGCCCCGTCAGTTTTGATGTTGTGTTTCTCAATTGAATTGATGATCTATATCGTGTTGATCTGTGTGCAGCAAAATGAAGAGCAGTATAAACTGTGGAAGCAAGGGAAGCAGAGCGATACGGGGAACACCCGTACGTCTTCTTCAAATCCAGACAGCAAGAAGGTAGCCGACCCAGCCAAGCGTTCAGCAGCCAAGGAGACGAAGCCTGAAGTCATTAGCGTGGATTCGAGTGGAGAAGAGGATGCAAAAATTGCAGAGCCAAAGCGTGCACCGCCAACACAGACTCCTGCTCTCTCTGCGAAGGAAGCGACCCCCAACACCCTGCGTAGTGCAGCTGCACAAGCAGCGCTATCTCGGCTCGATCGAAACGCACAGACAAGTGCAGTTGTATCCGCTTTTCTTCTAGATGAAAAATCAGCTACGCCGTTGCCTGTCAAGAAAGAGGCTCTCGTCGACGAGGACGAAACTGAGTCCGAGGAGGAGGTGGAGGAAGCCACTACGGTGTATTGTGATGCTTGCAAGAAAGCACGCATCTTGTCACCCGAAGAGGCAGAAAACGCAGAGCTCGACCAAGATCCGTGGACTTGTAGCAGTTTGGCTGGAGCAGGGCGTAGCGGCGGGTGTGATGCTGTCGACGATGAAGTTGCTCAGATCACTGGAGTGTCAATTGCTGAATATCTGCGAAAGGTTTCAGTCACCACTCGACAAGAGCTGGCAGACGCTTCTGTGGGTTCTACCATGCATGCCCTTGTGGATCCTTTGAATCCATCCACTCAGACGGTTCAGGAGAAGCTTGAAAAGCTGATTGAAGAGGTTCGTTTGTCTGTGATTGTTGTTTTACTGGCATCGGACTAATTGGTGCTAATTGATGATGACCTACGGCAGGCGCGTCTCGATGAGGTGAATGACATGATTCTGGAAATCGTCGGTGAGGCTGAAGTAGCTGAGCGACTCGAGGTGCAGAAGCTTGGAACACCTGCTGATTTGATCACCACACCGAGCGACTTGATTGTCGAAGCTGTTGGTGGTTCAGCTGATGTTTCTCTTGAAGTGGTTAACTCCTGGCAGACCAGTGCTAAAGCGCTTGTGGAGAAACACCCTTGGCTGGCAGAATGGCGCACACTCTAAGACTCTGTAGTTCTTTGGTGAAACATTTGTTTATGGAAAATGCAACGTTGTTGCTCACTTTCGGAGCCGAAATGAAATTTATTGCTCCTCCGCTTTCAGGACTCACAAGATCTACAAGATCTTGCTCGTAAACCAGAGGCACGCAAAGTACCCATGAAGAACAAGTAAGCGATCGATGCACCATTTCCGCTTCGGCGATCAAAGCTTTCGATGTTGATGCAGTCTTTTCTCAACAAACTTTTATCACGAAAAGAACAGTTTTCTCTAAAGCGAAAATGGACTTTCGGACGATAATCGATAGAGGTGACCGCCTTCGGGAGGTGTTTCCGGAGATCCAGGCACTCTTCCCGACGCAGTCGCTGTTACTGAGAGCTATAACCCTGGTGCTAACTCCGCTCGAGGGGGATGAAGAAGCTAGTGTTCGTGCAGACGCTCTTCGGAAGCTTTGGGTATCGGTCAACAGGACCCCCACCAGCGACGAGAGACGTCGTGAAGCTGCTCGTAAAAGGACTGCCCGGACGAAATACCTTCAGACCGCTGAGTATAACCGCACAAATGGTCTTTGGTGCTACGGGGGTAAACTCAGTGGCGATCAGCGGGACGCAATGTGGATTTATATCCACAAGCTCCGGTCTTTGGAGTATCCTGTGCCCTTTGAAATCTGCGAGGATATCACCGGCTGCGCCGCCAAGAGTGCCCGCCACGGGTATAACTACTGGAGGAGTAAACAGTCTTCTGTGGATCTGACTGCGTGGGCTCAAGACGCCAAGGAGACGTTCGAGAGTGAATGGTTTAATATCTTCGGCGACAAGTCTCCCCATGCTATCGTAGAACCAAAGCGTCCTTTAGGATGGAACAAGTCGTTAGGCAAGCAATCACAACCAACCAAACATTTGCGAGGGTCTCGGATCGAGCAGAAAGTGCTGAAAATCGACCCAGAGGCTAGCTTCAAGACGTTCTCGGGTACGTGGAGCTGGTGTTGCTCTCAACGCTCGTGTCTGCGTGTACTTAAAAGTTTTGTTTCCGCAGAACTTGCAGCCAAGGAGCTAAGTCTGACAGCGAAAGAATCTCCGACATGTAATATGCGTATCCAGAGACTGTCACTACTGTAGTTGTCTGGAGGAGATAATTAATTTGTTGTGACGTGCTGTAGTTCGAAGAGGTTTCCCTCCTCGGCCGGTGGAAGTGGATGACTCTGCACTCGTCAAATCCGTTTTCGAGGCCAATGACACGGTGGTGGTGGATATGAACTCCGGTGCTGTAGCCCCAGTACAAGGGACTACTACTACGAAGAAAACAACAGGGAGACCGAAACGAGCAGCCGCAAAGAAAACCCCATTGAAAACACCAAATGTCGGAGTGCACACACTGAATCCACCGACAAAAGCGAAGAGAAAAGTGCCAACGAAACGGAAAATCACAGGCAGTGGGCACCAGCTTGGCAGTTCACTGGAGAATAAAGCCTCCGAAGTTGCAGAAACAATGGGAGAACACGAAGACGAACCCCAACGGAAGTATCGCCGAAGTAAGGCCATTAACCTTACGTCCAAGGAAGACGTGGAGATCAGTCTGGTGAATGCTGTTAGCGGTCAATCCAACGATCGCGCGGCCAAGTTCTTCCGAGCAGCAACAAAGAACGCAGTGGAGCACCAATATGAACTGACGTTGGCGAATGCGAGGCTGAATGCTGCTTTGGCGCACAATTTTGAGATGAAAGAGCTTTCAAGTACACGACGCGCTGACGGCAGTAGCTTAGCTAATGTCACTGCTGGCCCAACTGACCTTGTTCCCGATGAAGCCTGGTCATTCATCGATACTCGTGCACGGTAAGGTTTTGTAGTTGTATAGGGTACAGCACGATGGTTTGTTTATCTAAATATGATATTGGTTTATCACAGAGTGATGTCTGAGAAGGCTATGGAAGCAATGGTAAGAATCCATTTGTGCACGTAGTGCTTCTCGATTAAACTGACAATCTCTTTCGTGTTGATCTTTGTCTAGCAAAATGAAGAGCAGTATAAACTGTGGAAGCAGGGAACTCAGGACGATACGCGGAGCAATCACACATCGAAGAAGAAGACAAAACCAGCAAAGCGTTCAGCAGCCAAAGAAACGAACCTCGAAAACACTGACGTGAACCCAAGTGGTGAAGAGAAAGTTAAGGTTGCCGAACCTGCTCTCTCTGCAGCTGCACAATTAGCGTTATATCGGCTCGACCTAAACGCACAGACAGGTGCAGTTGTATCCGCTTTTCTTCAAGAAGAACAATCAGCTACGCCGTTGCCTATTAAGAAAGAGCCTATCGTCGACGAGGACGAAACTGAGTCCGAAGAGGAGTTGGCGGAAGCCATGATTCTTGGCAAGAATTTCTTGCAAGAAAACACGCATCTTTTCGCTTGAAGAAGCAGAAACGCGAAACTCTCTGTGGGTTAGTGATTCATACGCTCAAATGTTGCAGGAGAAGCTTGAAAAGCTGATTGAAGAGGTTCGTTTGTCTGTGATTGTTTTACTAAGCTGGTTACTGGCGTCGGACTAATTGGCGTTTGCTGATGACCGTGAACGATGTGATCCTGGAAATCGTCGGTGTGGCGGAATGACACTCAAGAAGTATTTTTTGGAGAATGTGCAGCATTGCTGCTCGCTTTTTTTGAAACCGAAATGAAATTTATTGATCTTCCGCTTCCAGGTATTCTGTTCTACACACAGCAGAAGACGTCATCGGCTTGAAAATGATGGGCTGCCACTAGTTCGCTCCTGGTGGAAGCTACCATTGCTTCCAAGCCAATACATCGCCTCCTTCCTTGCCGCTTCGCTGCCCGCGCTATTACGCTTCGTCGCACCGCGGGGCATTGAATTGCTAACTGGTGACTTCTTAGTCGATCTTAATGGAGCTGTAGATCTTGCGCGTAAACCAGAGGCACGCGAAGTAACCGATGGTACCCGTGAGGAAGAAGAAAGTGACCGAGATCAGGAACATGTAGCCGAAGTACAGGATACCAGACACAAAGGCCGTGATGTTGAGCTTCGTGAAGAAGTACAGGAACGAATACAGGAACAGATACACGGCCGCAGATCCCGAGGTGAGGAACGAACGCCACCACCAGCGGTAGTCTTCTGCGCAGAGCTGGAAGTAGCACATCACAACGGTCACTTCAGCGCACGTGGCCACAAGGATTAACAGCACAATGAACAGGAAGCCGAACACGTAGTAAATCTGGTGCAACCACAGCGCCGACATAATGAAGAACAGCTCAATGAACACAGCGCCAAACGGAAGGATACCGCCCACGAGGATGCTGAAAGGCGAGGACAGGTACCACACTTGTTCTGGGATCTGACGAGCGATCTGGTTCGTACGCACGGGCTGCTCAATGGCAGCAGCTTTGAAGCCAAAGTAGCTGCCGAGGAAAACGAGTGGGACTGAAATGCCGAACCACAGGACGAGCAAAGCGAACAGCGTTCCAAACGGAACAGCCTGAGACGAAGACTTTCCCCACAGCACCAAGTTCAGCAGGAAAAACACCGCGAAGAGCAGACCTGGATACAGCACGGCCGTAAGAATCGTGTTCTTCTTCCAGTCCTTGCCGTTGAACATCTTGTACGTGCGTGACGAGTTGTAACCAGCGAAACTACCCATGAACACGAAAAGCAGCAGCAGCGTTGTCAGAAGCGAACCGCGGTTAGCCGGCGACAGTAGACCCAGCAGCGCAATAACCATCGTTGATGCGCTCATGCAACACACCTGCACACCCGTACCCACGACCACTGAAAAGAGCATGGGCGAAAGTTGAGGCGGGCGGAACACGTCACCATGAACAAGCTTCCAACCAGATTCCTCCTGCGCCTCTTCCGTGGTTTGCACCTCGTTATAGCGAGCGATATCACGGTGAAGCGTGCGCAGCATGATCATAGCAATCATACCGGTCAGGAACAGCACGATCATTAGCGAGTTGATAATGGAGAACCAATGAATCTGATCGTTCGCGCTCTTGCTGCTGATAATACGGTCCCAACGCTCCTCCCAGACGATATCAGACTTGACAAACTGCACGTCGTACGTGTACAGCACCGTGGTCTCACCCTCTGGGTTCAAGTACTGGTAGTTTCCCTGCGATACCTCTTCAATGTTGACGAACTTGCCGCACGTGTCCGAGTCCAATTCCTGTCCAGCCATAGGCTCGTTCTCGTAGCTGTGTTTGATGGAAGTAGGCACCACTTCGAAACCAACGACGCGCCACTTAGGCACGTCGCCATCTTCCTCGGCATACGGATCCGCATTAACTGAGATAATGATGCGTACGTGATTGTATAGGAGATACTTGCCGTCCTCGTCCACTTCGCCCACAGGAAAGCCACGCTTGAAAGATCCAGCCTGTTGAGAGTCCGTCGGGTCACGGTACAACACCGGGAGATTGTCTACCACCCACTGCACGTAGTATTCATCCTTGATCATGTCAATGAATGACTGCGACTGTTCTGACGTGTACGTCATGGGCTTGCACAGCACCTGACAGATAGCATCCTTCTCCATCTGCATGTTGTAAAGGGAGTCCATGATAGCGTCACCTGCCATGATCTCACCCAAGTTCTCCTGCTGCTCGTTGGTGGACGTGGGCTTGCAGAACGGCAGGTAATAGTACTCGTACGGCACCAGCGTCTTAGTAGACGTGATCTTGTTCACGTTGAGGCGCACAGCGTCACCCGCAGCCCAAGACTCGGGGGCGACACCAGGCACATAAAAGGCTGCGCTAGCCTCCTGCACCGCCAGGAGCGCAGCCAACGCCACGCTCTTCATCCACATCTTGTGCTTAAAAGGGGAGAGAAAGAGGGAGGGGAGACGAAGTTATCTATTGATACTGCCGCCCGACGTCTGGCTTCTTCTTGGGCGAATGAGGGAGTGTGACTTTAGCTTGCCACGAAGCTGATATGAGACTGAATACCTGTATAAAACGATAGATGAAAATGAGCATACCTGTAAGAATAGATATGGATAGTGGGAGAGCCGAAATATCAACCAATCGTAAACTGTAAAGACGGCGATTGGACAGAAATGAGACGAATCAGCTGTCGACACCTTGTTTAAGTGTAATTGAGGTGTGAAACACAATTATACTTCATTATGATGTACACAACACAAAACCCCGCATATACGTTGTATTTTTGATCCCCTCACATAACGGCAGTGAAGAACGCAACCTCCAGACTTGGAGTTGAAGCTGCCGTACCGCGTTGGATCTGCATCACCAGCCCACGCACTTCAAACCAACGACTGTCCCAAGGGTTATAACCACACGAGCAGCACGTCAATCTCTCCGTGACGCCATCCAACCGCACTCCTGCTTAATTAATTATAGCAATTTGGAGGTTCTGGTTCAATTGGTTCTATTGTCGGCAGTTCTCTGCTTAGTATCTACGCGGCCACACGCCAGTCGCTAAAGGAAGAGTCAACCGTCGTGATCGAAAGTGATGGAGGTGGCCGTTGTGTCGGAAGAAGTGGTGGCCGAGGCGCTGCACCAGCTGTACAGCCCTCTGAGCTCCCCACGTGTGCGTCGTCGCGCTGATTCGCTTCTACAGCAGTTCCAGCGATCACCCGAAGCTGCTCAGACGGCGTTGTCTGTGCTACAGTCGCCTATCGTTGATACGGGAAATGCGGAGCAGAACGGATTACTGAGAGCTAAGCGAGCGTTTTCCGCGTCTACAATCTACTTTACTGTAGCCTCGTACATCCGCAAGTACAAAATGGAGAATCCTGCCACTTGGACACCGGAGGAGCGAGCGCAGCATGAAATTCTAGTGAAGGAGTTTAGTATAATGGCTCAGGAAGTCTGGAATGTCCTAACGGGGCCCAACGGCATACAGGAGGAGCCTAACGTGCAGACCCACTTGGCGCTTACCATTGCAGTCATCTTGCTACGTTTCCACGAGCCTCAGGGGGATATCACAGTGGTTAGCGCAGTGGAATGGCTCGTCCAGAACCAGCAACACCCAGTTAGCAACGTGACGGCTGCACTGACCAATTTTGCCGTACTACTTACACTTAAAGTTATCCCGGAGGAAGTGGACAACAAACGAGTGAAATTTTCCAAGGTCAAGCGGGTATTTTGCGAAGACATGGTGCAGCAATGTGCAGCCCACGTGGTTAGTACTGTTCTTCCTTCTATTGCTACTGCTATCGACGCAAGTGAAGAGCAGGTACAGCTACGAGGCCTGCTGTTGCAAGCATTCGCGAGTTGGGTGGAGCGTGGAACAGTTCCACCACCAGTTATTATTGAATGTGGGCTGCTAGACCGAGCTTTTCAAGAAACGTTAGCACCAAACTCCTCAGAGCACGCGTTACAAGTTGTGCTCGAAGTAGTGCGTGTCTGTCGCCATGAGGAGCACGTACAACTGATGGAGCTCGTCATGAACAACTTCGTGGTGCTTGGAAAACAAGTCCAAGAGCGCATAGCATCAGCAGAGAAAAGCCTGGATTTGTGCCTTGCCAACTGTGCTAGAGCAATATCTGAGTGCGGCCAAGCCTTCATCGTATACTTTGTGGACTTCGCGCTGGATATGCGGCCTGGATCTTTGGTGTATGCATTCCTGGAGACAATTCTATTCTTTACGTCGCTGAACAACCTGGACATCTCGAACGAGACGATGGAGTTCTGGATTGACTTCCGAACATATGTATCTGGCAAGCACGAGGAGCGCATGTACGTATTCGAAACCTTCATCTCTCAGTTGTTGGTCATTTTGATTGATCGGACCCAGTATCCGGAAGGGTTTGAGGCCTTCCCAGAGGCTGCTAAGGAACGTTTCTTCTTGTACCGAAGCGAAGTTCGGAATGTGTTCCGTGCGCTTGCGACAGTTACAATTGTCAGTGAGGACAACTTTATCGTTGATGCTATCCGCGCGATCTTCCGACAATACGAGACTGCCGATTCAGGATCTCCTTTGCCAGCGAATGTACGTGTGTACCAATGCGTTAATGTTGGTTGTGCTCGCAGAACTAACTTTCCTTCTGTGTACTTGTGGCATTTAGTGGTGGAAACGTACAGAAGTATACGTACATGCTCTTAGTGCTTTATCAAAATCGATTCGTGAGGAAGATACGTCTCTCGTCCCAAGACTGTTCGAATACTTGTCGAGAAAGGAGCCCTCCCACCGCGCACTGTCGCGCACAGTCACCATCTTCCTTGGTGTGGCAGGTCATTGGTTTGCAAGACACCCTGAATTTCTATCCACCTTCGCGTTTCAAATCATTTCCAACGGCTTCGAGTCTCAAGATGACCCTGGTTTCCCGTTTAGTCAGCACGGGCTAGAAGACCACGTAGGTGCAGTGGCACTCCGGAAGTTGACACTACGCTGTGGTTCGCACTTCTTCAATCCGCTGTGGATGGACTCGCTGGTGAATCTGTACCGCTCAAACCGCGCAGCAGTAGGCGGACCAGCCGGATCATGCTTGAAGGGGAACAGTTCGAAGCTGATCGTGGACTCTATATGCCATGTCCTCACGACTGTATCGTATAAGGATGCACTTCCGGTGGTGGAAGAGCTCGGTGACATTATGTTTGCAGACCTTGCAGCACGGCATAGCCAATTGAACGCGGACGACGAAGGCACAAAAGAGTTTCTGTGCGAGATGTTCAGTCATCTTCTAGTGTTAGCTACGAGGATCCCCATGCAGGTGGACCAAGAGACCCTGCATCCTTTTCTGTGTGTTCTCCAAAAGCATTGGGGGATGTTGGAGACAATTTTGCGCGTATACAATTGCTGTGAAGAAGTGATTGATCGATTCTGCGCGCTTTTTGTGGGCGTTTTTGAGTCTTTACGGTCTCAAGCTTTGGAGCTGGCGTCTGCCATCATGCCAGTGTTGCTGGAACTGTTTGCGCTCAGTCATGACGGCAGTTATCTAAACGTGATCAAAAGCGTAATTGGCTGTACTGGGGACGACGAGGCTACTGCCGTTAGTTTAACCCGCGTGATGGTCATCGTGTCTGAGACCTCGATGGCAAAAATTGCTGCAGATGGTAGCGTTGATGAGCATCCAGGGCTCACTACTGCGCTCTTTTCATTGGTGGCAACGTGCGGCACCCACCACCCGTCGATCTTAGTGCAGTCAAACCAGTTGGAGGGAGTTTTGGCACTAGCGTTGCACGCCTTTAAGTCGCAGAACCCTGAAGTCGGAGCAGCAACTCTCGACTTCCTACTGGAGCTGGGATCTTTGTACGGTCAAATCCTCCGAACTCCGGAGAGCTTGCTACACGGACCTGAGTTCTCGGGGAAGCTTTTGCTGCACCAACAAATTCAGACGTTGTTCTTTGAGAAGGACGTGCAGTATCACGTTCTCTTCGCTCTGTTCAATGCTGCGGCGGGGGGAATGTCGCCGAGTTTGATGGACAAGATCGCAGAGGTCGTTCGGTCATGCTGGATTTACTTCGGACGACCGCGCAGTGAAGAGCTCATCTATAGGCTTTTGTCTGATGGCAACTTTTTGGGCTCACAGGTCAGCGAGCGCGCTCGAAATGAGTTCATCGCCTTCATTTCATCTCCGGGTTGTTCGGACAACCCGCGCAAGTTTAAACGCGTACTGAACGCGTTTTGTGACCATTTCAAGCGCAACCTTAGTGGTAGTGCGAACGCGGAGTCGATGCCTGCTTAAGAAAGAAAGGAGATGTCGCCTCAGCTAGCAAACTACAAGGAAAACGTGAAATTGGGCAGCTGGGAGCACAATGTGCCAGAATTTGTACGGGAAACGATTCAATCTTCCTTTTCACTTATAGTGCTCGTTTCTACTGAAACGGGTTACCAACATCCTTCCATGATGTTGCATTGCTGTCTGTAGTAGCAGTGATCAAATGGCCAGTCGGAGGGCGAGCACTGTAAGCGGCGTTCGACCACTCCAAAATCTTCTCAGCAATATCCTCTGTCTGTGGATAGATAGCATTGTGAGATCATAGCCATCGTCATAGTGATGCTGCGAACGTACCTTTGTCCACGTGGAAAAGTCCGCGTCGGCCATGAACTTGCGGTTCATCGGGGTATCGATCGTCGTAGGTAGCACACCCAACACAGTCGCATCCTCGGGCAGCTCAGTCCTGTAAAAGAAAAAGAGCAAATAATGTCAATTACATCGGAAACCACGGAACTTCATTGCTCGAAAACTTACACAGCACTGGCAATTAGATGATGCGTGGCCGCCTTGCTTGCCCCATACGACACCATACCAGAAGTAGCTTGAAGGGCAGCAGTCGCGCCAGTCAGAACGAGCAGGCCTCCAGGCACCAACAAGTGGCTGGCCAAGTATGTCGCTACAGCACGTTGTCAAGCAAACAGAACATTAGCCACTTCAATCCCTCCCGTTATCTTCTCCATTCTCACACAGGAAAGCGGATTCCAGGTTTTGCGCGTGCATTGTCCCCAAGTTAACGAGCGAGTCTGCTTCACGGATGCTGCCTCCCGCCCAGCCGCCAGCAGTGCACACCACCGTGTTCATCTTGCCATGTCTGTCCAGCATCTTCATGTAAGTGCGTATTCACAAAAAACTCAATCTATCAAATTTGGCAAACCTGTCAGAGATCTCTTTCAACGTCTGCTCCGCCTGTTTGAGCGAATTGCTCTTGGATAACAACACATTGTCGTGTGCGTCCTCATTCGCCGAGAAGCCCACGGAAGTGACGCCCCAAGACGCACGGGCGAAGTGGTTCACCACTCCACGGCCCAGCGCCCCGGCGCCACCAACGACCAACAGCTTCTTCGACATGATGCAGATTGTTCAATGCGTACTACTTCGAAGTAATATGTAGTTACGTACGGTAGTTTTACAGCGCAGATACATAGTTGACGCCTAGGAATAAAAGTGACTTATTAGCGTCTAAACAATTTCGCTGCTTCAATTCACGTTTTACTTCGGACAAAGCTGCCTTCTGTCGGCAGCAAACATACATAAACGACAGATAGCTGCTTAATTAATCTATGCGAATTTCTCCGAGTGGAAGTCGAAGAAGGTTCCATTCGGGTCGGAGGACGAGTACCGCTTGCACGTGGTGTCCAAGATCTCCTCGAGTGCGTGTGGACCGCAGTAGAACACACCAACTTCCTCGCCAGGATGGTTAGCCTTGGCTTCGGAAAAGACCTTGTCCCAGTCCGGTCGGCCGAAGTGCGTGAGCTGCTTCGTGTTGAGACCGGAGACAAAGTCCTTGCCGGTTTGTTCGTGCACGAACTCCTGGAACATCTTGAGCTGCGACGTGTTCTCGCTGCCCTTCAACGTACTCAAGTACTGGTGCGTCTCGATGATGTTGTCGCGGTCCATTTCCGAGATTTGGTTCATCGTCTCTTCAAACCAACTCAGAGATTCTTGTCCACGGGTTACCCAGTGGAAGTAGAGCTTCTGGATCTTGAACGAGCCTGGATGCCGAACGTGGTTGCAGTTTGTGCAGCGGTTGTCCTCCCAAAGGTGCACCACGTCCTTCAGGATGGAAGCAAACGGAGTGACACCGATACCGCCACCCACACAGATGACAGTCTTGTACCGGTGGTAATCTTGAGTCGGAGCACCGACCGGACCATCGAGGTACATGTCGGGGTACAGCACCTTGCGTTCATGGCAATCCGAGATTACCCGGGCCAAAGCTTGAGTCCAGTCACCACACACTCGGATGTGGACACTGATGTAATTGTCTCCAGGAGCCGACGAAATCGTGAACGGGTGCCACTCGTGGGAAGAGATCAGAGGGCAGTTCACGAACATGTACATACCGGGGCGGTACACAAATCGACGAGGTTTCTCCATGAACAAAGCTACGGTTCCATCGAGCTCCATGGCCTCCATGATACGAACGGGAGCAGCAAACATCTTGGCATACCGGAAACGACGCTCGATGAGATAGAGGAGGAACGGAGGCGTGATCCAGATGTACGAGGAGCTACGAGCAAGCCACGAAGCTGCGCCGTGGAACGACAACACAATCAGGAAGGGTCCGAAGAGCATGTGCGAGTACCAGAAGAGGTTGAATTTGCCCTGGCGGAACTTGGGGATCGCAGCGAGAGGGAACGAGATACAAGTGATCACCAAAAGGATCGCACCCGTCCACACTGGAAGCGACTGAAGCATCGTCGTGAAGGGAGGACGTTCGCCATTGACGAACGAAGACACATGACGCTGGACGAAAATGGAACGCTTGATCTCTTCAGGAGTAGCAACCAGGTACAGGTAGATCTCGTTGAAGACGTGGGCAATGGTGTGGATGAGACCAGCAATGAGCAACACACTTCCAGAGATTTTGTGAAAGGCGATGTGGTCATCGAAGGGGATGTAGCGCCAGAGGAAGCGGCTGCGCTTCATTACTTGAGTGATCGAGCGACACATCGGAAGCAGCACGAAGACACAGTTGACCATTGCTACTTGAGCGTTGGCACGGGCGATACGAAGACCCCAACCAATAGCAGGGTCGACGTCGTAGGAGAACCACTTGACCCAGAATGCAATGTTGTTGATAATGACATACACCAGAAGCCACCAGATGCGGAGCTTATTGGCGGTGTACCAAGCTCCAAACTTGCTCTTGGGGCGGATAGGTGCCGTATAGACGGGAGCAGACTTCCGGAGGTTGTACGAGTCGTTGATGTAGGGTGCAAACACCGTCTTGAACTGATCGAACGTCATCGACTCGTTCTTTACCTGAGCCTTGCGGAACATTAGCTTGGCCACCGTCGTGAAGTCCGTGCCAACCACGTCGATGTGGGCAGCCGAGAAGTTCGACTCCAGGAGCTGAACGATCTGGTCCTCGATCACGTATCCCGAGTTGTCTGGGTCGAGTGTTTCAAAGATGAAGCGCAGCTTCTCCTCAGCGTCGACCTCGAGGTCCATGACAGCGTCAATTAGAATGGCATTACCATCGATTTCGCCATTGTTAGTAGCGTAGCCGTCGAATTCGTTGCCGTTGACTTCGAAAGCCTGGGAAAACGTCTCTCGCTCAATGTAGCCACCTTTGCTGGTGATGCTGCTCATAACGTCACGCAGTGCGTGCAGCTTCTCCATGGGGGTGTAGGCCGGGTCGTTGCTGTGAATGGCGTGTTCATCCATACTCATAGCCACGTTGTATTTCTGCTCAAAGTTGCAGTCGCCAAGCACAGGGACCGACACAACATCGCTGCCGGGCTGCGGGCCGTACCGGGAACCGGCGAACGACGACAAGTTGGACGCCCGCGCGAGACTCTGGCGCACCATCGAGGCGCCTAGCATGGCCTGGACATTCGGACGGCGACGCTGGTTTCCACGACTGCTCTTGCAGTTGGCGCTCATCTTGGCGGGGCCGCGTCCGACGATGTGTGTGGTGGTGGAGTTCATGTTGATGAACTGGCTGCTGTCCATGAAGTTGGACGTGCCTGTGCTCTGGAACGACGTCGTCATGCTAGGGTGATTCTTCATGGGCGGCGGTGGGCGCGGTACAGGCGCGCGCTTGGCCTTCATGCTTCCCTTCCTGCTATTTGTCCTGCTGGCTGTCCGTTTGCGGCGCGCGTTAGGCGACGGCGTGGAGATGTCAACGAAATGCTGCGTGTTCTGTCCGGGAGTGATCTTGAGCTCATCCGCGGGTGTGGCCTGCGGCAATCCATCGGCACTGGTGTCTCCCATCTGGAAGCTACGATTCTGACGGTCGCGGTTCATGGTCCACCGAGAGAGGCTTCGTGTCCTTGCGAAGGCGAAGAAAGCGAAGTGGCGAGTGCAATGGCGCGCGTAAGGCGAAGGTCACGACGATGCGGTCCGTAGAAGTCTAAAGCTCGGGTGGCCTCTGAGCGCCTCTAGAAACGCACTGGCACCTGTACACAGGGAAAACAGGCAGGTGGCACTGCCGATGGCGTTGCAATCGCAAATGGCGAAGTGGTCGCCGCGGCGGGTCCCAGCCTCGGGGCATTTCATGTCAGCACCAGGCTGGTCGGATGCTTCGCCGATGACACGTTAGTAAAGTGCAGCCCACCGAACCGCGACATCTTGACATTTGTATGGAATGTCTTTTTTCTCGTCCAGATTCGCGCAGCGGGTAGGGGGAAAACGTTTTTGGATCCCAGCTGGTCGATACAGTAGTAGCGATGCATAATCGAGGTTCCCACTGACGAGGGTCAAGTCGATTCTCTCGTTTTGGCGGCATCGACATCTTTACAGTTGCGCTGCGTTTCAGCTCAAGAATCCGGCATGGAGCTCGCATGCTTGCGGAGGATCGCCGGCGTGCGGGGTGGCACCACCAGCAGGGCGGCGGCTGTTTCGAAGAGCGCGCCGTGACCGCTCGACTCGAAGCTACTTCGCCGGCCACACCAGATTTTCTGTTTACTGTAGTTGTCGCGCTAGGATGGCTTTGCAAACGACCGACCAGATCCTGGTCTTGTGTGCACAAACTTGGGTCACTGCCATTCGTTTGGCAGCCGTTCCGTTGGTGCAAATGGAAGGCTAAAACTGCACTTGACTAACATTGCGCTGGGAAAACTTTCTTGAAGTAAATTGCTAAAGAGCTGCTGTCCATTGCGTTTGGGTGGATCAAGTAAGTGTGGCAGCAAGCTCGCGGGTCGCGCTGATACGCCTTTGCAGGCAGTGCTATCTATCCGGAGTGAAAACCCAAGCAAGAATGTGAAGAACGACAACGCAAAAATACCTGCCGTCACTCGGAATAGAATTTGGGACTGATGGATCATGTAACACCGTCACCCGGACACACTGTATGGATACTGTAAATACGTTGACTCGAAGAGAATGGTTGCAAATTGCATTAGCCAGCGGTGGCACTGCCACCGGCAGGGGGAAAACCGCCGGAAGCATTGCCAAAGGCTTACACGTGCGAGTAATATGCATCCGCGTTGCCGCTTCAACGTCGAGCTCGGGATTCTTCCTGCGATGTGCTGCCCACGGAGTACCTGTACCAACTTGGGGACAGTCTCGCCTTCACTGCAAAGGTGGAGCCGCACGTAAGACATGGCAGTCGCGGGATTGTTGAGTTGGTTTGGCAGCGCCCTCATGAGCCCGTCGCGACGTGCAGCGTTCAACATTTCGAGCAATTCGCTGGACCATTGAATGTTAAGCTCGTCATTTCAGCTCGTAGCACGCCCTCTGTGCCGTGGATCTTTTTGCAACAGCCACGACGTGCGCTGCCGAAGAGGAGGGGTCATCCCTTGTTGTTACAGCGATACAACCTTCATCACGGTGAGAGTAAAGGTTGCAACCTGGCATGCAGCAACATGTTTCTCCGGAAGTCAACTTGTTGAGACCAGCCAAATCGCCGCATATTCGTTTTCAACAAGTGACCAAATACCCACCTACTATTTGATTTCACATTTCATATTCATCATAAAAGCATACATATCATATTATACAAGTTACGTTTTGGCTATTTCTTCCCACCTTTTAGTGCACCTCTTCGCCCATACGAATCTCCCCATTTCGATGATCCTTCAACGCTCTCCATGCCCCGCCGACTACTTCGCCTAGCGACGCTGCTGACCTGCCTCACCCGCGTCGACGCGACTGGCGATTCCTTGCAGCCCACAGCTGTGCGCCTGGTGACCATCCACCCGCACAACGTCAGCGCCTTCACCGAGGGCCTCGTGTTTGCTGACGGCGCCCTTATCGAGTCTACTGGTCTCCATGGAGAGTCCTTCATTCGCCAGTACAAACTGTCGGACCTCAAGCCGGATTTATTCAAGGAGAGCGCTGTACAGTCGGTGCCTTTGCTGCAGGAGTTCCGCTTCAACCCCGCTATCTTCGGTGAGGGCGTGACTGTATTGGGCGACAAGCTGTTCGCACTGACGTACAAGGCGGAGCAGGTGCTGGTGCTGTCACGACATGACTTCCAACTGGTCGGCCAGTTTCCCCTCACGACATCCACCAAGGAGGGCTGGGGGCTTACGACAGACGGAGAGTTCCTCATTGCCAGCGATGGATCCGCCAACGTGCAGTTCTTCGATCCACATGACGACTTCAAGCTACATCACAGTATCACCGTGCGGAAAGATGGTAAGGCGGTGACCAACGTGAACGAGCTAGAGTACGTGGAGGGAGAGTTGCTGGCCAACGTGTGGTTCGAGGACCATATTCTGCGAATTGATATCGAGACGGGGGACGTGCTGGAGCAGATCGACCTGGACTGGATACCCAGCATGGTGCCCAACCTCCACACAGAGGCCATGAAGATGTCACCTTATCAGCAGGACGCTGTGATGAATGGCATCGCATACGATCCAGTGTCACGTCACGTATTTGTGACCGGAAAGCTCTGGGACTCCATGTTTGAGCTTGAACTGTCGTATCTGAGCGCGCACAACCGTCATATTGTCCCCTAGGTCGTTGGAAACCTTGGGTCAAGATGAAACCAAAGCAGACTGTGTATAAACATCACTTATATAAAAAGGATACTGCGACTACGATCAAAGACAGAGAGATACGTACACCCGCTTTCATTCAGCAGGGAAAACAGCGTGGAGCAAGTTGTTTAGGCGAACTTCTCGGAATGGAAGTCGAAGATAGTGCCTTCAGCCTTCGAGGACGAGTATTTTTTGCACGCGTTGCTCAACACTTCTTCCAGTTCGTGTGGTCCGCAGCAGAAGACGCCGATCTCCTCACCTGGGTGGTTAGCTCTAGCTTCAGAGAAGACCTTGTCCCAATCGGGACGGCCGAAGTGCGTGAGTTGCTTCGTGTCCATTCCGGACACGAAATCTTTTCCTGTTTGCTCGTGTACAAACTCCTGGAACATCTTGAGCTGTGATGTGTTTTCCTCACCACCAAGCACCACTGTACTCAAGTATTGGTGAGTCTCGATCACGTTGTCACGGTCCATTTCAGCGATTTGTTTCATGGTACCCTCGAACCAGCTTAGGGATTCCTGTCCACGGGTTACCCAGTGGAAGTAGAGCTTCTGAATCTGGAACGAGCTTGGGTGACGCACATGATTGCAGTTTAGGCATCGGTTGTCCTCCCAAAGGTGAACAACATCCTTCAAGATCGATGCAAACGGAGTGACACCGATGCCGCCACCAATGCAAATCACAGTCTTGTACCGATGGTAATCCTGGGTTGGAGCGCCAACCGGGCCGTCCAAGTACACATCAGGGTACTGCAAATTGCAGGCGTGACAGTCTGCAATGACTCGGGCAATGGCATCCGTCCAATCACCACATACTCGGATATGAATACTGATGTAATTGTCTCCAGGAGCTGACGAAATCGTGAATGGGTGCCACTCATGGGATGAAATCTGTGGACAGTTGAGATACAAGTACATGCCGGGTCTGTAGACGAATCGACGGGGCTTCTCGATGAACAAAGCAACAGTTCCATCAAGCTCCATGGCTTCCATGATACGAACGGGAGCAGCAAACATCTTGGCATAGCGGAAACGACGCTCGATGAGGTAGATGAGGAACGGAGGCGTGATCCAGATGTAAGCGGAGCAACGGGCTAGCCATGATGTAGCTCCATGGAACGCTAGCACGATCAGGAAGGGTCCGAAGAGCATGTGCGAGTACCAGAAGAGGTTGAATTTACCTTGACGGAACTTGGGAATTGCAGCGAGAGGGAACGAAATACAAGTGATCACCAAAAGGATCACACCCGTCCATACTGGGAGAGCCTGTAGCATCGTCGTGAATGGAGGGCGTTCGCCGTTCACGAAGGTCGAAACGTGGCGAGTCACGAAGATGGAGCGTTTAACCTCGTCTGGGGTGGCGATCAGGTACAAGTAGATCTCGTTGAAGACGTGGGCGATAGTGTGGATGAGACCAGCGATCAATAGGACACTGCCGGAGATCTTGTGGAAGGCGATGTGGTCGTCGAACGGGATGATACGCCACAAAAACTTGCTGCGCTTCATCACCTGAGTGATTGAGCGGCACATCGGCAGCAGAACGAAGACACAGTTCAACATGGCAACCTGCGCGTTGGCACGGGCAATACGGAGACCCCAACCGATAGCTGGGTCCACCTGTAACAGAGTAAGCGCGCGGGGGCGAGGAAGCGGAGGCCGGACTTGGACGGCGGAGCGAAGACCCAGGGAGGCGTGACCAGTTGATGGGCCACTGAGAGGTTGTTGGTAAATTGAAAAGTGAATTGAAATGAGGAAGGCTCTTACGGTCCTAAGCTAACTGGTGGCTCACAGAGCTCTCTCAAAAATCCAGTAGAATGTATCCTAGAGCCTATCTTTTCCTATCTTCTGATTTGGCTATCTACCAATGATTTTCCTATAAACTTCCACGTAGCAATGTTGACTTGACTCCTGGGCGTCCCATAATCAAGCTTCGAGAACCTTCTCGAATTTCAGCCAATGAGACTCTCTCAATGTCTCAGCTGAATGGCGTAAACCACAATGGCATAATACCAGAATCTAGTTTTAGCCAATCACAAAGTGGGTACATGTAGAGATATGTAGATTGCACTACAGTGCATCAACTTGCACTTCAATGCCGACGGAGTGCTATCGACAGCATTCCGTCACATGACCTCCCTTCGAGAAAGAGCCTCCCCTAGAAAGGATTCTCTCTCTTCTTGGACTTCCAATAGAGGTCGATGAGACCAGGGATCTGTTTCAGATTCTCAACAGGTTCCCCATGTGGCCTCCTTCTTGGTCTCGCCTAACCACCAAACCTTGTACTGCGGCTTCCCCTTGTACTTACGGTGGTTAATCACGGCTTCGACCAGTTGCCCTTCAGTTCCATCGGCTAACACAACCTTGTTCACCTTTTGCCTGCGCTTCGGGTCTTTGCGGTACGGCTTCAACAGTGATGTATGGAAAACTGGATGCAACTTCAGGTTCTTCGATAATCCCAACTCATACGAGTCTCGAGATACCTTCTTCTGGACCGGGAATGGTCCAATGAACCTCGGAGCTAACTTCTTCGACTGTGCGTACCCCTTATGACGGATATCCAAATTCTTCCCATCTAGTAGCACCATGTCGCCAATTTTGAAGTCTTGGA
Source organism: Phytophthora colocasiae (assembly GCA_018806915.1). Classification (NCBI taxonomy): domain Eukaryota; phylum Oomycota; class Peronosporomycetes; order Peronosporales; family Peronosporaceae; genus Phytophthora; species Phytophthora colocasiae. The sequence continues at coordinate 257,933 of JAGKQI010000104.1, read as the reverse complement.
CAAGTCTGTTCCTGTCGTAATAATGCTTCATGCGCTCCTGTGCTTCACTCATACGGTCTTGCGCGACCTTGAGAAGGCTTCCTGTCGGAGTAGAAACTCTTTTGCTGCTTTCTCCAACTTCTTAAACTCCGGATCTGCCGCGATATCGTCGGGCATATATGGAATATATCCTAGATCCGCTTCAAATGGTGACATGCCAATCGTAGCATGCAATCGCCGATTATAGGCGAACTCTGCCAAATGAAGAAACTCATCCCAATCATTCTGGGCTGGGTTGATAACACCTCGGAGATAATCTCCGATAAAACGGTTTGTACGTTCCGTTTGTCCATCCGTCTGCGGCCTAAATGCCGATGACAGGTTATGCTGCGTTCCCATAGCAGTGATAACAGCCTGCCAAAACTTAGACGTAAATTTGGAGTCACGATCAGACACAATCGTCTTCGGAAGGCCATGATCTCTTACATAACTCTTCATGAAAACATTCGCAATATCCTCTGCGCTGTCTGTCGTCTGCGTAGCAATAAACTTTGCACGCTTGGTCAATCGATCCACAATGACCATGATGGCATTCAAACCATCCTTGCTGGGAGGTAGAGACACAATGAAATCCATTGAAATGTCGACCCATCTACCTCGTGGTATCTCCAGCGGTTGAAGTAATCCGGGAGGCTTCACCTGCCTCGCTTTGTTGCGCTGACACATTTCACAAGTGTTCACATAGCGCTGAATATACTTCATCATCTTCGGCCAATAGTACTTCTCACGTACTGCGACATAGGTCTTGTAATACCCTGGGTGGCCTGCCGTTACTGCATCGTGGTTCTCACAAATGACTCGATTCTTCAGATCTTCGTCATCGGGAATGTACAATCTAGGACTCTCATCTTCACGCGTCTGATAATACAGCACGCCATGATCTAGCGAGTAATGCGGAACCTTGTCTCCAAGCTGTAGCTTCTTGACAATTCCTTGCAAGTCCTTGTTCCACGAGTACATCTTCACTGCGGATTGTGCCACGGTCATATTGTTCTCGACCATGGTAGCCACAATTTCACGGTTTTGAGCCGTATCAAGAAGTTCCTTCAGGCTCACTTGCGCTGCCTTATGCTCGAACTCAGGATTTCTCGACATCGCATCTGCGACTACATTCGTCTCTCCTGGAATCCACTTGAACAGAGGCTGAAACTCCGCAAGTTCGTTGAACCACCGCGCAATGCGTCGATTCGTCGTCTTCTGCGTGAGAATCATCTCAATGCTCTTGTGATCTGTTTCCACCAGGAATGGTTTGTCGAGAAGATACACGCGCCATGTCTTCAACGCATGCATAATAGCGAGTAGTTCCTGTTCGCGAACTGGATAATTTAGTTCTGCTGGCTTCATCTTTCTGCCCGTATAGGCTATTGGATGTTCCAACCCTCCCTCCTTTTGAAATAAGACTCCCCCAATTGCGAAATTTGAGGCGTCCATCCGAATTCCGAAAGGTTTGGAGAAATCAGGAAGACTGAGAACCGGAGGTGATGACAAGCGCTTCTTAAGCTCGTCAAAACAGTGTAATTGGTTCTCATCGAGTTCGATAGCATCACGAGAACGTTTTCCTTGATACATTCATGCAAAGGACCTGCAAACTGCGCGAAATCCTTGCAAAATCTCGAAACGTAAACCGTTGTCCCCAGGAAGCTCTCCATTTGCTTCTTGGTCTTGGGGACTAGCCACTCGGCGATAATCTTCACCTTATCTGGGTCCATACGAACGCCCTTGCGTCCGACAAAGTCGCCTAAGCATGGAATCTCATCCACGCAAAATTGGCATTTGGACAGTTTGATGTAGAGCTTCTGCTCTTCACATCGCTTCAATACCCTGTCCAGTGCTGCGATGTGGTCGTTCACATCTTCACCCTTCGTGTATACGTAGATATCATCGAAGTAAATCTTCGCCACATCACTCAAATCCATGAAAACCTTTTGCAGCAGTCGATTAAAGGTTCCTGGGCTACCACTGAGCCCCATGGGTGTGACGAGATATTCAAATAGACCATCTGGGGTTGAGAAAGCAGTGAAAGGTATATCTGCTTCTCGTAACTTCACTTGGTAATAACCCCAAAGTAAGTCCATGCACGAATACCAATAGCTACCGGCCATCGCATCAAAGGTATCTTCCTTGCGAGGCATAGGAATAGCTGGTAAAATCGTCGCCAAGTTCAATAGACGATAATCGTGCACAATACGCCATCCGACTGGTTTCTTCACACAGAAAGTCGGTGCACAAAATGCTGACGTACTCGGTCAGAATGATGCCAGCCTGAACCATCTCTTTGGTCCATTCCTGAATCGTTTTTCTCTGATCAGGACTTTGGCGCCATTGTTTGACCGTAAATCGGTTGAAGTACCGGGTTTGAGCAAAATCTCGTGCTCAATTCCTTCCACGTACTGGCGGTGTCTCATTCGGAAGTTCCGTACGGAAAACCGTATCCGCATACTTCAGTAGCGTCTCATACGCCGGATTATCCTTGAGAGCGTCCCATCGCGACTCTTGAAGCGTTCAGCCTTCTCGAATCATGCGGATTGATGACAAACACTGCCTCAATATCCTTGTCCCTACGCAACATCTGCTGGAACTGTTTGGACGAAATAATCTTCGTTCGCCCAAACTGGCCGTTGTGGCCATGCTGCCGATAGTAATTGAAAATCTCACGGGCCTGCGCAACTCTGGCGCGGCGTTGTCCTGCCACCCAACGGGCTGGACGAGTCTTCGGCAGTCTCAACTTCACAGTCTGCGTGTTCTCCACCTTGATGCGAGGTGCAATCTGTCCAGTATTCCAGTCGATATCAGGGTTCTGCTCCCGCAGCCACATCATGCCCAAAACAACATCCTTTCCTTCAGGAACAGGCATGACTTGGAATGTTCCCGTTGTCAAAGGAAACCCTGGTAACTGCAGAGACATCTCTACAGTCCGACGTGGACGATGCACAACTTGATCATAACCGAGATCAACTTGCATCATGTCACCTTCCGTGACATCCAACTCAAGCTTCTTCACCAACTCCTCAGTAACGCCATTCAGGCTACTGCCGTTGTCGATGAATATCGAGACGGGCCTCTCTTGGTCATCCGTCTTGAATGCTCGAGCTTCAGCCTCTAGGATCGCATACACTGCGCCCTGCATGTACCGATTTGCTTCAGTACGTTTTGGCTGAGTACAATCTGGAGAAATGTGGCCAAACTTGCCACAGTTTCTGCACGTAGCTGTCTTTTTCCAATCATCGCTCTTGCCTTTCTTCTTGTCGGAGCTCTTTGAATTCTGCTTCGACTTAGACGCACGATGCCCCGAGCTTGATGATCCTTGCGAACCTTTCGCAGGAGCTCTAGGGGGTTTTCCCGAGTAGTGTGCAAACTCAAAATTCGACGCAATCTCAATGGCATCTTGCAGTGTTGAAGGACTCTCTTCCTTGATCTTCCTCGCTGTCTCCTCTCGCAAACCGTTCTGAAAGAAGAAACGCTTCTCCAACTCGCTGATAGACAACTCTGTCTGTGATAGCAAGTCTTGAAACTTGGAGACGTAATCATGGATGGTCTCATTCTGTTTGAGACAGAAACATCCTCTCGCGAAGATCATATTCAGAAGTCCTTCGGCCTGAAACGAGTGCGAAGTCTTCCCTTGAAGAGCGACCATGTGGGCTGTACGTTCGTACCCTCACACTCTGCGATAAACGCGCGATACCAATTCAGCACTGACTTGCCTAAGTTGCTGGAGATCATCGTCACAAAATCCGATGTATCTGCCTCCATCAACTCGCGTCTGCTTGCGTAATACTGCTCGGTGGCGAAGATCCATAACTCAATATCTTCGCCGTATTTGCCTTCATACATAGGCGGATCCTTCTTTCTTTGCTCACCCCTGGACGCAACTAGATATTCGAATCTTGCGTTGGCCTGCTGCATCTGTGCTTGCAACTGGGTTTGCATCTGGGCTTGGTATGACTGTTGCTGCTGCGTTAAGTAAACTAACAGCTGTTGCATCGACATCGTGTCTGATGCTGCGCCTGCTTGTCCCGACGACATATTCGTAGCTTGCGGTTGACCCTGTGGATCAGGAGTCGTCCTAGCCGTTGGTTGCGGTTGGCCCTGTGGATCAGGAGCCGTCCTAGCCGTTGCTTGCGGTTGGCTCTGTGGATCAGGAGCCGTCCTAGCCGTTGCTTGCGGTTGGCTCTGTGGAATAGGAGCCGTCCTAGCGGTTGCCTGCGGTTGGCCCTGGTGTGAATCAGGTGCCGTCCTGGCTGTTGCCTGCGGTTGGCCCTGGGTGAATCAGGAGCCGTCCTGGCAGTCGTTCGAGGCGTTCTACGCGGACGCGGGTTTGGAGAGTCGCGCTCACTCGATCTACCACGTGTAGATGACATTTCGAGTGGACTTTTCGTAGCACGAACTCAATCCAATAAAACCCAAAACCCAATGAAAGAAGGAGAAAACCTTTCTTTAGTTACGACTACTGCTTACTTCGCGATCTAGCTTGATCGTAGTGATGTCTTCAAGATGTCCGAGCTCGACGAAAATCTCGTTAAGTAAGCCCTTGACTCTCTCTGCAACCGCGTCGTCCTCAATACGATTTGTCAGTTTCTTGAAACGACGGTTAATGCGACGAGACTTCTTGATATTCTTAAGCAGATCCTCTTGAAGCTTAGAGAACTTCTCAGCGTCGTAAGGGTAGTCGAAAAGACTCGTATCAGGAAGAGGAGCTCGTCTCACAACTTTGACAACAGGTGGTTTCGAACTGTCTGTCAAGTTGAGCTCACGACTCTTCCTTTTACGACTCTTGTTGTGGCTCGGTTTGTACCGACCCATACACCAAAAGAAAGGGTAAATTGGAAGCTACCGGGGAGCGATGGAAATAAAAGCTGCACTTAAGAGCGTTCCAAGCACTGAACCGGCTTCTAGTAGCGACCAAAGAGTTACGTGCACTAGGCAGAGATATACCAACCTTTCAAAGTTGATTCCCTGACCTGTGATGGGCACGAACTCTCTTAAAGACAACCCAAAAGAGACCCCTTTAGGCCTAGCACTTCCCCAGCAATTGGCTGGTGCTAATAGCCAAGGATCTACTCGCTTCTGGCTATGCCGCCCACGAGAGACCCGACCTTGGACGATGGAGCGAAGCTTGACCCGACAAGCGCTACTATGTAACAGAGTAAGCGCGCGGGGGCGAGGAAGCGGAGGCCGGACTTGGACGGCGGAGCGAAGACCCAGGGAGGCGTGACCAGTTGATGGGCCACTGAGAGGTTGTTGGTAAATTGAAAAGTGAATTGAAATGAGGAAGGCTCTTACGGTCCTAAGCTAACTGGTGGCTCACAGAGCTCTCTCAAAAATCCAGTAGAATGTATCCTAGAGCCTATCTTTTCCTATCTTCTGATTTGGCTATCTACCAATGATTTTCCTATAAACTTCCACGTAGCAATGTTGACTTGACTCCTGGGCGTCCCATAATCAAGCTTCGAGAACCTTCTCGAATTTCAGCCAATGAGACTCTCTCAATGTCTCAGCTGAATGGCGTAAACCACAATGGCATAATACCAGAATCTAGTTTTAGCCAATCACAAAGTGGGTACATGTAGAGATATGTAGATTGCACTACAGTGCATCAACTTGCACTTCAATGCCGACGGAGTGCTATCGACAGCATTCCGTCACACCACCTCGTACATGAACCATTTCACCCAGAAGGCGATGTTGTTGACGATGAAGTAGAAGAAGAGCCACCAAATACGGAGCTTGTTGTCGCTGTACCACTGACCAAACTTGCTCTTGGGGCGAATAGGGGCGGAGTACACGGGTTTCGCTTCCTCGAGATGGTACGAGTCCGTAACGTACGGCTCGAACACTCCACAGAACTGTTCGAACGTCATGGCGTCATTCTGCACACGAGCTTTGCGGAACATGAGTTTTGCTACCGTTCGGAATTCCATACCGACCACATCAATCTTCGCACTGGAGAAGTTGGACTCCAGTAGCTGGACAACCTGCTCCTCAACCACGTAACCCGTGTTGTCCGGGTCTAGAGTGTCGAAGATGAAGCGGAGTTTCTCGTGAGCGTTCACTCCGAGTTTCATCACAGCATCAATCAGGATGGCATTGCCATCGATCGTGCCTGTGCTGGTAGCGTAGCCATCGAATTCATTGCCGTCCACTTCAAAGGCCTGTGAAAAGGTTTCGCGTTCGATGTAGCCGTTGTTATCCGTGAAATTGCCCATAGCGTCACGAAGTGCTTCGAGCTTCTCCATTGGTGTGAACGCCTTCTCGTCCATACTCATAGCCACGTTATACTTTTGCTCGAAGTTGCAGTCACCAGGGATCGGTACAGTCACGACGTCACTTCCAGGAGGGGGGCCGTACATATCATCTTTACCTGCGGGTGGTGCAACACGACATTTCTTCCGGGCTGAATTGGACGTTGCTGACATGCCCGACACCTGAGAGGCTGATAAACTTTGACGAACCGTGTTCGAACGCATCATGGCGTCCACATTAGCTCGACGGCGACGGGAGCGACGGTTGTGGCTCCTAGAATTACCCACTGCGTGGGTCGAGGTCGAGTTCATCGAGATGAATTGGTTACTGTCCATGAAATTGGCCGTCGCCGGCTTTCGGAGCGGCGGGTTCTGGTTCATGTTGATCATGGTCGACATCATTGGGGTTGTTTTATCACCGAAGCGAGGGGCATTGGGCGACGGCGTGGAGACGTCAATGAGGGCCTGCGTCTTGGCTGGGGTGATCTTTAGGTCGTCTTTGGGCTTACCACGCGGTTCTTTCCGAGTGCGATCCATGCTTGAAGCAAAATGGAGAATGAGAACAGTGGAGCGCTATCGAACCGAAGTCGACACCACTTTGTCGCCATACCAGCGACGTTTGCCGAACGGGACGATGGTGAAGGGAGGGAAGGCGGCTTTCACGCATGTTCTGTATGTAATTTCGGTTAACTAGAAACGCGCGGTACGGCTATCCTTCATGCAGTGCCAACATTGGGCTCGCATTCCGGGAATGTATCGTTCCTCTACCTGCGTTTTACACCACATTTGATCGATCGAGGATACGTTGTTGCGTTTGCGATAAATAAATGCAGATCAAATTGCTGTTTGCAGTACTAATAAACCTTGCACATATCGACGTAGTTACACCTACGCTGAAGCTGTAAGCGAAGCAGTTGTTCCGCAGACCACCAAAAGCTGCTGCACCCGCGGTACCAACTGCTCCGGCCTCCTTCACCTCCGTTTGACCCCTCGCTTTCTCGGTGAGCAACGATAGAAATTTCGGGATTGTCAAATGCCGCGGAGCCCTCGAGTGCGTAATTCGATTTCTTGACATTGTAACAACTGCAACGGCGTCTTCGATCGCGATCCCCGCGACAGCAAATATGTAGTGGGCCACAATTTGCGTTAAACTGCAGAAACACGCAGATCTAGGATCAGCCGTTGTCTTTCCGTAAGCACAGCCGAAGATGCCCATGTAAAGATGTCCGAACGCGTTTCTAGTCGCGGTCGTCTAGCGTTTTGGCAATGCACCCTCGCTTTTGGTCGGCTATCTCCGAAGAGCAAGCGACTGAGTCGCACGATATCGTTTCGTACCGTCGATTGATGATGGACCAACGAAGCCTGTGCGATACTGAACGTACAGCTGGAACAGTAGCAACCGACGGAACGGGCTTCTTTTCGCGTGCAAATCCTGGGACTTCGAGTGCACTGCACTTTTCATGCACTTGCGGTGGCTTTCCGAGTGCACTTTGCAAGAATCGGCTGCTTGACCGCGTGCAGGTACATGTAGCATTTCCAACCAGGTCTTTGATGTTGCTCAGTGCGTGTTACTACTGTATCACATTACGTTCGTTGCTGTCCGAGCTATCCAAGCAGCAAAATACGAAGCGTGGCTACTAACAGTACATTACTTTGACTACCTTGCAATTGTCATTGTCTCTTTAGTCTAGTACGAGCAGCATAACTAGAGGTAACGGGAGCGACGTCTCATGATCCCACGCATGCCAACAAACGGGTTGGTAGCGGGGGAGCCTTCCCCGTTAGTGAAATAAGAAAAATGTGTGTGTGTGTGTGCCAGAGCGGACGTGCATGGTCGTGTGCTGTCCAACATGCACTCGACGACCAGCCGAAACGTGTCGACGCGGGGTGCACGTGGGAACCAGCCGTTGAGCACGCGAAAAGAATCCCCACCCGCAACCGACCAGTGTATCCTAAGACCATTTCGGTGCGCTTGAAGCACGTTGGTGCTTGATTGCTGGCAAAAACAGCACCACGGAACATGTACAAGCGGAACTGCATTCAGAGTTTTGTTACATGTGCATAGCACTTTACTACGAAGTATTCCAAGGGATATTTGGAAAGATGTTACTGCAACTCGCCGGACAATTGTAGGGATGAAGAGACGAACACACTGTGTATCTCGTTTTCTCTAGTTGCATTTCAAACATCAAGCAAGCATACTTTGAATGGGCTGCGGCTATTTTGTCGAGCTGTTGGCAAATATTTCGTGCGAGCATCAGTAGACCGAGAGCGGGGTGGTAACCAGAATTCGTTGATCTGCTGCTGTACTACAGGTAGGTTGTGAGAAGGAGGCATTTGATGGTCGGTATCGCACCAAGTTCCTGGTGCTACACTGCTATCCGTACAGGATGACACGCCTGGATCAAAATTGCTGACCACCTGTTCACTACTGCACATGAAGCTCTGTCCTTCCTCCCCCTCTTCTTCTTCGTCATCTTCTTGAAGGGTCAGTTCGTGAATTGTAAGGGCTTGCTCTTTGATCTTCTTTTTCAGCTTCTGTCGTTCGAGTTGCAAGGCGTTTACTTCTCGCATCAGTTCGCCTTCATTGTCGCCCTGACAAGATACTTGTTCATCCCGGAATTTGGCCTTCAGTCGAGTTACTTCCCCTCGCAAGTCTTCGCACTCTTGACGTAAGCTATTGACGAGGTTAGCGTGCTCAGACAAGACGAAATTAGTGGCTGGGCCTGTGGATAAATCACGAGTTGGTGATGCGTCTGGTTTTGATGGCGAAACGTTGGTCTTCACTTGCAACAAGTCATCGATAGTGTGAGCCTGTTCCTACAGGTGCTCAACATGCTGTGAGTTTTCTTCAGTATGTCAGTTCACTTACACCACCAGATTTTGCCTTACCTCAATTAGCATGTTCGCACTCAGCTGCGCTTCTACAATTTCGTTCCAGTGCTTTGATTTTTCTTGCTTTAACACTTCGTACTGAGCGACGAACTCTTCGTATCGACGCGTAAGTTGATCGTGATCTTGAGCGATAGATTGCTTATCAGCTTCCAGGTTACGAACTTGCTCAGTAAATCTTTGACGCTGAACAATGTTACTAAGTTAGCTTCATCAAGGTTTTTTTTTTTTGATAAATGTACCATACCTCTTCCAGACGAGCTTTTTCAAGTTCCTGAAGCTTCTTACTTTGATCTGCTGTCTGTTCAGATACACCAGCCCCATATCGTTTTATTCTCTTGCTGCCAACATACACATTCAAACGTTGAACGCTCTTACCACCGCAGTCAAGCTGGTTAAATTATCGACGAGATCCTGCATCGTTTTCTTCGTCACCTCCATTTGCTGACTCTCCTCATTTCGCTTTGCATCCACTTCTCGTACCTTGGCTTGAGCTTCCTTCAGCATGCTTGATACTCTCTGTTCTTTTTCCTGGAGTTCTTGGTGCTGATTCGTTACTGACTTGCATTTCCCCTGTAGCACCTCACATTTCTCGACAGCAGCCTGTAATTCTTTGCATGTGTCCAAATACTTGGTGTTCATTTCTTGGAAGCGATTCCAGCGCTCAAGCTCTAAGTCCTTCGTGACTTCAAGACGCGTCTGCTCACGAACGGCGTCGAATTTAATCTGCTCGTCTTGTTGCTTCTGTTCAGGCGTCTTGAGACACTGGGAGCACGTTACGCTCATCTTTTTGTGCTTCTTCTCGATTTCCCAGCACTCCTGCTCCTTCTCCTTGACCATTTGCTCGTGTCGTGCCTTCATTTGCACCATAGCCTGGTAAATCTGCTCGTTTTGCTGTTCGATACACGTCCGCGAGCGAAATAAACCATTGTAATCTTCTTGTAGCATCATTAGCTGCTCTTTGGAATGCTGGTGATTCCGAAGGACCTCTCGCCACTTATTCTTCATATGCCGAACCATCAGCGCGTGCTCAGCTTTCATCTCACTTTTCGTATGCAGCGCTTCCTGCAACGCCATTGATAAATCCGCAACCTTCCGCTTGTAAATAGTAACTTCACCACCCATTTTCTCCTTCAACTGGAAGCTCGAGCGTTCACGATATCGCGCATCTTGAAGCTCTTTGTCGACCAGATGCAGTCGCGTTTTGCACTTTTGAAGCTCGTCCACCATTGGGCGGTGTACCTTTTCCCATTCTTTCCGTTCCGTTTCCAACTTGCCTCTCAACTGTTCAACTCTTGCACGTAATGCCTGCCGCTCCTCTTGAGTAGATCGAACATTGGACGCAGACTCGTTTTTCACCAACTCGACTGTTTCCTCGTGCTTTTTCTCCACAGTCCGCAGCCTCTCGTTTAGTCTGGAAACCTTCGTTTGATCTTCCTGTCGTTGATCTAATGCCGTCTCAAGCAGTGAGCTTGTGTGTGTAAATTGCTCTTGGAATTTAGTACGTTCAGCTTCTACAGCTGCCAAATTGGTTTGCAGAGTAGCGATTTCTCGCTTGAGCTGGATCGTGTGAGCGCTCGCTGCAGCCGCCGCACGAGCAGCAGCCTGATCCTTTTTCACTAACTGCTGCCGTAACGTCTCAAGATCACGCAGCAGCGTCAGTCGCTCCTGTGCATAGCAAACAAATAATGAATGATTAAGATGGCTACAAGACATCTTCAACATGATCCGTACCTTGTCGAAACAACGTTGAGCGTCTTTCAAGGACAGCGTGGAGGTCGCGACCACGGCTTCCTTAGCCATGTTTCAGCAGAGGAGGTGGCACCTAGCCACGCTCAGTGCACGGTTCACTCCTAAAGCAGTTGCAGCAGCAAACGAACTTCCAGCACACTATAAATATGTTTTGAATGAAACTACAAGTGAGGAGGAGCGGATTGAAGTCGCAAAGCGAGACCTTTGTATAGCCTTAGCTGAGTGGGGTACCAACACGCTCGTTAGGCAGCAGTTGTTGTGGTCTCCAGTTTGATGTTAGTTATGCCGCACAACTAACATCAAACTGGTAAAAGTATAGCTGAAGGAATTTAACGCATAACTTATGCGTTAAATTCCTTCAGCTATACTTTGCTTACTTTTTTAACCCCCCTTTGCTTATTATTCGTCATTTTGCTGGGTATCTGTTGCGATGGTGCTGCGTCTGCGCCAACTGCAGGTGGTGCACCGCCATGGAGACCGCACCCCATTGATCAATATCTTCAAGGGTGTCGCCAATGCGCGCTACGAGGAGGAGGAGGCTCTACTGTGGAGAAGACATCTACCAACACCGACGCAACTCGCGCAACTCCGTTCCAAGTTCAGTGTCCACATGGGCGGTGAGCCTCAGAACTCCTTCCAGCAGCGACCATTCGGGTACTTGACGACTCGAGGCATTGAACAGATGACCGAACGTGGTGATCGACTTGTAAGATATAAATTATTGTATGGAACTGCCTCGAAAAGCGGAAGTGAACTGATGGACATTGTTTTCGACTGGCTGACAATGTGAGAAGGAGGAGCTGCAGCTAGACGAAGTGACACCAGAGCAGGTGCAGATCTTCAGCAACGCGTACACACGTACCCAACTCAGTGTCCAAGCGCTGCTGGATGGTATGCTACGTGATCAGCCCCAATTGACTCCCCCAGTAAGCGTGCTTCCGCCGGAAAAGGATATCATCAACAGTGCGTTTTGCGTGGTTGCTCCGCAAAATTAATAGTGAGCTAATGTTCGCTTGCACGTGTATGTAGCTTATCCGCTCTTTCCGGAGATCATGCAGATGAAGGCAGAGTTGGAAAGAGACAACGTTGTGTTCGCGGCGCGAGAGCACGAAATGGCTCCGGTCAAAGAGGAGTTGAGCAAGCTGTTTCCGGCTATATCCTCAGGCCAGGTCCCTTTCACATGGTTAACTGCTGCCGACTACTTTGTCTGCCGTCGAGCCCATCAGGCCCCGTACATTCCTGGCACAGAAGTGCATGGTGATGCTACGGAAAAACACCTCGGCTTTCGTTTCCATCAGGTAAAACATATCTGCTGGCAACCATCTTGGTAGTGGTAGGAACTGACAATTTGTCGTGATTCCTGCAGTTTTACTCGCACCAAACGATCCTGAAACTTGTAGCTGGCCGCTTGATGCATAATGTGCTACATGAGGTAGGTCCGATTCGCGTTGTTGCTGCACTTCTGACTGACGGTCTATGTGCTTTATTGCAGATGGAAAAAGCTCTCTGGGACCACAGCGAAAGCAAGAAGATCGTGATGTACAGTGGACATGACGTCTCGCTGTTGTCCGTTCTCCGAACTATGGACGCTGAAATTGCAAATGACACCAGCTTTTGGCCCGAGTATTCATCAGCCATCGTACTGGAACTACTGGAGGACGAGAACGGGAAATTCTTCGTTCGTGTTCGACTAAACGGCGAAATCCTCGCAATAGGCGAAAGCACAGACGACCTCTGTTCTCCTGATCGCTTCCGGGATATGGTATCAGACCATATTGGTTAACTTACCTTTAGAACAACTCTGGAGGCTCATCAGCAAACCAAGACTGCAGTGTGCAAAGCAACAATAGACCTTTCTGTTTCTACACTTAAGCAGTTAAGCAAGCAGCTCTGCCATTTGCAGAGCACGCTTGTAGCGTCTCCGAGCTAGCTTAATACTGAGCAACTTTTCTTTTTCCTCAGCTGCTGCCTCTTCCTCCTCTTTTGCAGGAACACCAACATCAATGATTTCTTGCGCTGACTCCATCACACGCTGCATCAGAAGCAACAACAGAATGTCAATTACAGTCAACACTTCAAGACTCATACAGTTAACTAACCTGGCGTGCAGCACCCTGGATACCATTGAGATACTCTAGCACAACGGAGAACATGGATTTAGGCACAACATCGGCCTCGTACATCCAACGGAGAATCCATTGCTGTTTGATTTTCTGCATCACACAAGCAATCCACACACAAAAACACAATGAATGATGGCTCAACACCAGATTAAACGGCCAAATCAACGCACCTTAAACTTCCAGGGCAACTCATCATCGTCCTTGGGCTCGTCACGCTTTTGCCATTGCTCCAGGTAGTACTTGGCCTGCTGGATCATCTCCGGAGACCGGTCGGCTTTACCACTACCCTCTTTCTCTTCCTCTGCGTTCTTTTTCTTAAACATACGAGCACGTTTTTTGGGCATCACCTTCTCTCCATCATCGTCGAACTTTACATGCGTCTTGGCAGTCTCCTTCTTGGTCTTAGCAGCCTTCAGCTTGCCGCGCTGCTTCTTCGAGGGCTTGGTGGCGACCATTTCTTGGGTCGAATACGTCGTATCGCCAACCAAATTGTGTCGACCATCAAAACGAGACATAACGCTCTTGATTGGTGGAATCTTATCTTCAGAGCTTCTGATTGGTGGGTATTTATACCGTAAGCGATCCGGCGCGGAATTGAGCTCGCGCCAAAAATCTCGACAATGCGCATGATAGCTCGTCGCTGTAGACGCATCAGTTCTCTTCTTGCGACCACCGGGCATCTAGTATAGAGACCTGTCCATTGATGCTCACCGTGGAAGTATAGAGTATCAGTGTCGAGAGTGGAGGTATGTGCATCAATCGCAAACGCCCTCGCACTAAGCAGCTACGGAGTCCACATGCAGCCGACGACCAGCTGAAGCGCGTCAAGACAGATTCACCAACGTCAGTGGACCATGACGGGATTATGGACAATCAGGAGGATGAAGCGGCGACGGAAGCGCACCGTGACGAGATGGTGGCGGCCATTTTGACAATCACCTCGGCGTTGGGACTCTCGAGAGAGACGCTGCACGTGTGCATCGAATTGCTGGACCGATACATGCAGCTCCAGAGTGTCACCGTGTTCAAACTCGAAGCTCTGAGTATTTCGTAAGTGCGTTTAATTGACAAAGCCTCGTATGAACAACAGTGTGCTAACAGGATAATGCAGATGTTTGTGGATCGCAGTCAAGTTTGTCGAGACGCCTACAACTATTTTCGACAAGAGCATCAAAGAGATTCTACAGCGGCGGAGACATTCCAGCAACGTAAGTGTGAAGACACTACTGCTTTGCTTGACGCCCCTCAGTACTAATGTAGCGGTGTCAATGTTTTTTGTTTGTAGTGGACGTGGAACGAGATTCTCGATTTCGAGCTCAAAGTCCTGCAACTCCTCAACTTTCGCATTATGGCGCCTACAATACTGGACGTGCTTCAGAAAAGGATGTTTGCCAATGACGGCAGCGAGAACCAGGTGCAATTCGAGCAGCACCAACTAGCACTGTATTTTGCTGATCTTCTGCTACTAAAGGCACGAGCAAACCAGTTCTCTAAAGAACTCCTCGTCGACGCGATATGGTTTGTCGTATCGGGCAACAAGATTGCGGATGTGAAGCCACCACTGCTAGAGCCTGTCGTGCAGCTTTACCTCGCGCACCGTGACAATATTAACCCGAATCACGCTGTTTTCAAGCCTTGGTTTGCGTTGCGCTGCCGCTATGGTGCCTTCCTATCTGCTCCATGGAAGGTCCCGTACGACTCATCCTGTGTCTGTCGCGTCTGCGAGCACGTACAAGAAGAACTCGCGTCCTAATGTGGCGAGAACACTTTCACTGGTTCACCCAGTACAATTATGTAGAGCTAATAGATGTACCATATCCAACATCAACCTCAATACTGTTCATGTAAAAGCCAAGTTGACAATTCCAAAAAAACACGAATGCGAGCTACCATTTGACCCCAGACAATTCCATCTCCTAAGCTGTACCTGCACGTTGCCGTCTCTACAGTAGTGTGACCGGCAAACGGCGTCTATCACCGGTGCAACTAAGCAGGGTAGGCACCTACAGGAAGTGTGTCTTGCGAAGATCCTGGTACTTCTTGTATCCGGCAGCGACAACGCCGGCAATGATGAACACGATAATGAAGAATGGAGTCTTCCAGCTACTGGACTTGGCGGCCGTCTCTTTCACGGTTTCCTCAAGCTGTGTGTCCACCTGGTCGCGGATAGCATTCACAGTGCTGTGCACACGCTCAACCACCTTTCCGTTTGCCCAAGCCTCCAGCTCATCAATACGCTTCTCATCCTCAGCACCCTGCTGCTTGAGCTTCTGGATTGTGTTCTCCGTAGACTCCTTCAGAGCTGTAAACTGGTACTCGAAATCCTCAAGCAGCTGAGCGTACTTCCGCTTGACCAACTTCATCTTATCATCGTTGCTGCCCTTGCTGAGTGTAGCTTCAAGGTTCTTGTCCACAGCGTTACGCTGCTTCTCGTCTTCTTGGGCCGCGAGTGAATCAATCACGTCACTATAATGTACAATAAAGTAAGTAAATAACCTCACAAAAATTTAAATATGCCACTAGGAAAACTTACTCGTAGACGTTGAAAGCGATAACATCGTGGTTGTCGGCCAGGCCACCCGTCGAGGCAGAGATACCGATGTACGCATCGTTCAACCAGTCATCACCAATGTTCAGACGCTGGTTGTAGCACTTGACCCAGTTGCCCGAGGCGTCGGCGTCGATCAGGATCGTAAATTGCTGGTCCGCCTGCGTGTACGTAATCTTGGCACGCGACATGTTGAGTGACGGACTGAAGGCAGCGTTCTTCTCGTGGTAGCGGATGCCGGGGGCCATGCAGCCCACCTTTTCCATGTCATTGAGTTGGTCAAGCGTCTTAGAGCCATCATTTTCGAAGAACGTCACGTCCTTGTGGCCACCGCTGTGCTCCTGGTTAATGAACGTGTCGAACACGACACCGATACCCTTAAATTCACCAATGAAACCATGGTTGTCGCCCTGTACATACTGGCTGGTCGTGAGCCAGAGCGCCAGGCCGTCGCCGAACCAAGCCTTGGCCTGGCCACTGATACGGAATGTGAACACGGCAGCGAATTCCTTGGCTGCCAGCTTTTGCTTGCCCCAGATATGTCCGCGTTTGCTCTGACGGTCGGGCGTCAGACGAGCAAAGTGGCGGTTCACGGCCGTGTCGCCACCATAGATATAATTGTCACCGATCTGGCGCAGTCCTTCGCCGTCAATGTTGTCGAAAGGTTTCTCAAAGGAAACGTGGTCCAGACGCTTTGCAATTGCAGGAGAAGACTGCAGCAAGGCCAACAGTGCTGCCACACACAGCAGCAGCACGTGGGGTACGCTCATGGTCAAGATGTGGACACGCGGGATGAAGGAGCAGGCTGACTCTGCCAGGTCCGTCGGACTGGACGATTTGCTACGTGGCGAATGATCCGGACCGAAAACAGAGTACTGACACCAGTCGGTTAACTACGAATATAATCAATAAGTACGGCGCACTTAAAGGAATTGCAGGTAAGTACGGCGCACTTAAAGACCTCACAGCTAAGTACGGCGTACTTAAGACTCGTACAGACAGATCCTTTGGCGCGCAAACCATGTTCAGCTCTGCGTCGACGTCGAAGTCTAATCTCCCAGCGCCAGTGCTGCCTTGGGTGGAGAAGTAGTACGTGCATGTCGTCTCTCTACCTGCGTATACACAAATAATATTTATACTTATTGCTCGCTGTTGCTATCCTCCAGTCGTCCCAAGAACGTGGACGAGATTTCCCACCAGGAGCACGTAGTGGCCACGCTCAAAACGTCAATTGCCAACGGTCAGCTTCCTCACTTGCTGTTCTACGGACCACCAGGTACAGGCAAGACGTCCACCATTGTGGCGGTGGGACGTCAACTATTTGGCCCAGATTTTCGCAAGAATGGCCGCTTTCTAGAGCTGAATGCGTCCGATGATCGAGGTATTAAAGTCGTGCGCGAGAAGGTCAAGAGCTTCGCCCAAGGAGCCATCAGCACTGCCAGTGGCTTACCACCTTTCAAGATTATCGTGCTGGATGAGGCTGACTCCATGACAGGAGACGCACAGTCTGCGTTGCGTCGTATGATGGAAAACTACTCGAAGGTCACTCGTTTCTGCCTCATTTGTAACTACGTGAGTCGTATTATTGAGCCTGTGGCCTCACGATGTGCCAAATTTCGCTTCGCTCCTCTCGAAAAGGTCTCCATGGCCACGCGTGTTCGCTTCATCGCCTCAGAAGAGCATGTGAATGTGCCGGACTCGGTATTGGAATCCCTGCTGGAGTGCTCGAACGGAGACTTGCGTAAGGCGATTAACTATCTGCAAAGCGCCAAGCAACTCTGTGGAGATGATGAACTATCGCAAGACGATGTTATTGCAGTGGCAGGCCTTGCCCCACTAGAGCTACTGCAGCAATTTTGGGCTTCGTTGGCTTCGAACAGCTTTGAAAAGATGAAGACGGACATTGAAAGCATCTTGCTCGCCGGATATCCGGTGCTTACAATTTTGCGGCAGCTGAATGACGATGTCCTCGCACTAGACAAACTCAGCAACGTGCAGAAGGCCAAGATATGTCTGCGAATTGCCGAGGCCGACAAGAGGCTGGTGGATGGTGCCAGCGAACATTTTCAGTTGTTAGACGTCGCGTCCTACGCCATGCGTGTTTATCATACGTCGTGATATGTGTGACCTCTTGTTATGGCAACGATACACGAATAAATAAAGATAAGCGGCGACAGCGAATAAACACATCCATAGTCCAGTTCCTAGTATTTACTAGCAGTAGGATATCACGGATTCCTGAGCCTTTGTTGATCAGATCTAGTTGTTCGTGATTAAAGCTGCACCTTGATCGGTCACCGAAGACATTTGAGTCCACTTGTGATTGCTCTGCTGCTTCCAGAAGGTAACTTCGTCATCACCAGCGGCGACGCTGAGCACGGAGCCTGTTAGCGACCAGTTTATCCGGTATATAGGAGCGCGGAACGTATGCAACACAGTTGATACCCACTCCCCATCAGCCTCATCTTGGGTCCAAATACGCACTGTGTGGTCATCCGATCCGGACGCGATGGCATTCGCTGGGATACCAACATTCGGAGCCCAGGCCACATCGCGGACCCAGTCGTTGTGTCCATACAAAGGGGTATTCACCATTTCCCAGTAGCTGTTGCCAGGATTCCCTCCGTCTTGGGGGGCAGTAACAAATTGCCAAATAGTGATTGCATCGTTGCACGATCCAGTGACCACACGCTGGATAGGGCCTTGAGCACCTTGCGAGCCTAGCGAGTTGTAGGGAGCCCAGCTCACAGACGTACAGCCCATGCCCTCCTCCGAGTTCCTGAAGCTCGATGAGACGACCCATCCCTCGCGCATACGAGTGAGGAACGACACTTGTCCATCAGCCGACGCACTCGCCAGACACAGTCCATATTCGTACGGCGCCCAGGCCACACTGAGCACAGCTAGCGAGTGGAACTCGTGGACATGTTTGAGCCGCCATTCTGTCACGTTGCTGACTCCACCAGCACCCTGCTGGACCAATTCTTCTCGGTAAATGTACACTTTGCCGTCCTGAGCAGCCAGAGCCAGCACAGCACCGAACTTCGGGTGTGCCCAAGCCACACGGTGAATGGGAGCTGCCGAGTCGTCAGCAAGAGATACCACATGCTGGAGTACGTGAAGCTGCTGTTCCTGCTGCTCTCCTTGGCCATCCGTAGAGACCGATTTGTCACCGTTATCCCCATTCGCTACTATGGCCTTGGAAACGTCATACACGCGGAATGTTCTGTCGGACGAGCATGTAGCCAAGCGCTTGCCATAGTAGTCCAGCTGAATGTCGTAGATCATGTCGTTGTGCTCCGTGTCGATACTTGCCGCAGGAGCCTGACGCTGCTGCACTTGTTGCTGATGATGCGGCTGTCCGTACGGCGCGGTAAACTGCCCGCTAGCCGTCGACCCGTGCATTCCGCCAGCGAACTCCATCTTCGACTCCTAAAGCTGATGTGGCCGGATACGAATTGTAAAAATGGACTATTTCACAATTGAGACTAAATGATGGACTAAATGTTTTTTGGTGAAAGGCAACTTTACCGCGAGGATGTTTGCAGTCAATGGGCCGAGCGGGCCGACGTCGCGTAATGAACGGCGCGTGAAGAGCGACCGGCAGCGAGAAGAAGAGGAAGAGACTAAGAGGAAATGGACGGAGAAAAAAAGAGAGCAGTTTTTTCTGGAGAAACATGCAAGTGGCAATAAGAATGGAGGTACCGTGCTGAAATGTGTAAGAACAACTGCAACAATAGCATTCATTTCCGTGCAATTGCAACAGGCAAAGAGAAAACAGAGCAACCTGCTGTGCAGTCAACCATTTTCAAGGTTTGATATTGCTGGATGGTACGGGGTGAGATTTGTGGGTATTAATCTTGTCATTGCCTTTTTGTCTTCAGGGCTGCCGAATCGTGTTCAATGGGCGTACAGGCAAAGTATCTTCGTAGGTGCAAGGAGGTTGTACACATGAACTATAGAATATGGTGGCAGTAACACCTTCTCGTGCTCTTTTGCAGATACTACTTGGCTAAACTAGTGCAGGAACACGGTGGCAATGTGGCGTATGCCGATTTTAACTTTGGGTATGACAATGTATGAACAGTGATTTAACATTGTTTGGTGTTGCGATTGATAGATCAATGCTGACGTCTACACGCATCACGCACATGGTTGGCTCCAACTTGAACGGATCCAAGACAGACAAAGTGCTCAAGGTATGTTGTTCAAGCCTATTGATGTTTGGTGTTGATATAATGACGTCTTGCATGTCTTGCATGGTTTAGAGCTGCGGCAAGGTAAAATTCGTGACTCCAGGTAAGTTACTTCCTTCCGTGCATGTAGAAGTCCACTGAAGCCCTGCGTGGGTGCCCTACAGAATGGATACTACAATCAGTCAAGCGCAACAAGCGGCAGCCCGAGTTTGAATTCCTCGTTTACAAAGACTGCAACGCAGGCTCACTTCAAACTGCATTTTCCCGAGCAGCTCCAGTAACCAAGTGAAGGCTTCCGTTAATTCACAGCAGCAGCAGCATGGCAAGTATAGAAAAGGACGAGCACAACACAACCCCAACTTGTAAAAAGAGAAAGAATATACGATGTATAAGGTCACAACTAACCAGAGTAGCATTCGTTGTCGCTCCTTCCAAGCCAAAATCGAGAAAGCGAGACCTAGGAGAGGAGCGCATAAGAGACCTAAATACGTGCAACCTGATACTCCTTTCCAAATGCCAGCAGAATTCTCGAACAGCCTTTCACCCGCGCCGCATACAAGCCCTTTGATTTTATCCTGTCTGGACCTCCGAGTGCCGCGCCTCTTATGCTTCTGCACAAGATTCCGGAACTAAACTGCAGACAAATCAACTGGAGCGCGACGCGAAGCAAACAGGACAAAACGACGCTGCTTAGCAGCACTTAGACCCGCCATTGGACGGAACCTGCTGGCCAGGCGTGAGCTTGACGCCAGCCTTGGGGGCCACAGGTGCGTTGGCCATGCGCTTCTTGATCTGGGCGGCCATCATCATGAATGCCTTCTCGACGTTGGCGGCGTTCTTCGCACTGGTCTCCAGGAACTCAATGCCCAAACTCTCCGCAAACTCCTTGGCAGCGTCCGTGCTTACGACTCGCTTGGCCGTCAGATCGCTCTTGTTACCAACCAGCAGCTTGTTCACGTTCTCACACGCATATCTGAAATTTATCACGACAAAATAGTTAGCTCATTTCTGAGGGACTCACTGGTAAAATAATTCTGTCACGAACCTATCAATCTCATGCAGCCACTGCTTGACGTTGTTGAACGACTCTTGGTCCGTCACATCGTACACCACGATAATGCCGTGTGCACCACGGTAGTAGCTGCTAGTAATCGTGCGGAAACGCTCCTGGCCAGCCGTGTCCCACTACAGGAGCACAAGGGAGTTGGCACAACCATTAATTAGTCCAGAGTACTCAGGTGGATGACGAGTCTTAAACTTTGGTTGCTTACAATCTGGAGCTTGATGGTCTTGCCGTCCAACTCGATCGTACGGATTTTCTAGAGAATACCACCAAGTCAGCAATCCTGATTGAAATTGAACCTCACAGGACCTCTTCTTCTGAAACTCACAAAGTCCACGCCGATGGTCGAGATGTAGCTCTCCGTGTACGTGTCGTCAGCGAAACGAAGCAGCAAACACGACTTGCCGACACCAGAGTCACCGATCAGCAGCAGCTTGAACAGGTAGTCACTGTACACAAAGGATGGCGTATCAGTACAGCGTCATTTTCGCGTATTCTCAATAAATCAGTCTAAGTTGGGACTTTAGAACGTACTATTCCGGGTTCATCTTGTGCGAATGTGGAGAAGGTGCTTAATCTGCAGGATGAATAGAATTCTGTCAGCTCACAGTATCAACGGCAGCTTATTGGAGCTATCTCCCTCCTTTCTCCCCCTTCCGCGGCTCCTGGATTCCGAAGAAAGATCGAGGATCTACCAGCTGGTGAGCCAGGAATGAATGTACAGCAAACAAGGGGGTACAGAGGGGGGAGAATCCAGCGCTATAAGTGGGTTTGGGTCTGTCCTAGAGTCACCTACACGGAGAGGAAGAAGGAAGCGACTCGCGCGTTCCAAGCGTCTTGGGTTGTGTGGGCGAATCGCAGATTGGTTTCCCGTCCGATCGAGAGAAAGACTGCGCCGTTTTCCCTCGCTGAGGTTTTATTCGCAGAAATTGAGGTTTTATTTGTATTTTATCTAATAAAAAGGATGTATTAGAATTCCAGCCAATCAAATGGACTAGCGTGGCGGGGAGAAAGTCGTGTGGACAACACTATGAAGCCATACCAAAATGACGTTGAAGACCCGTGATCTCTTGGCCCTTATGCTTTTTGAGCTCGCTGCAGATGACAATGGTCAGGAACGTGAAGCAGCGACTGTAAGCCATGGCTAGGCTGCCAATGAAGAATTGTCATCATTGCCAATCGCACTACCTGCGTCCGTTGCGTCAAAACGCACAATCGCTTGAGCTAATTATACGCTCCTGGTGTGACTTGCGATGAATGCAACTCAAACCTGCCTGCTTGTAACGGCGGCGGCCACTATTCATGCAGCTCAGTCGAAGCAATAAGCTGTGATTCTGCTTGCATCAGCACGACGGCGGCCATGCGATATGTGACGGAAGGATCGCTGCTCGCGAGCACCATGTCGATAGCGGCAATCACCTTCGAGCTATGTGTACTCCAGGATCTAGTGTTGGTTTTGTCGATGAAGAAAATAATATTAAATTATTTTAAATGATATTATATTGTGAACAAAACCCACCGGTGAAAATCGAAACATGTTAACGAATCGCTTTCAATGGAACCACGTTATTATTGTGGAGGGGGGGTTTAATAGATTCATAGGTGATCGCCCAAGTAGTCGAAGCTCATATCGAGAAAATAAAGGGAGGTGTAGATATCCGTCGTGGACGTAGGGACCTCTGCAGCGTCGGCATGACTCACGGCAGGCTCTAAAGAACCACTTGCGCGGAGTTTTTTTCGTGCGGCCTCTTCTGCGCGGTCATCAATCGCTCGCTTCCTCTTCAACTTATCTTCCAGTGTGTATTCACCGCACTTCGATATATGTCTTTCAAGCTTGGCTACTGAGGGCTTGGTTATATGTACGCGCCAGCGCTTGCACGAGCAATCTGCTCGTCGAACAGCTCCCAAACGTCTACTGTAGTCTTGGGCGTCCAGGTGGCATTTCTACCGTGATAGTGGGGACTGAAAGCTGAAAAATACACTGTGGTATGTTAGTGGCGTCGCAGAGGCGTCGCTAGCTTCCCTACTTGCCGCAGATTCGACGTGGTTGAGGTCTTCTTGCTCGGCGGATGCGGAAGTTGAAGCTGCAGCAAATGGCGGGCAATTTAAAATGATATTAAATCATTTTATTTGATATAAAATCGAAATGAATAATAATCGTGGACAAAATTAAACCAACACTACCACAAGTTGTCACAGCTCTTCCTAGCGACGTCATCTGAAGGAATCAACACTACAGTAGCCTTGTTGCAGAATACGATGTTGCTTGCAGCCCCGTTAACAGCAAAATGATACAGACCACATTGCATCATGCTCTCCTGTCTTCACCGATACGAATCGCAATGACTGATTCATTTTCTTCAACAAGAGTGTTGGTCGTTCGTCCTCCTTTTACGAACGAATTACGTATCGTTCTCGAATCTCTATCCATACAAACACCAGTATATTTCTATTTAAAGTCCGATTTATCCCCTAATTCCTAGTAAATGAGGTTCCTACCCGTAGGGCTCGGGCTTTGGATTGTTCCGCCTTCAGACCTTCCCCACTTACACAAAGAAAGTAAACCGAGAAGAAACGTCGAAGGCAAGTAACAGATTCAAGGACCGGCGCAGCTCTTGCGCCCGTGGTGCTGTGCCGTGGCCTCACTCTACATGTACTCGTGCGCTTTCATGTGGCGGTTGAACATGGCCAGCTTGCGTCGCCCAATTCGATCTGTGGAACGCGATAACGCGAATTCAACCCCACATGGAAGAAGACGTGCTTTGCCTGTGGATTGTAATATTTATTGAGGGTCGCAGGGCGACAATTTGGAGTGCTAATAGTGCGCTGCGACCCTTCATGCCGAGGTACCTTGTCTGAAGCGGGAAAAAGACTAACTGGTGGTGGCTTTTGTTGTTTTGTAGGCGTAACTTATCTCGGAGAAGTGCAAGCGAGAGGAAGATCACGCCGCCAGTCTTTTTCGTAGCAAAGATGAGTTCATTCAAGAAGGAACATGCGTTTGGTACGTGCTGCCTTACGGTCTCTCGATATAAACGGTGGGAAACGCTAACGACGCTTGATGGTGCACGTTTCTTGCAGAGAAGCGCCAGGCCGAGGCTCAGCGCATCCGATCCAAATACCCTGACCGAATCCCGGTACGTTCGATCAACGGGTGCCATTAACAAGCTTGTACATTATAGTTTTCCTGACAGATTTCTGATTTGTGTTCGTGGTGAAGGTGATTTGCGAGAAGGCAGACCGCAGCGACATCCCAGATATCGACAAGAAGAAGTATCTGGTGCCGGCCGATCTGACAGTCGGCCAGTTTGTGTACGTGATCCGAAAGCGCATCAAACTGAGCCCGGAGAAGGCAATCTTTATCTTCATCAACAACGTCCTCCCACCCACCGGTACGGCTCCAAAGTTCTTCAACAAATATCGTTTGTTTGTGAACTGATATTGACGTTTCCTTATTGCTTGTTCAGCTGCGTTGATGTCAAACATTTACGAAGAACAGAAGGACGTGGATGGCTTTCTCTACATCACCTACAGCGGCGAGAATACCTTCGGTCAATAGTTGCTCGTTGTGTCGACGTGCGGGGACTGGATTTTGGTTGAAGATTTTTTTCGTCGTCGCTGTAGGGATGGATTGGGAGCTTCTTTGGGGAACGCTAGCTGATTGTCAGCTTCAGAATTTCAGTCTTCATGTTGAGGAGGAACAAGATGAAGCTAGGAATGCTGTCAGCCAGCCAGAGACGACAAGGAGTGTTTGCTGCTACGTGGTCCATTCTTCTAAAAAAACTGGCGATGTGGATATTTCCAAGCAACGAAACCCAAGAAAAATACATGCAATTCTATTCACTCGCTTATGGCCTCCGTCAGTTGTTGTTTGATCATTCATGTTGGAATTCTATCATCTGCAGGCCTTGGCCAACGACAATAACTTCATCAGCTGTTCCCAATGCGTTTTGCCGAATCGCGATATCAGCTATGTCAGCGCATTCTGAAAAAGCTGCCCCTTGCCACTCGAGCTCCGTGCCATTCTCGGTGTCTTGAATCCCCCACTTACTCACTCGCTGGTCGTATCCAGCGGCAAAAATTGCTTTGCCATCGACACAAGCAACAGTTTTGATAGCAGATCCGCTGGCATTCACCGTTCGAGCTTCGGAAATCATTTCGCATGATGGGAAGCGCAGCTCACGCATACTTAAATTCTGATCGTCTCCACCACTGATAAGTGTCACGTCGAGACTTCCCTCTTCTTCACTCCGTTGGCAAGAGACTAGGTCCATACAATTCACCCCCATGTCATGAGCTAAATAGTTGCCACTTGGTTGTAGCTCACCAATCAAACCTTCAAGCTTTTCCTTCAACTGCCTCACATTTTTTTCATCGGATTGAAGCAGCGAAGCGATCTCCTTTAGCAGCACGCTTAGGTCCCACAGCGTCACTAAACCATCAGTAGAGCCAACAGCCAAACCAGCAGTCATCGAATCATCACAAACTTGAAATCCAACGCAGGACAAGATGGGCTTTCTTGAAACAGAACGACAGTCACCAAATTCAAATAGGCTGCCATAGTTAGCGTCTAGCAGCAGTAGCTGAATAGATCCTTCAGAATTGCAGGCTGCCACAAGTCGATACGCGTCTGACACAGTGGGGATTTCAAAAGTAGCAAGTCCGAGAATGCGGTGGTCCTGAGCTGCTTCGGCACGTTCCTGGCCGCAAACATGGCGGAGTAGGTCGCTTTCTCCGCGAACCATCCACATGTTCAGACGCTGTTTGCCACCTCCTGAGAGGATGACGTGTTCGACTCCATCGGAGGTTTTGCGTTGGAACGTTGTAAGCGCTCGAACAGTAGTTGTATGAGCAATTCCTGTTGACACACTTCGCCAACGCAGGCTCGTATGCTTCTCAAGATTTGTGGGGCCACGACGGTGTAGCATAAGGCTATTATCCTCTGCAGCAGTAACCAGCCGATCACTTTCGAGGAATGCCACACAAGTTGTCATTCGTCCATGATGGCGGTCATGCAGTGAACATCTCGAAAAACGTGGGGAAGTATTGGCAATATCGCGCGGACTCAGAAGAGATGAATGTATCTTGATGACAACCTGCTCCTTTTGAGTTGCTGGAGGCGTGAATACAAACGTGTGTGAGGGCAAGGCGGATTCGAAGTTTCCCACTGTCGTAAAAAGCGCGTGAGGGCGGCGCCAGCCACCACATTCCACGTTGAATAAACGATATTGAGCAGAGAAGTTGTGCAGAACAGCCTGTGCAGCGTGGAAGCCAAAGACCATAAGATCAGGCTTGATCTTGGATGTGCTCCACCAAAGCTGCTTGACCGTGGAAATTCCTCGAATGGACTCACGACCCACCTGAACTGCTGTCAGTGCTCCATTTAAATCTTCTTCCAGTGCATAAGAGCAAATGTACCCGTCATGCCCGCCCGACAGAATGACGGCGGGATGATTCTCAGTACCTTGACTCTCTTTGGCGAGCAACAATGATGCTACTAACTCACGCCCATGAGCACCTTTCAGTACAAATGCTGGGTCGCGCACCTCCTTGGCTAGGTCATTATTCTCCGACAAGCCGAGTGAGCGGCGGAACACATGCACACTGCCATGCCCGTCACCCGCAAAAATATTCCTTGTCATGTTTAAGCGGTCCACCACCAACACTGCAGAAATTGAGCTCTTTGCAGGAATCTTGAATGTTGCTACAAGCTCCATTGCAACTGATGGGGAGGCCAAGCTCTCGCTGACCTCTACAACTGTTGGCTTCCATTCAGAAAGAATACCGTTGGCACTGCTGACGAACAGAGAGCCTTCATTATCCCACCAAATCTTCATAGCTCGCACGTATCTTTGGCTAATCCACGAGTACAACAAACTGCCCGTGGATGCCTCAACGATGCACACGCGACCTGTAACCTCGCCTAGCAGTAAGAACCGCCCCGAACAATCCATCGCAAATGTCGACAATCCACTCCGTGTTTGAATACTGCCATCATCAGCTGGAGGAACTGTAAAAAAGATCTCACTAGTGAGTGAAGACAAGTCCAAACGGAAAATACTACCGTGCTCGGAGGCAACGAAAGCTACCTTGCCGTTTTCCTGGGTGCTGAGAACGATGTTGCGCACGCTTTGTGAAGACAACGCTCCCTTTTTCCTTTTAGGTGTAGCGGATGTTGCCGTAATAGGAACGAGAATCGAGTTACACGCCATATTATCCCCCAAAGCATCAGGTGGAGACATGAGCTGATGTGTGACGTCCCATAGTTTTACTGCGCCGTCACCTCCTCCCGAGGCAATCATCTTTAGCGACGGATGGACCGCTGCGCGCCACACATGTCTGCCAATATGTCCTTGTAGAGTGGAAACGCAGTTACCATTAAGATCCCATAGCTTGCAAAGTCCATCCTCGCTCGCCGTCACCACACCGCGTTCCCAAAACGAAACATCCCAAATGCGCGCCGTGTGACCCCAAGATCGGAACACAGGAGAGTATTCACTCGCAAGCAACTCAGCGTGTGTCAATTGCCTTGATGAGTGAAGCTGTTCAGCTGTGATCTTTCCCTTGTTCGACCACAATTGTACCGTGCGATCATCGGAAACAGAAGCCAGCGAGCATGCGTTTGAAGACCACGCCAGTTTGAAGAGTACACCATCGTGAGCATGCAGCCTTTGCATCGGCTCAACAGCTGCGTTTGTCTTCTGACTTCCGCTCTCCATTGGATTCCAAAGCAAAATCTGCTGGAACACCGTCCCCGAAGCAACCACAAGATCGTCCAGTGATCGGCCGTGAAATGCCAACGCGTACAAGATGCAGCGTGCGGAACATTGAACACTGCGTAGGATATGGTTGCGTACTGGGTCCCATACTTGCACAAAGTTGTGAGCCAATCCAACAGCAGCTAAAAGGTTCTTGTTCTCGTTCTCCATTGCAACTTCGGCTGTCAGGAGCTGCACATCAAACACCCAGTCGCTAAACACTTTCGGTTCGCCCAGTACTGGGAGCTCCTCAAGCCCGCGAGCCGCTTCAGGCGTCTGCGGGAGGTCTTTGAAACATGACACCCGCTTCTGACCGAAGAAGGCGCCTACAAACGATTCTGGTGTAGCGTCCGATCCTCGAAGTTCTACGATATCACAGCCGTGCAGAATGCCTCGCGTTAACACGTTGTGCTCGCCCAGAAGATCACCCGTTGCAGTGGCGTACAGGAAAACCGTTGGGCCTACACCCACGTAGAGTATCGATCCATCCGACGAGAATGATACAAGCGTCACAGCGCCCAGGAACTCCTGTTTCTTGATCGGCGGATGCGCCATGACTCAAGCTGCGATGATGGCCATCCGTGGACCGTGCTCTTTTACCGGTACTACCGGTATTTTGCTAGTCGAAGAGCGAAACGTTTCGCGGTGGCAGTTGGTGTTGCCAACACAGTGTTGCACATGGCTACACACATTGAAGGCTTCGATACGGATGTACTTTACATGTAGATAATTTTGCATTTTTAAGCCTCACAGCTGACATTGTTGCAAGCCCCAAGGACAATTCTCCAGCCATCTTCCAAGGGTACGGGCGCACTGACAGCTCGCTGTAGATTGCGGCACTTCTGTTGCTGGTGCTTGTACTCACTGACCTTGGAGTATACGGGTTTCTCCATCTGCAAGACTTTCCACACCGAACGAGCTTTGCGAAACTCGATCTTGCTCTTACTCGGATCAGATACCGGTGAAAAGTTGTCGGCTTGCAATGCCGTCTCTAGCGTCTCCAAACAAAGGTTATCAGGCAGGACGGCACCTTTGAGGAAGAAATCCCGAACGACTGGGAAGATGTTTTTCGCGCAGGCAGTGCACTTGGGAACCGCAGAAAAAGTGTGAGATGCCAATATCTGTACGAACTGGTGGAGCCCAACACGACGCTGGTTGATAACATCAGGAGACCGCGAATTCAAGAGGTGACGTCTTGGAAACCAGTAACTGCGTAAAGTTTGAGCAAACCACGCGCAGCCAAAGCACTGCGGGCGAGCACCACCTCCACGACGCAAGAAAAAAGAGTGCAGCACCAGCATCAATTCTCGAAACTCCGAGTATCTGCGCTCCACTGACCACTCGAGATCCGTTTTGGCAAGCGAGCATTGCAGCACGTACAGTGTAGCATTACTCGTGCGGATGCTGGGCTTCACATCCACCAACTCCGCCACAAGTTTGGGATCAAGACTGTTGGGTCCGCACGCGATATTGGAGTGGAAACAGTCGTCGTTGAGGTACATGGTGGTCGCTGCCGAACCTTGACTACGTATGACTAAGCGAAATGCAAAGTGAGGATGTACAGTAGATACATGCATGTTCTTTATGTTCGCAAGACTTGCTGGACTAATTGTAGCCACCACCTTCACTTTCTGATCCGCATATCCAAGGAGCTGCCGCTCCGCTATTCTTGCATCAGGTTGATGGCATCAACTGGATGCCAAAGTCAACAAGCTGCAGTCTAGCAGTTTTACAACGCCCCCTAGTCCGCGAAAATAGTTAGACAGCAGAGATCCCGAAGCAGTGAAAGGACTAAACAACACTGATGCTGGCACTGCAAGACTTGCAGTGCAGGTACTGTACCAGCGCCGCGCTGGCATAGGTGGGGATCGCCCAGCCAAACGAAGTGCACCCATCTTGAGGTCGCTTCCTTGAAATCTGTATGTTATTCATTTTGATAGTGAACCTACCGTACTGATGTCATTGTTTTATTCTTTTCAGATATATATATTTCAAGGTTGTTAAAGACTCAAGCTCATAATTTGACTTATATTTTTCCAAAATATATCAATTATTAAAACTAAACGTTTTATTGTAACAGCAACTACTGTACGCTTATGATATCATGCTATTGGTCAGTTTGCCGCAGTAACAGCTGGGTCAAGTCGTCAAGGGAAAAATTTGCCAGCGTCGCCAACGCCTGGCAGTATCGTGTCTACCGTGCGTCCATCAGGTGGCAGTCCTTCGAGTCTTTCCGTGCCGGTAAGACCATCTATCGTGGATACCGCACCAGACTCTGTCGTGCCCATGCAATCCCCACAATCTGAGGCTATGCCAGTCGCAAGTAACACGGCTACTGAGCCTGAGGCCAGTCTGCACGACGTCAAGGACCGCAGAAGCGAGAGCGACGAGACGTCGATCAGCGCGTACGACTCGAACCTGGAGCAGAAGGAAACGATAGTGAACAACACTAGCGAGAGCGAACAGGAGTCTACCTCGATTAAGAGCGACGAGCGCGTAGAAACCAAGGGCGAGCTGGAAGGAAACGGAAAAGAGAGTGAGGAGACTGGAAACTTGAAGGAAAAGGCGTCGACGACTGAAAGTGAAAAGCAGGAGGGGATTGCCGAGGCTTCTGAGCTGGACGAGGATAAACCCGCTGCTACCAAGGTGCAGGAAGAGCCAGAGCTTGAAACGCCTAGCGACGACTCGTGGAGGGAAGAAAAGAAGAAGCTTGCAGCTCGGCCTGCTACTGCGAGAAGTGCAGAGTCAACTTCTGTTACTCGCCGTCCGTTCGTTCCCTTGGCATCGAAGAGTTGGCGCGTACGAGCCATGCAGTCAAACACACAGATCACGCGTCTCATGAAGGCGGCGTTGCTTCAGACACTACTGCACGCTATTCGCATTGGTTCAGTGGAAGGCGTGAAAGTTGCGATCGAGCGTGGAGTGCAGGTACAGTATCTGGACAGCCGACAGCGCAACCTCGTGATGCTAGCGACCAAGTGTGACACCGACGCTCGTCTACACATCGCAATTATTCTGTTGGATGCCGGGTGTGATATGAACCACAAGGATCAACTTGGCTGGAGCTGTCTCCATCACGCTTGGTACGTTCGATACTGCGTAGCTTACTGGGATGCTACGCGGGTACTAACTAGTTCTGTTTGCATAATTTAGCGCTAGTGGAGCGGACGATGTTGCTGCGGAGCTTATTCGCCGCGGGGCCAGCGTCGAGTTTAACCCGTACGGTTACGGCCCTGAAGACTTTAACATCCCAAAAGTGGCACGTGCTAAAAGTCTGTTGCAGCACACAGAGCAGCTGCAGCACGAGCAGAATGTATGTGCTGCTTGGGCTTACTTTCGACATCAAGCCGAAAAGACTGGTTACAGCGTCAAATGCAAATCGGTATGTGGCTGCTATCTTTTTATGAACATTTAGATAAAGCATGGGCTAAACTGTGTACGTGTACGTTTGCTTTAGAGCTGTGATCTCGGCAAGCCTCTGAAGGTTACGTTCCAAGCGCCTGCTGGGCATAGCCCGCTGGACCGCATCCGTGTCGTTGATATGAATTCGGACGTGGCGCTGTGGCTGCAAGTGTCGAAGACCTTCAGCATTCCTCCCGGGGATGTCGGCACGATCACTTTGGACGTTGAAACACTGGATCACCCATCGCTGTATCGTATCGTGTACGAAAAATACGAGCCAACTCCTATGGAACTACCAGCTGCTGAAAGCAATTTATGCGTGACGAACCTGGACACGGGAACTACGGTATCTATGGGAAGTGTTAATAATTTGGTCCTAAAGGAGCTCAAGAGCTCTCGATCCGCGAAGACGTCGAAGAAATTATCCAGTTCCGCCAGGTAAGCATTTTTGTTATTTGTACTCGATACGACGCGTACCTATATTTACGAGCATTGTGATGTTTCATTTTAGGCCAGCCCCAAAGTCCGACAAGGCTGCAAGTGTCGCGCGACGAGGATCCACAACGTACGTTTCATGATATAATCGATGCATTGTATTAACTGCTAATATTGTTCACGATGCGATATCAGTCGAGCTCGAGAAATCACGGAGTGTGTGCTTGAAGCTACAGAGGAAGAGGATGAAAGAGAGGCTGAGTTTTCAGCTGATGAAACGATAACGACCCAAGAGGTAGCTGAGCATCCTGCAGTGACGAGTATTACTGGTGTCTACAAGATCGTAGCAATGGGAGTTGTCAGTGTTTCAACTGTAAGAACTGCCAAGGCGAATGAGTACGAAATCACCATTCGTCGTAAGGGTCCTCTGGGCCTCCAGCTGGTAAGTTTTGTCGATTATACCTGCATTAGTGTGGTCATTCCTAACGTTGTTCTGTCGATGCTTATAGGCGCCAAAGATTGAGAGCTTGAAGCGATCTCCACGTCTCATCGTCCGCCGTAGTCAGGGCCAAGCAGCTGCTGTGAATCCCGGTGATTGTCTTGTTGCGATCGGCAACGCCAATATCGAGCATGCTGGTCTAAAGCACACACTGTGGGAGCTGAATGATGCGAGGCGTCCTCTTGTGCTGCGATTCCGCCGTGGCAACGCCAAGGAGAAAAAGAGTCTGTTCAAGGCTGGTCTGTCCAAGATCACTGGGCCTCGAAGGCAATCTGTAATTGCAGTGTAGTTTTTCAGCCCCTACCTAGTCTAGTGTTTTTTATTTTTCGGGGTTGAATGAG
This sequence comes from Phytophthora colocasiae, assembly GCA_018806915.1. Classification (NCBI taxonomy): domain Eukaryota; phylum Oomycota; class Peronosporomycetes; order Peronosporales; family Peronosporaceae; genus Phytophthora; species Phytophthora colocasiae. The sequence continues at coordinate 225,649 of JAGKQI010000104.1, read as the reverse complement.
GCTATGAGGTCTAACGTTGCTATGATTGCATTGAGCGAATGAGATAAAGCAAGAAAAACGACCCATGCTTCCTACAACATTGGGTGTCCTTTGTCTACGTGACAGTACTTGAACGTCCTGTTCTGGCTAGCGCATCGTCGGCATAACGCCCCAGGCTTCGTTGAAACATCAATAACGTGTAACGGGTGTGTCTGAACAAAACGCAGGCAGACACAACCTTGTCAGTCGCGTCCCAACTTCACTTTAGACCGATGCACAATCGAAACTCACCCTAAAGTGCTCTTCCAAGCCATCTGGATGGACTTCTATGCGAGTTTCAGTTTCAGGATCGTACACGAGCGCAGGATCTACGGACACAATCAGTTAGTATTGAGACAAGACTGTTTGTGCTGTCAAGTACAGTGCTTACTCTGTTTTCCATCCCCACGCCAGACATACCAAACTTGGGCCTCCCACCACGCTGGCTGCGTCGAGCCAGCGTTCTGATACTACTCGTTATTGCACCAATACGTCGTATTAGCATGGGCACTCAAAAAGTGAACAGTACACGACTTACTGCAATCGTTAGCATGGACCCAGGCTTTAACGAGTTGGCCCATGTTTTCACATTCTCCAAGAAATCTGGGGGCGCTTTATTCTCAGCGTACTTTTTTGTGAGCTGCCACTCGCCTCCTTTTCCGTTGCCTCGCAGTCGCTGCCATGGGTTATGCCCATGGAACGTCCATGCGTTGGGCAGTATGATTCGGTGTGGCTCGTTCGGATCTACGGACACGATGCCAAATGCCCAGTGTGCAAATTGCTGCCTCATTGGACCAGTCTTGTAGCCTGTGTAGTAGACGAAGAGCTTGTGCACGCACGTTAATTGATTGTGCAGCAGCCGCGACCACGTTTCGTTCTGCTTGGGCTTCTCCTGTTTGAGCAGTTGTTCTGGCTGAGCTTCAGTTAAGAATTGTCCGATGGCTTGCTTGGCCATCTTGTCAACATCGCGCTGGAAGATTTTATTGGTCTGCCAACAGGTCACAGCACACGTCAGCGCTTCAATCTCTTCATTATCTTCGCAAATGGACGCACCATTCCAAGTCTGCCGAGCGCAAGAGGCTCCAAGAAAGCTGCTATATACAGCTTGACCTCGTAGTTGAGCTGTTGAATGTTGGTCACTCGCTCGTACTTGTGAGCCTTGTTCTTCGCCGCAGCAGGGACGTCCACCCGGCGCTTTTTAGCAGCAGCTTTACCAGCCAAATTCTTCTGGAAGTATGCGCTCTCTACACGCAGCATACACGAGCAGACGTCGCGCCCATTGCAGCGCCGCGTGTGGCGCACGAGCTTGAGCTCCGCGCGCGTCTCCTCCGCGTTCATCCTGGTTTACAATTGGTGTGGTTCCACACCAGCAGATGAGCCAGAGATCTATGATTCGCTAAAATTCAAATGGGTCCAATGCGTTTATAAAGGTTATGCGCATCAAGAGGATTATCACTAGTGAAGATGCTGGGGCTGAGGATGCGGCCTGCGTGGCCGAGCGAGACGCGGCGCTGGCTGGCGGTGGCTGCCAAGGCAAAAGCTGTCAGTCGCGTAAGAGGGACAAGGGATCTTATGGCTGATGACTCGCAGCAGCATCGCGAGGTGGTGGGTGTGCTGCAGCGGACGGTCGAGCGCTACGGATTCCGATCTGTAGGTTGCCATGGTTTGATGCACTGTCAATGGTAGACTGACGGCGAATTATCTTGCAGATCCAGACGCCTCTACTAGAGTATACAGACTTGTTCTCAAGGTCTCTTGGAGATGGTTCAGATATCGTCATGAAGGTACGTGGTGGAAGAGATCAGCTAGGTGAGAAGTTCACTAAACTGGTCGTGGTGCAGGAAATGTATACATTTAAAGACAACTCGGGGAGGAGTGTAACGTTGAGACCTGAGGGAACTGCTGGTACTGTACAGTGTCATGGCGCTTTGTTAGTGTGGTATATGGACCGTATCTGATGATTGCTTTTTACAGGTATTATGCGGGCCCTTGTGAGCAACAACCTGCTTCTCTCACTTCCTCAGAAGGTCTCGTATTCAGGCAGCATGTTTCGGTACGTGCTAAATTGTGATATCAAAGAATTATGGTTGTTCACTTTCATACTATTTAGATACGAGCGACCTCAGCGCGGAAGGTACCGGGAGTTCCAACAGTTTGGTAAGTTATATGTCTGATCTTGAGTTTACAGTGAGTACATGAACATGTTCTAATGCACATTGTGTTGGTATGCCAGGCGTGGAATTTGTCGGTTCCTCTGGCCCATCGGTGGACACAGAGGTCATTGCCATGGCTGCTGATGCATTGGGTGCCTTAGGCATTGAAGATAAAGTGGTGCTGGAGTTAAACACTCTCGGGGACAACGAAAGGTAGCTTCACACCACCTGTCATGTTAGCTACTGAAGCTAAATGGTGAGTTTTATTTTTCTACAGTCGGGCTAGATATCGTGCTGCGTTGGAAGTCTTTTTCTCGAAGTTCAAGGATGAGTTATCATCGGACAGCATCAACCGGTCCGTAGGCGATGTACGAGCTTTGACTGATTGGACGTACTAACAACCAAATCGTTTCAATTCGCAGTCTTGAACGTGGAAGTGTTCTCCGTATCTTGGACTCAAAGAGCGAAGGCGACCAGAAAATTATTGTTGATGCGCCACAGCTTAGTGACTTTCTCTCGGAAGAAGCCAAAACGGTAACAGGATAGTGCATAATTATTTTGTGGGGGTGATCTATGTGAATTAACGTTTGTCCTCGTTTTTTCAAGCGATTTGATAATGTTCTTAGCGGCTTAGATGCGTTGGGCATCAGCTATCGACAAAATCCCCGTCTAGTGAGAGGACTGGTAAGATCTGTTGTTATGTTTGATTAACCTGAAAAACATTTGCTTACGTCGATTGTACTGTCGAATTTGATGTTTGACAGGACTATTACAGCAACACTGTCTTTGAGTTTCTTGAAAGACCAGTAGCAAATGGTGAGGATTCAGAAGAAAGTGTAGGCGGCGGCATTGCAGTGCTGGCTGGTGGTTGCTACGATGGACTAGCCGAGTCACTTGGAGGGCCTGCGACGGCTTGTGTGGGCTGGGCCGCAGGTGTCGATCGGTTGAATCTGCTTCGCGAGATGTCGAGCGAAGCGATCGTCTCCGTTGCGGTACGTCAATGTGCAAGCAAGATATGGTGATTATCAAAGATTTGATCCTCCTTTTGTTGTGTAGGTCGTTCCTGTACTTGCTGGCGATGATTCGAACCGGGTACTTCACGAAGCTATGCGTGTCACGCAGGTATGCTGCGATGAAGCGAAGTGTGTTATGCACACAAAGTTTGACATGGTAGTTTGTGTTGACTCTATTCCAGACACTCCGTCGGCGTGGTTTAACGGTTCATTTCTGCCACGGGCGCGGCAATATGAAGAAGCAGATGAAGGTGCTGTATTTCTTCTTTAAATGTGAGAGTAAGTAGAATTAGCTCATTTTATTATCTTGTGTCGCAGGCTGCGGGTCGCCACGGTAGCACTCATGCTGTGATTCTCGGAGGAGCAGAAATGGAGCAGCAATGCGTGAAGGTGAAGAATCTTGACAAACGCGAGGAGACTGAAGTGCCAATGACAGAGCTGGGCGATTTTGAGTTCCTTTGAATAATGGTAGGCCTAGATCAGGTCTTCAACTTGATTAACCAATCAATAGACAGCTTAAGGTACAGCATAAAAACCTTAAGGTTTTATTTTAGCACGAACATTTCGAGCAGCGATGGAGGAAGAGGAGCCCCCTACCCAGGAGCTTCACGAGGAGGAGCGCGAACCAGAGCCCCAAGAGCCGCAAGAAATAGAGCTGTGGTGTCTGATAGTGGGTATGGTGGGAACCGCTTTTCCCGTGGTTGTCCAGGGAACTGACCGCGTCTGGGAGCTACAGAAGACAATCAAGAACGAGGCTGTGGAGATCTATGGGGACTTTAATGCAGCTCAATTGAGGGTATATCTAGCCAGAAAAGACAACGACGAGTGGCTTACGGCAGAGGAGGTGAAAACGATCGAGAACGGGGATATTAAACCAGCCAAAGCTCTGCTAGATAGAGGACACCTAGCATCCATGAGCCAATTGGCAGGTCTCTTCAAGAACTACAACGCTGATGTAGTCCATATCTTAGTTCAGGCACCTCCAAAGTCTGCTGATATTCAGGTGGAAGCAGACATTACGGGGAAAAGGAAGCGTTCGGAGCCATTCGTCGGGGATACGGAAACTGTTGAAGTTTTACCAGAGGAATTGAATCTGCTTTTTGACGTTTTGGAGCAGAGGAAACACACTCAGCAAAACCTGATTGTAACGCTAGGTCTAAGTGAATTTTGGAGAGGGTACGGGGGATTTCCAGTGTCGTATTTTGTGAGGACAGAGGAAAAAGTGCTATGGAAATTGATCCGAGAGATGATGTCGAAACGGGATAAACGCGTCGCAGTTGTGGGTTCGGCTGGTGTCGGGAAGTCATGTTTCCTTGTACTCATTGGCTTCTACCTGGCGTTTGTTGAAAAACGAAAGGTGTTGCTTCTTCGGCGTCTGAATAATTTCTCTGATACGAGCTCTGTGGTATATCTTGATGGTGGAAACAATACTTGCATTCGAAAGACGAACTTAACGGCCTCAAAAGTTGCAGCACTTCCTGATAGAAAAGAGTTCCAAGGCTCGTTGGTACTTGTTGATGGATACTCTCGACAGGAAGTCGACAAACAATTTGGCCTCTTCCCATACCAACTGATCGCATCATCTTTCGAGACAGAGTTTGGTAATAATGAGTCATCTATTGAAGCTGTACTGCCAGCATGGAGGTTTGCCGATTTGTTGCAATATGCTGAATCGACGCTAGCAGACTGGAAAGTATAAACGGGTCTTGAACAAGAGAAGCGCAAAAATACGCGCGAACTTGCCAGAATGCAGTACTTTTACAGTGGCGGAAGTCTTAGTGACTTTTGTAAAAAGCGTGCAGATTTGAAAAATGCAATGGATGGAGTTTGCGGTCTTGTAAGTAATGCACAGACACTTGACTTGGAGTTCCGACAAGGCCCCCGAGGAAATGTATTGGATCGAATTCAGCGGCATTACGTGGTGAACCCAAGCGATGAAGAACACTACTGGTTGATTTCTCACTGGAGAATCGAGATTGATGCTGGCTATGTATTCAAACAGATTGGTCGGTTCATGGACGAAGATAAACAGCTCGGTCTTTACCAGCTCGCTAAAAAGCTTCAAGCTGGATTTGATGGTGCAGCGTTTGAACAGTGCTTTCATGGTGCAGTTCGTCGATCGACTAGCAGATATCCTGTCCAGATGGTTAATGTCGTTGTGAACTCTGACCCGTCGTCCTCCAATCAGAGATACGACCGACTCATATTGCGCGGGCGACCTGTTGCATGCGAAGGCAGCACCGAGGAGGAGAGCTATTGTAAGCTGTCGCAAGTATCTCCTGGAGCATATTGCTATTTGGATAGTGTAAGTCTCCCTTTCGTGGAGGCCGTTGCGATGTGTGATGGGGTTCTGAGAGGGAGCAACACTACAGAACCAATCGTGGCCATTATCACCACAACCACCTCCGACAAAAAAGTATTCAAACCAGAGCTCTGGGCGAAGCTGAACCAGGCACTGGATGCTAACAGCAGCATTATGAGCAACGCTCCACGCGTGTTTGTTGTAGTGGGGCCTGATGCCAGCACTTGCAAGACATTCACTTTGATCGATGCCCCTGTTCCAGATGACTTCATGGTGTGTTGCTACGACCCGTCCAAGTTTGCTTGGAGACCTAGTAGAGGATAGAATGAACGAGTTGCTGTTGAAAGAGTACTTCATGAAGTATTTCTTTCTGCTGCCTGCAATTTGTGTTGTTCTAGGATTTGGCTGACAACCACATGCAAGCGTGAACTAATTGTACCAACATACAACGTAGCTTCTCATGTGCATGCTGAAAACTTTTTATCGTTAAAGTATGTCTTGCTGCACCAATTTGGCGGGAACGAGCTGTCCGTCTCAAATCCTGACGTAATCGATTCCTTCGAATGCTTACAGGTAATCACGCATTCACAGTAATCTCCTCCGAAGTATCTGCTGAGTGGCCGAAAGTCTTTTTGTCACAGACGGAAAAGATAAGAGGAGCACAACTAGCGAGGTTGGAATGGATTGTCGTCTTCATTCGTCCATTTACCTTGTGGCTCGCTTCTTGTAGCTAACACAAATGGTTACTTCAACTGACGAGACGGGGGCGAACTTCCGACAGGATGGCTTCACGAGCGCCGTGATGGAGATCCAGATTGACGAGATCCAGTACTTCGTGGAGCAATTGCACAACGTGCTCGACGCTTAGACTCACAAATTCTGGTAAGCAAAAACTAGATTGGAGTTTTTTTACTGTGGTTTTTTCTCTATGTTTTATCGGATAGCACGGAAGGAGTGTGTGCTGAGCAGCACTTTTGGTGGCTCCGTGTTTGCAGTGCTGACGCCACGTCGATTCTTGTGGATCTCGCCGCGAACAAGCGGGATAAAGCAAGCAGCCATCAGTTTACGGTGAGTGAAACTGGAGCCTCTTCGAGTGATACTGACAAGTGCTTGCCCGCCACGCGGATCATCGACGGGGATCACTAGCTGCCCGAGCGTTGTTCCCTACGCGCAGCTGGTGACACCGCGAGTGGCATCCAGAGATTCAACTAGTGAACCGGGGGTGGCATCTGTAATCCAGGGCGATAAGAACGATGAAAAACAATATTCGGAGACCACTTTTTCTTCCTTCTCGTTTCTCGATCTCTACCGCTTCGCAACGCTCTCCGATCGGATTCTGCTTATGGTTGGCATGGTCATGGCTGCAGTCAATGGAGCGCTTTTTCCATGTATTGCTCTGGTGTTCGGCAAGGCTATCGGAGCATTTGCACAAGCAGATGGTGGTGTAGATCGCGACAAGTTGAACAGTGCATCGCTTGACTACTTTTTTATTGCCATCGGACTATTCGTGACGGACTATTTCGCGTATCTACTCTTTTCACTCTCAGCTGAGCGGCAGATGAAAGCTCTTCGGGCTCATGCATTGCAGCACATGTTGTATATGGACATTTCGTGGTACGATCTTCACGACCCGCTGCAATTGTCGAGTCGAATTACGGGCGATACAGTGAAGATCAAGGATGGAATGGGACAAAAGCTAGGTGATGGCGTCAAGTACGTGTGTCAATTTTCGACCGGCTACATCATTGGTTTGGCTCGTGGATGGGATATTGCTTTAGTCATGACTTGCATCATCCCTGTGATGGGGTGGTCGATGACTTACGTGATGAAGAGATGGCGTTCGAGAGCGACTCGTGCCCAACAAGTTTATGCAGAGGCTGGAGCAATTGCTGAGGAAACACTGGGCTCTATTCGGACAGTTAGCTCTCTTACAGCTGAGAAACGCGCTCTTGAGAAATACAACAAACACACTGCTGAAGTTGAGAAAGAAAGCATCAGACAGAGCAGAGTACTCGCACTCATGCTAGGATTATTTCGCGGATGCGACTGGCTGATGTACGCTGCTGGATTGTGGTACGGAGGATCAAAAGTGTGGAAAGGAGAGGCTTCTCCGCAACAAGTATTTCAATCTCTCATGGGTATTCTTATGGGCATGCGGGCACTGGGACTGATTTCGCCGAACCTCACTGCAGTAATTGAGGCGAAGGGTGCTGCGGTTGCGCTGTATGAGCTGCTAGACACGCAGTCCCGAATTGACGCTTCTCAGGAAGATCAAGGCATTATACCCACCTCATGTTCAGGTCGCATTGAGGTGATAAACGTCAACTTTGCATACCCGAGTCGACTTGCGCCCCGATTTTGAGAAATTACAGTGTTACGATTGGTAGCGGGCAGACGGTTGCCTTTGTAGGCACAAGTGGGGGTGGAAAAAGCACTATTATTTCGCTTCTAGAGAGGTTTTATGATCCTACAAGTGGTTCTACATGTATTCTGCTGGACGGGCGAGATGTAAGGACATTAAACGTGAGTTGGCTGCGGTCTCAGATTGGGCTAGTATCACAAGAACCTGTGCTTTTTGCAACAACGATCGGAGATAATATTGCGGCGGGTCGGACAGATTTCACTCGCGCTGACATTGTCGCTGCCGCAAAGAAGGCCAACGCCCACGCATTCATCATGGCGTTACCCCAGAACTATGGCACTTTGGTTGGGGAGAAGGGTGTTTCATTGTCTGGTGGTCAGAAGCAACGGGTAGCGATCGCCCGCGCAGTTATTCGTGAGCCAAAGATTCTGGTGCTAGACGAAGCTACAAGTGCGCTGGACGCCGATAGTGAGTTGGTGGTGCAAAACGCCTTGAATGGCCTGATGGTAGAAACGAGTATGACGACGTTGGCAATTGCTCACCGCCTTAGTACGATCCGCCACGCTGATAAAATAGTTGTGCTGGCTGAAGGCCACGTCGTTGAAGAAGGCTCTCATGCTGAGCTCGTAGAACTCGAGCATGGTATATATCGCAGTTTGTATACGATCCAAGAAACGAAAGAGCAGGAAGAAGCTGAAGCTGCTGCGTTGGCTGTAGCTGAGGCTAAACGAGGCCAACAAGCTTACAAATACGATGGAGATTTAGCCCGAAAAGAGAGCTACCAGTCCATGAGAAGCGATGGGACGCGAGACAGCAGTCGTGAAAGTGCTCTCGACCTGAGTAATTCCACGGTGGTCAACGATCGACACAAGTTCACGGTTTGGGACGCCAATGCTCTTAGCAGGCCAGAGCGCCGGTATTTTATCATGGGTATGATCGGATCGGCTATCAATGGAGCCTCGTTCCCAGCGTCCGCAGTTCTGATAAGTCAATTGGTAGCAATCATGACGATGGACTATGCACAGTACGAAGCGCACGACAACGTCCTGTACCTATCAAGCTTGCCTCACAAGGTTACCGTGTATGGCTGTCTGTATATTGCTGGAGCTTTGCTTATTTGGTTTGGACGAGCTTCTCAGAGCTATGGTTTCCAGTACATGGCTGAGAAGTTGACTGCACGACTTCGAGGAATTCATTTTTCGTCTCTGTGTAGACAAAACATTGGTTTTTTCGACGAGAAAGAACACGCCACTGGAGCTCTCACGGCTGACCTGGCAACGGACGCTCTACGGGTTTCAGTGATTTCCGGCGAGTCTCAAGGCCGCCTCTTTCAAGCAATATTCACGACAGCAGCAGCACTGCTAATCTCGTTTTTGGCAGGAAGTTGGCTTCTGACGCTCGTGATGCTAGCCATCATCCCGTTTTTGATTCTTGGTAACGTATTCCGTTCAAAGATTAGGCGTGGTAGCAGCATCCTCGCGGACGATATGGCTGAAGTTGGAGCTCACGCTTCAGAGGTTCTTGGTAACATTCGCACCGTGGTGTCACTCGGATTGGAAAAATCGTCATGTGAAAAGTTCGCAATGCTACTGGAGGAACCTCTGAAAAGTGGTGAATGGGATGCACAAGTGAACGGTCTGGCTGTTGGCTTCAGTTCCTTTATTATCTTCGCGACGTACGCATTCGTGTTTTGGTACGGCGGGAAACTGGTGAACGATGGCTCGATAACTTTTTTGCAGCTGATGCGTTCGTTGATGGCCATTATCATGTCGTCACAGACTGTAGGGGCCTCTGTGGGTTATATCGCAGATGCAGACAGCGCGTTTGAAGCTGGAAGTATGATCCTTTCGCTTCGTGACAGGAAACTATCGATTGATTCATTCCAATACGACGGCCTAAAACCAGAAACTGTTGAGGGCAAAATTGAGTTTGAAAACATTCTGTTCCGGTACCCGACGAGGCCCGAGGTGACTGTGCTGAGAAGCTACAACCTCACTATTGAAGCTGGCGAGACTGTGGGACTTTGCGGGCCTAGTGGAGGCGGAAAGAGTACTTGCGTTGCGTTGCTGGAGAGATTCTACGATCCAATTAACGGCCAGGTTTTGCTAGATGGAGTGGACTTGAAGCAGCTCAATGTTCGGTGGTTGCGCAGGCAGCTTGGCTTTGTAGGCCAAGAGCCAACACTCTTCATTGGTACGATCGCAGAGAACATCGCGTATGGTTTGGATGAAATGCCATGCATAGAGGACATTGAAGCAGTGGCAAAGATGGCGAATGCGCACGACTTCATCACACATTTCCCGGATGGATACGACACACAGGTTGGCATGAAAGGCGAGCAACTTTCGGGGGGACAGAAACAGCGTATTGCGATCGCGCGTGCCATGATAAAGAACCCCGGTATTTTATTGCTGGACGAGGCTACAAGTGCGCTTGATCTGGAAAGCGAAAAGGTTGTACAAGAGGCACTGGACAAGGTGATGGCAATGCAGCGGCGCACGACCATCGTCATTGCGCACCGTTTGTCCACCATTCGGCATGCAGACAAGATCTGCGTCGTGAGCGGGGGAAAGATCGCAGAGCAGGGAACGCACCAGGAGCTGGTAAGCCGTCATGGAATCTATGCGAAGCTGGTGGAGACAGCCTCTCCGTAGTGCATCCTAATACCAGTAAGTTTTGGGCATCTCTAAGCAACATGCCGGCGTCGGGCAACAACTTTCCTCTGTATACTTCTCTTGATCCTCCACCGTCGTATTGCTAACGGTTATTGACCAAAGTGCATTGAAGAGTATCCTCTCGAACTTGATCGATATTTTCCGACGTGGTGTCTTCTCCATGTTGCCTTTTTTTTCGGTGAGATAACAGCACGCGACTACCAACTAACCAGCCTGTAATCATAGCGCCGTGCAACGAGCACTTTCCGCTGTTCTACAGTTGAAGTCCATGAGATCGATATACCGCCGGTTTCCAAGCGAGGATGGCAAACATTTAAAAGAAACTCTTTTCAGTTCTTTCATCTCCACTAAATCATAATAAGCTTCGCGAGGTTGCTTGACACCAGCACGAAGTTCATGTAGTGATGTTCGTATTTGTTTCGCACTTAATTCGAGGTAACCATCAATTCATTTCTGAATCGTTTCTTACAAACACCAAGTGTAAATTGTGTACACCACTTCATTTCTTCTTAAGCCGACTGTCGGCGCCATTTCCGTTCTGGCTGGAGCTAACACGCGCGCGAAGAGCGGCCCATTTGCCTGTCTGTGGTTGCCTTTGCGCCCGCTCTAGGCGTTTTATACCAGCTTTTACTGATTTAACTGCGCGGCCAACAGCTCAAGCCATGGACAGCGGTGTCTCTGATGCACGTACGTCATTTTCAACAGGCTGAGAGGATAAGGCCGTTTGTGGCTCTACCGGCGCTTTTATTTGGTGGATTTACACACTTCTAACAGCTATTTTGATGTTGTTGTTTATTTGCAGCAGCTGCATCCGCTAGCCAGCAGGAACAACCTCCAACAACGACTCCAGTGTCTGTCGAAGCACCTAACGAGGCAAGTACGGCGGCAGAGCCTGAAATGGCTCCAGTAAATGCTGTTGAAGCTGTCAAGGGAGAGGGGAAGTCAAGTATCCAGGCAAAGGTCGAAGACAGCGACAAACGTCGTAAGCGTCGCTCAAGCAAGAAAGTGAAATATGTGGAAGAGGAGGACGTCTCTGAGGGCGAGGAGGCTATTATTGCAGAGAAGAAGAAGCGCGCACAGCAACTTGACTACCAACTGAGAGCAGTACGTGGCTGTGGTGGTGTTGTTCTTTGAATATTGAACGTTGTACCGTACTCATTTTTGCTACTTTGATTAGGATGTGGGCTATCCCCAACTGGACCAGATTGTCGGACGACGCGTCAATGAATCAACGGGACTTGTCGAGTATTTGTGCAAGTTCCTTGGCCGCTCTTACTTGCATTTGTATTGGCTTACGTTTGATGAAGTGGAGCTGTTTATTCCAGAAGGTTACCAGAAATTCCACCGCGTGCACGTATACGACCGAAAGCTACGACGCGAGGGATATCAGCCGCTGGATGAGGTGGACGATCTGGAGGCAAACAAACTGACTGTGGAGAAAATCTTGAACCACAAGGTGGATCCTGCAGACCACTTGGATGAACAGATCGAAAAGCGTCGACGTCAACTGTCGTATGAGCCTAAGTTTCCGCGTGTGACGGACTATTTCTTGATGGATAACGCTGATGCTGTTCCGGAGCGCATATTGGGAATTGTCACTAAGCTGGGTAAAGAGCCTGGAGGAGACATCTTTGAGCACCCTGTTGATGTTGAGGAGGTTCCGGACTACCTCAATTTTATTACGAACCCTATGGATCTAGGTACAATTTCCACGCGACTTGGTCGTGAGAGCTACTACGTTGGCCCGTCCGCCGTATCGTTATTTGCCTCAGATGTGCGACTTGTGTTCCAGAATTGCAAGACATACAACGCCGAGGGTTCAGACATCTGGCGTATTGCGGACGCACTCCTTCGCACGTTCGAGAAGTGGTTTTACGACTGGATTTTGGCCCCGTCAGCATGGCTAAAGCTCTCCCCATCAGGGGATGTAGAAGAAGACCAGCGGCTCCAGAAAGAGTTTCGTACTGATGCAGAAGGTTTCTACGATGTGTGGGCGCCGTGGCAGATTGGCTGCTGTGTATGCGGAAACAATGATCACAGTGATGAGCTTCTGCTATGTGATCGATGTGATGGTGAGGTCCACATGCACTGCGCTACTCCGAAAGTAGCTGAACTACCAGAAGGTGAATGGTTCTGTGGATACTGCCGGGCTCGTGCAAAATACATTAAGAAGACGGAGAAGGCAAAACAGGATTATGACAACAACAACGCGATGACCATCGAGACAGACACAAAAGCTGTTGTGGCGTCTGGTTCTACTCCAACATCTAATGGTGCTTCTGCGGACAAAAAGATTGTTACCACATCCACTCACGCACCCAATATCCTGATGGAGCGCGTTGATGGCGAAGGTAAAGTTAACAAGAAGACGTCAAAACGGAGCCCTAAAGGTCTACATACCACAAAGAGTTTGGCTCCAATCAGCATGAAAGATCGCGCTGCTACTTTTTTCCTGGTCAAGTGGGTTGGAATGTCGGTTCGTTTCTCTACTTGGGAACGCCCTGAGGACATTGGTGACGACGAACAGATTCAAAGATATTTCAAGTTCAGCCGTGTGCCCAGCGCCAAGGAAATTAGCGAGACTACATGTCAATTACCGTGTTGTGCTAAGCGTCACCAGTATGCGCTAGCAACAAGCACAAGTGGGAAGAGGTGCTGCGAAAAAGATCACTTTTGCACTCTTGGGTTCGGCCACGAGGGTGATTGCAGCCGAAGTATTAAAGCCATAGGAGGGACTTACGGCACCGACGCGTATCAGCGGCTGCACATGCAAGAGCAAATTAAGGCACAATTATTCGCCTTTCATTGTTTGCTGAACAATCACACGCCAGACAAAGATGTACTCAAACAGTGTGGTATGTACACAAGCTCATTCGTGACGGCTAAGCAGTATCTAGCGCCGAAGGTTGCCAAAGAGGACGAAGACGAAGATTACTCAGATGATGGAGACTCGTCTGATGATGATGCTGACTTCGATGCAGAAACAGATTATCCTAATCGACCTGCGCTCTATCCAGGAATCTTAACTCTAGAGACTGATGATGATGAAGACGATGACGAGACTGGAGGGCACAAAAAGAAAAGTGAAGAAGAGGTGGGCGAAGTGCTTAGCTCCCTCGTTGAACATGTGGCTCTCGGATACCCCACCAAGCTCGAAACTGTGAGTGCTAAGTTTCGGTTTGACTCGACGTTTCCAGCAACAGCTTTCACGGAGCTACCTGCCTTCACGGAGTATTGCGTTATTCTAGGGCGATCGCCTTTTGGTTTAGGAATGCGTCTTGGAATTAGCAGTTCCAGCTGCGTATCGGTTTTGGGGTTCCAAATGCTTGCGAATGGCATGATTGGTCCCGCCCAAGCGTCTGGTGCTATTGCGACCGGCGACGTTCTCGTAGCTGTGAACAACATATCGGTGACAGGCCTTTCGTTCCAAGACGTTGTTGGATTGATCGGGGCATCCCCCCACCAAATTCTTTTCCACTTTCATTCCCCTCGGCCTGCGTTCATGTACCCACCGTATTGCCAAGCAAAGCAAGTCACGAAGATTCGCTTGGAAAAAATTCCCGATGATGCGGTTCCTGATGGTTCCAAGTATGCAGACTTCAGCTACAACAAGTTCAAGCAAATGCTTAAAGTGGGGATTGCAGATTCAGATGTGGCAGCTTCCGCATCGACGGAGACGTTGATGCAGCATGCTAACTACATGTCTCCTAGCGGTCCAATGCAACATCTTTACGCAGGAGTTGTCGACAACAGTATCGATCCACACGAGCATTTTGCTAGCTTTCTTCCGGAGCGGGGCACTGCGACAACCAGTGGATCGCACAGCAAAAATGAGGGTGAAACAGATGGAGATTCGAATGAGTTTGTACCGTACGAACAGTCACCAACATACAAAGGTGGCCGCACTCTACGAGCTTACCAGGTCGAAGGTCTCAACTGGATGGTGTCATGTATCAAAGCCCAGCGGTCATGCATATTGGCTGACGAGATGGGATTGGGTAAGACGGTTCAGATTGTTTCTTTGATGGAGCACATGAAATCAGAGGAGTCCATTCGTGGGCCATACCTGATTGTTGTTCCTCTTTCGACGATTCAGCATTGGCGACGTGAGATTGAGAGCTGGACAGATCTCAATGTGTGTGTGTATCACGATATTGGTGATCGCACTACCAAGTTTACGGCAAAAGATATGCGGGCAGTCATCCGAAATCAGGAATGGTATTATCCTGGCTTGGGTAATTCAATCTTCAAGTTCCACATTCTGCTGACCACGTATGAGACCATTTTGGCGGATTTTGAGGAATTCGAGCACATTCACTGGCGCTTAGTCGTAGTTGATGAGGCACATCGATTGAAAAGTGCAGGGTCACGCGTGCTTAAGATGATGCGTGTCCTCCATGTCGACCGCAAGGTGTTGTTGACTGGTACACCTCTGCAAAACAACACCCAAGAACTCTGGGTCTTGCTTAATTACTTGGAGCCAGTGAAATTTGCAAGCTTGGACGAGTTCAACGCGAATTTTGGGAAGTTGCATTCGCAGGAGCAAGTCGTGAGGCTGCAACAATTACTGGCTCCATACATTTTACGACGCGTGAAGGAGGATGTTGAGAAGAGTATTCCACCTAAGGAAGAAACGATTATTTCTGTGGAGTTAACAACGTTGCAGAAGCAATACTACCGAGCCATCTACGACAAAAACAAGAGTTTCCTGTATCGAGGCACGAAGAATGGTTTACCGACGCTAAATAACATTCAGCTGCAGTTGCGAAAGTGCTGCAATCATCCATTCCTGATCAAGGGTGTTGAGGAGCGAGAACTAGATGAACTTGGTAGCAATCCGACACCTGTTCAAGTCATGGAGAAAACGATTGAGTGTTCTGGCAAAATGATGCTCGTGTCAAAGTTGATCCCGAAACTGAAGCGGGATGGACACAAAATTTTGATTTTCAGTCAATTCCTCAAGCAACTTGATTTGCTGGAGCGCTACTGTGAGGCGAACTCTTTTGTTTTCGAGCGTTTGGACGGGTCTACGGGTGGAAGCGTGCGCCAGAGCGCGATCGACCGTTTCTCTCGACCCCACTCGAAGTCTTTCATTTTCTTGCTAAGCACAAAAGCAGGTGGTGTGGGAATCAACCTGATTGCAGCAGACACGGTGATTATATTTGACAGTGATTGGAACCCGATGAATGACCTGCAGGCCCAGGCACGTTGTCACCGTATCGGTCAGAAAAAGAGTGTTCAAATCTATCGTCTTGTGACCCGCAACACCTACGAAAGTGAAATGTTCGACCGGGCCTCACGGAAGCTTGGCCTTGAGCACGCGGTGTTAGGCACAGCATCTTTCAACGAAAACTCTCAGATCACAAAGCCGTCGGCAGAGCAGCTTGTTGAACTGTTGAAGCGTGGAGCGTACGCGCTTATGGAGGACGATGATACAGCGTCGAAGGCATTTGCTGAACGCGATATTGAGACTATTTTGAAAGAAAATGCTCGTGTCATGGTTGTAGGCGGTGGATCAAATGCAAACAAGGGGGTGGATGGCGATGCGGATGGGATGACATCACCAAGAGTTAAGAAGTCCCCAATGAAGTCGAATAAGCGCAAGTCACTTGGAGGAATGGCTGTTGATCGCTCCTCCTTCGTTGCCGAGGGATCGACTGGCGAACTATCTGTCGATGATCCAAACTTCTGGGAGAAGGTTCTTCCGGGGGCTGTCTCAGTGGAGATGCTAAGTTTGAAGCTCGAGGACGGCAGTGCAGTGAACTCGCGCCAGTCAAAGATCAAGTTCATCAGCAATCTGGACATTGCTTTAACTAGCCTAGTCGCCGAGATGGGGAATACTCCTGACGATGACCGCGTTGGAAGTCGAGACATTCAACACGAGTACGATATCGCTATTCAAGTGTTGAGTACTGTCCTGTCAAAATATCGAGACGAGTTCTCCAACGACCAGATCGATCTTGTCAAGGGGTATCTCTCAAAACTGGACAAGTCACGTGTGCGGAGTTGTCGGTTAACGCCATCTCGAACGAATATGTTCCAGGATGAAGACTTCGATACTCCCAAAAAGAAAAGAAGGCGGAGAAGCATCCCATCAGGCAGCAGGGCAGGTAGCGAGGACGAGACGTACGGAGACACTCCAGCTAAGAAGAAGAGGGGGCGTGGTCGTCCACCGAAACACCCGGGAACCAAAGATGCAAAGCCTCCAACCACCCTTTTCCAAGGTGGTGTCATCAACGACAGTGACGATTTGTGTACTCTTTGTGGTGACGGCGGGCTGATTTTGCTGTGTGACGGTCCGTGCCATCGCTCATTCCATCTTGAGTGTGTGGGCATGACAGATGAGCCGAACGACGAACAGTGGCTGTGTCCCGATTGTGCGGAAGGCCGTCACATGTGCTTGATCTGCAAGCAAGTCGGCGAGATGGGTGTCGAGTTTGGCGTCACGCAATGCTCGGTAGCCAAGTGCGGTAGATTTTACCATAAGGGATGTCTGGCCAAGAGCTCGCGCGTCGAATGGGTTGGCAAGAAACGCTTCCGTTGTCCGAGCCACTATTGCCATGCCTGCTCGAAGACTGAGAAGAAGCAAGCTTCAGCCAAAAGCAAGAAGCAGAACGACAATGCGAGTGTTGTGAGCTGTATTCATTGCTCCCAAGCTTTCCACCCAGACTGTATTCCATCCACTGAGAAGTTCATTCGGCTTTCAAAGAACCTCATGATATGCGCGAATCATTTGGATGGAAAGAGGCTGCCGGCTTCTGCACGAACGGCGATTGCGTCTAGGCCAACACAGCGGATTGGTACATCGTTAGCTGCAGCTGCTGCTCAACAGCGACTGGAAGTTCCACAAGACATTCCTTTAGAGGAAGATGATGAAAGCGACGAAACGGACAAGTCAAATGGCAAGCGCAAGCGCGCATTATCGCCAAAGAGGAGTGGCTCGAAAAAGACGAAATCTGCGCTTACCAACGGCTCCCCTGCGAAGACTTTTACGAAAGTCAAGATCTGTGCGCTTTGCCATCGGGGAAACGTGATGGGAGGGAGTGTAGGTTGCCAAGAACTGCCACCTCCGCCTCCAGCGAAAAAAGGAGCACGTAACGGGAGCTCGAATGCAAGTGCAGACTCAACGGGAACTGCTACTGCTGACATGGCTCTAGAGGGCCCTTTCATCGAAGCCCCTGTGCGCTTGAAGTATACGGATAAGCCCAGCGAGTCGGTGTATGTTCACTTGAATTGCGCTGTGCATTCACCTGAAGTGTACGTGAAGGCGGATGGTTTGATCATGAACTTACCCAAGGCAATCAAGCGTGGACGGCAACTTAAATGCACCAGTTGCCATAAGCTTGGTGCTACTGTGGGTTGTGTCGTGGCCAAGTGTCGGCGCAATTACCACTTGCGTTGCGCTGTGGAGAGTGGTGGCGAGATTGATGGCACCACGTACGCTTTGTACTGCAAGCCGCATGCAGCAGCACGCAAGGAACCGACTCGTGTGTGCGTATGTGATGCGGACAAGGACGACGAGACGCTTACTCTGGTGTGCTCGTCGTGTAGTACGAAGTTTCACCCTAAGTGTGTGAACATGTCGGATCGTCACGCGGCTCGTATGGCGAAGACGTGGGTCTGCAGTGTGTGCGACGGCTCCGCTGCGTCGACGCCTTCAACCCCAAACATCACTCACACACCCGCCACCAAAATAATGAAAACAGGAACATCAAAGAAGTCAGCGTCCAAGACTAAGTCAAACAGCTCGAAGGATTCTGCAAAGGCAACGAGCAAGGCATCATCGAAAACGAATAGCAAGGACGAGACTGATAGTGCAGACACTAATCAGCCGTCAACTCCGAAACGCAAGAAGGCCAAGAAGAATCGCCTGAGCATGCCACGGAACAAGGCTCGCCCGAAGACAAATGGGACCCCCCACGGAATCTCGCCGCACATGGATGCCGACTCGGATAGTGGTGTGTCAACGGATGAGTAGGCGGAAAGGAGGCACACAATACTTCAAGTATATGGTAATGAAGCCTGTGTATTCTGCGTTCAACGCGCCAAGGTGATGCATATGCTGTAGTCAGTGCTCGGAAAATAAAATATAAAATTGTATTGGATTCTGAGCGAAAAATAATCCAACATTGCCGTATCCATGAAAACAATAATAAGTAATTAAATAATTGAAATAAATTGGTAGGGTCAGAGTGGTGCAGTGCAATGGGTTGGGATGACCCTACCAATCCATTGCACAGTTGAAAAGCTGGTGGCTGCCACCGGGACTTTTGTCCTGGCTTGCAGGTACTATCGCAAACAAAAACTGAGCCGGCAACGGCAACACAGTCCAAGATGAGGTTTGTATACCCTGTCCCAGGCGCCTGCTTCCGAGTTGTCCCGCATTGTTTGCAGGAGAAGTGACCGTTGCCACAGTCCGTGAAGAAGAAGTTGGAGGTTGCTCGAGAAGTCGACATGTCAAAGAGAAAACGACCAACATCATAGCACTTTTGAGTATGCTGGTGAGCTCTTGAGCGCATTTAGTATAGTAAAAAGTAAATATAATTATTACGGTCACAATTGCATATTTTACGGAAAGTTCTCCTTACCAATAATCCATAATTCCGTCAATACAATTGCACAATAACTATATTATAATTATTTTTTCCGAGCTCTGGCTGTAGTTCCAGCAATCTATGCTATCTGCGTTGTAGGATGCATGTACAGATCAACTACTGAGCACAACAAGACGCCGCAACCAGTCAGCGGCTTTGCGTACAGCTCCTAATTAACAGCTTCTTTTCAAGATTCACCTTGACCTTCGTCCAACTTCTATGACGTTCCAACCACCGAAACGATAAGAGCATCTCCACCGGCAAGTCGTAAGCGAAGTTTTATCCTAAAAGTAAATGTAGCTGTTAAGACTTGAGAGCAAGTTTTAAGCAACGTAGTGGTATGCTCTAACGAGGGTCTTAACTTCAACAGGTCCTATCGGGTGGTCCACAGGTCTTATCTAAGAAAGCCAAGCAGACCGGTAGCATCCGGCCTTTGGACAAAATAATTATTCTGCTCATCGTCGACAAGTGCTGCAACGATCGTCTCGAACAGGCAGCGCCACATGCGAAAGCGCCTGCGGAATTCGCCTACAAAAATATAGTTTCGTAGTTAGCAATTTCATCCATGATAAAGCATGGCCCTTACGTTCGTCGTACGTCGGGTTGTCGCCAAAGTATCAGCCGAGTCGTGATCTTCTTGAGGAGAGGTTGGTAGCCCGTCCATTCGTCTCTCGGGAATGGCAGTCCTGATTGGGCGATATGAACCGATAAAACTTGCCGCTGCAGAATCGGAGTAAACTTTAGAAGACACCGTTAGAACTTTGCGTACATGTAGGACTTGCCGGTGGAGATGCTCTAAGTGTACTACTTGACTTCTTCAGCATGGTGCGCTGCAAACCCCTGTCAGTCCAATGTCGGCCCTGCGATCATTGGACTTTTGCGCATTACGAACCCGTCAAGCTGCACTTTCGTGCGCAACACGGGACCAGCAGTAATGGACAAGCGTAGCCTTGTCAATGACAGGCTGTCAATGGCATTAAATAGCCACTGCAAACGCTGTCGACTCGATGCTGTTGAGTCCCAAGTTTTCACAGGGGTGTAACTTCGCCTGGACGAATAGGGGATATCTCCGGAGACACGTGAAGCGCTGAACAGAGACCTATTCGGTTGGGCAAAGCTTTGACAGTTTGATACCTACTGGCGCCAACCGCGGCACTGCAAGCCGCCAAAATTCCTCTGTCGGGTTCGACAAAGTAGCCAGCGACTGATATCGGCAATGACTCAAGTTGCCGTAGATGGGCTCCGCTCGAAGATCGCCGCCGAAAATCTGAAATGACGCCGAAAAAGAAGCATCTTATCCGATCCTGGCCTTCTGATTGGTCCAGCGATAAATTCGATGTTGAACTGCATCCGTAGAGCTCCTTTCAATGTTTGCCGGTCGCGATGGACTCGACCAAAAGTATCGTGCTGAATACAGCTAAACCTTGGGGCTTTTCGCTGTGCTTCAGCCTCAACCCCGCAGGGATGTTGCCGAGCCGGGAGAGACGGTCATCTGGCCTACCAAATGGCAGAGAGGGTCGGCAATTTGCTGTTTAACAGCACCCTTGCCCTCTCTTGAGTACCATTTGTAGCTAATGCTACTATCCAGACATGGGCTTGGGTATGCTGTTGCAGCTGAATAGTAGTGCAAAGTTTTTGTTGTCGAACTTTAGTGGTCGTAGGTCTCAGACGATAGGAGTGGACGAAGCAGCCTGTGGGCTGGCTTCTCCTCTCCCCTGCTGCTTTCGGCCTGGTTCCATTCTCCAACTTACTCTCGACCCACCGGGAATCGCCCCCTATTGCAGGGCATTTCGTTCCCCCCCATTTGCAAAAGCAACAGTCGTTTCGCTTGTTCACTGGATAGTGTCGAGTGCAGCAACAAGAGCTGCGAAGGAGCAAGTGTCACGTCAACGAAACTGAGCCTCGTCGTCACCAACTGCAATCGCTCCGTCTCTCACCGGCGAGGAAGACTTTCAGCAACACTCTGCAAAAGGTCTTTTCGCTGGTACAGTCCCAAATTGCCACTTGCCACGGCGCTAAGACCACCGTCTCACTCCTCCATTGGCTTGCCAAGCGACACAGCGCCAAAGAGGCACCTGCAAAGTGCGATCCGCCACGTTCCCCGCCACGCTGCCAACCACCAGCAGTCGATTATTTTAGAGAACGGAACCCAACCGCAAAGATAAAAGCAAGGGTGATGCCACTTTCCATCTCGTTTTACCACAACAAACGCGGAGAGGGCGTGGCCAGCTCCTACCAGAGTGTGGCACTGCACGACAGGGAGAAGGTTAAGCACAAAATGGCGTTACCTTGCGAATTTTATCGCAATATTTGGGGCCCGACCGAAGAGGAGGACGCAGCGCTACGGCGTCGCGCCCGATCGAGCAAGTTCGGCAGCTTCCCAGCCTCGGCAATGTCACGCAAGTTCAAGAAGCGCCTGGCAACAGGTCCTTTAGTCGATATCTCGCAAGTGGCGCATGTTGTCACGACCATGTCGGACTTCCGCGCCGATTACGGGGAGGACTCCAAGATGGTGAGACTTGTCAATATTTGGGACGACCGAAGTCTAGCGTTAGGATTAGAACCAGAGTCCGGCTCGGACAAGTCGTCAAGCAGCAATGCAGGCAGTGAACAGGGGCCCTCCACTGCTAATACCGAACCGGAGGAGATCATGTCGCCCATTTGCAGCAGAGCGGACAGGATCACGGAGCTCAGTTGCGAAGACAGCGACGATGAACTCAGCAGCTTAGCGTCGTCTATGATGAACTGGCATCGACCAGGTGACCTAAAGCGAACGCAAACGCCTGAAATTGTTTTCCCAAGCTCCAAGAAGAACCCTCGAAACAATAGACATGGTAGTGGCAAGTCGGACAGGAAGGAGCTCAACTTCAAGAACTTGCCGGTGCCTCCTCCATCGTCTAACAACGGCAGTATCATCTTCAGTGCTGTATTCTCGGAACAGCGGGACTGGAGTTGGAGCGCCAAGTTTCTTCTGGGAATCCACGAGCCAATTCGTCACGCGCTTTTCGTCATGGATCGGTTCTTAGAGCAGTCCCAGAGTCAATCCAAACCTGAAGCTTCGCACACGTTGGCTCTAGAAGCCCACGTAGCCGAATTCTTTCTTTGGTTCAAGACGTATTTCGTGGAGTATTTGTTGTGTCAGCATGAGGTGAAGGCTTCAGTATTGTTGCCACTACTCAACCTGCCAGTGTCGACCAAGCAGCAAATTCTGGATGTGTACCAGGATATTAAGCAAATGCTGGCTCAAATTCAGCAGTTGGAACGAGCGTTGTGTGTCAGTGGAGCTTGTAGTGCCTCGTCCTGGCTACTACGACTGCAGGTTTTGCAGACTGAGATCAGGCAGCTCAATCGGACACTGCATGCAGCGTTGAACATGGAGGAGACAACTCTTCACTCGGCCATGAGTGCTGCATTTACGGAACGCGCTTTCCGCAGCCACATCATGCCTCGAGTATTCCGCGCCATCCGAGCTAAACGTGTCGTGGTGCCGTGGATTGTTGAGCGCAGTAAGATTTGGGGAGGAGAAACTGAGCAGCGGAGTATCCAGGGAATGCTGCCGTTCTCAGCAAAGTTCATGTACCGCAAGATTTGGCGACCGTATTTCATGAGCAACGTAGCAGTAGCCATGAAGAACCTCAATGAGTTCGACAGCAGTGCCGATTCGAACAGCAGCGCCAGTAGCGGATCGACTTACAGCGAACGCAATGGAGAAATGTGCTCCATCATGTGAACCGCTGTTTTTTGTTCCCTCATTCTTGAAGCTCTACCGCTATTTATTATGGACCAACATCAACTATCTCAAGCGTGTACGTGGCGTGACCCAAGCAACCAGAGCTATAACTTTTAAGCGGCGAGTGAAAGCAGCTTACTCATAATCAATGGAAATGCTTTCTAGCTCATAAAGCGAACTCAACCGTTTTGAATTTTGATGGCATCGTCTGACAAACAACTTCGTTCAAAACTGACAGGGGATTGTTGGTTGGTGTTGGTTTCATGGTGCGTTTCTGACAACGAAGTGGTTCGAAGGGCAACGCATTTCTGAAACTAACTAACACGGAAATCTGTCAGTATGACCGCCAATACCAGAGAACACGCAATGAACAAGGCGCGCCAGGAACCTGAACCCATTAACAACTCGATTGAATTTCAAGCAACCTCTAGGCTTGTATGGGATTGGATCTATTGGTCTGGTGCAAAAGCTTTTGACGGCATGGATTTCGCGGGCGAGGTGCTGGCGAATTTTCTAGGGCTTAATGAGTCCAAGTATCAATGGATCATTGATGCGCAAGAGCGTGAAGAGGAGGAAAAACAGCGTCGGCGACTTGTGAAACACCAGCGACGTCAGCTTCGTTTGGAACAGCTTCTAGAAGAAGAGCAACGGAAGCTTCAGGAGCTAGAAATTGGTGCTCGAGAGCAGGATACTACCTTAGATCAGTAGAAAGAAACATCAGCGGTAATTGGCAATAAACTCACCGCTGATTCTATTAGTCTTCATGCCGATGATATCTAGAGTATGTAAAAGAAGAGAAGTTACTTCAGTATGAATTCGCATCTCCATCTTACACGTTGTCCGTGTTGCTGATGCTATCCCATAATGGATGTGTCGGGGGCTTAACCCCTGCGCGTATCAGGATTCTCACGGCTGCCTTTTCAATGCGCTGTAGCTGTCGATTCACGACACTTTCACTCTCAGGAGTGAACTGCTCCGTCCGGATCGTAAGAAGTCCTACACGAAATCAAGTTGAAAAAACCGCACAACTTGATATCCAGGTTCCAAAACAATACTTATCTTACCATTGAGGTTGCCAAAAAGCACGTCTGTTGAGTATCGGTCGCCAATCACCACAAGAGATTGTGGATCTACGTTTCCAAAGTGCTTCTTGACAAACTCCATACCTCCAGGTTTCTGCAATTCCATGAGCGTTTCTTTAGTCCGTCCATACATCTAGAACACAATTTTCGCCAATACCTTTTGATTATGACGAAGCACCGCAACATGTAGACCCTCCTCAATCTTCTTGGCCTCAATTCCGTCCATATCATCTATTGACCCTGCTGAGTTGGAGAAAATCACGACGCCAGAGTCTCCAAAAACGCGTCTGCATTCAGTCAGAGAGGATTCCAGGTGGGGTGCGATCTCCAGTTTGTGTGGCACTGTTAATGTGTTATCCTTGTCGAAGATGATGCCGCGGAACCCGCGGTCTCGGAGCGTCTGAAACGGCACCTCCGTCACATCTGAAGCAGAAATGAGGGACATTGTGTCGAATTGGTACATTTTTTAAATCAACATTTCAGAATAAATACTGGGTAGATTCTAGTAAATCTAATATATACTGAAAGAAGAGAAGACAAAGGTTACCTTTCACGGAGAGCTGTGGTAGAAGAAGTTGTGGTTGTCGCGTCAGCACGCGACAGAACTCCACCACACCACCGAGGTTGAGTCCTTTCATGTCGACCGTACAACAAATTTCATCCTTTTCATTCGTCCAAATGCATTCGAATATCTACCAATAAACATACTTGTACGTTTACACAGCAGGAGAGCTCGTCAGAAATACTCGCTCTTCGTCGCCATCAAGACGTCAGGGTAGTCTCTACTCTTTGGCGCTGTGGTGGCTCCGTAGCACTTGTATTCGTTGCACTGCTTATTGAGGATTCTCAACCTGCCTCTCACACTCATAACCCTGCCATTTGCAGCTCCTAAAACCCCATAATGGCTGAGAATCCGCAGGAAACGCATATCAACGAAGAGGAGGACAAGGCCGAGAACTCGAGCTCCGACGACGATTCGTCTTCCTCCAGCTCAGGCTCCTCTTCTTCCTCTTCTTCATCTGATTCCGAGTCGGAGGACGAAGCTGAGACTGAGAATGCCAATGCCGACGCCGACGCAGCCAAACAAGCCTCTCCGCACGGAGCAATTAGCAGCCGTACTGGCCACGGCTATCCTTCCAGTACAGCAGGACCAGCTCTGTCGGCCCCTCGCCCCCATGGACTCGCTGCGTCGACTAAAGCGCTAAACGTTAACTCGACGAGAGCTGCCACCAGGTTTAAAGCCTCAGAGACAGCAGAATCGTTGATGCCTCTAGGTACGCGCAAGAGAGACCGACGCACCATTGAAGAGATTCAGAGAGACCTAAGGGACAAACGGAAGAAACCACAGGGTAACCTGACAGCCAAATCCAGCCCTCCACCACCAAAAGGGTCGCCTGTGCGTTCTCCAGAGGCTGAAGCTGTACTAAACAGTGGAGCTCCCATGGCTGTGGGAGGGCCATTGGGAACGTTTGGGACAGCCGGGCGACTGCCGGTTAAAAGGAAACCAGTATCGGCACATGATCGATTGGCCATGAAGCTCAATGGAAGAAAGAAGACTACTGCCAAGGTGAAGAAGGCAACCAATTCCACTGCTGGAAACGCCCCAATTCCACCTGTCTCGGTGATGACGAATAAACCGGTTACTAAACCCATGACAGCCACGAGTTCGATGGCCATGACTGCGGGGAATAGTAGTAGCAGTGACCACGGAGGGGACCCTGGAGGCGACGGATACAGTAGCAGTGTCAGCAGATCGTCAACTCCCGCAGTAGATGGGAAGGTCGTGAGAGCTATGCTGCGTGCAATGCTTCGCTACGGAGACTTAACGGATGTTAGTCTGTACCCTACAGCTGCCAACTTTGCTGATGAGTACAAGATGCCGAACTTTATTGAGCGAGCGAATCTCCAGACAACCACCAAGATCTCTCTCGATCGTTTGCAAACTCTTGCGAATGAAGTTGCCCAGAAAGCCAAACAAGCAGTGGAAGCTCGGCCACCACATGACAATATCAAGATTGCTGAGGTTGATGCTAGATCATCGCAGATCATTGAGCGTCTTTACGAGAACCTGAAACTCCGCGTCGCTGTCCAACGTGCGCTCCGTACGGCAGGATGCTCTTCGGGTAATGCTCAAGCGAATGCTCAAGGTGCTTACGTACTAGTGGCGAAGCAGAGTGATCTGTCAGTGCTGGGTGTCAATTCGCGAGACTTGCCGAATTGGACGTGGGCTGAAAAAGAACATGATTGGACGCAGCGGAAGGATGCAGCACTGCTTCTTGGCGTTTACGTCCACGGATTTGGCGGCTGGGAAGATATTCTCAACGATGACTTACTTCACTTCCAGGGACAACGTGCTTTAAAGGGTGAACGCCTGAAGAAGCGTGCTGAGAACCTACTGAAGCGAGTACCTGCTCCAGACCTTGATGCTGGTGATCCGCGCATTGTGCAGCAAGCGAGCTCCCTAGGCTCCTCTGGTGGTAACTCGAACCAGTCTTTAGGGGCGCAGTTTAGTGCTATCATTCATAGCGGATCTATCCCTGGCGTGACGGCTTCAATTCCTGCTAATACAGGGCGGATGGCTCGAGCTGCAGAAAGATTCGCGGCACGGCAGCAAAATGGCGAAGATGTTACAAGCAGACGTCATGGAGGATCTAACAATGGTGCTAGGTCAACCAATGGCGACTCTGAGCGGCAAAGCAGGACGCCTCTAACGAGATCCCCAGCCCAAGCAAGTGTACCCGATAATGAGCCGGAAGAAGGCGAAATCGGAGGTGTTTCACCGGCGCAGTCAACGTCATCACGACACAAGAGGCGGTCGTCATCGTTGGAGGAGGAAGATCGAACGTCCCGAAAGAAACACCGAAACAACAGCATTGAAAGCTCGGCCAAGAAAGACAAGCGGAAGAAAGAGCACCAGAATAACACGAAAACCAGTGAGACTCCAGTGGCGGTGTCAAATGTTGTGACGGAAATGGCGCCTGTGCCTCTTCTTTCAACTGACGAGTGCAATGAAAAGTGGAACCCCAACAAGAAGCTGCGTGAGATTCGACAGGTGCTAAAAAAGATGAAGATTATGGCCGAGTGGTCCCGCAGCCAAAAGGATGAGACTGTTGTCGAGAAGGTGTTCAAGTATGTTAGTACAATTGGAGAAGCGATTGACCGCATTGTGACCCAGCAACAGGACGAACTCCAGTGTTCGGATGACTCCACTCGTGAAGTTGATGAGCTCTGCACATGCCTATGGACGTATGCTGCTGGCTATACGCCATTCACGCCTCAGGGTTTCGAGCGGCTATACGACAACATTTGCGCAGACGCTGATGCTCTTGTCGCGTCGAAATCATGACGAATCACAGCCTAAACAGTGAGTCCAGCCTGGTGCATATACAGAAAGAAATGTGGGAGGTGACGATAAACTTATGAGCAAGGACGATTGGATTGCAGAGTGTGGACAAGAAGAGTACATGGCGTTGGTTTGTTTGAATGAAACTGCCACACTACTGTAGTGACCGTTTGCTCGCAGTGTTGGAAAAAGTCTCAGTACTGACAATGTTGTCTGTGTTGCAGCCGCCGCCGACGGCGGAAGAGCTGGCGCTGAAGGAGCAAGTGACGCAGATACTGACGAATCAAGGCGTCCTAGCGAAGCTGAAGGCAGAACTTCGTGCTGCAGTCTTCGAGGTGATGCATGAGCATGAAGGGTTCGTAAAACCACTTCTTGACCCACAGGCTCCAAAACTAAATGACTTCCCGATAGAGACCAGGACGATTGCTCTGTCACTTGTCATTGAGTGTTTGCGTTTCTTCCATTGGGAGCACACACTGCGAGTGCTGTTAACAGAAGCCAATGCAGAAAATGAGCAGTTTGATGCAGCTCTACTAGTCAAGAAACTTAGCTTAACTGGAAGCGAATCCTCGAAACCAGTGCTTTTTCAGCTGATCGAGTCAAGGGCATTCAGTGGAGAACAGACTGTAACTTCCCCAGCAGTAGCAGCTACGAAGTACGACCACAATGACGAAGATGAAGAAGACAAAGATGAAATACGTTACTCGTCAGTACCGGCAGCGAAGCCATGGAAGATTGAGGTTGAGGCACAATTGGCTTCAAAAGTGACTAACGAATCTACACAAGACACCAAGGAAGAAGCCAAGGATGAAGGTGGAGAAGACAGTGCAGAGATCGAAGAGAGTATGGCGGAAGAGGTGCCTAGTGGGTCCGAGCTTGAAGAATCGAACTATACCAATTACGGCGAAGAGGAAAGTCAGGATCGAAGTACTGAAGCCATTAAACAGCCTACCACCCCACTTGTCACGCCAAAGTTGCAGGAAGAGGATGAAGATGGCGACATGGCTCCAGGAGATGGTAAGGAGAGTCACGAAAGTGACGATGAAGACGAAGTATCGTTAGCAGAGCCACCGCCAGCCCCAACGAAGTTACCATCCTTACCGCCATTGGTTACATCACCAAACAGTACTCTCGTAGGAGATGCAGAAGATGATTTCGATGCGGTAAGCTCGATGCGTTATTATTGCGCTGATTTTGTACTTACATTTGCTCTTTTAATCGGTATAGGAGGAAGAGGCTGAGCGGCTAAGGAAGCTGGATGCTGCGTTGCAAGCCATGGAAGCTGAAGATGATACTGGTACCCTACAACAACTAAAGGCGTCTTTGCAAATGGAACTGCGAGAACAGGATAGCCTAATGAGCAGTGGGGGGATTGGTAAAGCGGAAGATGAAGCTGAAGCAAGTAAGGCAGACGATGATGGATATGGAAGCAGTGACTTCGAGGAAGAGGAAGAAATTGCCAGGTACTACAATTGTTTGGTAAGTGTTTCTCGCTACAGTGATTGATACTCACACGGATGTACATGCGTTTTCACTAGTGAAATTTCGGAGGAAATGGAGTCCATGCCAGACCTTTCAGACAAGGAGGACGAGAGTGAGGACGGAGTAGCCGGATCTGCAACAGAAGCGGAACCACCTCGCGTCCTTCAAAATGACACCCGGGTTGACAGCGAAGATGCGTTGAATAGCTACGACTACATCGAAAACGTTGAGAAATGGTGAATTCTTCTTGAACAATAGAAAAGCTAGAACGGGAAGAAAGCGAAGTTGAGCATGGCACGACTATATTCTATAGTGCTCAATCCGATCGCAAACTTGATGATTCTTACTTGCGCTTTCCTGCCCCGACGAGTTTGTTCAGCAGGTTCTGGTCATCAAAAGCTTCTGGGTGGATGAAGTAGTGTCGACCACGTGCCTGGAAGGACACCATGGGGTGCATCGCCTGGGTTGGAGGCGACACCTCGGACAGCTTGAACGAGCTCTGCTCCAGCTGAGCGAAGAGCGTCACCGACTCGACCGTCACAGTCACATCATCCTTCGTGTCCACAGTCCACATCCGCATCACATACGGCTTGAACAGGTAGTGGAACAGCGACGTCGAGCCCAGTCCGAAGAGCATGATGGTGCCACACATTGCCCACTGCAACAACCCAGAATATAAAGTAGAAGCGTCAGTACCCCAGCGTAAAACAAACATCTTAATACAACACATTACCTTGCCGATTGCGGACGTGTCCTGTTCACTGAGAACACACAGAATGGGCATGCCGATGGACGTGAGCGTACAACTGGTGACGGATACAGCCTTCATGAGGCGCACGGCGCGTGACATGGGTGCTTGATACACCTGATCTCCACCTAGAGACATAGCGCTCTCCAGTAACTTCTCGACATCTTCCTCTCGCTTTTTCTGCGCCTCATCATCGGACTGGGACGAGCTGAAGCGGCGAACTGCGACTGGTCCTTTGCATCCATCGCTAGTCCGGCTGCTGAAGTCAAATGAGAACCGTTGAAGTGCAGCTGCTTTGACAGGACGAGGTGCAATTCGAGAGGCAGTGCAGAGCGAGCGAAGAGAGGTTGAGGGCCCTGCAGTGCTGCGCACTGCGCGGCAGGAAGTTCGCAACAGCAACATGCCTGAAAGCAATTGACAATCTGTGGCCCCCGTTTATCGATATCACTCGAATAGTGAGCCCTACACTACACACAAGGGTTAACACTTTTAGAAAATATCGGTACAGACAGTATACTGTCACATACCGGTTCAATGTAGCGGAAATAACAGGGTTTTCTCTTGCTTCAAGTGTACATTGCACAGTACATGGAGCGATACGTGATGCAACCTCGATTTGCGATTTAATCACCTTTGCGCCTTGATGCTTGCTTGACGTGAACTCTAGCTGCGGCAGCTAGTAGCTAAGCACCATGCCGCCAGAAATATTTTTGATGTACGCCTACAGTTTGATTTCGTTTAAGTATACAACTTTTATATGCTTGTTTTTCCATCCATAAATCTGCAGTTGAAGATACTTAAAAGAGGTGAAAGTCTTGACGCAAGCAGCCGTTCTATGTTCTCACTGGCTTGTTTCTGGTAACGTTATGTGGCGTTAGTCGCCATCTGCTGCAGCAAAGGTCGCAATGTGCAGTCTGAGCGTTCATGTTGGTAAAGTTGGTCAAGATCGACATCATTGCGCTGGTGTACGATGGGCAGCAACTTAAAAATCAATATGAATTGAAAGACACTGTTAATGTTAAGCCTGTATTATTCGTGCAAGCTGCTGGATGAAACATGGGAGTTGAGGCGGATCTTGGGGAGACAGGACTCGTTGGCGCCACCGATCGTACTTCGTTGTCTCCCGATGCTGTTCGCTTCGATTTTTTTTCGTGTATCGGCAATGGCAACCTGGTCTACTTAGTGCGGTTTCCGGTCGTTAATCGAGTGCAATTCGCATTAGCACGCTGGCGCTTCGTTCCAACTCCTCTAAAACCATACACAACCGTCCTTGGATGTCTTTTTTAAATGAGCTTTTTTGCCCTGCGCACTCTTGATGGTGCAGCTTCTTTTCGCCTCCGCGTTCCAATGTTGAAACGCGCTTTCCCTCGCGGTTTTTGTCCAATTGCCGGTGAAGAACGGCGGACGATACCCAACGCAAGATAAACGCATTGAGCCCAGCCGTCCACAGTCTCCACCCATACGTGACCCACCCACTAGCTTTCTCGCTGCCACTGGGCCACTTGCTTGCGGCTTGGGATCTCTTAACGATAGCTTTGTGTATGCAGCAGGGACGTCAAGCCGGGAACGTGGGCGGAGAACCCCGACGTTCGCTCACGAGTCCGTTTGCGGGTCAGTCAGGAGCTCCCTATCAGCCGACGAACTTCCTGCAGTATCCGGCCCCAACAGAGCCTTCCGCACGTAGCTACAGCCAGCAACAGCCGGCTCCTCCATCGGGACGCTACTGGCAAGCCCCATCTGGGATGGATACTTCCAGTTACGGGAAGCAGAGACGCCATGCAGGTAGCTTGGACTTGGAAGAGTTCGGTGGCATGCTGGACTCTGATTCGACCTCAGTCAGCAACGAAGCGGCGGTGTCGGAAGCAGCGCCAGATATGAACATGGCTGGATTCGATGTACACTCACTTGACGATGGGATGGCAGGGTCCGCAGGGTTTAACCATACTGTAGCTGCAGCGAAGCCTCACTTTTCGACGACACCAAAATCCACGAGGACCATTCCACCGTCGTCTGATCCAGCTACGATCGCTCTGGTGGACGCCGCGTACTCGCAATCCAACGAGGCGTCCACTGAACCAGATCTGAAGACTGAAAAACTCGATAAAGACAACAGGAACGAGAAGTGTCAATACCCAGGCTGTCCAAATCGAGCTAGAGTGTCCCAGACGTACGGCAGGTTCTGTAATCGCCACGTGATTGTATCACCCTGTGGTTTTCCTGGGTGTCGGGAGAAAGCGATGGAGCGGACTGCAATGTGTGTGAAACACATGGAGCTGGGCAAAGAGGCACTTCAAGTGATCTTGGATGCGCGCACACAGAATGTTCCCGTGTGTAAAATGACTGGGTGTTTCAAGAACGACCAAGGTCGAGGGTACTGTCGAGGCCACGAGAAGTTGTTGATGGCTACCGGACGTCTACCGCCACACATCAATAAGCGCCGCCTCAACAGTGCGTACACAATGTGCAGCTATCCCGAGTGTAACAAGCATTCTCAACGACATCATTTGTGCCGAACCCATGGAAATCTCATCGCCAAGCAAGCCCAGGAACTTGCAGATCGCCCTGCAGCTACTGAGAGCTTCGAAGAAATTCTAGGCAGGATGCAGAAGGAAATGCGACGCTGTACCTACGAGAATTGTACGAAGAACTCGCAACGAGATCGACTTTGTACGACCCATTACTATGAGAAGCACAATCTGCA
The DNA here is from genome assembly GCA_018806915.1 of Phytophthora colocasiae. Classification (NCBI taxonomy): domain Eukaryota; phylum Oomycota; class Peronosporomycetes; order Peronosporales; family Peronosporaceae; genus Phytophthora; species Phytophthora colocasiae. The sequence goes on along the minus strand of JAGKQI010000104.1, from coordinate 193,446 downwards.
AAAGGACGGATCAGCTCCAGAAATTTCACCAAGAGAAGCGAGCTCAAGGCAATCCAAAGCGGGAAAAAGTGACAAGAGTAATGTTCGAACTGTTGAGCAGGCTCGTTGCGGGAAACCTGGCTGTGGGAATTTGTCGTACGCTGCGGGATTATGTGTGGAGCATACAAAGGAAAATCAGAGCTTGGTACAAACTCAAGGGCGTTATGGAGATATTTTTTCATCGGGGGAAAGCGGGGATTTCTTTGCAGGCAATGCTGAAAGTGAAGCAAAACCTGCAATGTTAATTATGAGTGAGAAGTCGATGGATACTTCTATTTCATCCGGTGTGACAGCTATGGCAAATGTTACTCACTTGAAGTGCACAAATCCGATATGTGACCGAGAAAGCTACGGTCGGGACTATTGTGAAGCTTGCCAAAGATTTTTCTCGCCGCTTGTGGTGTCGATAAATCCCATTGGATCTGGATACGCATCAAGTGCGGCCCCTGCGCAGCCTGAAGAAAAAGCTTCCTTGTGTCGCGTGAACAATTGCGGGCAGGATTGTGTACGTGGTGGATTGTGTGCTACTCATCTTCGGGCCTTCAGAACAGGATCGTTATCTGTGGACAACTTGAAGCTGGATTCCCATGCTCAGCAACAACGTGAACAGGAGCTAGCGGAAGCAGCCGCAGTCGCGGCCGCCGCTGCTGCGGAAGCGAAGCAAGCTAGTCCTACAGCATCAAGTAAGTCACGGAAATACTACTGCAAAATTGAAGGCTGCAGCAAACAGGCACAGAAACGGAACTTGTGTAAGCGTCATTATCGTCTACAAGAAGGAGTCCCTACCGGAAATCCTCAAGCAATTGCCCGTGTAATTCCTTCAAATTCCATTGCTCGAGGACTACAGCCTGAACACTTACGGCCCAGTATAGCGTGCCAATTTCCCAGTTGTTCACAAGGTGCCTGCAGCAGTTCTGTTTTGTGTTTGGCCCACTCGAAAGCCACTTATTGCTGGCAACCTGGATGCGAAAATCTCGTGGGTCAGAAGCAGTTCTGTGAGTTCCATGCCTTTAGGCAACAATGTGCTTACGAAGGGTGCATGTACACTGCCCAACGTGGTAGCAGTGGCTGCGCGAATCACTTGATGGCTCGGAGATGTCGTCATGAGTTTTGCGATAAGTTTGCAGTGGGCTCGAATAGCGACTGGTGTCGATTGCACCAAATCAGTTGCCAGGACGTTCCGTGTGTGCTGTGCAAGTTGCATTCGCTGCCTACGGATGGGTTTGCGCCAAGTGAAAACGAGAATAGCAATCGGGGTCGGTACACTGCTTCCTCCAAGGTGATTCCAGGCAATAACGGTGGCAACATGTTTGGGCGGAATGCTCGTTTGATGTAGATCGGGAGTGCATGAATGAATGTACATGTAGTTGATGTAGCCATGCCCACCTCATGCAAGAGACAATCTTCACTTTCCATTGAGATTTGCCATGAGTCAAAGAGCTCAGGATGGTTTTCAGCACATTTAAACCGGTTCAAAACCGGTTTTTAAATTAAAATTTGTGTGGCACACCCAAGGTCCATTTTCGCCATCCGTGCTTCAACTGTCGCCAGTTTTCGTCATTTGTGGATGATAGTACAGTGTTCATGAGTTCGCTGGAGGAACTGGATCAAGTAAAAGAATTATTAGCGGAATTTGGGAGCATGTCGGGTCTCCAAGTTCAACCAGAAAAGAGTATACTGATTGGAATGAATTCCAACGGGACTCCAGTCAAATGGAATGGGTTTCCGGTGCTAGATCCGAACGCAAGTACACGGCAGCTGGGATATTGGGTGGGAAATAATGATACTTCCCTTGAAAATTGGGAGATCCGGGTAAATAAGATCCAAAAAAGGCTGAAGATCGCGTCAACTATGAGTAATTCAGTCAACCAACGCGTGCTTCTCTTTAACGTAGTGGCACTTCCGAGTATTTTGTACACAGGCAAGCAGTATCTGCCTTCAAAAGCAGTGATGAAACTACTGGAAAACCTTCAGAAAAATTTTGTTTGGAACGCGAAAACAGCAACAGTAACCTCGAAACACAAATTGAACCCAGCTCTGGTTTTCGCTCCGAGAAACGATGGGGGTCTAGGACTACAAGATATTCACTCGGCGCTTCAAGCCACCAGATGTAACATGGCTGAACGATGGATACAAGCTGAGCAAGACGAGTATTCAGTAGCCTGGCATGAGACGGTTCATAGAAGTAAAACATGTGAAACATCAGGCTGCTTCTTCAGACCTACAGAGCAGCAAATGCTCAAAGAACAGCTTCGAGAAAAACGAGGAGCACCAGTGACAACTTCACAGGCGGTTGGAGTAGTGGAATTGTGGGAGGCTCAATCAGCTGGAATAGTACCATCTGAAGCAGAACGGAACGATATCAAAAGTATTATCAGTGCTGGGGCTGCGCGAAGTTCAAGTTACCAGCTAGATCACGACAAGATTCGTTTCTCAACGCAGAATATCACGACAAGAAAATTGACCGCTGCACAAACAGAGTTTTTATTGAATTCCCTGTGGCATGACAATGGGTGTGTAATTAATGAAAATGGGAAGCCGTTAAAAGAAAAGGAATATCCAGCAATAAGATCAACCAAAATGACAGATATCGTGGTGGAGCTGGAACCAGAGCGGACAATGGCCGGGGAATATGCAGCAACAATCACAGTACCTATGGTAGCAGGAAAACAACTGGGAGCGCACCTCAAACAAGTGACCAAGTGGTGTCGTAATATTATGATAAGCATACCATGGCAGGCTTGGGGTCGGGATCACAGCGAAATCAAGGCAATTAATCAACCGCAACTGTCGGAGAAATTAAAGTGGAGAAAAGGACAAGAACGAAACACGGTGATAGCTACAACTAGCAGAGCAGGGAATACTCAACAAGTTCTTACTGTTCGAAGAACACCGGGTGGAATGTCATGGGAGATAGAAGCGGTGGATGATCAATTTAGGAAATCACATGATTATCTTCTTATTGAGGAGTGGGAATTTTACTGGGGAATAGCGTTTGAGGCAACACTAGAGACTGCAGATTACCCATGGAGCCAACAGCAACCAGGAGCAGCGAAGACTCTTAGCTTCAATCTACGAAAGCAGAGAACCAAACACTTTAGGAGAAAAGCCAAGTACAAGATGGGACCAGTAATCGAACAGATAAAGCAATTCGTGAGCGTTTCAAGATGGGGTAAAGCAGCTTCGGTTCAAACCCCGCGGCAACTGTGGAGAACTCAAGGGCTGTTTACCGACTATCAGAACTGGACTATTTACCGGTTGGCTTTGGGAAAGGTAAATCTTTATCATGCAGGGTGGCCAGAGTATCGAGACTGTCCAGCTCTACAATGCAATTGCAGCGAGGAAACTATTGATCATATCACATGGGAATGTAGTAGAGCCAGAGCTTCTTGGAAAATCTGGATCGATCGATGGATGGCACGAGCAACCACTCAGGACGAGCGAGAAACCCTCCTCGTAAACATAGCAACCAGACAGACACCGGCAATAACAGTCAACTTTATGGCGGTCGCGCAGGAATGTACAACAAGATGGATCAAGGAGCATGACCTTGCAATGGCAACACTCTGGAAGGTCTGGACAACAGTCACCCCTGTGCTCTTGTGGAGACTTCGCAACAAAGCAGTGTTTGAAGGAATCATTTATTCGACAGAAGAAGTACAAGATATTATATGGGCGGCTGGATATTATCAAGTAACAGCAATCGCGAGTGCATGGCAAGGCAAGTCAGCTACACGAGTATTGGGATACTGTCTGGAAACGTGCATGGGAATCATGAAAACCATCAAGACTGGAATAGAAATGGAAGATCTTGACAGATGGCTCGTGCGATATTACGTCAAGATTGATCAGAACAAGTTGGTCTCAGGAGCTTGGATGATATTCAAGCTCGATGGTATTGGACGCTGGAAACTATATGCAGCGGGAACTGTCAGTGAAACCTCGCAACTGGGGCTCAAAGATAACGCACAGACTATTCTACAACAAGGAATTGAAGCAATAATCAAGATCACAGAACCCAACAGAGTCGTGCTGCGGGTAGAATGCTGGGATGCAGTATCACTTCGGAAGACAGCGACCAGAAGGCCAAATTTGCAAGCCATGTTCAACATGTTCTTCGCAATCCAATGGGGAAAACCCCAACTCAAGGAACTCCAAGCATGCAAACAACTTGCATCAGCCGGCATAAACAGCATCCACAACTTCAGGAATAACTCTGGAACAGTACTACCATCCAAGCCACCTTGGTCTACCATCGCCCAGACACAACTTGATGTCTCCATAGCACCACTTGATCCAAGTACAGACCACATGAAAGAAACAGATTCAGTTCTGAATCGTTTATTTGCATATCAGGCTTCTATAGGTGAACCACACAATTAAACCCAAATAGAAGGCCAACTTTCTCTCTCTCTCTCTCTGCTTCAACTGTCGCCGTGATCGTCCGTGAGCCAGGAAGCGCTCGCTCTTCTTGCCACTTTCCGCGGCAATGGAGCGCATCTACTCGGCCTTTTTCACTAATGAGAGGCGCCGGGAGCCTCTGGAGCTCACAGCTGCGGCACTGGAGCTGCATAACGAGACGCAGAAGTCGCAGAGGCAGCAGCCGCTCTTACGCCCAACAGGAGACGGCAGACGACGACCTGATGCAGAGGAAGAACCACTACAGGAGACAAAGAGACATGCAGCAGCCAGGCGCCAAGACCTGCATAAGGTGACAATGAACTGGACAAGCGTCAAGAAAGATCTGGAAGCGGCGTGTCAAGCTGCTGCCAGAGCTTTCTTACTCGCCTATGGAGCGAAAGCCTTCACGGCTGTGTTGTTAGCCTCAAGGAAGTGGAGCAGTCTAGAGTATGGCTATGCAGATGCTGCCAGACTCCTGCTGAAGGGAGATACGCTCCGATTCGGAGCTTTCTTTGGAAGTTTGGTGGGAATCTTTCGAGTGACGGAACTCGTTACGCGAGCAGCTCGAGGTGGTGAAAGAGATGCTGTCAATTTGGCCATTGCTGGAGCTATCTCTGGGTCAGCTTTACTGCTGGACTCGCCCTCCAGACGCAACACGATCTCTCTGTACATTTTTGTACGTATGCTGGATGTGGTGTGTCGCCATTTGATGTCCATTGGTGTTCTGCCGACGTGGCGCTACTCATCTGAAATGCTGTTTGCTTTGAGTAATGCTGCGATCATGTATGCATTCATCGTGGACCCGAGTCTGCTGCCAAAGGTATGACCGCTAGATGACGTTGATGGTAGTTGCGCTTTGTCTAACACTTGTTCATTGCTTTGATCAGGGTTACTACCAGTGGATTTGTCGAATTGGCGCTGTAAACCACCACGGATTGGAATACACTGTGCGTCAGCGGATGCGTGGTCAGCTTGACACGCGTGGAAACCCATTATCATTTCGCTTGTGTCAACCCCACTACCACATGTACGCACTCACTCAATCGAGTGAAGCTTGAATTATAACGACGCTGATGAATCTCTGTGTATTCAATTGACTAGGGAGTCTTGCGTGACGCATGCCATTAAGGAATGGATCAACGGATTGGGGAGGTCAATGCAGATCTACCTTCCAGTCCACTTTCTCCCTGCGATGTTCTTTCGCTTTCAGCAGCTCCAGGGAGCTCCAGTGTCTACAACCGCACGAATCTCTTATGCAGCGCTTTGCTCATCAGCGTTTCTCACATCATACCAGGTTAGTGCATTGCATGACTATAGGATGACTACTCCAAGTAAATGCTGACTTGTTGTGTGTTTCATCAGACGGTGGTTAAATTGGTAATTTGCACAGCCCGCAATGCGTTCCATCGAGACTTTGCTGCAACCTCACTCGCTGCTGGGGTAAGTTGTATCTGTACTGGAATCACGACCTGCACTGATCTTCTAATGCCTGTGTACTGGTCAGATTGCAACCGGCGGTGCTCTGTTCTTCGAGCATACCAAGCGCCGATTCGAGTTAATGTTGTATTGCTTTCCACGCGCACTCGACATCGTGTGGCAACTTTTGAAGCGTCGGGGTCTTGTCCGCTATGTGAAGCACAGCGAGGTTGTGCTGTTCTGCCTGTCCATGTCGCTCATCATGTCAAGCCCAGCACGTTATTTCAAGCCGACGTATCTCCGAATCCTACGATTCATTTTTGGCGGCGACATCATTTGAGAACCTTCACCTTCCTTCACATTACTTTGAAAAACTACGTAATTCCAAACTTCTTCGAACAATCTTGACACCAATTTGTTATGGCGTGGTATTCACTCCTCTACGTTACTCCAAGTCGTCGATCACGAATAAATCAAGCATTTGCTTTGCCTCCTCAGGCTCCGACATCGGAACGAGATGTCCTGCTCCCTTCACGGTCACATACGTGATCCCTTCAAACTTCTCCACAAAGCCTCCCGTTTGCTTCGAGTCTCCCTCCATGTAAGACCAGGCTGCGCGTGGTGCCAATCTCGGAAGACCCAGTGACTCCACAGCCCAAAGCCCACCCAGAGCATTACAGACTGCGTCTGCGTCACCGTGGTAAATAACCCCCGTCACTCCGTTTTTAAGCAGCTCGCGCCACAGGGGCGTCACTTCCCCATTAAGTGTAGGCGTATACTTCAACATTTGAGGATGTTGCAGCATCGGGTGATCAACACCGAGGATAGAGCCAAGCGCATCCATACTCGCTGTTGTCAGAGCGTCAGCACTCCAATGTGCAAGTGCTGGGTTTGCGTGCATCGCATCACGAACCTCCGCCAGGTTGAAGTACGACTCGAGATGTCCATTGTCCAAGCACAAGTCTAGTGTGTTGCCAATCGGGTGTGGCAGCTTGCCAGGCGTCGACGGCGTTAATATCTCCTTCACAAGACGCTCAATGTCATCCTTGGGCGATCCAGCGCACGAGCTGTACACATCGTACATGTTGATGTGGCTATAAATCAACGAGGTGAAGATGTCTGTAGTTGCCGAAATGCACTTAGAGTCACCTTCGCTGATCCCTGGCATGACGAGAGGGCTCTTTTCAAACTCGTGGGAATCAGGGCATTTGGCTCGGAAGTTCTGGTACATCTCCGTGCTAAGCAACCCATGATAGTACGCGAACATAACTGTCGACAGTCCCATATACTCGTTCACACCGTTGCCCACCACAAACTTCTTCAGGTTAATGTGTTGTGACTTGTCTGATGTCGCCGCATTGCCGTTTAGAATGGCGAGTGCTGTGGTTGGCACATAAACTCCCCCATAACTCTCTCCAGACACAACAAAATCGTTCTCCCGTAGCCAGGGGAACTTCACGTAGAATTTCTGCAGCGCATCGTAGAGATCCTGAGCTTGGGAGTGGTCGTCAGCCTCGTACACTCCACTGGAATTGTAGCTGAAGCCGACACCTACAGGCGATTCAATGCAAAGTAAATTGGTCTTCTGGTTCCATGCGAATTTGTTCACTCGGAGAGTCTTCCCGTCCTCATTGACCAACAGCGGACCGTTTTCGGAGAAGCAGCCCGAGAGAGAGCTGGCACCAGGACCGCCATTTAGCCACAGTAGCACGGGGTCAGACTGGGACGTGGAGCTTTGTGACTCGGCTAAGAAGTAAAAGGCGTGACCCCCGTTATTTAGTGACAAGTACCCCGAGAAGAGTCTTGCTGTGTACTCGCTGGGTTTACCCACGAGCGTTAGAATTTCGTCAGTGGAGCCTGGAAAAGGTTCGCTGGTGAGCTCCGGCGTCTCGGCGTCGGCTGAGTCTTCCATGACAGTTGGCATGGCTGTGCGTTTGCCCGTACGGATGAGGTTCTCTGTCTGTAGCGACCGCTGCAGCGTCACCATGAGGTCTCCTATAGCCAGAAAGAGGAGGCAAGCGATGCCATAGCGGATGAAGCGTCTCCCCGTGCTCGACAGTAGACGTCGCTCTGCTGGCGGCGTCTGACGGGAGCGTAGTCCATGCGTGAGCGGCAGCGTCTCGTTCAGCGGATCCGAGCGGAGATACATCTGGAAGGTGTCGAGTTCTCGATGCTGCAGATACAGAAGTGATTTATTGAGCAACTAACAACATTCCTGGAAGCTCAGTCAAAAGCATCTGATTGGACCATGGAGTCATCAGAGCACTGTTTCTGCATGGGTTCAGCAACTATTTTTGGTCGTGATCTTCATTCATAATGGTCGTAACTCGTACAGTATGTTACGACTCGTAACCGATCCTCGGATTGACATGGAGATCGACTGTGCCTAGGCCACAGTCGGTGGAACTTCCGCCGTGGCAGTCAAAGTCGAAGGTGCTGCCCGTTGTTTGATAAGCTTACTCATTACCATATTTTGTTTGATGGGCATGACAGCGGGCGCAATCAACAAGCATGGTACCATCATGCGTACTGTATAATCTACCGGAAGGGTCAAGCGCTATAAAACTTTTCGCCTGCTCAATGCATCGATCTGTTGACAACTTCCCAGTTTCTTGTTATGGCGTCGTGTGACTATCAAGTATGGCGCCATGATGTGTACGTAATAATTTATAAGCGTTGTCTTTGGACGTGCAGATCAGCTCATGCCTAACACAACTACATGTAGTATCGGTAATACGTATTGTATGAACAACAAAGATAGAGACCATGTTGGAAATGATCTGGTAGTACAACCGGTTCAACAAAATTGAATTCTAAACAAGCCGCGTAGGACTTGTACAAGGCAATTGCCTACAAAACGAGATCGAAGATCACGGGGTACAATGCAGTTGGGATTGAATAGCACCAGCAGAGTCTCCGTTTTTTTAAGTTAACACAGCAACATAACGACCAAAGGATCCCGTCACTGGAATTCCGCCGCAATTGCGCCCGCATCACCGGAACATCGTCCACAGTATGGACTTCACACCGGCACAACAATATCTGGTAGCAATTTGACTTTGATTACGAGTAAGAATGGTTTCTCCTCTTAAGCACACTAGTATGCAACTTCACACACGCCGTCCGTATGCCTTAACCAAGAAGAAAAAATGTGTACCGAAAACACTACCGACATCCTCTTTCGCGCTTATCCAGGAGGAAGACGGGAGACGTCAATGTCTACATCGTCAGCCTCATCTAGAAGCGTACGCGTGGCGCCCTCAAAAGTGGAAAGATCTCCCAGTTTGTCAGTCACACTGGTGCTGCGGGCCATGGCGATAACTCCACTGCGGTGGATCTCCGTAATACCCAGAGGCTTTAGCAGGTCCAGGAAGGCCTCAATGCGGCCAGGCGTGCCAGCCAACTGGACCATCACTTGGTGCGGTCGTACGTCGATCACCTTAGCGTCGAACAGGTTGGCGAGCTCCACCACCTCGGCGCGGGATCCAGCTTCTGCACGTTGCAGCACATCAGCAAGAGTTAGTGTAAGGTCCATGCACAAAATTTCGGTGGTGAGGCTATCAGCAGTGCTGATTCAGCACTGCTACTTCAGACAGTATCAGCAAATAGAACGTACCGGCCGTGGACACCTTGGCCAGCATCAGGTCGCGCTCGACGTAGTTCTTCTCGGCGTTCTTGCCGCTGCTGAGGATGTTGACCACAGCCACGTACACGACGTCCTCGAGCTGCTTCTTCATCTATAATAGAGCACAATATGCTATTAGTCACCTCTCAATCAACCTTCCCTCTGTAAATGACTAGCCATACGTTAACGACACTCTCCGCAGTGCCATTGACGACCACCGTCATCCGGGAGAGCTCCTCGACCTCCGTGCGGCCCACCACGAGACTGTCAATGTTATAACCTGCAACAAACAAAACGACCAACAAGTTAAACATCTCCCTACTATATCATTTTTGTGGTAACCTTGCCTACCTCGAGCGGCGAAGAGGTTAGCGATCTCGGCCAGACAACCAGGTTGGTTGACCACCAAAGCGGCGATCACATGGCGCTGGCTTTGATCCGCCACACTGAAGGCGCGCGAGAAGTACTTTGGCGCAGCACAGGACGGCGCGAGGGTGGCCGTAGACCGCGGGAAGGCGCGACGCGCCAATGGCAGCACAGATCTCCGCAGCATCTTGCCGAATGTCGAGTGTGGCGTCTGAAGCTCGTGGCCTGCAAGTTGCAACCAAAGCCAAATGCGCAAACACATCACACCGTTCTACTCTCGGCTAAGTACGGTCCGTAGAAAATGATCGTGGTGTGTCGTACTTAATTGGAAATTCAAATCATTTATTTTGTAGCGTCTTTTCAGAAAATGAAGGATCTCGTGCCTTACGAGTCTACCTAGTTTAACAACTATCGCTATAGCTAGCCTAGATACTCTTGGGCCTTTAACGTCAGTAGTCTGACAGGACTCCTCGACGAAGGCTCGCCGATAGGAGAGAACTAGTTCTCGAACTAGCTTTCTCCAAGTTCGCAGCGGCGTTCACGTCTCGGCTGCGAGTCTTCCTCTTCTTGGACAGGACTTGAGTCTTCATCCGGGGTAGACTCGGGTAGTAGCGTCTGATGCTACCTCCATCCACTACGCGTCTGCCGTCGTCAGAATTGGCAACAGAAGCACGTTGTTGTAGTGGGCCGACAGCATGCTGACCAGTCTGGTGCATGCACGATAAGCCGAAGGGCTGGAAGTTCCAGTGGAACGGCAGGGACTGGCCAATGTACAAGAACGTGATGTTGCGGTAGGATAGAAAAAAATAAGTTGGCAAGGATTTTTAGGATATTATATCATTGCCGTTTTGAAAGCAGTGTTTCTGCTGACCCAGTTTTGTATGGCAAGATCTAGTGGGTGTGCAATAGCAGCTTCTGCGCGGTCTTGTTCAGTGCTTTGGCGTTCTCCGTCAGGTTCTTCAGCGTCTCCTCAAGGCTGCGAGTCGGTGTCCACTTGGTCTCCTAGCGAAGCAGGTAAGAAGTAGTGAAGTGTGTAGTTCAGGGTAAAACCCAAAGTGGTATTGATAGTTACTTGCTGCTATTACTACAGCAAGAGGGGGAAAGCCACAGGCAACAAAACCCCCTTTAGAGCAGAGAACGCATCCATCAAGATGGTCTCCACCCTTCTCGTCTCTCCGTGACCAGAGTGACGATTCTTGACACAGGCGAAAGTTCTCCATCGGGTAGAACCCGAGTGTGGACCCACGGCCCACAAACTCATACTCCCCCGGAACTAAGCCTCCGTGTCATCACCATGATCAGCACTAAGCCGACCTGTAACATCAGCTCGAAGCCGAACTCTACCCGGTGATTGCCTTCCGTCAGCTTCGGTAGCGTCTCCGCTCCGATCTTCTGCCAACGTTTTGCGCCGCATCACAACGGCTTCCTTATTCTGGCACTTAGCCAGTTTCACGCTTTGACGCTCCTCTGCGCCTTTAACATCGTGTAGACGATCTTTCACGTCCTCATTATTCCGGCGTTCTTCTGCGCCCTTCACATCTCTCACACCAAGCTTCTCTCTAAGCTTCTCGAATCGCTGGGGTCCAAGAGCCTTAGTGAAAATATCTGCGACGTTCTCTTCCGTCGAGACATACTCCACCATCAAATTCTCCTTGGCCACCAGCTCAGCGATTTTCCGGCTCTTTTTCGCAAAGCGCCTCACTCCATCAAAGTTCCCAGCATCTGATGACACCTTGATCGCACTCTGGTTGTCCATCAGCAGGAGTCCAATCTCCTGTTCCAATCTGAGCTCCTTCAGTAGCTTGCGTGCCCACAGCAAGTCCTCCACACACATGCTAGCAGCTACCAGCTCCGACTTGCAGGTGTCATCCGTTACTGAACTCTGCATCTTGCTTTTGAAGCCGAAACTGTGACCACACAGCTTCAATACGTATCCAGTAACCGACCTTGACGTGTCGGGACAGTTAGCGTGATCCGCGTCGCTAAACGCACTTATTTGCAGTGCATTGCTCGGCTCAGTGTCACTGTGCATGTAGGTCAGCCCATAGGTTCTCGTCCCTCGCAGGTACCTCAGCACTCTCTTCGCGGCAGCGAAGTTCTTCTTCGTGTAGCTCCCCGTATGCCTGCTCAGGTTTCGCACCGCGTTCGCGATGTCCGGTCGCGTGCAGGTCACAAGGTATTGTAATGCACCAATCAGCTCCTGATATTTCACCTCTTTGTCGTTAATTTTCGTCTCATCTCGCTCAAGTGTCATCACCTTCTCATTGTGTTGTTGAGGCGATCTCACCGTCTTTGCATCTGTCATCTGGAATCTCCTCAGCACCTTATCGATATATGCCGTTTGAGAGAGGCATAGCAACTTCCCCGGTTCATAGCGAACCTCCATTCCGAGCAGATAGTGCACCTTGCCTAAGTCCTTTAGCGCAAACTGCATCTTCAGCTCGTCCTTCAGCTGGTCGATGTCTTCCCGATCTCCAATAATCATTACGTCGTCGACGTACACTGTCACCATCAGCAGTCTTCCGTCGACCCACTTGTAGTACAAGCCGACGTCAAACGTGCTCCTCTTCAGTTTCAGCGCCTCCAAACGCTTGTGCAAGGTTTGATACCACAGCCGTGCTGCTTGTTTTAGTCCGTAGATGCCCTTCAGCAACCGGTACACTTGGTCCGTTCCGTCACTGAATTCAATCGGCTGCTCCACGTAGATCTCTGCATCGTCAATGTCGCTGTTCAGGAAAGCCGTCTCGAAGTCCACTTGGTCCACGTCCAGCCCTAAAATCATAGCCAATAGCAAGATAAGTAGCATTGTCATCCATCGTGCAACAGGTGAGTACGTCTTCAATACTCATATCCGAATCGTTGCTCGTAGCCATGCACGACCAGTCTCGCTTTGTAGCGTTGCACTCTTCCATGTTCATCTCGCTTGACCTTCAGGACCCACTTTGTTGTCATGACTTTGACGTATACTCCGTCTGAGCCCTTAGGCCTGTCAACTTTGACCCAGGTCTTGTTCTTGACCAGCGACTCGTATTCTTTCTTCAGGGCCTCTTCCCACTGCTTCCATTGTGGTGAATTCATCGCTTCATCCACACTGGTAGGCTCATCCACTTCTTCTTCTGTCAGTAATTGGTAGCCACTCAGCCTCACATTTTGCTGTCGCACTCTTGCAGATCTCCGCAATGGTTGGTTCTGCTGTTGTCGCCGTCCTCTCCTTCTCGGTGCACGCGCAGCTCCTGCTGCCTGAATTATCATTTCTCCAGCTTCCGATTCATCGCTGGACGAGGATTCTGCTTCTGCATTCGTCTCAGGAACACAGCACTCAGCACTCAATTCCTTCGGTAAACTGCTCCTAATTATACTGGTTGCACGCTCGTGCACGTCTCCATCAGCCACAAATTCCACCGGTAGGGGCACAAATGGTATGTAGTCGTAGTTCTTGTGCTTGCCCACCAGCAACGCGTCCACGTACTTCCTGCTCACTGTCACGTCTTCACGAAACTTCACATCCCTGGACTCTACTATTCGGCCCGTACGAAGGTGTAACAGCCTGTATCCGGGTGCAGTGTGCGAGAATCCTAGCAGCAACGCTGGTTCCGCCTTTGGGCTGAGCTTGTCCTTTCTCTTTGGTACATATACGAACCCAACAGCACCACACACTCGAATCTTAGCCAAGTCTGGCTTTTTGCCATAGAGTTTCTCTGACGGGGTCTTCCCGTCCAGTGCTTTGGTAGCACTCATGTTGTCGATATCCACGATGTAGCGTAGTACCTCCGGCCACAACTTCGCAGGCATTCCTGCCGCTTGCATTGCTGTTCTGGTCTTGTTGGCCAGGAGGCCATTCATCTTCTCAACCAGCGCGTTCTCCTCTGGAGTATACGCGTGAGTCGGCACAAAGTCGATCCCATGCAGCTCAAGAAAGGTCTCTAATTCTGCATTCACGAACTCTCCACCTCCGTCGCTCGAGAAAGTCTTAACTCTGTGTCCTTGGGCGATCAGCTTCTTTATTAGCGCAATTGTGTTGACGTTCGCGTCGCTTTTCCTCTGGATAGGATAGCACCACTTGAACCTGGAGCCTTCATCCTGTATAATCTGAAAGTATCGAATCCCTCCAGAGCCAGGTATGAATTTTCCCATTTCACAAGTGTCAGACATTAAGCGCTCGTAATTCACCTTGGTTCGTTTGTCTTTTGCGCTCTTCTTGTATGACATTCGACGTCGCTTCGCCGACATGCAGGTCAAACACTGAAAGTTCTTCTTGAACAAGTCCTTCGGGATGTCCATGCCGTCCACCACGTTGTTGTCTACCATACTCTTGATGGCAGCTACATTCAGGTGCCCCAACCGCTCGTGCCACCTCATCAATGGGCTGGCATCGGCGTTGAGCGTGGACATCACCATGACCACCGGCAATTTAGTCTTCAACCAGTAATGCGACCCACTCTTCACGAATTCCAGTCGCCCATCCGCCGAGTCCAACCAGCATCTTCGAGGCGTCACACCGGCCTGGCTAAACGACGGAGTCCAGCCACTGCTCTCCATCTTCCCGAGGCTAATCAAGTTCACAGTTCCAGCAGGCGAAAACTCCACGTCCTTCAGTTCCACCACAGTCGTACTGCCGTTCCTGCCCGGTACGTCGAGCTTCACCGTCCCGCACATCACTCCTTTTGTGACTTCGCCTGTCCACACCTTGAACATCGCTTTAGACTTCTTCACGCTTGAGTAGAGCTCCTTGTTCACGCACACGTGCGTTGAACTGCCGCAGTCCAGCATCCATGAGCTTCTGTTGCACGTCTGGTTATCCTTCACTACCATGCCAACCATAGGAAAGTCTCCATCGTCTTCGTCGTCGCTGCTGCTGCTGCTCGCGTACTTGCGAACGATCTCGGGTGCATTCTCATTCAGTATCAGCATGTTGCTCCGCACTCCCGGTCTGTCCTCAGCGTTGTCCTTCTTCTTGCTCTTCTTCTTCTTGTCCTTACCCTCCGACTTTTCAGTGGTTTTCTTCTGCTCGTCACTCTCCACCTTCTTCGTCTTCTTCAGATAGTGCCAGCATTGATTCCGAACATGCCCGACTTTGCCACATTGATAGCATTTCCGTTTCTTCCACGCTCCCCCGTTTCCCTTGGGTTTCTTTCCTTGCCCATCGGTCGTCGAGGTTGCACTCATCACCACTTGCGGCGTCCCGGCACTTCCATTTACTCCACTCCCGCCACTCATGATCTCCACCATTCGAACTCGCTCGTCTTTGGACCTCAGAGCGTTTGTAAACTGCTGAAGTGTCAATGGCGTTCCTTGCCTAGCCGGTAAGTCAAATTGCTCAACGAGCTCAGGGTGAGTCAACGTGACCCCCATTGTCAGGACTCTCAGCATCTCTGCGTCGTCCACGGCGTGAGTAGTTCCCTTACTGCCCAGCTGCTGTCGAATCCGGTGCATCGTCGTCAGGTACTCGGTCATTGGCCGTCCTGGTTCAGGCTTAGTGCTGTACAGCTGCGCTCTGAGTAGGGCCACGTACGAGAAGTCCCTCTGCGTCTTGTCTGCCTTGATAGTGTCCCACATCTCCTTCGCGGTAGCCATTGTGCAGATCTTATTCACCTCATCGTCTTGACACCCGCGCAACCCGCGCAGGATCGTAGCCTTGGCAAGTCGATTTCTTCTGTCAAAGATTTCTTGTTGGTCAGCATCATTGGCGTGACGTGTCTCTGTTCCGGTCACCACTCCCCATGCTTCACGTTCATCCAGGTAGAGCTCCAGCTCCACTTGGTACAACTCAAAAGTCCCTTCAAACCTCGGGGGCTTAGAGCTTCCTCGCTGCACTTGTTGTGCAGCCGCCATGTTGTCGTTATCGTCGCAGTAGTTGTCGTTCCCAGCCTTGCAGAGCTTTTGGGCTCATAACCTAGCAGCTTCTGCGCGGTCTTGTTCAGTGCTTTGGCGTTCTCCGTCAGGTTCTTCAGCGTCTCCTCAAGGCTGCGAGTCGGTGTCCACTTGGTCTCCTAGCGAAGCAGGTAAGAAGTAGTGAAGTGTGTAGTTCAGGGTAAAACCCAAAGTGGTATTGATAGTTACTTGCTGCTATTACTACAGCAAGAGGGGGAAAGCCACAGGCAACAAAACCCCCTTTAGAGCAGAGAACGCATCCATCAAGATGGTCTCCACCCTTCTCGTCTCTCCGTGACCAGAGTGACGATTCTTGACACAGGCGAAAGTTCTCCATCGGGTAGAACCCGAGTGTGGACCCACGGCCCACAAACTCATATGCAATACTGTATTGCAATCTCCGGAGCCCATGCAATCGGGCACTGCACAAAGATACAGCAATTTCATATGCTTTGTTGCTTCAAGTATGGGGGCTTCAACATCGTACAAAACAAGATCGCAAAGAGCGCTGTTCTTATCGAGGAAATAGCAAAACGGTACGGGAAACCGTTGCTCGTTTTAAGGAGTTGTCGGGTATAGTCTCCTAGTTGTGCACCCGTGTTCTAGTCCTCATTTCCACGTTCTCATCCTTCCGCCGCCGCCTCTGGTTGACAGCATCCCGTGCTCATCGGCTTTTCAGTAACCATCGACCTGTTTCCTCTATTCAACACTATGGCACTCAACAAAAACAAGTTGCGTCGCGGAGACGTTCCCCCCTGTCGTCAAGTACTTCTTCGAGATCTCATGAATGACCGCAGGAACAGGATGTCTCCACTCCTTTTTGAGGCTGTTATGTTTCTGAAAGTGAATAGAGACTTCTGGGACTCCAGACTCGTTGCTAAGGCTATCAGAGCTTCGCATGCAACGACCTCGCGCGAGGTTGTGTAGCCCCAAGTAAGTACCGACGTAATGTAGGTAGCCGTTTTGTATTGCGACTCACAACGCAATCGGAAATTGCAATATTTGAGGTTAGTGCAGTTGGGTATTGGTACTGGACTCATGACCACAGTTTGGCATTTTGCAAGCAGTTTTTTGTCGGCGGAAAGACCAATTTATTTTTTCCTATCCCTGTGCCGGATGCGACGTCGTGTCGCCTCTGGAGACGTGGGTCCGAAAACGCCGCCGTTGACCGCAGCGTAGCCGCCGACAGGGCCGGGGAAGCTTGGTCGTCGAACTTGATGGGGTGTCGCTTGTGGGGGGCTTGGCAAATGCAGAAGTGAGCTCGCAGTCCCCACTCGAGCGCAAGGAACCGAAGGAAGCGCAACCCACTACCAGCAGTTGCTTCCTCTTTGAAGGCTTCCATAGATACTGGGTTCATGCTAAGTCAGCTGCACCATTGGCGTGCGAACGCGACAGCCGCTGCCGCAAAAGACAGTAGTGCAAAAATGTGGCAGCATGTTGTGAACTCAGTGACTCATTGAGTGGGAGTCCCCACTGGGGACAATATCCAATCTACGTCCTAGCGATCATACCAAAGGTTAATGTTTCGCAAGGATCTCGTGGTGCTGCTGGCGCTGTGCTGGGCATCAGAGCTCGCTCACGCGGCCACAGTAGCTCCTGCTGCTCATGAACACGTGTACGACCCGCAGACTGCTGTTTTCGATGATCTTCTGAGCTCTGTGGACCTTCCAGTCGCTTCGAATGACGTCGATATCGACGCTTTGATCGCCAATATGACAATCCGTCAGAAAGCGGCCCAAATGACGCAAATGGACATTTATTCCATGTTGAATGGAGACGAAAGAGACCCGAAGAAGGCTCTGAATCGGACAATGGCAGTTCAATATGCTCGTGAGGGCGTGGGGTCTATTCTCAACAGCCCTTTTGCAGGGGGACCTGTGGGGGGTCGCACTGGGTGGAGTGTCAGTGACTATCGTGAAGTTATAGGGCAGATCCATGATATCTACAAGGAGGAGGGTGCACTACCAATGCTCTATGGTATTGACACTACCCACGGCGCTAGTTATGTGAAGGGCGCAACTCTTTTTACCCAGCCTATTAGTGCTGCTGCCTCGTTCAACCCTGAATTGGTGTACCGAATGGGTGCTGTAGCTGCTAAGGACACATTGAGTGCAGGTGTTCCATGGGTCTTTAGTCCAGTACTGGGTATCGCAGTGCAGCCGAAATGGTCTCGAGTTTTAGAGACATTCGGAGAGGATCCGTTGTTGGCTTCAGTAATGGGAGCCGCACTGATCAAAGGACTGCAAAGTTCAGGCAAAGTGGCAGCTTGCATGAAGCATTTTATCGGTTATTCCAATGTCCGTGAAGGTCTTGACCGTGCGGATAACGTTATCACGGACTGGGAGCTTGTGAATTATTACGCCCCCTCGTTCCTCGCTGCAGTACGTGCTGGTGTTCTTACTGCAATGGAGAGTTACGTATCCGTAAATGGTGAGCCCGTGATCGCCAGCAAAAAGTTACTGGTTGATCTTTTGCGGCATGACATGAACTTCACGGGACTGCTGGTCTCGGATTGGGCCGAAGTTGACCGCATGTACTATGAACACCATTTAGTTCCCAGTGTGGCTGAGGCTGTCCGTGTCTCCTGGCAAGAAACTTCTCTCGATATGAACATGTCACCCAACTTAAAGGCATTCGGTGACACGATCGAGTCGCTGGTCACCAAGGGGCTACTTCCAGAAAGCCGTCTTGATGAATCTGTACGCCGCATCCTGGAAACGAAACGGGAACTCGGCCTTCTGGAGTCGAACTACTACTACGATTTTAAACGAGACGATGGACTTAATGCTACTGTTGGCAGCCCCGAGGATCAAGAAGATGCGTTGAAGTTGGCGCAGGAGTCTGTAATTTTGTTGGAGAACCAGAACAGCACCTTGCCTATCGACCTGAAGCAAACAAAGAGCTTGTTTATCACCGGCCCTGTTTCAGACAACAAGGGGTTCCTGTGCGGTGGGTGGTCTGTCTTCTGGCAAGGATCGAGTGACTCCAAGGCTTTTCCAAATGGTGTCACTTTTAAGGAAGCCGTACAAGCGAAGGCGACTTCTTCAGGTGGGAAGGTGAAGGTCGATCATCTCGAAGTGGTAGATATTGATGGCAAGGTGAATCCTCAAGACTTCCAACAAGGGCTACAACTTGCGGCGAAGAGTGACTATACGTTTGTTGTGCTGGGTGAACCAAATTATGCGGAGAAGAGTGGCGATTTGCTTGGGAGTTTGGCTCTACCCGCTGGACAGTTATGGTACCTGGAGGAGCTAACGAAGCTAAAATCTACCAAGGTGGTTCTCATTCTGGTGCCTGGTCGCCCCCGCTTGCTTGAAGGAGCCCACAATCACGCCGACGCTGTTCTCTTGAGCATGTTGCCTTGTGAACAGGGTGGTCAAGCACTGGCGGACGTGATCTTTGGGGATGTAAATCCATCAGCCCGTCTACCAATTACATATCCATCCCGTGGCACACAACTCCTGCCATACTTCCACCGAGTTAATACGCGATGCCAATCTTTCGACGAATGTCCTGTGCAATGGCATTTCGGCCATGGACTCAGCTACACGAAATTCGAGTATTCATCGTTACGCCTTAACTCTACACATGTGCACGCTACGACCGGCGCATTGCAGGTATCTGTCACCGTGACGAACCGCGGCAACCGTCTAGGCAAGGAAGTCGTACTACTCTTTGTATCTCAGAAATTCCGCCGAGCATCTGTGCCTGAAGCCAAACTGCTCAAGGCGTTCAAGAAGCTGGACGAGCTAAAACCCGGTGAAAGCAAGAAGGTGGAGTTTGTGCTCACGCCCGAACACTGGAGCTATTACAAGCCGTATGTGGTGAGCCGTGGTTTCCAGCGGCAGGCTGAGCCCGGTGAATTTGTCATCTCTCTACTGCCATCTTCAACGGACAGTTCGACGGTGACAGCTCCACGCCCACAAGATGAGAGCGGCTATATGCACAGCCAGAATGCGAACCGTGGTGGCCCCAGCACAGATCGGCTTGTTGCAGAAACGGAGTCTGCCTCAGAACTGAGCGTTTCATTCTTCGTGGTATCTGAATGATCGAAGCCGTCAAGTGAAGCGGGTAGTTACAATGGCTAAAGCGATATGTCACAGCGTAGCAGAAGTAACAGTGCATGTTGCCGTCAGAAACGACCTGAGTCTGTTCGTGATCTTTGTCTTGATGCATGTAGCTGAAGAAAGCACTTGGCAAACGCCGTGCCAGCGCGACTGAAGCAGAACGAGACTCCATAGTGACAGCTCTCGTGCCTCATACCTCACATCGACACTTTGTTGCCATCACAAACATCATCACGCATAATTCATCAGATACCAACGAAGCTGACAGCAGCTCTCATTACCACTAAGAAGACAACTTCAACTCGCCTAAGCTTAGGATAGGATTGCCAAATATGCAGGCAGTCTATCGGCGCATATGCGATGAATCGAGCGATAAGAACGCATTTCCGGTAATAGTAGCCGGCTATTCAGGATCTCCTCCAAAGCAAACGTTGAAGTCCTCATTCGCCGGGCAGAGAAAGCTTCCATTTTTCATAGTAATACCAGCTCTGGAGCGCTTCATCGCGAGCGTCTCCCGATCCCACAACGTCTTGGGCTCTGTAACTCGCTAACCAGTTCACGTACGAGGCCTCCCGCCCGGACGGACACACTCTCTGACCCACGAGACACTCGCCATCGAGCCGACTGGAGCTGCCAAGGTCGCGTACGACAGCGCGAAACCCAGAAAGAAACGCCAAGGAACGGGCGGGGAAAGGCGGCTCAAGCCCGCTGGAACACGCACAAAGCACTCTACTCCGTGGTACCAACGAATAAGCTCTCTGTAGAGCTACTGCCGCTACTTTTTGCAGTTGTCAATTTGACCGAGAAGTGAACAACACGTCCATCGTCCAGCATGACACAGGAGTTGTCTTCTCTGGTGGCAGGTGCTGCAGGTTACACGGAGGCTCAGCTCGTAATGCTCGTGCTGAGCGTCGTCGTGGTAGCTGTAGCACTGCTGTCCTACTTCGTAGTCGCACCTGAGTACGAGAAGCACTTGGACAAGCAGTACGCCGCCATGGTGCACGCATCCTCGGAACGACACCTCAAGAACCAGCGCTCACACGACCAACTGCTGGCTCGGATCAATTTGCGCAAGCACAAGTCGCTCGGGGCCTGGAACATCGAATCCGGATCCAGCGACGATGATGGATTCGGTCGGAGCACACAGCAGAGGCGACACTCACAACTACGACCACCTCCAGCCAGCGCCTCGTCGTCTCGGGATATGATCATTGCAGCAGCCCAAAACTCCCGTAGGGAACGCAACGCCCGACGACGCAAGAGCGAGAGCGACGCGCTCAAGCAATCCAATATCCAACGAGCAGACATGCTTCGACGTCGAGTTGTCCTTCGCAAGCTGGAGGAAGAGATCGCTGGTACCGTTAAGGCCAATGAGGAGCAAGCGGTCAGTTCTAACCCGGCTTTAGCAAACATTCGGCGGCTTTCGAACAACTCACTGGATCTCAGCAACGGCCGGCTTAAGGAACTGCAAGAGCATCCAGCGGACTGCGTCGAAGAGTTAACCGTCCTTGCCCGGGCTCAGTCACCGACTGCGTCATCGTCCCTTGTTGAAAATGTTTCCATGTCCAAGGAGAAGATTGATACTGAACCGGACCTTCATGAAGTGAAACGAGCACTGAAAGTCCTGCACGACGTGCTGAGCTTCTATTTGTCGGTGGATCATCGAGACATGACGAAACTCACGGTGTTTTGCAACTCGTTGCTTCAACACGACGGTCTCAATCGACTACGTGCCTTCGAGGCGTCGCGTGACCAAGATGTGCGAGTGCTGTCCAACTCAATCATCGAGAAGGCTGTGCCTGCCATTTGGCACTAGTCCCCACACTATCTATGAACTCCTGCTCCCATCGTAAATAAGTAAATAGCTCGCACGCTTAAAACTGTCCTGTAAGATCAAAACCTCGGACTCATAATTTGTCCCTGTAACCTTGCTGCATTGAAGACGCATAATTTGCACCTACTTCTGCTTGAATGATGCCGCAATCTCCTGCAATGAGCTTGAAAGCACCGTCCGAAGTACTAGACGGGAGATAGATCCACCACACAGCAACACACTGCCGATCGTGGACGGCGTGAGCTTGGAGTTCCACAAAATGAGCGTCTTCGGCTGCGACGCAGGTGCCGTAGAGTCGGCCACGAACTGAACTAGAGCTTCGTGGTCGCTCAACAGCAGAGGACCACTCTTCTTGATGCTGTAGCGCACAGTAGGGATTCGATCCGAGTTGTCAGGTGGCCCCGCCGATGAGATCTGCTCTTCGACGCCGAGTGAGACGAGCCGGCGATGGCCGACGAGTCCTCGACCTTCGCCAGGCTTCAGCGTCGAGCCACGACCGACCCACTCCATGCGCAGCCAGGCGTCATAGGCATCTTCTACGGATGCATTCACAAGCTGCGTTAGTGCCAGCTCCTGTCCGTCGTTCTCCTCGTAGGCCTCGAAGCCGGCAGCATCGATGTACCTCTCAGCCATGATATCGATGAAGTTTGTACTGGCTTAAAAACGAAGATAAATACTTGTAGTGTATACGATTGGTCATTAATAAAGGTTGAAGTTAAAACAATTATAGCGAATCAGATTATTGATTATTTTGACAAATGAGATGAATAACGGCTACATTTCTACACACTGTAGTGCGTCATGGTTTCATCTCGTTCTAACTTACGCATATTCGGCCCAGATGCATGAGCCTGGTAATTGTATTGAGTCTTCCAAAATGACATTATGCAGCTCTATTCTAGATGACGGTCCGCCTTGGCAGCACAACTTGCTGTCAGCTTGCTCAGTACCCCCTGGAGTGCCAAACGCAGGATGAACTTGGTGAATCCACCACAACACAGCAAATATCCCATCAATGAAGGCTCCATCTTGAGTGACCAAATCACAAGAGTCGCTGGCGTACTCTCAGGCGACGCTGCCACATCCACGAACTGCACAAACGCGAGGTGGTTTTGGATCGGGAAAACTCCGAACTTGTGCATCTTGTAGCAGATCGAGGGAATCTTTGATCGGTCTCGTTGGGCTGCAGCGAGACTTAGTCGCCCTCCGTCGCTGTCCACTGGATCGTCAATCGGTAGTCCGGCTGATAAAATCTCCTCTTCGACACCAAATGCAGGGCTCCGTACATGACCCACGTAGCCTCGACCGACGCCTTCGTGCAGCTCTTGGCTTCCACTCAGCCATACTTCCTCCAGCCACGCGTCGAATACTTCCGAGGGAGAACCAATGACGCATTCAGACACTACCAGCTCCTGGCCCTGGTGGCCCTGGTAGTTTGCAAAAGCCTGCGCGTCCGCATAGCGCACCGGGTCCAATTGACTGGGGCGCATTACTTAGGAAATTTGTCGATCTCGATATTGACCAATTAAAAATGGCTTTCTACAGCCAGATGTGATGAATGATTCTTTGACGGAATCCGTCGGACATTCGTCGGACAGCTGGATTCTCTATGACATATCATAGTTTATGTGAGTGTGTGATTGTTTACAAGGTGTATTCACAAGCTTCACTTCTTCTTCTTCGGTTGTCGAAGGAGCTTCGCAATGGTAGACCAGCTGAGCTGCCCTCTACGTCTTTTACGGGATCGCTCTGTCCTGGACTCAACAGCAACACTATCTGCGCACGCTAGGTAAACATTAGTGACATCTTCGATACTTTGACTGCGTTGGAGCAGATTCTTTGATGCTGCATCGCGCTCCAGTTTCTTCATCACAAACCGAAGGTCACTCAATCGCCTTTGCTGCTTTCTGTCGGGCATATCGCGACCGTCAAGCAGACGAAACGGAGGCCATTGCTTGACTTTATTGCCACATCTCCACAGTATCCACACCTGGCGTGTGGAGCAGTCCGGTACCTGAAAATCGGCAGGAACGCGCCGGAATTGTCCGCCCCAGAAATGAGTCAGCATGCGTTCGTTGTCTTGAATATCAGTAGTCACATCTGGTGTTTGCTGTACTGGACTTGTTAGTCGCTGTACAAGATCATTTACTCCCGTTTCTTGCAGACAGGATCTGATAGCATCATTGAGGCCATCATACGTAACAGTACCAGCGCCAATTGCTCGAGCTTCCAGTTCGCCTACAATATCCTTTACAGTTTCGACCCTGGTTGATTCAATTTTGGATAACGCCTCTACCAAGCTCTGCTTTAGCCACTTCATCTCACACAATACTGACACATGCGGGGGTATTCCAGTTGGACGAATTCGAGAATTACCACTTCCATCTCCAGTTTTAACTAGTTCAAACAGTTGAAGTTGAAGTTCTGGGTCTTGGAAAAGTGGACACTCAAATAATTGGTGTTCAGGTGGCAGTGTCTTCTTCAGATAAGAGTAGTGATAGACGAGCGAAGCTAAGCAGTACTCTGCGACGAATTCCAGTCTTTCTGGTATACCAGGAAACATCAACTGAACTCCTGTTTTCACACATTTCTCGTGATACTCAAAGTGTGGAGCTAATATAGAGAATTGAGCGCTCTCTGTAGGCAGACCAGCAACCGTGCGTCCAACGTGCATATCCCGGCTGCCTCGTAACGAAGATATGTGTTCTGCACACCTCCCAGTGACCACCCTGCTCGCAAATGAACCGCTGTCGATGATGGACACGCCGTCGAACCGGACGAGCAGAATGTAGCTGCACCTTTTCGCATGGAATGAGTGCCTAACTCTGTAGCTTTAAGTCCTTGGCGGCTTAGCTCAGCAACGACATCCTCCTGTGACAGAATCCGCTGCAGTGACTTGCGAAAGCGCTCGTACTGGTTGTTACCAGGAAATAGTAAGTCTGTCCCATCAAAATCTGTGCATGACCAAAAGATCCCCAACGCTAAAAATAGGGCAAATTTCTGGTCGCAGAGGGTTAGCATATACGTGACGCGGATCACGAGGGCGATCACCACCTTGATCGTTTTTCATATGGGCAAAGTAAATCTGCAAAGCGTCACCGCGCCATTCCATATGAGAGTGCCGGATACCAAATGCATTAGACGACCGGCACATTAAATTCCACGCGATCACCATGTACGTATGCGAGAAAGTCATCTCTTTTGCCGGGTGAGCAAGCATCTTTTCACAGAGAAACGTGTATAAATCAAACATCAGCGGGTCTTTGCCTGTCTTGACGTCACCAATGCCGTTTCCCACGTCTTTAGCCAGCTTGTTTTTAGACCTTTGAAGTGGTTAGTCAGCTCCGACTCCAGCGTTTTAGTCATGGTAAATTCAAAATCACGGTAGAGGTTGAACAATGCTGCCCTATGTGTGTTGAACGCTGAGTAGCTGAGCGGACCGCCGTCTCTACGTTTCAATGTCACCAGCCACATGACGAAATCTTGTGCCTGGAGGTTCGCAAAATCCAATGGTGGTGTAGTGCGATCATGAGCGATCTTCTCCTTCACACGAGCGCGAACTTGCTGTTCTGTTTTGTCCTGCACACCACCGATCTTCTCGATGAACGCAGCAGAGACGTAGGGCTTCTTGCTTGAGTGCAGCCCACGCGATAAATCGACTATAGGAGTTCAGATATGTCGTTCGTGAACGTGGATTCACGGTGTTCTCACGAATTTCACAGACTTCTCTCCGTAGCTTGTCCCAATCATAGCCCTCCATTCTAGTTGTACACTTGTCCGACGTTTGAGGAGAATCGTACTTTGCGTTGTGAGCCTCACATTCAGATAGGAAAACGAAAATCGCTTTTTCAGAAAATGTCAGACAGAATGTCCGACGCGAACCAACACGATGGGTACAATGTCCACAGATTTTGGGGAATGATTCTTTGACGGAATCCGTCGGACATTCGTCGGACAGCTGGATTCTCTATGACATATCATAGTTTATGTGAGTGTGTGATTGTTTACAAGGTGTATTCACAAGCTTCACTTCTTCTTCTTCGGTTGTCGAAGGAGCTTCGCAATGGTAGACCAGCTGAGCTGCCCTCTACGTCTTTACGGGATCGCTCTGTCCTGGACTCAACAGCAACACTATCTGCGCACGCTAGGTAAACATTAGTGACATCTTCGATACTTTGACTGCGTTGGAGCAGATTCTTTGATGCTGCATCGCGCTCCAGTTTCTTCATCACAAACCGAAGGTCACTCAATCGCCTTTGCTGCTTTCTGTCGGGCATATCGCGACCGTCAAGCAGACGAAACGGAGGCCATTGCTTGACTTTATTGCCACATCTCCACAGTATCCACACCTGGCGTGTGGAGCAGTCCGGTACCTGAAAATCGGCAGGAACGCGCCGGAATTGTCCGCCCCAGAAATGAGTCAGCATGCGTTCGTTGTCTTGAATATCAGTAGTCACATCTGGTGTTTGCTGTACTGGACTTGTTAGTCGCTGTACAAGATCATTTACTCCCGTTTCTTGCAGACAGGATCTGATAGCATCATTGAGGCCATCATACGTAACAGTACCAGCGCCAATTGCTCGAGCTTCCAGTTCGCCTACAATATCCTTTACAGTTTCGACCCTGGTTGATTCAATTTTGGATAACGCCTCTACCAAGCTCTGCTTTAGCCACTTCATCTCACACAATACTGACACATGCGGGGGTATTCCAGTTGGACGAATTCGAGAATTACCACTTCCATCTCCAGTTTTAACTAGTTCAAACAGTTGAAGTTGAAGTTCTGGGTCTTGGAAAAGTGGACACTCAAATAATTGGTGTTCAGGTGGCAGTGTCTTCTTCAGATAAGAGTAGTGATAGACGAGCGAAGCTAAGCAGTACTCTGCGACGAATTCCAGTCTTTCTGGTATACCAGGAAACATCAACTGAACTCCTGTTTTCACACATTTCTCGTGATACTCAAAGTGTGGAGCTAATATAGAGAATTGAGCGCTCTCTGTAGGCAGACCAGCAACCGTGCGTCCAACGTGCATATCCCCGGCTGCCTCGTAACGAAGATATGTGTTCTGCACACCTCCCAGTGACCACCCTGCTCGCAAATGAACCGCTGTCGATGATGGACACGCCGTCGAACCGGACGAGCAGAATGTAGCTGCACCTTTTCGCATGGAATGAGTGCCTAACTCTGTAGCTTTAAGTCCTTGGCGGCTTAGCTCAGCAACGACATCCTCCTGTGACAGAATCCGCTGCAGTGACTTGCGAAAGCGCTCGTACTGGTTGTTACCAGGAAATAGTAAGTCTGTCCCATCAAAATCTGTGCATGACCAAAAGATCCCCAACGCTAAAATAGGGCAAATTTCTGGTCGCAGAGGGTTAGCATATACGTGACGCGGATCACGAGGGCGATCACCACCTTGATCGTTTTCATATGGGCAAAGTAAATCTGCAAAGCGTCACCGCGCCATTCCATATGAGAGTGCCGGATACCAAATGCATTAGACGACCGGCACATTAAATTCCACGCGATCACCATGTACGTATGCGAGAAAGTCATCTCTTTTGCCGGGTGAGCAAGCATCTTTTCACAGAGAAACGTGTATAAATCAAACATCAGCGGGTCTTTGCCTGTCTTGACGTCACCAATGCCGTTTCCCACGTCTTTAGCCAGCTTGTTTTTTAGACCTTTGAAGTGGTTAGTCAGCTCCGACTCCAGCGTTTTAGTCATGGTAAATTCAAAATCACGGTAGAGGTTGAACAATGCTGCCCTATGTGTGTTGAACGCTGAGTAGCTGAGCGGACCGCCGTCTCTACGTTTCAATGTCACCAGCCACATGACGAAATCTTGTGCCTGGAGGTTCGCAAAATCCAATGGTGGTGTAGTGCGATCATGAGCGATCTTCTCCTTCACACGAGCGCGAACTTGCTGTTCTGTTTTGTCCTGCACACCACCGATCTTCTCGATGAACGCAGCAGAGACGTAGGGCTTCTTGCTTAGTGCAGCCCACGCGATAAATCGACTATAGGAGTTCAGATATGTCGTTCGTGAACGTGGATTCACGGTGTTCTCACGAATTTCACAGACTTCTCTCCGTAGCTTGTCCCAATCATAGCCCTCCATTCTAGTTGTACACTTGTCCGACGTTTGAGGAGAATCGTACTTTGCGTTGTGAGCCTCACATTCAGATAGGAAAACGAAAATCGCTTTTTCAGAAAATGTCAGACAGAATGTCCGACGCGAACCAACACGATGGGTACAATGTCCCACAGATTTTGGGGAATGATTCTTTGACGGAATCCGTCGGACATTCGTCGGACAGCTGGATTCTCTATGACATATCATAGTTTATGTGAGTGTGTGATTGTTTACAAGGTGTATTCACAAGCTTCACTTCTTCTTCTTCGGTTGTCGAAGGAGCTTCGCAATGGTAGACCAGCTGAGCTGCCCTCTACGTCTTTACGGGATCGCTCTGTCCTGGACTCAACAGCAACACTATCTGCGCACGCTAGGTAAACATTAGTGACATCTTCGATACTTTGACTGCGTTGGAGCAGATTCTTTGATGCTGCATCGCGCTCCAGTTTCTTCATCACAAACCGAAGGTCACTCAATCGCCTTTGCTGCTTTCTGTCGGGCATATCGCGACCGTCAAGCAGACGAAACGGAGGCCATTGCTTGACTTTATTGCCACATCTCCACAGTATCCACACCTGGCGTGTGGAGCAGTCCGGTACCTGAAAATCGGCAGGAACGCGCCGGAATTGTCCGCCCCAGAAATGAGTCAGCATGCGTTCGTTGTCTTGAATATCAGTAGTCACATCTGGTGTTTGCTGTACTGGACTTGTTAGTCGCTGTACAAGATCATTTACTCCCGTTTCTTGCAGACAGGATCTGATAGCATCATTGAGGCCATCATACGTAACAGTACCAGCGCCAATTGCTCGAGCTTCCAGTTCGCCTACAATATCGCTTTACAGTTTCGACCCTGGTTGATTCAATTTTGGATAACGCCTCTACCAAGCTCTGCTTTAGCCACTTCATCTCACACAATACTGACACATGCGGGGTATTCCAGTTGGACGAATTCGAGAATTACCACTTCCATCTCCAGTTTTAACTAGTTCAAACAGTTGAAGTTGAAGTTCTGGGTCTTGGAAAAGTGGACACTCAAATAATTGGTGTTCAGGTGGCAGTGTCTTCTTCAGATAAGAGTAGTGATAGACGAGCGAAGCTAAGCAGTACTCTGCGACGAATTCCAGTCTTTCTGGTATACCAGGAAACATCAACTGAACTCCTGTTTTCACACATTTCTCGTGATACTCAAAGTGTGGAGCTAATATAGAGAATTGAGCGCTCTCTGTAGGCAGACCAGCAACCGTGCGTCCAACGTGCATATCCCCGGCTGCCTCGTAACGAAGATATGTGTTCTGCACACCTCCCAGTGACCACCCTGCTCGCAAATGAACCGCTGTCGATGATGGACACGCCGTCGAACCGGACGAGCAGAATGTAGCTGCACCTTTTCGCATGGAATGAGTGCCTAACTCTGTAGCTTTAAGTCCTTGGCGGCTTAGCTCAGCAACGACATCCTCCTGTGACAGAATCCGCTGCAGTGACTTGCGAAAGCGCTCGTACTGGTTGTTACCAGGAAATAGTAAGTCTGTCCCATCAAAATCTGTGCATGACCAAAAGATCCCCAACGCTAAAATAGGGCAAATTTCTGGTCGCAGAGGGTTAGCATATACGTGACGCGGATCACGAGGGCGATCACCACCTTGATCGTTTTTCATATGGGCAAAGTAAATCTGCAAAGCGTCACCGCGCCATTCCATATGAGAGTGCCGGATACCAAATGCATTAGACGACCGGCACATTAAATTCCACGCGATCACCATGTACGTATGCGAGAAAGTCATCTCTTTTGCCGGGTGAGCAAGCATCTTTCACAGAGAAACGTGTATAAATCAAACATCAGCGGGTCTTTGCCTGTCTTGACGTCACCAATGCCGTTTCCCACGTCTTTAGCCAGCTTGTTTTAGACCTTTGAAGTGGTTAGTCAGCTCCGACTCCAGCGTTTTAGTCATGGTAAATTCAAAATCACGGTAGAGGTTGAACAATGCTGCCCTATGTGTGTTGAACGCTGAGTAGCTGAGCGGACCGCCGTCTCTACGTTTCAATGTCACCAGCCACATGACGAAATCTTGTGCCTGGAGGTTCGCAAAATCCAATGGTGGTGTAGTGCGATCATGAGCGATCTTCTCCTTCACACGAGCGCGAACTTGCTGTTCTGTTTTGTCCTGCACACCACCGATCTTCTCGATGAACGCAGCAGAGACGTAGGGCTTCTTGCTTAGTGCAGCCCACGCGATAAATCGACTATAGGAGTTCAGATATGTCGTTCGTGAACGTGGATTCACGGTGTTCTCACGAATTTCACAGACTTCTCTCCGTAGCTTGTCCCAATCATAGCCCTCCATTCTAGTTGTACACTTGTCCGACGTTTGAGGGGAGAATCGTACTTTGCGTTGTGAGCCTCACATTCAGATAGGAAAACGAAAATCGCTTTTTCAGAAAATGTCAGACAGAATGTCCGACGCGAACCAACACGATGGGTACAATGTCCCACAGATTTTGGGGAATGATTCTTTGACGGAATCCGTCGGACATTCGTCGGACAGCTGGATTCTCTATGACATATCATAGTTTATGTGAGTGTGTGATTGTTTACAAGGTGTATTCACAAGCTTCACTTCTTCTTCTTCGGTTGTCGAAGGAGCTTCGCAATGGTAGACCAGCTGAGCTGCCCTCTACGTCTTTTACGGGATCGCTCTGTCCTGGACTCAACAGCAACACTATCTGCGCACGCTAGGTAAACATTAGTGACATCTTCGATACTTTGACTGCGTTGGAGCAGATTCTTTGATGCTGCATCGCGCTCCAGTTTCTTCATCACAAACCGAAGGTCACTCAATCGCCTTTGCTGCTTTCTGTCGGGCATATCGCGACCGTCAAGCAGACGAAACGGAGGCCATTGCTTGACTTTATTGCCACATCTCCACAGTATCCACACCTGGCGTGTGGAGCAGTCCGGTACCTGAAAATCGGCAGGAACGCGCCGGAATTGTCCGCCCCAGAAATGAGTCAGCATGCGTTCGTTGTCTTGAATATCAGTAGTCACATCTGGTGTTTGCTGTACTGGACTTGTTAGTCGCTGTACAAGATCATTTACTCCCGTTTCTTGCAGACAGGATCTGATAGCATCATTGAGGCCATCATACGTAACAGTACCAGCGCCAATTGCTCGAGCTTCCAGTTCGCCTACAATATCCTTTACAGTTTCGACCCTGGTTGATTCAATTTTGGATAACGCCTCTACCAAGCTCTGCTTTAGCCACTTCATCTCACACAATACTGACACATGCGGGGGTATTCCAGTTGGACGAATTCGAGAATTACCACTTCCATCTCCAGTTTTAACTCGTTCAAACAGTTGAAGTTGAAGTTCTGGGTCTTGGAAAAGTGGACACTCAAATAATTGGTGTTCAGGTGGCAGTGTCTTCTTCAGATAAGAGTAGTGATAGACGAGCGAAGCTAAGCAGTACTCTGCGACGAATTCCAGTCTTTCTGGTATACCAGGAAACATCAACTGAACTCCTGTTTTCACACATTTCTCGTGATACTCAAAGTGTGGAGCTAATATAGAGAATTGAGCGCTCTCTGTAGGCAGACCAGCAACCGTGCGTCCAACGTGCATATCCCCGGCTGCCTCGTAACGAAGATATGTGTTCTGCACACCTCCCAGTGACCACCCTGCTCGCAAATGAACCGCTGTCGATGATGGACACGCCGTCGAACCGGACGAGCAGAATGTAGCTGCACCTTTTCGCATGGAATGAGTGCCTAACTCTGTAGCTTTAAGTCCTTGGCGGCTTAGCTCAGCAACGACATCCTCCTGTGACAGAATCCGCTGCAGTGACTTGCGAAAGCGCTCGTACTGGTTGTTACCAGGAAATAGTAAGTCTGTCCCATCAAAATCTGTGCATGACCAAAAGATCCCCAACGCTAAAATAGGGCAAATTTCTGGTCGCAGAGGGTTAGCATATACGTGACGCGGATCACGAGGGCGATCACCACCTTGATCGTTTTTCATATGGGCAAAGTAAATCTGCAAAGCGTCACCGCGCCATTCCATATGAGAGTGCCGGATACCAAATGCATTAGACGACCGGCACATTAAATTCCACGCGATCACCATGTACGTATGCGAGAAAGTCATCTCTTTTGCCGGGTGAGCAAGCATCTTTTCACAGAGAAACGTGTATAAATCAAACATCAGCGGGTCTTTGCCTGTCTTGACGTCACCAATGCCGTTTCCCACGTCTTTAGCCAGCTTGTTTTTTAGACCTTTGAAGTGGTTAGTCAGCTCCGACTCCAGCGTTTTAGTCATGGTAAATTCAAAATCACGGTAGAGGTTGAACAATGCTGCCCTATGTGTGTTGAACGCTGAGTAGCTGAGCGGACCGCCGTCTCTACGTTTCAATGTCACCAGCCACATGACGAAATCTTGTGCCTGGAGGTTCGCAAAATCCAATGGTGGTGTAGTGCGATCATGAGCGATCTTCTCCTTCACACGAGCGCGAACTTGCTGTTCTGTTTTGTCCTGCACACCACCGATCTTCTCGATGAACGCAGCAGAGACGTAGGGCTTCTTGCTTAGTGCAGCCCACGCGATAAATCGACTATAGGAGTTCAGATATGTCGTTCGTGAACGTGGATTCACGGTGTTCTCACGAATTTCACAGACTTCTCTCCGTAGCTTGTCCCAATCATAGCCCTCCATTCTAGTTGTACACTTGTCCGACGTTTGAGGGGAGAATCGTACTTTGCGTTGTGAGCCTCACATTCAGATAGGAAAACGAAAATCGCTTTTTCAGAAAATGTCAGACAGAATGTCCGACGCGAACCAACACGATGGGTACAATGTCCCACAGATTTTGGGGAATGATTCATCACATTCATCATGAATCCATGCATCGAAAACGTCCGAAGGCGTTCCAGTGACCAGCTTGGACACTTTAAACTCCTGGCCTGTGTGGCTCCGGTATGTCTCTAACCCGACGGAATCCGCGAACCGATTGTAGTGCTTCCTACGTGCTCTACAAGAGCTGATTGCACAGGTAGTGTAATACCTTGTTCTATTGTTATTTTAACTTGGTACTTCAAGAACGTCCTGGCTTGATCGATCATATAATTTACAGCGTTTCCTTGAATGCATTGCGCTGGCGACTGGCATAGACAATGCCAACGACTGTGATAAAAAGTGTAACAACAGCAACCGCGATACCAAGCACAACCCAGCTATCTGGCGACATCCCGACGAACTCAACAGCACCTCCACCATCAACCGACGTATGGGCAGCTCCAGCTATTGCGCCCGTCGGGATAATGGGGAAAACACTGAGTCCACAATTGATCTTTGAGTCCATGGCGAGCCGCATAAAACCTTTCTCTCCCCATGATGCACCGTACGAGTTTTTTAGGATCCAGTAATCTGTCGTTCCGTCCGAACCATATCCAACGAGCACGATCGCGTGGTTAATGTCACTGCTGGAAGCGAAATCTCCGTCATTTGGGCACGAGTAAATGCCACTCTTGTACGAGTCAAAAGAGCCGCCGGAGTTAATAGCAGCTGAAACGGGTTGTTGCTGCAATGCCAGTTTAAGCAGCTCGGTTGGATCACTGCTCACGTCGCACGAAAGCCCCACAACTTGTTCCCAACCAGAAATGCTTGCAGCAGCGTTGTCCGTAGACGAGTTATCACAAGCATTGGCAAGAGTAGCAGCAGAGGCTTGAGATGTATCCTCCTCGTTGTATGGCAAGTCTAGTTCGCCCAGTAGCGACCAGTGGAATTGTGCAGCATCGGCGAAGGCAGCATGAGTCATACCACCGTTGCAGGCGTTATTCTTCGAGCCCCAAATCATCTTAGTTTGAAGCCATGAAGCTCCACTCACGCCCCCTTCCGCCCAGCAGTACTCAAATGTAGCCGCCATTTCCCTCGAGCTGCATTCTAAGAACTGCTGGGGTGACAATGAATGCGGTGCAGTTCCTGCATTGATCACCACCGCGGACTCGATAGCATCTGCCGCTGCAAAAGACCAGCAACTGCCACACTGCTTCTGATTCTTGATGTCGGTACAGATACTCTGGTTGTGCACATTGTCAGTTGAACACCAGTCCAACGACGTGCGATATCCTAGCGTCGAGTTAGCGAGTCGTCTCGGTTCCGTGAGTCTGCGGTGCTGTTGGCGTTGTGCTGCTTGGTGCTCTTGTAGCACAAAGTCTAAAGGCGAAAGCGTCCTACTGCCTTCTTGGTACAAATGCCGCGAGCTGACGCCCATAGCGTACGGAAAAGCCCAGTCCCGACCTGCCGCGAGCTTGTGCACTTGTTCTAGGTAATCCACGTGATCCTCCATCTTGCGGCGAAACTCGCTCGGGCCTGTGTCCATCCTTTCGTCCAGTAGAAACTGCGTCACCATCGCGTCTGAGGACATGGCGACGCCGTCATGGCCTTCCCACAAGCATTTTGAACCGGTACAGCTTAACAGCGTACCAAAGGTGGAAGGGTCGTGTGCTTTTATCATCGGAGAAGCTGTCGCTAACAGCACGAGCAGCTTTGTCCATTCCGGAGCCATGGTCCGTCTAAATTGACCCACCAGCAGTTTTCAGAGGCGCTTGGGGACTGCCCAGGAGAAGCCGGAAATGGCCGCTGGACTACGGCAAATGCGAATGTGCTGCCAAATTCGTTCGATTGCAGTTCGATCATACAAAATACAAGATATCGTGAGTCAGCCCAACCGACTGTTTCAAACTTGGTGAAGCTTGCAGCCAGCAACAATTGTTGCCGGCACTGCTTTCAATCTACATGGCGTCTGGTGTGGGGATGTCGGGCACTTGGCGGAAGGATCCCACGCATGGGATGCAATTACCCGCAATGTTGCACGCACAGCTACGTCTACATGTAGTGTCTGGATTCTCAGTACGTTGGAATAGGGTGCAAAACTGTTCCGGCTCGATTTCTACAGTCGGGGCGATATTTATTCACACAATACACTTGACGTTGCAACGTCCTAATGCCCCCCGTTCTGTGCATTCATGGCTGCTTGCCCGCCGTACATGGCGGAGTTCTGCTTGCGGATCACCTTGATCTTCCGTTGCGAGACGCCGATACCAATTGCAGTCGTGACCAGTGTGAAAATCGTCGTTGCCGCAGCGACACCTATCCAACCCGTTGGGCTCAGTCCCACGAAGACCTTATCACCGCCGCTATCTACAGCCGTACTGGCCTGGGCACCGGCCTTCGCACCGGTGGGAATAACCGGGAAAACATTCAAGCCGCAGTTGATCTTCGAGTCGGCCACTAGCTTCAAAAAGCCACTGTCACCCCATGAGCTGCCGTACGAATTCTTGAGGATCCAGTAGTCACCAACGGACGAGTCAGTGCCGTAGCCCACAAGCAACAAAGCGTGATTCAGATCGTTCTTGGACGCCATGACGCCGTTGTTCGGGCAGTTGTAAAAGCCACCAGCATATTCTCCAAAGCCACCATTGGAAGTGATAGCAACTGCAATGGGCTGCTTCTCCAGAGCCGATCGAAGTAGTGTTGTGCAATTCTTGGAGGCAGTACAGTCACCACCTACGATCTGTTCCCAACCAGTGATACTAGCGGCAGCTTTATCCGCACTTACGGTACAGACAGAGGACGAGTTCGTAGACGATGAACTTCCGGAGCTAGAGTCGTCGTAGGGCATGGTGAGCTCCGTGACAAGCCCCCAGCCATTCTGAGCTGCATCCATGAAGGCGCCATGGGTCATGCCACCATTGCACCCGTCGTTTTGCGACTCCCACTTGATCTCCGACTGCATCCAACTAGCTCCGTCCACTCCAGTGTCCGTAGCCCAGCAGTATTCAAACGTCTGAGTAGTCTGCAATGAGCTGCATGTAAGGAACTGCTGAGGAGACAAGGACACGGCTGCAGTTGCATTTGTTGCGATCACAACGGCAGTCTCGATGGCGTCCGCAGCGACGAAAGACCAGCAACTTCCACAGCTCTTTTGGCTTTTCACGGGAGAGCACACTGTGTGCCCCACTGAATTGTCTTTGTCGCACCAGTTCCAGTATTCCGAGCTTCCTGAACTCGAAATCGTACTGCTGTTGGTACTGTTCGCTGTCTGTAGACGGCGAGTGTGCGCAGAGACGACTTCTTGGTCCACAAACTCGTCAGGTGACGCTTCACGGATAGAAGACGACGTCAAATGGCGCTCGTTCACACCCATGTGATACGAAAATTCGTGTCCAACTTGTCTTGCGTACATGTTCACGTCTGTCGTAACAAACCCCGTTAGTACATCGTTTCTAAACCTATAAATGCCTTATCGCTCTCACCTTCGATGTAGGTCATGTGCTCCTGTAAGTTGCGTCCGTACTCCTCTCTATCGCTGTGGGCGACGTAGTGGCGCTCCATGAAGAGCTCGCGCAAGGCACGCGAATTGACGACCTCGCCATTCTCTCCGGCCCATAGGCACGGCGATTCTGCTGTTCGAACTGCAGGGCACCCGACAAGAGTTCCCAGTGATCTGTCCGTAGTCTGCACGGCAACACTGCCATGTACCGCCGAGAGAGCGAGGACGATGACTCGAAGCTGCATGACGCGTGAGCTCTTCGCGGTAAATCGGGTTGTGGGTGTTTTCCCAACGCAATTCCGTTCGCCGTTCGTAAAGGCTGGCCAGGTGGTTGTGAGAAAAGCTTGGCGATGTGTGTTGAAGGGTGGACTGTCATTGCCAGTGGCGTTATTTCAGCGGCACTGTGAACTGGAGTTTTGCTCTTGGCAACAAAATCTCTAGAGACTTTCAGGGTCAGTCGTAAAAGCACCACGTGAGGAGGAAGAACAGTAGAGTTCATGTACGTGTAATGTGATTTTATTGATACCCAAAGATGAAAGGTGTAACTGGAGAGCTTCACCGAGGTGTCAGCACGAATGAGGCCAAGTTATTCTTGCGCAGTTTCTTGAGTTTCCGGTACGAAACGAACACGCCCAAAGCTGTGGTCGCAATTGTGAAGACGGTAGCAGCCGCCGCCACAATGATCCACGCTGTAGGGCTCAATCCTACAAAGATCTTGTCACCACCACTGTCAATGCTAGTTGCTGCCTGTGCGCCAGCCTTCGCACCAGTGGGAATAACTGGGAACACGTTCAAGCCGCAGTTGACCTTCGAATCCGCTATCAACTTCATGAAGCCGCTATCGCCCCAGGAACTGCCGTACGAGTTCTTAAGGATCCAATAGTCTCCGACGGACGAGTCGGTACCGTAGCCCACAAGCAAAATCGCGTGATTTAGATCGTTCTTGGACGACAGAACGCCGTTGTTCGGACAAGAGTAAAACCCGCCAGCGTACGAACTAAAGCCGCCGTTCGAAGTGATTGCTGCAGCAATAGGCTGTTGTTCCACTGCTGATCGGAGTAATGTCGTGCAATTACTGGAAGTGGAGCAGTCCGCGCCAACGATCTGCTCCCAGCCAGAAATACTTGCCGCCGAGTTGTTTGAATTACTCGAGCACACGGACGAAGTGTTCGACGCTGAAGAGCTTCCAGAACTGGAGTCGTCGTCGTAAGGCATCGTGAGCTCTGTGACAAGCCCCCAGCCATTCTGAGCAGCGTCTTGGAATGCTGCGTGGGTCATGCCACCGTTGCAACCACTGTTCTGCGACTCCCACTTGATCTCAGACTGCATCCATGTAGCTCCGTCCACACCATTGTCCGAGGCCCAACAGTAATCGAACGTTTTCGTCATCTCCAAGGTGCTACAGGTGAGGAATTGCTGCGGCGACAACGCTACAGCAGCTGACGCGTTCTCTGCAATGACTACGGCAGTCTCGATGGCGTCTGCAGCAGCGAATGACCAACAACTTCCACAACTCTTTTGGCTTTTGACAGATGAGCACGCACTGTGGCCCAACGAGTTCTCTGCGTCGCACCAGTTCCAGTATGTTGAGCTGCCTGAAGAACTGGAGTTGGTCGCTTGGGTTTCTAGTCGGCGAAAGCGGGCGGAGAGCACTTCCTGGTCCACAAACTCTTCCGGCCGAAGCTTTTGATTCAAAGGTGCAGCTAACTGACGTTCGTTCACTCCCATGTGATATGAAAACTCGTGACCAAGTGTCTTCGCGTATTTGTTCACCGCTACAGCAACATCACAGGTAAGTTAATATCCTGTTCACGCACGTATATCATCCGAGCTCAATTTCACACCTTCAATGTACGTCATGTGTGTCTGCAGGTTGCGTCTGTATGTTTCTTCGTTGCTCGTGCCAACATTGTTCAGCTGGATAAAAAGTTCACGCATCACATGGGAATCAACCACATCACCATTTTCGCCAGCCCAAAGGCACCCAGAATCCGCTGAAGGACATCTCACGAGTCTACCTAGAGACCGGTCTGTGGTTCTGACAGTGTCAGCGGCGCCCAAGACTCCTACGACCGCAGTGAACGTTACCAAAGCGTGCAACATCTCGATTCCCCTGGAGCTGGCAGATATTGATATGAGAAACTTGACCTCCAAGTTTACGACAGAGAATGGGCTGGAACGAGTCCAACCGTAAACCTATCAGTGGACAGAATTGTACCTACAAGTCGCGAGAAGAGAAGAACGGGGTTTGCCGCCTTGGTGAGCTGGCATGGTTTGAGATATGTACGGTACGCTGCTCAACATTGGTGTGCTCTTAGTGTTTGACTCAAGTATGAAGCTACAAAATCCTGCTACAGTACCAGCAAGTTACGAGCCTATTGCGCTGCAGTCTGCTGCACTGCTGTTTGCTGAGCGTTCACCGGAGCACGGTACGTGGCCGAGTTCTTCTTCCTGATCGTCTTGAGCCTTCGCTGCGAAATCAACATGCCGACAGCAGTCATCACGATTGTGAAAATAGTTGTCACTGCTGCAACAACGATCCAAGCTGTGGGGCTCAGGCCTACGAAGAGCTTGTCGCCGCCGCTGTCAACACTTGTTTTAGCTGCAACACCAGCCGAAGCGCCCGTAGGAATAACGGGGAAGATGTCCAGGCCACAGTTCACCTTGGAGTCTGCTACCAACTTCATGAAGCCACTCGCGCCCCACGAGCTACCGTACGAGTTCTTGAGGATCCAGTAGTCACCCTCCGTCGCATCAGTGCCGTAGCCGACGAGCACTAGAGCATGGTTGACGTCGTTTTTTGAAGACAGAACGCCATCGTTCGGGCAACTATAGAAGCCACCGGCGTAGTCACCGAATGGGTCTTCCGAGTTGATAGCCACAGCAATTGGCTGCTTCTCCAGCGCAGTGCGGAGCAAGGTCGTGCAGTTGCTCGACGCTGTGCAATCCGAGCCGACAACCTGCTCCCAACCCGTAATGCTGGCAGCCGTCTCATTGGCACTTACAGTGCACGCAGATGACTCGTTGTTTGAAGTCGTGCTTCCTGATCCGGAGTCATCGTACGGCATCGTGAGCTCCGTCACCAGCCCCCACGAGTTCTGTGCTGCATCGATGAAAGCGCCGTGAGTCATACCACCATTGCAGCCATCATTCTGGGACTCCCACTTGATCTCCGACTCCATCCACGTTGCACCACTCACGCCGGTGTCGGACGCCCAGCAATAGTCAAAGGTTTGTGTTGTTTCCAGCGTACTACAGCTCAGGAATTGTTGAGGCGAAAGAGACACAGCCGCCGACGCATTCTCAGCGATGACAACTGCTGTCTCAATGGCATCAGCGGCAGCAAAAGCCCAGCAACTACCGCAGTTCTGCTGACTCTTGACGGACGAGCACACACTGTAGCCGAAAGAGTTGTCCGTGTCGCACCAGTTCCAGTACTCGGAGCTGCCGGAGCTTGATACCGTGTTGGTAGTGGAGGCTGTACTGCCGCTAGCTTCGGATCTGAGGCGACGTGAGCGAGCTGACTTGGCCTCCTGATCCACAAGTTGCTGGGGCGAGAGGCGACGCGTCGTAGATGACGTCAAGTGACGCTCATTTACACCCATGTTGTACGAGAACTCGTGGCCCACGCTCTTGGCGTACATGTGCACGTCCTCGATGTACTTCATGTGCATCTGCAAGTTGCGCGTGAGGCGCTCACGGTCGCTGAAGGATACGAGGCTGCGCTGAACAATCAGATCTCGCAGACTCTTCGAGTCGAGGACCTCGCCGTTCTCGCCCGCCCAGAGGCATCGGGACTCAGCGGAACGCACAGCAGGACAGTCTACGAAGGTGCCAAGCGAGAGGCCTGTAGTGCGCGCAGCGGAAGAAGAAGCAGCGGTCGCCAAGAGCGCGATGAGGAACGCTGGTACACGCATGATCAGAGCAGGCAGATCTGCTGTCTCTTTGTGATGTTGGACACTAGAAAAAAAGCACTTTAGTGCCGGGGCCCATATTACCGGTACCGCATAACCGAACTCATAGAGCATGCATATCTCTTAACGCACACTCAGCGTAAGCCAATCAGATCAAACATTTCTGCAAGTCATTACCATTTCTCATAAAGCACACTCAGTGATTGTATTGCAGTGAAGAACTGATAAAGCGCACACTCCCGCAGTTGCAGCAGTCTACCTTTTCCTTTTCGAATTTGCCAATGGCGATTGTAGGAAGGCCTCGTACGAGCGGCACCGGATCTCGTCCGAAGCAGTACAAACGCACTCCTTTCTCATAGCTACAAATTGCACATGTACTATCCTATGCACCTGCTAAACAGCCACGTCCGCATGTACATGGGGTATGCTCTATGAGTCGGTTATCATAACCGCATAACCGTTATGCGGTATGCACAATGGACCTGTGTACTGGAGGTAGTAGTATTAATACTAGTTCGTATGGAACTCAGATGACGGACTTGTGGTTGATACTCAGATGACGGACTTTGGTTGATACTCGCAGTACATGAGGCAGTGGTCACGAATCGTGACTCACGATGGCCTGGAGCCGGAAATCAGCCCTGGAGTTAGAGAGTCTCGCTGCCTCAAAGTCGCTCGGCAGTGGAGTCGGGAGCAGGTGGCGGTGGGACCACGCAACGTAGCTTACGAACTACATCGTGCACTAGAGGCAGCGAGATAGCATTACATTCGTACGCATCCCAATCTGGTATCGGAAATTGAATCACCACAGGGCGCGCAAAGCCCAGCTGCGTCAGCTTACCATGTAGCATTTCCTCTGCATTGGTAACTTCATTGCTAGCCACTGCAAGGCCAAACAAGAATTCCACCCGCCCCATAACACCAGCGAAGTCGCTATTAGGAGCTGCCTGTTCCGCAAAACTCCTCGTAATGTCGTCTGAACACCCGATTTTCAACACGTACGACGCTTTGCCACCGATCACCGGGCCATCGCGCAATCCTGTGAAGGCTTCCGTAGTTCCACATTGTATTACGTACACACCTGGTGTTGACTGGGGTTCGTACAGCAGACTTGGATCGCGTTGTCCTTCAAAAACTGCTCGCTGGTTATCCACCCTTCTAATCGCACCCCAGTCAGAATGTATTCTTTCCACGCAGACGCGCATTTCATCGTCGATTAACGCATACTCAAGCCTGAGGTATGTGGTCTCATGAATGTGAGACTTGACAACATGTTCAGTAGACAAATGGGCGTCGAATTCACCGACGAGTAGTCGTTCCCCTTGAAAGTGCTGAGCAACCACACTCGACAGGCTTCGCGGTCTATTGTGCGGTATTTTGTTCAGAATAGACGTCCATGGGACGAAAGGAGCTCCCTCATGGAAGTGTACTTCCGGGAAAATCTTCTCGTAAAATCTTAAAGTATCATGCGGGACCATGGGACGAGCGTTCCCCCACTCGCCAAATTCCATGGGGGTCATGGTCTGGGTGTAGTCCATCTAAGCCTTGGGTGGCGAAAGGGAGAGTGAGACCACGCGTAGTTGCTGATGCC
The DNA here is from genome assembly GCA_018806915.1 of Phytophthora colocasiae. NCBI lineage: Eukaryota > Oomycota > Peronosporomycetes > Peronosporales > Peronosporaceae > Phytophthora > Phytophthora colocasiae. The sequence continues at coordinate 151,865 of JAGKQI010000104.1, read as the reverse complement.
GCTTAGGCATGAGGTTCATGGGTGCGCTTTTCATGCGCCCATGGCCCAATCAGAGAGCTGCTAATAAAACTTGGCGGCTATCTTTCGAGACAACAGCCACGATTCGGTCTGTACATGTACACTGTATCACGCACTGTACGGCGGACTGTGTACAGTATCAGGTTGGTTAAACGGAATGCAGCCTCCACGGCGAACACCATCGAGATGATCTCGTGTAGTACATGTACCCGGTGCATTTAGCGAAGTGTCCGCCATGCATGACCCTGCATGAATCTCGCGTCGCGGCATGATCCGAAGTGCAAATTTCGCAAGCAGATGCGGCAACAGAGCCAAGCCCATTTCGCTGCTGGCCATCGTGTTGGTGGTCGCCTGCACAAAGACGGTCAAGAACCAGCAGCCTGATGTGCCTGCTGAGCAGCCGTGACCACCTCCCCTTTGGATCAAAATTGAGGGTTTACGTCAGTTCATTCTCGGATTCGCAGCCTCCTCCATCGCACGAGTCTCTACAAGCCTTTAATAGCATCACTTTGCCCGACACTATCCCCATTATTGCAGACGATGGCGACTCAAGCAGGTGTGAAGGAGGAGGCCCCGCTCCAGGTGAAGACGGTGATCGAGCCGCAGTGGACGCGCTTCCTCGCTGGTGGTGCGGCGTCGGCCACTGCCGAGCTCTTGACGTTACCCATTGACATCACCAAGGTGCGTCTGCAGGCGCAGCGTTCAGGCCCCACGGCAGGTGGCAAGCCGGCGGTGCACTACAACGGCATGGTTCACGCAGCGCAGACCATGATCAAGCAGGAGGGCCCCGGCGCTCTCTGGAACGGAGCCACACCCGCGCTACTGCGTCAAGTGTCGTACACGAGCATCTGCATGGTGCTCTATGAACCGTTACGCAATTTCTTTGGGGCCAATGCAGCTCAAGGCGTTAATGGCGAAGTGCCCTTCGTCAACAAGTTCCTGGCTGGCGGTTGCGCTGGTGCCATTGGTATCAGCATTGCTAATCCGTACGTTGACAGCTCTTCTTGATGTAGAACTGGTTGACTAATGCTTGGATTGTTGTTGCAGTGTGGATGTCATCAAGGTGCGTATGCAGGCAGACCGCTCGGGCAAGCTTTACCGTGGTATTGGAGACGCCTTCACCATGATCTACCAACGGGAGGGATTCCGCGGGTTCCTGCGTGGTATGCCGCCCAATATTCAGCGTGGCTTCATCGTGAACGCTGCTGAACTGGGCACGTACGACCACAGTAAGGAGCTGTTGATCTCGTCTGGCCTGCTCAAGGAAGGTGTGGTTGCCCATACTGGAGCCAGCTGTGTGGCTGGTTTCGCCGGGGCTGCAGCTTCGAATCCGTACGTAGTTTTGATTTTGTTGAATGACGAAGGTGTTGTGACTGACTGAAGTTGCGATGCAATAACAGGATTGACGTGGTGAAGACGCGTCTTATGAGCCAGCCGACCGACGCTAGTGGCAAGGGGCTCCACTACAAGGGCATGATGGATTGCGTGCGGAAAACGTTCCAGGAGGGCGGTGCAAGTGCCTTCTACAAGGGTTTTATTCCGAACTGGATGCGAAAGGCGCCTTGGTGTGTTGTATTTTTCGTTACTTACGAGAAATACCGCGCCGGACTGGCACCGAGCGACGACGAGCTGTAGACTATGTAGACAACCAGCAAGCGCTGCTGGGTCGAAATATACTACATCTTCGTAAAATTGTTGGTTTGCCTGCTTCGCCAATAGTTTATAAATAAGAATACATTATCCTTTTAAAGGCACAGCAGTGGATAGAAAGCTTCTCCTTCGCTTTTCCTCTGCCTCCAGCAGCACGCATTTCCCCTTTGCTTCTGCCGTTGCTTCTCTTCCTTCATGTTGTTTGACGCGTCTAGCACTTGAGCTCCTCGAAGTTGTGCATCTGCATGTACCAGGTAGAGCGTGGCGGCGTAAGGTAGTGCAACGTTGAAGCTCCTTCTGGAATGCTCTCAATCAATTTCTCGCGCAAGTCAATGAACTCGTCCGTCTGCACAACATCGATCTTCTCATTGTCAGTGGGGATGGAGACCTTGCCGCTTTTGGGAAGCATAACAATCGGAAGGCGCTCTATGACGCGGTCTTCAGTCGACCATCGATCACGGGAGATGACGTGCACATTGAGGTTGGAGAAGGATCCATTCATGAACCTGTTCGAGATGGTGCTCTCAACGGAAGGCACAGAGACCTCCTCCTCCTCTTCCTCTTCAGAGCAGTAGTAAGCCGGGCACGTGCGGCGGCGGCGTGTGTGGTGAGGGTTGGTATTCTTGGCAAAGAGTGAGCGACGGAAGCGGTCGCGCTCTTGTCGTCGGCTCTCGAGCATCTCTTCTCGTGACAAACGCTGCTGGTTTGAGCTGTCATTATTGACAGGGACCACTTGTGCGCTGTTGCTGATACCTCCTCCCAAGAAACTGCCATTGTTGCTGCTGACACTGCCGCGGTTGGTGCGGTTAAGAGCCTTCAGCAGCTTCTGTAGCGCTAGGAACGTCTCATCCACCTCCTCATCTTCAGCAGAGAGGCTGGGGTCGTCTTCCTCGGACACACTGCCGGAGTAGGAAGGCATCATTTTGGAATAGCGGGCACTCGATCTCTCGACAGCCGCCATCTTTGTATCACTTGAAGTATTGGCTGGGTCTCTCTCTCACTGCACACGAGACCTCTGTGTCATGTAGCAAACTTCGATATGGCCTGAACTGGAGGAAACCTGCACCTGTCGCTCTGCGAAGACCCAAGAGATGACGGACGGGATTCCACGGAATGGACAGCGCGAGGCGAAATCGATTCTGGGACGCAATCGCTGGCGCATCAAAGAGACGGCGAAACATCGCTTCTCACAGGTTCTTGCCGCTGATAGGCTACAAAAAAAAAGTAGTCTTGATAATTTCGCAACGCAATAGCTATTTTTGAGTGCTGGGGAATTTTGCTGGGAGTATCCTAATGCTTTCAGTACTGGTGCTTCACTATTTGTGGCATCGATGCTAGTGGCGGCGGCGCTGAATGTCGCGTTCGCACGCCAATGGTGCAGCCGACATTAGCAGCACCTACGCAACGCCACTAAGAAGAGATGTGAAGGTGATCGGTCGACGGTGAATAGGGTTGAATAGAATCGTATAAAGTTATAAAGGTTTTAACTGTGCAGCAGGACTCCTGCCAGGAGGAGGATTGTAAAGCGCCACGTTGGTAACCTGAACCTGATGTGCTGCCTGCCAGACTGGAGTCCACCCCGGAGTTCGGGCAGGCATTTGATCGTCGGAGCGCTCAGTCACGTTGCTCCGTTCATATACGCATAGTGCGCCGCTGTCCCAAGATGATATAAATTGTAGCCACTGGGTTGCTGGCTTTGGGTAAAGAGATATTATACCCAACGGTTCAGAGATCACCATCAACGGCTCTTTCCAGTGATGAGATTTCTCTCGACGACAGCATTTTTACCGCTGTCACAAGGATGGCAAGGACTGCTCTCAGGCTGAGGCTCTACCGCTCAGTGTCCATTGGACACTGTCCAACACAGCGCAATTTAGCCTGATCCTCCCAACTTGGAGGAACAGCTCAAAGGTGACCGACCACACGCACCGGCTTTTCTCTGTTCGACACGTCCGATCTGCTTCAACTACACAACACACATACCCACCTACCACCACCTCCACACACGACCACACGCGCTCTACCATACCTTCGTCGCCACTCCGCGCCACCAAACACGTTTCTCCCGCATCCTCGACCAATCTAGCGTAACAAACCGCATCGGACTAACAACCCTAGCGTACTTTGTGTTTCGCACACAAAAATCCAGGAATCATTGTGTGCACCACACAACGCGACTTCAACATGGGCGCCTTTTTGGAATCGCAAGCCCCGACGGATCGCGTGCTGTCTACGGTAGTCCCTTGTCTACCGCACTCTACTACAGACTGCGCCTGCTGTGATGGCGGAACTGCTGCTGCACTGGATCAACCATGAGCTTGGCCTGTCGACGCACGTGACGAACATGGAGGTGGATTTCGCCAGCGGTTACCTACTGGGCGAAATCTTGCACCGCCTGAACCATCAGCACAACTTCACCGACTTCATGCGCAGCTCTAGCGCCGACGCTAAGATCCTCAACTTCTGCCTGTTAGAGCCACCGCTACGCAACCTCAACGTCAAGTTCGACGCTAACGTGGCTGCTGCCATTATGAACGAGAACAAGAACGCTGCAGCCAACCTTCTGTACCAGATCAAGGTAAAATTCCCAAAGCCTACGAGATAATGGGGTTCTAATCGTTGTATTGTTAGATCGCAGCTTCTCGAGTTGGTAGAGCACCTGCCGTTTCGACCAAGTCATTAGAGCAGACGGGGATCATCCCGTTGCACAACAGGCCAGTCAAGTTGGCAAAGCCAGCCTATGATACGGAGAAGCTGCGGTTATTCGAGCACTCTGTTCGACGGCATACACGCTCAATCTCCTCGCTGCAACAAGAAAAGTGAGTTTTATGATTTTCGATCGGAGTGCGTTTTGTGTATTGTGACGAGGTTTTCACTTGCCAGGGACCAAATTGCGGACGAAGCTATCAAGACAAAGGTATACCGAGAGAAAATGGCAGAGCAGAAAGAGGTACTAGAGGCGACAAAAGCGGAGAGACTTCATCGCGCTTACATTCATAGCAGCTTCATCAAGGAAGCTCTCGAAGAAACAGACTCGCCTGCATGGAGACTGGCGCTGCAGAAGAAAAGTGCTCGTGAGCAGCGGAGGGCTGCATTTTTCCAGCAACTGGTGAAGAAACGTGAAGAAGCAGAGGTCTGCGATCTACTGGCCATCTATACTGTCCAAATACTTGTTGACGGCGTATATCGATATCACTACAGGAAAACCTCACTTTTAGCCTGCGCCAAAAAGTGCGAAATGATCTGGACGACTTTGATGTAGGTGTTCGGAATGCGTCAGAATGGCTCTTTGTATGGCTCTTTGTGACCTAACTATGGGCGAGTTTCTGACAGGCAGAAGGAGGATCAAATAACTCGCTTGCCAGTGGGAAGGTTACTTCGCGCAAATCGGTTGGGTACGGTCTGCGCTCGCTCACGACAGCGCTAACTTCGAACCTTGCAGGTTCATCAATGAACGAAAGAGAGCTCTATCATGCGAACATACTGGAAATGGAAAGCGCATCAAGTGTTATCAAACAGCAACGGCAGCGACGTGAAAAACGCAAGGAAAACTTGTCGCGTAGGCGGAAGCGGTTCGTTCAAGAATGTGTTTACTCTCACACTCGAATCGGAACTGCTCGTGTAGCCAATATACTTGAGGACGTGGTGTTGCGGAACACCAACGGCGAGAAGGATGTGCATGGTGAAATGGATCGAATTCTAATCTACAAGGAAGTAGCTCGGGAAAACAGGTCGATGCGAAATCAAGAGTACATGAACCAAAAAGAATCGGATTCTGTAGCGGCGATGGATCGAGATACGGGCTGCTATCACAATCTGCTCCTTCGATTTGAGGATGACTGTGAAATGCAGACTTTACAACAGAAGAATGTCCAGACATCCATTGAAGCGGCTGGCCGTTTTCTCAGTGAAGAGATTTCCAGCGCTATCATGCACGAAATGGTGGAGTTTATGCTTGTTATTGCTGAAAAACGGGAGGAGACGTTGCATTCTAGAGATCCTTCCGTGTTTCTGACCGCGGAGACATGGAACGAGTACAAGATAAACTTTGTGAATGGCTGCAACGTTGTCAAAACGTATCTTGCTTCTGCTACAAACAATTCAAGTCAAGCTGAATTATTGGACAAGCACGAGTTGGAGGTATACTTGTCAAGTTTCCTGCCATTCCAGACGACAAGTGAACAACAAACCCCTTTGACTACGATAAACAATGGATCTCTTTTCATTGGAGCACAAGAAGCCATTAAGGACTGTTTCATCCTTGGAGAAGCAATCAAGTCGCTGCGGTGGATCACTTACTTGTCAAGTTCTCAGACCGATGCCGTGTTGGAAAATGATGAACTTAAAGAGAGTGCTGAACCCAGCGTACCAACCTCGGTTCTACCTTCGTTGAGATCTCATCAGCATCTCCGGATTCTTGTCTTTGGACCTCCGTTCGCTGGAAAAGAAACTCAAGCGAAGCTTCTAGGCGAAATGTATAACTTGTCCGTGATCTCGGTTCACGAGCTGATCCAAAGCGCGGTTGAAAATTCAAGTGATATTGGCTACATATTGAAAAGTCTTCTGGTCAATGGAAAGGAAATTCCTCCAGAGCTGTACAGCCGTCTTGTGATGGATTCTATCGGCGAGATTGAATCGCAAAACCTTCCGCAAAATATCGACAGCAAAGCTGACTGGGTGATCTACGATCTTCCTGCAACAAACCGCCACGACCAAAGTTTAGAGGAACATCTTTCTGGATACAAGGATCCGGCCGCTATTCCTTCTCCATTTGATTTTGAATCGCCCCTTGCTCCTGGACGAAGAAAACCGCCATTATTACCGTCATTCTTCCACGGCAAATCGGGTGTGGATCTCGTTTTTCACATTGACTGCCCTATTGATTCGGTTTTAGATCGATGCTTGGGTCAAGTTGAGGATACCACAACAGGAACAAAAAATCACTTGGTTTTTGATCCTCCTCCGGACGATTCAATTGCAAGGCATCGTTTGCAGCATGTCAACCCGACGGCGTATGCAAGTGAGTTTTTGTCGTTGCATTGCTTGGCTAACGATGGGTTTTCGCCCGATCACAAATCCTGGCATACCAAATTCAAAACGTTGCACGAGTTTTCCAACACCGGAATGAATGTAAGTGAAATTCATGACGCAATTGCAAACATTGTGAGCAATTTGCTGAATGAAAAAAGAGAAGAAGCGGATGCGAAGCAGTTCAAGCTAGAAGCAGGCGAGCAGGAACTCATGGCAAGTGAGGAGGAAAGGCAAAGACGTCTGGACGCTTTCATCTCGGAGATTGACGAGGCTGAGATAGATGTGGCCAAAACACAAGCATCCCTGACGGAAGCAGAGGAAGCGAAAGCAAAAAAGGAAGAGCTTCTGGAGATTCGGCAAAAGCTGGAAGATGTTCAACATCACCTTGATGGTGTCCTGACCACTGTAAAAAATTGGGCGGAAGAAGAGAGGTCCTGTCGTCCTGTGCCCAGTAGTAAATATTCTGGCGAGTTGGTGCCAGCAACAGCTCGGGCTCTGACGGCATTGTGGAATGACATGGAAGTGGAGTATATTGCTGTTATGAAGACAAGTTTTGCCTTGCTGCGGGAAGAGCGGCATCAAGTTACAGATCGTGCTCAAATAATGACACGCGAGTTTTGCGAGTTTGTACGACGTCCTGACCAGAAACAAGAATTTGTCAATGTGTTCCAAAGACAATTTAACGAGGTGATCGACGAAATGCGCTTCAATGATCTCACCAAGTTCGAGCTCCATGCTCGAACTGATATTCTGCAGGACGAACTGAGAACTCTCGTTGAGTCGAAATTCACACAGAATGAGGAGGAGCTTTGTAACCTGGTTGGGGATGGATGGACTGAAGACACGTGCCAACACGTCGCTGCGATTTATCAAATGGCGCTTCAAGCAGAATGCGACCGCTTCCGAACGTCTGTCCAGATTCTTGTGGATGGCCACTACGCTGCAAGTAGTGATCACTCTCAGCTCAATAGCATTGTGGAAATTTGGCACTCTCATCAGCCTCGCTTGGAGGTTGCGTGCAGAGTTTATCGCGATCCGACATGTGAAATCCCAGTAGAAACTCCATCAGCACCCGCTGCAACAGGGAAAGCTGCTCCGAAGGGAAAAGCGAAGGCTCCAGCATCTGCTGTAGCACCTCCAACTAACCCTGCTGCAAGTAGCGAAGACGCCTTGGCAGAGTCTTTGACATTGACTGAGCTATTGGCAGAGTATGGACATGTTCTCCAACGATGTAGTTCGTGGATGGAAGCAATTAACTCCATTGCCGACACACACGAGCAGGTTGAGGAGGGTATCTGCAAAGTGAACTTGCTCAATGGGATCAGATATGAATACGACATGATGGAGCGGCGGGTACGATTTCTTCAAGAAGCTACCGAGAAAAGTTGTGACGAAATCACACGGTCCATGCGCTCCATCGAGATCACTCTACGAGGTGTCCTAGAAGATCGAAAAAACCGAGAACACGCGGCTGTAGCTGGTGTTGTGGAATATGTTCGTGCTGCTATCGAGGCGGAAGTCGCCCTTCCGACTTTCATTGACGTCAGCGTATGTATTCCTATGCCTATATTTTGTTGGCAGGAGCTAATTGTTTTTATGCTTGTAGCCTGAGTTCGTCGAGAGGTTTCCGACAACGGTGCAGTTGCGTGAAGATACCATGGTCCGCATCGATGGGCATCGACGCTTGTTGCCTCGATCCCCTCCTGACGCACCACCAATTATTGAAGAAGCACACGAATTGCTTCTAAACCCTCGTCAACGGGATGATCTTCAGGAGGTCTTGATCTCCCAGACCATCGACAACTCAGGGTTTCTCCCACTCATCACTATAGTGGAAACGATAGCAGCGTTGACATCGCTCCCTGATGCGGTTCCAAACGTCTGGCGTCGATGCCCCGCACACGTCATCGCAGAGGTACTGTCTGTACAGCATTAATTGCCATGTCATCATGCATGACTCTAGTCTGTGGTTTTCTGTGACAGATCGCTGCGCGTTTCCCCATGAAACAGTCCGCGCTCATTGATATCGAGGCTCTGCTCACCGCCATGAGTACACAGGAAGACTTACTCCGACAGTTCCAAGAAGACGAAGCTAGAGATGAGCTTGAACGGCAACAACAACTTGAACTTGAACGCCAGCAAGAGTACGAACATGAAATCCTCCTACAACAGCAACAGAACGAAAACAACGAACCTGATCCTGCAGACCTAGCACAATAAACACACACAAGTAACAAAGGGTGCACCAGCCGTGTATTCCTTCCTCCACCAACCTCTCCGTGCTTCCTCTTCTGTCTATATCGTGTCTGGCCTACAGGATAACGGGGTTCGGGCCCACCTCTTCTGCGAAGTCGTGTTCCTCGCCCATGAAGATCTTGAGCTTCTTGTCCTGCAGCGCGCGCATGCGGTTGCGAGGCAGCATACCGTACACAGCTTTGCGCAGCACGTCCTCAGGCTTGCGCTCGAACAGCTCCTTGGCCGTGCGCTGCTTGAGACCACCCGGGTGGCCCGTGTGCCAGCGATATAACTTATTGTTCCACTTGTTGCCCGTGAGCACGATGTCCTTGGCGTTAATCACCACCACGTAGTCGCCGCAGTCCACATTAGGAGCGTACGTGGGTTTGTGCTTGCCGCGCAGAATAGGCGCCAGCTGCGACGCCAAACGGCCGAGCACCTGGCCCTTGGCGTCCACGACATGCCACGCCACCTTGGAGGCCTGTGCAATCTTGCTCATGATTCTCTAGAGACGCACTCAATCCACTTCCGACCAACAAGGCGCTTGCTCCTAGCCTCAGAATGTAATTGCTCGTCGCTCACCAAGCGAAAATTATATTGATTTTCAACCAATCGCAAAGCCACAATGACTTTCCACCAATCATCACCACCTCGTAAAGGTAGTTTTCATAGTCGGGCCATCGACACAATTTATTCACTATCATAAAAAAAGCAGAAATATATGGATGACATATTCGTAAAAAAGAAAAAGCAGATATATGCATTATTGTTTTTAAAAGGAATTGCATATTTCTGCTTTTATTTACTTATCCCATTAGGTGCGATTCTCATGGCTGCATATTGTATTAAAAATATATTTAAAGTGTATTTAAAATTGCTCCCAGCAATACATTATTGTCAGTGATTCGTCAATAATGGGCCGCTACACGTCGACGCAGACCTTCAGCGATCAGGATGCACAAGGTGCCGCTGTGGCGTACAATGCAGCAGCAGCAGACAGTTCTACAACGGCCATACCTGTTAGTGGCGGCAAGGATGACAAGCTGCACGTGAACCGCGTGGACAATGTGTCCGGCAGCTCTGCGGGAGCTGGCAGCGGCGACTTCCACACTTATCGAGCCGCCAGAAGACGGTGCGATGGCAATAGTAACTTGTTCCTGGGTGGGCATGCATTCTAATTGATCGTTGTAATGTTATACAGAGAGATGGAGCGCGTAGCAGCGATGGAACAGCGCTACAAGGAAAACAAGGCACAGCGCGATTTCGACGACAAACGCAAGCGCAGTGCTGATGAGTTCGACGCCAAGATGCAAAAGCGCGCCGAGAAAAGGCGACGACGCAAGGAACGATCGAAAGCAAAGACTTTGGATGCAGTGCAGGAAGAGGAGAAGAAGGAGGAACCTACAGAGGAGAAGAAGGAGCAAGTGCCTGAGACGCCGGGAGGTGTCCCGGAGATTCCCAACGACGGCAGCTACCTGGAGAAGATGCTGGCATTGCAGAAGAAGAAGTAGAAATAAAGGTTGTGTAGACTATTACGCTGTCAAAGGGTTATTCCATGCATCTCCGTCTCTTTCGCTGCTAACTTGTTCACATCCAAAAGCATCGGTAGGTACTAGTTGTCGTCTTGGAAGATCAGTGCGACACCACGTAATACCCACTTGGCACTGCCGCAGTCGGTCGGTAATGTCGCCAAGAAAATGTATGTGTGGCCACGGAAGCGCGTGAGGTACACAGGGCACTCGTAGGTGTTGGGGTCGTGGCGCAAGTAGCCTACTGAAGACGGTTCCCACGTCGGTAATGTGGTCACGGCCTTGACGTAGATGACAGGCATGCTCCAAAGCAGCTCCTTCGGGTTGCTATCCAGCAATGTACCGCCACACTCGGTAGGCGGTGTCGCACCAACGGGATAGCGTTCGTTGATCTCGTCCAGTGTGCTCCATCGTGCACCTTCGAGAATAAGCCCGTGCACAAACACGCCGTCATCAGGGTAATACGAGACGGTCGACGAGTCTTGGATCGTGGTCACGTGGGTCTCTACTGTCATCTGGTTAAGTGGCATGAAGCGCTTTCGGGAGGTTACCTGTAGACACGCCGTCGTGTAGGCCGTCGGATTGAAGAGGCCTGGCAACCAAATAGAGAACGGGGTGACGAAGCAGCTCCCGCCTCCTCCTGTCGTGTCTCCAGCCCACATCATAAGCTGTTCATGACGCTTCACCATGTCCGAAAACCAACCACTCAGCGACTTGGTTGACGGCCAGGCTTTCTTCTCCCACTTGCACTGTGAGAACGGGTTTCGTCCGGGTACTTCGTTCAACGACATCGCTGTGGCCAAGTCTTCCATGGCTTGTGACATATTGAGCTGTCCATTAAGACCTTTCTTCAGATCGCCAAGCGATAGTCGAATCTCCTGTAGTAACACATTCATTCGGCTGCATTCCTGCAGTGCCACTACCACGAAAGGTCCGTGTTCTTCAGTCAAGTGCGGCGTTGCAGCCTCCACCACGTCCAACATATTGAAGAACTCTGGACAACGCGTTTCCAAGTCGTCAATAGACGCACGTAAAGCTGCCGTTTTGTCCCCGCCTCCTCCTTCCTCGCCTCCGCCGCCTCCAGCCCCTCCTCCAATCGTCACGATTGTGTAGCACAACGTCTCGCACGTTGTGGTGAGGTAGCCGATTTCAGCATTCGGATGGAGTCCAAAGAGTGGTGGAGCCTCAGGAACCATGTTCTTCTCGATGTAGTTGGCGTAGTCTGCGAACGAGAACTCTTGCGGATTCGGAGACTTAAACCCTGGACCAAGCTCCATCCCACTCAGTAGCCCTGGATCGATGAGAACTGCCAGATACGTGTTGTTTGTACGTCGATCCCAAGCGTCCGTGATGTGTCCACCGTACATGATTTCACCAAATAGGTAGCGCAGATCATCCCACGGAACAGAGGCATTGTTGTCCAGGTACGAGTGCAGGATGTTGGCGCAGATAGTGAGATCTCCAGTATTAAAACTGTAGGCACGACTCCAACCTTGTTGCCCAAATCTTCGACGGCCCAGTACAATGGCGTGGAACCAACACAGCGAGAACAGGCAAGCCTTGAACTCCGCTGGCTTCGTGCATGCCTGTACCTTGTCTTCACCAAAGTTCGCCCACGCTCGACGTAGGTTCGACTGAATATCCGACGGAGCCTCATTAGCGACCTTAATACAGCTTTGAAGCAGCGACTCAGGGATGTTTAACATATCGGGCAATGGAGGAGGCTCAGCTGAGATGAAGCATCGGAATAGATCGTGAGCACCTTCAGTTGCCACCTCTTCCAGTTGGCGCTCCAGTGTCGGCAGCCATGATTGCATCAAGTGCACATTCTGTAAGATGATCCAGCCACCCTCCGTACTCAGTCGTTTCAATGCATCACCGGCGTACGCTTCCTGCCCTTGTCCCATGGAAATATTGATGAAATTGTTGTTTTCGAGGCTGACACCATTCGCTTTACCGAGAGTCTCGACCCACGGCGTCGGGTCAACGCCAGGGAATAGCACGAAGAAGATCGGAATACTTGAGTTCGTTTCTGCGTACGTCGCCTCCATGTTGAACGGTGGTTGAGTCACGTACTCTTCACCTAGGGAATCGAGGATGAACGTACGCAAAGCGTTGGTCACTCGATCTGGTCGCATGGCACGCAGTAAGATCAATCGCTGGAAAGAAGTCAACTTGATGAAGTCCCCAGGGATCTTCTGTCTCTCAGCATCTTCAGTAGCAAACCACTTTCTCCACTCATCAGGGTCGTTTTGAATGCCATCCCCCAGTCCTTGGAAAGCTTTCGCACTCTCCAGTGCCTTCAACTTAGCCCAGATTGCAGAGGGTAACCACTCCGAAGCTGAACCAGCATTACCAGCGTCTGGATGAGCTTTGCTGATGAGGAAATATTCGACCTCTGAATCACTAAGCAACCCATCTTTCAGCAAGATCTTGAGACACAGCATCGTGGCGACCGTGAGTTTGTTGCGCTCGAAAAGCCCACGACGAACATAGTTGTAAACGCACGAGGTAATACTATCCATCAGCACTTGGCAGCGTTCCTTCATCTCCTCGTCAGTCAAATCCACAACAGCAGGCTCCGCCTCTTCAGCTTTTTCATCCCCTCCACCTTCTCCACCTTCTGCTGCTGCAGGAGCCTCAGTTGCAGGTGCAGCTTCGCCTTCGACTGCACCTTCAGCTTCATTCGCAACGAGATTTTTCGCCGGTGGAGCCCGATAGATTCCAGACAAAAAGACCTGCTGGAAAGATGCAAGCGAGTAGATATAATAGCAATGCACCTTGCTGATGTCGTTCATCAGGAAGAAGAGCAGAGAGCCTCGGGCGGCGATACTGCGGTATTTCTCACTCGTGATGTTCACAGACTCCTGGGTCTTCTTCGCAGCTTCCATGTTGTTCTGTGTACGTTGAGCCTTGTGTTTCGTGTCACTCAGAATCTGAATTAGAGGCTGATTGTTCGTGATGTCATCGTCAGCACTTGCTAGGTAGAACAGGATATCATCTTCCAGCTTCTTGAGCTCGATCTTGCCATTGTTTTGCTCCTGAATTAACTTCTCTCTCTTAATGGCAAGATCCTGGCGTTCCTTGGACACGACAAGGTTCAGCAACTGGTCCTCTAGTCCAAGCATCGTGACTGTAAAGTTAACGATGGTGCATTCAGCTTGGATCTCAGGAGGATAGTGCGGGTTGCCCAGCTTCGTGTGCAGATACAAGTGGAAGTTGTCGTTATACGGCACCGACGCATCTCCGATCTGGATTTCGTATCGCGCACCGCGTCGAGAAGTCGAGCGCTGGATCACAGGAGCCAGGATAGGATCAATCTTCTCGCCCAAATTCTCAATCAAGAAGGCACCGTCGGTACCAATGGCAGTCTTAAGGCGTTCAATCCACATTTTCTGCCCCACTCGGACGATGATGAGGTTGTTGTGAGCCTCCATCTCTCGAATCCAGGCAATAGCCTGCAGCTGAGGGTCCACAATCAGCGGTCGACGACCCATAGACACTGTAGTGACCACAATGGCGCCATTTTCCGTTGAAACGCGGTCGGATGGAAGCTTTTGGGTGTTCCACTCGGCGATCTGCGCGTCATTCGTCAGAATCAGCAACGGGTTAGCTTCTTCAGCCATAGCGATACTCTCTCCATTCGCAGCAGTTCGCAAGTATGGAACCCAGTGTTTGTTGATCAGTTCATCACGGAATGGCTTGGTGAACGGACCAATGTAGGAGATAAAGGCTGAAGCAAGTAGCACATCGCCCACCAATAGATCCTTCTCCTTTTGGAGTTGCAACACGTTGATCCCCCATCGGACGTTTTCGCTCGACAAATCGTTCGTCAGAGTACCAGCAAGCTTCATCTTGCGGTTTCCTGTCTCCACAGCGTTGATGGCATCTTCCTTCTCCTTCTCTGCTGCTGCGGCTTCGGCCAGAAGCTTATCAAGTTTTGCCTGTAGATCGGCAACAAGAGCTGTGACCTCAGCGAGACGAGCATTAGCAGACTCCAACTCGAGATTGGCAGCAGCTAAGGCTTGACGCTTCGGCTCGACAGTGATGACGATGTCGTAGTACATGACGATGTTAATAACCCACGAACACAAACCTGCAGCGGCCTTGTTCTTTGTAAGGATCGTGTCATAGTTGAAGTGTTCCATCTCCAAGAACACGCGCACCTCTTTCCAGTTCATAGGAGGAACCTTACCATCGTCCACCACTTGCTTAAAGCCAACAAGATAGTCGATATACTCAGGGATATTACCAAGTAGCTGCTTCTTCACAGTATCCCACTTGACGTCCTTCACTTTTCCAGTCTTCGTGACCTGAACGTTCGGATGCACTCCAGCTAGTAGGACCATCGTAGCTGAGAACACGTCGTCTACACCAGCAGGAGGCTTCGACATGGTCTTACATTCGCCCAGATCCTTCTTGTTCAGCGAGTCGAGAGCAGCCATAGCTTGCTCGACAGCAGGCTCGGCCTTGGCCAGATCCTCCTGCGTAGACCGCTGTTTCTCTGTCACTTCTGTCTGGATGATTGCACACTTGGCAGCTTCGTCGCCGGCCTTCTTACTTTCTGTTTCAACATTGGCTTTCTCTTTATTCACAGCCTCGGCAATACCAGATGCTACTGCTTTCTTGTCTTCAGCAGCCTCAAGAATGACCTTCAACTCCACTTCAAGCCGTGACACGGTATCCCCCGTCTCTTTGAGCTTCTGCAAACCTTTCTCAAGTCGATCAATAGCTGCAGCATACTCTTCCACTTTTTTCCGCAAGATTTTCTTGTACAGCTGAAGCAATTCCAGATATGACTTGGGTGTTGTGTACACGTGTCGGCGCTCCACTTGGAAGAACCGCTCCGCGCAGATATTCACTGACTGGAACGAAAACGGCATGAACTTCTCAATACCAGCACGCGATTCCTCTGACCCAAGTAAATCTCCAATCTCTTTGAGCTTTTCGCGACCGACAGAGAGCAAAGCTTCCTTTGGCCACGGCTGGAACCAATCAATAACTGTACAGTTCACAAGCGCAGGGAACTTCCTCGCCCGATTACGGAAATCATCTCCAACAGGTGAAAAGCACAAGCACAAGTGCAGACGCTTGCGAATCTCAGCTTGGAAGAACTTGATGACTTCCTTCCGGTCTTTCGTACCGGCTACAGGGGACAGTAAATTGACGATATTATCCATATCTTCCATCGCAAAGAGGTCCGGAATCTCACCCGAAGCAAGCAGATCGTTCAAGTAGATGAGGAACTTCTCGTTGGTGATCTGTGAGTCTGTAAGCATGAACACCACACCTCCATCTTCTTCGTTACGGGACAGCATCTCCACCACAGCCATGTGCATCTTACGTAAGTCTTCTTTGAATTCATTCTCTCCGTACTTGGAGCTGATTGTAATTTGCCGAACAGTGTAACCACAAATATGCGAGGCTAAGCGTGCCAATGAACGTTTACCACTGCCTCCCACACCAACGAGCAGTGCGTGGCCACTCTCGTTCCTCAAGATTCGAACGATACGCGCCACGTGCTTGACTGCATCATCGAACAGGTCCAACTGCATGGCCGTATTGTTTTCGTTGTTGTTGTACTCTCGCAATTGGACTTGTAGGTTCATTTTGAGGTCATCCAGGTTTGTGCCCATGATCTGATCGTACTCGCTGTCTCCATCTTTTGTAAAGTGGCAAAAGATCAGTGGCCACGAGTTCTCAGCTGCATAGTACCGACTCGTATTACAGGACGCGAATGATTTCTTCACTTGCATCTGTACGAGTTGGTTGTATTTCTCGATGTCAGCCTTGCACACAAGTCGGTCACCGTACACCCGTTCACTTTCGTGTAGCCAAAGCAAGACAAACTTCTCCTGGCTGTTGAAGCGGTCTTTCTTGGACGCGATCAGTCCTTGAAATACATTGGACAAATGACGGACATTAAACTCGTAGTGAAAGTTGGCCGCAGTTTTTCGGAACGTGCTCACAACACTAGCGTGAAGACTCAGTGCAGCCTTGATCAGTGCATTCGAGAACTGCGAGTTGCTTAATTCGTCAGCGAAACTCGACAAATGCCCACCGAGGAACGTCTCGTAAATTGTGACTAAGCTTGGGGCTTCAGGCATACCCATGGCAAAGGTACAGAAGTGACGTTGGAGTCGTGGATCAACCAGGAACGAGCCGGCCGTGGGGTTCATACCAGACACCACCTGCGTGTTCAGAATATTCTGAGGCTGGAGCTTTACACGGTCGAACCAATGCTTATATTCCATCACCTGCCTCAACAAAGAAATAGCGCTCTGCGTGTTGTATGGATCCACTTCTGGAAGATTGAGATCATCCATGAAGTAGATGAGTTTGGCTTTGCCAGGTGGACCCAGATTGATGCCAGTTTTTCGCTCCAATTGCCCGAACATAGTCTGCTGTAAGATGGCGCTCGTAGTATAAAAGTTGAAATTGATAGTGCAGTAGCGGAAAGCTGCCGTGGCTTCGTCCTTACTGAGCTTTTTCAACATACCCATGATGTTCTGCGTCTTGCCCGTACCTGCAGGTCCACACACCATCACCGGCACATTCTTTGAGATAAGATTCTCAAGCCAGAATGCAATGGAAGCAGTCTCCGTCGTAGGAACAGTGATCTGGTTAATGGGGCTTGGAGACACGTACGTCTCCGTGTAGAAGTACGGACTCTTTGACCAGGAATTGAACTTAGAAGTCTCCGGATCCAGCCAGAAGTCGAACACGGTGTTACTAGCGGAAGCCACCAGCTTGACATCCTTCCACTGGTTCTTCCACCAGTTGCTAAACTCTGCCGAATAGTCCGTACCATCGTCACTCATAGTGAGGATGGACCCAAAGGACCACACACAGCAGAATACAAAGGAGTTTTGCATCACAGTGTAATCTTCCAGTACTTGAGGTGTCAACAAACAGTCAATCATGTTCAACAAGTTGGTCACTAGCGTCGTCTCCTCCACCGGCACCACTGGAACAAGTTTCTTCCGGAAAAATCTTAGCGTTGCCTCCACATACTGGTCGAAAAGCCCCTGGAATTTGGCACGAGTATCCGGAGTAAACATCATGTTTCTTAACCGGTGGTCAACAGGCTGCTGACAGTGTCGATCCAACCAGCTATCAATCAAGCAGCGCCACTGGTAGCCTTCCGATGTTGAAATGTATAGGATACCAGCTCGAGACACTGTGGCCGGCGTAGCGTACACTAGATCCCGGATTTCAAAGATCATTCGCATGTGAACTTTCAGTGGAATCCGCTCATTCGAGGCTAGCGTCAGCATTCGGTTATCATCCATCACAGAGTTCATAGATTCAATCCAGTTAGCATCGAGATCTCCGTCTAGAATGATCCACTTTGGGTTATTATCTTCATCGCCATTATCCCGACGTCGGGAGCCAAGATCTCGCATAATACGCGATAGCAAGCCATCTTTCCACTCTCGTGTTTTCAGTACAATGTATCCATATAATTCGTTCGTACTCACAGACTTAGGGTTTAAGTCCTGCACTTCCATTGGCGTGCCCATGATTTCACGCGCTTTTCGTAATGTCTTCCACGTCTCCGTTTTACCGGAGGCTGGAGGGCCCATGACGAAAACGCAGTGGCGAATTGCCAACAGCTCTGATAGTTGTACAACCTTCAACATAAACTCAGGGCGAGGGGTGTTACCGATAGCTTCCGAAGCGCCTTGTACCATAGATTCAAGCTCCATGTCCCGCTTGCGAGGAGGATCATTGCGGACGTCCACATTGGGACTGTCACGGGGAAACAGATCACCAAGAAGACCAAAAAAGACCACCATATCTTCCGCTACGATCTTCGGGATATTAAAATCTCGCAGTGCACGCATAAGAAGGTCCGTTTCGGGGATATCCGGCTCAGCACGCTTGAAAGCACCAGCAACACACAACACACTCTTAACCGCTCGAAGCCCCCAGTCATAGTGGAGTTGTTTCGACAGCAGCTGCCCAAGCAGGGAATATAGACCGTAAAACTTCGAAGCCAAGATCTTAGCTTGTGTAAATCCTTCAGCCATGAGCATATTTTCACAGATCAACACCAGATCAGGTACCATGACAGTCATGGGGCGGAATAGTGCCTTCAGACCTTCAGGGAGCTCGGAGCGTCCCAGATAACCAGGGTTCATCGTGATAAACGCACCGACTGTCGGGTCCAGCATCACCTCGTCATTCTCCAGGATAAATCGTTCATCATCGGCTTTGCAAGCATCGCACACGGCTTTAAACTGAACAGAACAAACCGAAAGCACCTCTGGCACCAGTCGGTTGAACTCGTCGAAGCAACCCCATGAACCGGACGACGCCAGGCCTTTGAAAATGTTGCCAAGGCTTTTGAAATCCATCTCGGGGGAGCAGTTAAACACGTAGCAGACTTTTCCGAGAGCATTCGCTAAATCCTTTGTTGTTTCCGTTTTACCAGTACCAGCGGGGCCAGCAGGAGCACACCCCATCTGCAAATTTAGAGCTTGAGTGGCAGTCACGTAAATTCGATCCGTCAGCGGAGTGATCACAAGTCGCGGACCATTGCCAAGATACTCGTAGTCGTACGGAATTCCAGCGTCACAGATGAGGATCTGCGCTCTAGCATTGTTCGCTCCACGGAAGGTGCTATCTCGCTTCAGGAAACTTCCAGCTGCAGGAGAGAAGTAGTGTTTGAGCTGGGACTGCCACTGGAAATGAGTGGCCTCTTCCACTCCGGCTCGGATCATGTTGGCCACGATATCTCGACCGTGAGCATCCATTGTAATCAAGACCATCACACGCTGTCGTTCTGCATACGAAATGTTACTTTGTGTAAGTTTGATCAGGTCTTCCAGCTGTTTCTCTTGCATTTTGTTGTAGTTCTTCAGAGCATCCTTCTCACCGCTCTGGATTGCACGGAACGCACGCTCCACTTCTTGAACGTAGTGCACTCCAGCCGCAAGCAAGATGATCTGCGCTGCATCCATGGGCTTGTTTGTATCATCTTTGAAGTTGATCCACTCCACACGCGGCATTTCAGTATACGCTACCAATGAGCGTTCGATGTGCTTGAACAGCGTCAATCTCATCGCACGCATGATTGTCTCGAGGTAAATCTCTGCCTCTCCTTCCAGGATAGGGGGTTCAAAGAAATCCACAATCTCGTGGCCTACTCCAGCTACAAAAGACGTAGCAACCTGCCGTTCCCCTGGTCCTCGATCCACCAAAGTGAGTGTCTTAGTAGCCAGGTAGATCTTGGAGCAGTGAGGCATGAGGCGATCAGGGTGAGATCCGTTCGATAGGATATCAAGTAAATCTGCTTCGGACATGAAGTAGAAACGAGGGAACTGGCGACGACGTCCGTCAAGAAACTCCTTGAGGCGGTGCTTGCACAGCTCCAGCTTTTCCACAATAACTTCCAGTCGCTTGATGAGTCCAGCCTCGGTACATGCTTCCTGTACGTTAAGGGTTTTCCACGCCGTTTTTAAGATCTGACGAACTTCTCTATCGATGTCTTCGAAGTCGGACGTCAGCTCCGGCAACTGCTTTTTCACCTCTTCGGACTGAATAAATAGTGGCTCTAAGTAGCTCCACGATCGCTGGATGTCGCCCAGTAAAAGCACAACTTCATTAATCGATGAAAGGCCGATCTGAAGTTTTGCAACGCGTGGCTCAAATTCCGATTGATACGGGGAAGCACTCATACCTTGAACATCGATTTGATGGGTTTCAAGTAGCTCGAAGTTCTCCTCAGACACTTTAAGAAGGGGAATAATGTCTTCTTCTGCGGCACCAGGGTTGTAAGGCGTCATTTCCCAGTTTACTTCAGCCCATAACGCCTCCAGTTCGATCAGTCGAAGCTCGAGCTCTTGCTCCTTCTCTGCTTCATAGCAGATTTCGTTGATGTCCGAACTGAAGTTGAAAAGATTTTTGCTCAGAATCAGTGACAGCTTTTGGTCTGGGTCTTCGTCTGGCGTTGGGAATTCTCCTGTGTGAGCCATGATACGCTTCCAGTGTCTTGGACGCATATAACTGGACGACACGCAACGGATGAGTGGATGAGTCTTGTCAAACGCTTGGCACTCCTTCAAAATTGAAGTGTACGCGTCACTCCATTGGATTCCTTTAGGGATTTTCTTCAACTCTTTTAAGGCCGATTGCACTTCAATTTGCAGCGCGTTAACGTCCACTTCCTTGAACAAAATGTCTTGAGTAGCTTTGAAAAATTCTTTTGCACGCTTAATAATTGCCCAAACAGTCTTCATCGCATCAGCATCGGCGCGCATGAGTCCCATCATACGAAGTGACTCATTCATTAGCTGGGGGAACCCGAAAATGGAACACAACTTGGTATTTTCCTCGCATTTCTTCATCTCCATGTTCCAGTCGACAAGATAGCTCTCGATCTTTTCCAGGCCCTTGTCAGGCTCCAGTTTAGACGACCAGAAATCCAGTGTCTTGAGTGTCTCCACCTTCTGCGCGATCATCTTTTCATATGCGACGATCTTCTCTTCCGTCTTCTCGCTGAAGATCCGAGTAGGTTCTTGGGTGCGTTTCTCAGTCACTGGGATTTGCTTCTCGACATCGATGAAAAGCTTCTCCATGTTCTCGATTTCCACCAGCTCCTTGTCGACATGGCCGCCACTCTGCTTGATGTTGAAGAAAAGCTGTCGTACTTGGTCCAGGATTAAATGGTTCGTGTTCTTGTCCGTCTCAAGCTTACGAATAATTTCTTTCATCTTCCGTAAAGTGTCCAGACCATCGGTGTCGTTGCTAGGGATATCCTTCCTCAAATCCACAAGAATGCGACGGAATTCTCCGTTGCGCTTGTTCATCGTAGCCATCACACGTCTAATCAGCTCTGGCGAATCGAAGTCCTTCTGTGTAGCAAGAGGAGGTAGGCATTTTGTTTTGTTATCATCCGAAGGAGGTTGGAACTCCGCAGCGAACGGTGAGCCACGAATAGGACCAGCGACACCATTAAAGGTGCCTGTAAAGTCCACCGAGATCTCGTACTTCCCTGCTCTGGCTGGCGTAAACGTTACCACGTATGTACCATCGTTCTTGTCGACGATGGACGTAACCTGCTCCTCTTCTGCTTGGGGGTCATCACAGAACTTGAGAGTGATTGTGAACTCATCACCACCGCAATCCCGAGGATTATCGTCTTTGTCCCGAGACTGGATGATAAATGTCGTGGGTAGCTCTGCCAAACAGTTATCGCTGAGAGCAGCAATTAAACACGGGCCAAACGCTAGTGACTTGGGCGCTGTAGTAACTGAATGGAACCGGAAAGATGTGGCTACGTTGGTGTACATGCCTCCACTTAACGACACTCGAACCTCTGAAGTTAACGCCCCAAACTTCTCAAAACTGGGAGCTGTAGCCTGGAGAACGGTAGGGCTGAGTACAGCTCCAGTGACATCGACCGAACCTTTCGCAACCGCGAATCGCAGAGTTGCGTTCTGGCCTGTAAAATTGAAACCAGTGACTTTAACCCTCGCGTTACCTGTGATCGGTCCTTGCTTCGGCTCGATCGATGAAATGGAGTACGGAGGTCCGACAATCTCGCTCGCATTAAGAACGTGCAAATCGTTGTACCATCGATTCGCCCACCCTCCGAAGAAGATCAAGTGGTTGGTATTGCCATCAAATACCATGGCAGTATCAGCTCGTGCCTTGGGGAGTTCTCCTTTCACCGGTGGATTCAACCACACCATACTACCGGTGTCCAGCACAGTAGTGCTATTCAGATATGCCCCCTGAGCAGTTCCAGACTCGGCCAAATCTCCACTGTTACCACCAAATAGGAAGATCTTCCAGTGAGGTACAGCTGCAACGCTCACACACGTGTGGTTCCAAATAGGAGAATTCAATGGCGTACTCAGCAAACTCCAGGTAGTGGTAGGCAAATCAAACACAAAGATGTCCTGGAACTGCTTGAAGCTGTTCCACCCACCGATAACCAGCAACTGCCCCTTCACTAAACACGTTTGATGTCCTGAGCGTGGCTCGGGTTTTTCCCCTTCAGTTTGAATTTCATGCCACTTAAACGAGTGCAAGTCCAAAGCGTGAAGATCATTGAAGTCCGTTCGGCCAAAGCCATTGCCGCCGTAGCCTCCAAACACGTACATTTTCTCACCAACAAGTGTGGCACTGTGTGCACCACGGCACTGCGGCAGCCCCTCCCAGAAGCCCTGTGCATATTTCTGCTCCCACACCTTTAACTCGGTGTTGAAGAGCCAGAGATCGTTCATCCTCTTTTCGGCTGCGAAGCCTCCGAAGATGATAATATTCTTCTCAAATAGAATAGCTGAATGTCTCCAGCGTGGCGCTGGCACATCCTCGTCACTCTGTAAGCTGATTATCTTGGACCATGTGTATCCTACCATGAAAAAAAAACATTAATCGGGTCAAAATGGCGTTCCTACAATTGGGAGGTCAGGCATATAGCACTAATACCATTTGACACGTCCAGTCGGTAGAGTTCATTTGTGGGTCCTGGGGGTGACTTGTGATCGCATCCACCGAACATGTAGACAGCAGTCTCCGATTCTGAGCTCTTCAACGTGAAAGAATGTCCCGACCGTTTGACAGGAATCTCGCCATTCTGCTTTGGTGCAATCCAAGCTAGCTCCGGCTCGCATCCGTACCCGATCGGCTGTCAAAAGTGAACGTTGTATCACATTTTCAATAAAGCTTTTCAGCAACTAGTAAGTATCGTGAATGTCTGATCCGAGAGACGCACCATGCCAGCTTTGCCCTTGGTGGGATATGCCTAGTATGGGACTTGGCCACGGAGGAATTTCGTTCGCGACGGAAACTCGACGATTCCAGCTTTTAGCTTCCCTTGGTTTTGCTGGGCACTGCCACCGTTCGTCTCTCTTAACATCCACCGAGCAAGAAAAGGCTGAAGAGTACACACAGAGAAACACCAGTCAGTCCATTCAAAAGGCGCGACGGGTAGCACAGATCCAAGATATCGCTGTCTCTTCACCATATCCGTTACTGATAGTCCTGCCAGGCAAAACACAAGCTTCCAGCATAACTCCCTGTTCGACACACCTGAAGACAAAGCACATGCTTTTATTTCGTTGCGGAATGCTCTGCAATGCCGCCCTTCGATCTGCATGCTCTAGACGTGCTGCAACGGGCAAACAACAAAACACAGCCTGCTCAACGCAAGAGGGGAGGCCTCGGCGCCACGGATGCTTGACTTACTCAACACCACGCGCAGTTCGACCGCCTAGTTGTTGAACTTGAAGAAAATAATGTCGCCATCCTGCACCTCGTACTTCTTGCCCTGCTGTTTGAGCTTGCCAGCCTTCTTGACAGCTTCTTCCGTGCCCACTGTAACATTACGCCAGCATCCCCATGTTAGAAAATGACAAAGGACAATCAACAGAACGACATAGATATCCAAACTTACGCTCTTTCAGGTCGGCGAACGCCTGAACTTCGGCCATGATGAAGCCCTTCTCGAAGTCCGTGTGGATGACACCAGCAGCTTGGGGTGCCATACGACCCTTGCGGATGGTCCAGCCGCGCACTTCGTCCTTACCGGCAGTGAAGAAGTGGATCAGACCAAGAGCGTGGTAACCCATGCGGAGCACGCGGTTCAGGATTGACTTGTGCGTCGGGTTCTCCTTGAAGTACGTCTCCAGCTGGCCAGCAGCCTCAAGGTCGAGTAACTCGAGCTCGAACTCGCAACTGAGAGGAATAACAGGCTCGTTTCCACCGCGCTCCTTGATGTACTCAGCGATCTTAGGCAGGTACTTGTTGCCCTTACGCAGGTAGTCGCGCTTGCTCACGTTAATGAGGTACACAACAGGCTTGGCCGTCAGCAGCTGCATGGTGTTGAGGATCTCCACCTCCTGAGCCGTCCAAGTGCCGAAGGACACGTCCTTGCCCGACTCAAGCCACTCCTGGATCTTGCACAGAGCCTCGTACTCGAGCTTCTTTTCCTTGCCACCAACACCACGCTCGGCAAGCTTCTTAACACCAACCGACTCCTTTTTAACGCGCTCAATGTCCTTAAGACGCAGCTCCTCCTGAATAATCTTCATGTCACGCACAGGGTCCACGTTGCCCTCCACGTGGGTCACCTCAGTGGAGTCAAAGGCGCGCACCATGTGGTAGATGGCGTCCACAGCCTGGATGTGCGACAGGAAGGCATTACCCAGACCAGCACCGTCAGCAGCGCCACGAACGAGACCTGCAATGTCCGTGATGGAGATGACGGGGGGTACGACGCTGGCGGGCTGGTACTTGTCCACGAGCCAGTTGAAGCGCTGGTCGGGCAGCGGCACTACAGCATCGTTGGGGTCGATGGTGCAGAAGGGAAAGTTCTCGGCGGGGATATGCAGCTTCGACAGGCAGTTAAAGAAGGTGCTCTTGCCCACGTTGGGCACGCCCACAATTCCGATCTTCACGTTGTTACCAGGGCGTCCCAGGTACGTGCGCGTGGGCTGGAAAAAGAGGTTAATATCATAGCATCTATTAGAAGAGGGGGCTAATGGGTCATATGCAGTGCAAGTGGCTTCGTACCTCTTCGGTCTTCTTTCCCTTCGGCGGCATGGTGTCGAGTTTCGGTGCTGTAGTCTTTGAGACAAAAAGCGAATGGCTGGTGCGCTTTGAAATTAACCCAGATATGATTAACCCTTATCTCAGAACATATAGGAAATATTTAACCAGGTTACTGTCAAGACAAGAGCTTAGCAGGGCAAATAAACCATGAACCGTGTTTAAGCACCAATCTAGTGCATTTACAGAGAGCTTGCCTGCGTGCTACCTCCAGCCTTTACTTGCTGCGCCAATCTGTCTGTTTCTGGGAAGCAAAAGCACGAAAAGTACAACGTTAGAGCATTGCGAAAAGATCAAGGCACAAATGAAAGACTTACCAGCTTTCCTCTTGGCTGCAGCAACGCCAAGGGCGATGAAGACCACCGCCATGACGGCCAGGAATGCGCCGATACCAACGAAGATCGTCTGAGGGGCCGTGTCTGAACTGCTCAAGGTCGCACAAGAGCTAATATCCTTAACGCTGCAGTCGGTACCTGTGTAGCACGACAAACAGCTGCACGACTTAGTGCCGTTCGATTCTTTGCACTGGCCATTGCCGCCACAATCGGATGTGGACTCGCATGTGCCGCCACCGCTGGTGACCTCATACGAGCCGCAAATATCCTCTTGCGTTGTACCAACAGCCTTGCTCAGAGACACATCACACGTGTCACCACTGTCGGTGCAGACCACACCTTCGCGGCTGGAACAAGTCCATGAGTCGGAGCTCGAGATCTTTAGGTTGCTCGCTGAGCAACTGCTCACGATCCAACCGTACTTAGTTGCTTTCGTGTTGGTTGACTGAGTCTTCGTTTCCACCGTAGGCTTCCACGAGCATTTGGTGCTGTCAGTCCATTCAGCGCTGTCCGTGTAGCCAGAGTACTTAGCGAACATGGCCTTCAGGTTAGTGTAATCTGTCGAGGACTTCGAACTGGGTGTCGACAGGAAGTCCGTGCTTCCACCTACACGTTGACGTCGAACATTAGTTCACAAATACTCAAAGTATCACAAAACTGAGCAGCACGCAGGTCGTACCAGTAAACATAGGGAACAGTGAGTCGGTGGCAAGCTTAGCTTCACCGTAGGAATAAGCCAGACCACCAGACCACACAGCGGTAAACTTCTCGGTCTTTGAAGGCTCTTGATACATGTACGGAACCATTCCCCAATCACGAGGAGTAGCTTTCGACGTCTTACAGCCATATTCACCAAAAGCAACAACAATAGGGATACCTTGTGCCATGTCGATGTAGCGCTGGTACGCCTCTGCGAATGTCGAGTCCGGGCACCAACGGTACTCATTGATCAGGTAGATATCAATACTCTCCGTCATCATGCCGTTGGTCATCTTGTCTCCACACAGAAGTCCCTGGACCTTAATAACGTGGTAGTCATCGGCGTTGCTGATCTCGTCGTTACTACTGTCGGCGGCAGCGTAAGCAAGCGGCAAAATTCGGATCTTCTTTCCGTTGACCGTCATCCAGTTCTTCAAGTCGGACACGTAGGCTTTAACACACGAGGCGGCCGTCAGATCCGCCTGCATGATTTCGTTAGCCACAACGACGGCGAGCGTGTTGTCATATTGAGCAAAGTTCTGGATGATCTTCTTGCCGTACTCAAGTAGAAGAGCGGGATAGCAGGTCTCTGTCTGATCCACAGTTTTGGCACCGTCGCCCGACGATACTTTTCCAGAACAGCTCAGTTTCTTGGTAATGGTTGAGTAGCGGTACTTGCCGTAGTAAGCATCATTATCCGGCGAGGCGGAGACCATGACATAGACGCCGAGCGCGGCCATATCAGTCATGAATTTCTTGTACGAAGACGTAGGATTAATGTTGTACAGACGCAGCGTGTTGTACTTGAGGCCCGCTAGGTTCTCCTCGATAACGGCCTTGGAGTACTTGTCATAGTAATCGTCGCTAACGGCGTATTCGTAAGTCAACTACAGAGCAAAATACGATATTAGTCCCTCCCCATCATTCTTCGTGCCGAACTGAGCTTTGCTGTTAGCGTTCGGCTCCTTCCTATCCTCTCAATCCGTTCGAACGCACCCCTTTGATGAAGAAACGCTCGCCCGTGTTGGCGTTGTAGAGTTTGTTACCGCGCACGACAATCACACCGTCGACGGCCGCACTTGCTGTCATGTGCTGCAGCTGCGCGACAGCCACCAGCGCGGCCAGCAGCAGGAAACTTGGTCCGGTCATGGTGTCCGAGGTAGCAGCGAGTCAGTCGCGGCCAGGCAGTTCGGGTTTTTCACTATGAACGGCCGCTTTTTCTCCCTTTCTAACAGCGCACAATTTTCGAGTAGATTTTCCCCAGCTGGTGCACCCATAACAATATAAGGATGAAAAGTCAAGTCAACTTATATCATTTATTGAAGGTTTAGCTAAAACAAGTGCGACACTTGCTATTTTATATATAAATGGACAAAATATAATATCAAAGTCTACTTGATTTTGAAACATGCGTGCGATGTGTTAGGCAGCGTTGATTGGTTGTTAATGATTTGGTTAAAATCCTGATTTGAGACCAAATGATACTCAACCATTTGGCGTTTTCGAGATAAACGGCCATGAAGTTGACCAACTGTTTTTCGTACCTATACGAATTTCTTCGCAAACGGCCCGTTTCACTTTTCAAAAATTTAAGCGAGGTGTATCACCTGACAACGGTTCCGGTACCATGGTGGATCTAGCTGCGTACGCGTCTGGAGATTCTGCTGCTGCCTGTAGCGGTAGTGTTCCCGCTCGCCCTGTAGACGCTCGCGTCCCTGCAGACGCTGGGAGTGTGGAGGTAGAGGAGACTAGCGAACGCGACAGATAGCGACTACTTTGATGACAGTGGCGACGAGGACTTCACCCCCAACTCCCAGGCATCTAGTGAGGACGAAGAGCCCCTCACGGCCGAGAGTGGAAGCGAGGACACGGCTGCTGGTGGCGAGGAGGATATTAGTATCTATTTGATGGATCAAGATCTGCATGCCCAGGTAGTCTCCATTATTCAGGCCGATGAATGCGAGAATCGATGCGTTGAGGGAAAGACAAAGGAGGTGGAGTCTTTGCTGTGTTCCCTATCAACTATGACGAGGACCGAAAGGACTATCAGCCTCTACACGCTGCTAGGTGTGCTGATGCAGGTTCCTGTTGATCGTGCTCGGGGCTATGGACTTCGAGAAAAATTTGCGTACTATCTCCCTTTCGTTGGTAAAGTTTGCCGATCTACGTTTGCTTGTTGTTACGGAGTGAAGCCGCTGACAGTTCAGCGGTACAAAACTCACGTCCGCCACGGAAACATCGGCGCTAAGGCTCACGGGAACACGCTCAACAAGAATGCAGCCGCTGTCGACGTACAGTGGCTTTAAAAGTGGTTTAAGGAATTTGCAGAGGAAGTTGGAGAGGTGGTTCCCGTACGAGTACGAATGCAGAAGACTAAGGAAGGCGTCGTGAAAAAGTACTACAGCAGCGAGATGTACACTTTGCTTCCAGCTCATTTTACATGGGACGCCATCTACAACGAGATGCATACATTCGTGGAGGAAATTCAGCTGCGAGTTAGGGAACCGGCGCGTTCAACCATGCGCAAGTTGTTGACGTTGCATTGCCCCACTATCCGAATTCGGTCCCCCAGAAGCAACGTGTGCGATATATGCTCTATATACCATGCTGGCATGAGGAACGACATTAGTGCTGAGAAGACGGAGACTCTCGGACGGCACACAGAGTCAGCTCGCCGGATGCGGTAAGAGATGTTGATATCATTTTGATTTACGGACAAGATTTGACAGGGGATGTTGGTATCATTTTATTTTGGCTGTAGCATCGAGTATAAGAAAGACAAGTCTGCTATAAGTGACGACCACGTCGTTGTTGTGATGGACTTCTCGCAGAACTTAACCGTTCCGAGCGTGGCTAACACTCCTTCGCAGTGGTACTTTTGCTCTCTGCTTTCCGTGAGTTGCTTTGGCATCTTCTGCGAGAACGACGGTGTCCAAACAAACTATCTCTACGATGAAACTACAAGCGGCAAAGGAAGCGACCAGATCAACTCTTTGCTTGAGCACTTCATTCGAACCAACGTTCTTGCTAAAGGCAAGACTCGCTTGACCGTGTATGCAGACAACTGCTCGGGACAGAATAAGAACAACTATGTCATCAAGTTCTTGCTGGCTCAAGTTGACATGGGGCTTCTGAAGCACGTTGACTACAAGTTCTTTGTGAAGGGCCACACAAAGAACTCATGTGACCGAGGATTCGGCCACATCAGAAAGCACATTGCGAAGGTAGATTGCTACACGGTTGCTCATGTTGTCAATGCCGTCAAGGAGGCAGCGTCAAACTCAGTAACAGTTCACATTCCACGGGGCAGTAACCAGATTAATGCGTACAAAGGTGTGCTGACGGAGCTGTACAAGCGTTTAGAAGGCATCCAGCAGTTCCAGATATTTTCGATAGACGAGGCTGCATTGGGTGTTGTTTCCTGCAGAAAGGGCCTGATAGTGAGCCTGTCATCAAGAATCTCCGGCGCAAGATTGACGGCATACTCACCACTCAAGAGAAGGTGATCAAAATGATGGGCGACCACGTGGAGATGCTAGCCCCACCTCCGCCTAACGTAGAAAAGAGTGAGAGCATGTACCACAACATCAGACCGTATATCCCGGAGGAGTTCCGCGACGACCCGCTGTACGCTAAACCAAGCGTGCAGGAAAATCTGGACGCAAAAGCGGCCAAACAAGCGCGTCGAGCACACCGTGCAGCTATGGCAGTGGCGGCGAAGAAAAACCAGGATCGTCGCGGACGCCAGGAGACAGAGTCAAGCGCGAATGAAGGCCCTGCGAAGAAGCAGAAGGCATCCTCCTCGTAAGCTGCTGCAGTGTGCATGATGTCGACTTAAGAAGTTATCATTAAATCGAAATGATACTTACATCCGCTGCAACTGTGATATTTTTTCAGATTTTACATACAGAGTTGTGATATGAAACTATCACACTTGACTGAAGTGCGCTGCAATATGGATTTAGCAAACTTGGATTGAGTATAGTCTCGTAAAAGCTGGTAGATTTACGTCAAGTGTGATAGTCGACAATCACAGTGGCGGCGACCTTTGGCTGAGGAGTTTTTATTCACACATCAAAAACAATGGCGCGCGGGAAAAAGCGACGTGTAAATGACTGCGTTGATGGAGCTGCAGTGGCTCAAGTTCTACAGTCCAAGCGAACGAACACAAGTACCAAACGAACGTATCAGTCTAAGGTAAAGACGATTATCGCGTGGTTAGCTGAGCATCACCCCAGTGCCATTGATGTAGAACGCGAAACTTTGCAACTTCCATTGGCTAAAAGCATAGTGCTCGATTTTTTTGGTTATATATGCAGTCCAGCAAACACATGCGACCAGGATGGCATTCATGCCAATGATGCACCAAGTGTTCCACTGTCAGTATCGTGTGTGTGGGGATACCGGAGCGCTCTAGTCGATGTGTACCATTCTCGCCTACTGGATCTAGAGAGTTCTCTGGACACTGAGCTGCGTCGAATGCTGGAAGGCTACGAGAAAGTGATCAATCGTTTAAAGAGGCGTGGGCTAATGAAGATTAAAGAAGGCAAACGTGATCTCAAAAGTTCAGGATACGGCATCCTTGCATTAAAGCTGATGAAAGATGCACCAACGCGAAAAGGACAGTCTTGGTCTACAATTATGTTTGGCTGGGGATATTTCGTGCTGATGTGGAATTTAATGAGTCGATCGGAGTCCGTCGACGCAATAATGCTGCAGCATATTGACTGGTCAGAGGATTGCCTTATCGTGGAGGAACAGGGTCACAAAGGTGACCAAACTGGAGCTGAGAAGTTTGGCAAGCATGTATATGCAAACCCTTATGAACCTTCACAGTGTCCAATACTTGCGCTTGCTGTGCTTCTATTTTCATGTCCAGAGCGTGGGCCCGGAGGCAAGCAGCAACTGTTTCTCGGTGGAGATAATAGAAATCGGTTTGGGCGAATTTTACGTCGGATAGTTCTCGCATTAAACGAGGATGAATTGGCGAGTCTCGGGTGCAATACCGAAGATATCGGCACTCACAGTTTGAGGAAAGGAAGTAGTTCTTATGCACTTGGGCAAGTAAATGGACCAACACCTGTCTCGGTCTACTTACGAATGGGGCAAAGTCTGGGGAAATTAAAAGATCGCTATATTCACTTTGGAGAGGGAGCTGATCAGCTGTGTGGGCGGATGATTGCCGGTTTACCCTTTAGTTCTGAGAGGTTTGCTGCGCTCCCGCCCCATTTTCCTAGCTCAATAACCAGTCAAATGGATATTCAGTACTGGAATACGATAGTAAGTGGCTATTCGAACTATCCCCGTGGTATTCAATCTGCTTTCCCTTTCTTTCTGGCATCAATTATCTACCATGAACAATTTCTTCGTGACACATTACTGGGTTCCCATCCAATTTTTAAGGCGCGGATATTTACAGCGAATGGACTACTACATCAGCAGCGCGGGATATCTATATTAGCTATTGGTGTTTGCAGTAGCACCGGCATGAAAGCAACTGGTATCCCCGCGCATCTTGCCATTGCAAAAAAAGTTGACCAGTTACGGGATGAAATAAAGACGCTTCGTCACGAAATGATTGGTCTGAAGACTGATATGACTGGTTCACTACCCCAAAACGTCGCGTCATTGGTGGTCAGTGAATTACGACAAAACTTTGTAGTTAATGGCGTGGTTCCGGTATCGCTTCGGGATATCGACTCTAGAATTGATGAGTTGCGAGCTAATCTCGCAGCAGAATTTCGTCAGGTAGTGTGTGGAGTACATTCAAACGCTGAAAACCTCACTACACCATCTCCTCAAACCCAACCTACATCCTGGAAAACGTGGAATTGGGGGGATGGTCTGCTGTACCATTCCGTGCCAATGAATTGGGAGTTTCCTGCTCGAACTAGTGTAAAGGCAATGTGGAATTTGTGGTTTTTTGGGGATAAACACACCGGTATTCGGCCCTATCGACTGCTCAGCAAGCAACATGATATCAAATCAGAGCACAAGATGCGGCATTCCCGCGTACAAAAGGTGATGCAGTATTTACAACAGCTTGCAGAGGAGAGTAGTTTGCTTAATGGTGCCGCCACAATATCGGACATGCAGCTCGATGCTGCTGATCAAGTGTTCAGCAACGCGTTTGCTATCTTGCTGTCAAAGGTATATACAACAGCACCACCCAAGCGTGCTGTTGAGCTGACCTGCGGAACGATCTACAATCGCTTACGTTGTTATCAAAATGCCTTAAGTTAACGCAAACCTTTTAGAATTCAATATCCAATCAACATCAAGTATTTTCCAAATATTTGTGTGATAAAATCACTATCACACATGCAGTCATTATATACATCCTCCTTCGACTGACTTTATGAATTTTTGAAAAAAATTCAAAAACTACACTTGGCTACACGGGAGTGGCCACAAAAATACGGCAAAACGGAGTATTTACAGCTCGAATTAGCTAAAACCGAGACGACCATAAAGTTCGTAGCTTACCGAGTGTTGCGGACAACCGCCTCTACTAACACGTCAGGACAATGAAGGTTGCCAAAGACTGTGGGGTCACCTATCCAAGTGCCAAGACACGGTGAAGGTGAGTCAAGTAGCAGTCTCAGAAATGTAGGTCCACCAACCTAGAGAAAGCGGGATCAACGTCTTGGACGACTTTGCAGGCTTTCTGATGTTGTCCACGATCTGCCGGATGGGGTTGGTACATCGCTTTGACGCGTTGGATGGCTGCACGCTCCACTGGAGTTTAGCTTGCTGCGGGGCGATAGTATTGCCGTTCTGGGTCATATCTTGCCACGCACGCGTCCAATTTGAAAATGTATCTTGGCTTGTCAGCTTCGTTGCCAATATCTCTTATCAAGGAGGATCATCGCATGGCTCAAGCATACCTCAAGTTGTCCTATGGGCAAAGGTATCATCCATGACAAGTGTCAATGGTAACCAATCAGTACCATGCATCGCCGTTCGTGGCTTATTGATCTCCATTTGAGTCTACCTAGTTTACCAACTACAACTATCGCTATAGCTAGCCTAGATACTCTTGGGCCTTTAACGTCAGTAGTCAGACAGGTCTCCTCGACGAAGGCTTCGCCGATCGGAGAGAACTATGCTAGCATAGCTCTCTCCATGTTCTTGTTGGCGGTGTTCACGTCTCGGCTGCGAGTCTTCCTCTTCTTGGACAAGACTTGGTCTTTACCCGGGGGTAGACTCGGGGGTAGCGTCTAATGCTACCCACATCCATCCACTACGCGTCTGCCGTCGTCTGAATTGGCAGCAGAAGCACGATGCTGTAGTGGGCTGACAGCATGCTGACCAGCGTCTGGTGCATGCTGGAGGCGATGTCGTGTGACGTGGGTCCGAAAAACCGCCGTTGACCGCAGCTTAGCCGCCGGCAGGGCCGGAGATGCTTGGTTGTCGAGGTGTCTCTTGTGTGTGTGTGTGGGGGGGGGGGGTTATTACCAGGCATAACTGGTTGCAGACTGTGGACGATTTGGAGTTCTACTTGGCCCAATGCCCCATTGCAGTATCTATGAAAGCGCAGCAGCCTTCAATTGAAGGAAGGTGGGTTGCGCTTCCCCTCGAAATTTCGCGCTCGAGTGAGCAGCTCTCCTCACTTCTCCACAAAGTCTCAGTTCCACGCTCTGTCATTGCCATCGTATCAAGCAGTGGTGGAAATTGCATGCAAAGAGCGGTCAATCACTATCCGTTGCAAAAGCATTATAATTTACTTACAAGTATCGCGGCTATTGATCTGCGCAGGTGGATTCCCAGCCACAAAATGGGCAGAATATTGGACGAAGGAATTCGAGATCGCGCTTCGCGACTTGAAGCTCTTTCGCCTTAAGTTTGATCGTCGTCGTCCACTCTAACACTTGTCCGTACGCTTTCTCTCTTGTAAGACGCTGTTTCTGCTCGTTGAGCTGCTGTATTTCCTTCTCCAATTCTGCGACCTTGTCTTCGTTGGCATATTGTGAGTGCGGATCTCCTTGTGCAACACGGAACACTACGACAATCGCCGCAAATGCCGTACTCATCAAGTACACAGTCCTCTTCCTGCTCAACATCCAGAGGTTCCAGTTGCTGTTGCAGCTGTGAGGCGTTTAGCACTACCTCATGAAAAGTGATGTCTTCCTCCATTCGCTCATTGTGTTTGGACTTCACTCGCAGAAGTGTGACAACTCTTTGAGCATAGTTGATAGCTACAACGACAGACACAGACTTGGATCCGCCGACACTGGTATGCAACAACCGAGATCCTAATCGCACCTGCAGGCCAGCGTCCTCGAGAAGCAGCCATGGCGGATTACGTGAGCGCTTGCACGTTTTGCACGATAGCGATTCATCTTCAGCTATACCGGTAGCCTCATTCTGTGTCGAGCAGATGCAGCATTGCCACACACGTTCATTTAGTGTTACGCACACCAAAAACTGCCACATGCGAGCCACTAAATCACGCCTTATGAGTCTACCTAGTTTACCAACTACAACTATCGCTATAGCTAGCCTAGATACTCTTGGGCCTTTAACATCAGTAATCTGACAGGACTCCTCGACGAAGGCTCGCCGATAGGAGAGAACTATGCTAGCATAGTCCTCTACATGTTCTTCTTGGCAGCGTTCACGTCTCGGCTGCGAGTCTTCCTCTTCTTGGACAGGACTTGTGTCTTCATCCGGGGTAGACTCGGGTAGTAGCGTCTGATGCTACCTCCATCCACTACGCGCCTGCCGTCGTCTGAATTGGCAGCAGAAGCACGTTGAAGTAGTGGGCCGACAGCATGCTGACCAGTCTGGTGCATGCCGGATGCGACGTCGTGTCGCCTCTGGAGACGTGGGTCCGAAAACGCCGCCGGTGACCGCAGCGTAGCCGCCGACAGGGCCGGGGAAGCTTGGTCGTCGAACTTGATGTGGGGTGTCGCTTGTGGGGGGCTTGGCAAATGCAGAAGTGAGCTCGTAGTCCCCACTCGAGCGCAAGGAAGCGAAGGAAGCGCAACCCACTACCAGCAGTTGCTTCCTCCTTGAAGGCTTCCATAGATACTGGGTTCATGAGTCGTCCATTTTAGTGATAGCAATAAAACCTTTTCAAAATAAAATAAATAAAAATATTTTTACACTTGGTGTAAAAAATCACAGGCAGACACTTGAGTCTTGACGAGTGGTGCAATGAGCGAGGTGGTCGACACGGGTACCCAGTCTATTAAGCCGGACGCGTCAGTCTTGCAGCCTCCCACGGACAACCAAGGACACCCCGTGCGCGAGTGGATCGACACACTTCTTCAAGCGGCCGTTATTGCTAAGGACAAGCACAAGAAACCGGTTTCGGGAGAGGTCGACGCGACTCCTGCAGGTGCATCAGCTACCGTGATGGCTGCAGGTATGACCATTGCTACTTCTGCTAGTGAATCCTTAGAAGTGAAAGCAGTAGTTACAGCAGAAGCAACATTAAGCGAAGAGAATGAGGAGACGGAAGGCAAAAGCGATGCAACACCTGCAGTAGAAGTAGAAGCAAAGGATTCGACAATGGACACGTCTATTGCAGACACTGCAAAGGTCGAAGATGCGAGCGAGATACCTGCTCCGAAGCGATACCGCCGGCGACGCTGCGAAGTGGAAGGCTGTACGAAGTTTGCCCGCTTCAACAACTGTTGCTCGGGCCATGGTGGACGAAGACTCTGCGTTGAATCAGGCTGCGAGCGCGTAGCGCAGTTCGGCCACAAATGCAGTGCGCACGGAGGCGTCAAATTCTGCAGTGTTGAAGGATGCCGTCGTGCCGTGCAGTCTCGTGGCTGTTGCAAGACCCACGGCGGAGGAGTGCGATGCCAGCACCCAGACTGCACGAAGGGCGCCATTTCCAAAGGCTTCTGCCGATCGCATGGTGGTGGATCGCGCTGTGCTGAACAAGACTGTAAGAAGTGGGCGCAGCGTCATGGGTACTGCGTACGTCACTCAAAATCTGCTGCTGCTGAAGTTGTAGCAGCAGTCCCCATGACTGATGCTACGATTCCAGCATTAGAATGACGCGTCAGCCTAGCACGCACACATAACAACAACAGATCATAGCAAGCAGTGATGAAGAGTTGGCACAACAATACAAATACAAGCCATCCATGCTTGCCAAGTTCATTTTGGCCTGTGTACGCCACACGGTGTACACCACACCACAAGCTTCATGTTGGACAGCAACGACCCCAGCTACCTTGAGGGCTTTGCGCTACAGTGCGTGGGGGGCGCGCAACTACCAAAGTTCACTCCGAAGTCCATCCACCTGCTTAAATCATACCAGTCTCACCGCGATACTTGTAAGCGCAATTATAATGCTTTTACAACTTGTACTGACGGATAGTAGTGGTGGAAATTGCATGCAAAGAGCGATCAAGTGGCTGCTACGATGGCACTGAGAAGGCCAGACAAAGCGTTGAGCTGAAATTCGGCGACTTTGTGGACTATTACCAGGCAGCGTACAATAAACATCCTCATTGGTTGCAGACTGTGGACGATTTGGAGTTCTACTTGGCGCAGTGCCCCATTGCAGTGCCCAAGCCTGGTCCCGCTTGCACCAAGGCGTGTTTACCGATGATCATGGAGAATTTCTGCTTGTAAGGTGCTAGCTCTTGATGTATTTACCTGCCAGTTTGTTAACAAAATAGTTTGTTCTCGTGGCAGACCACCTTGTCTTCAAGACAAGCCTGTAACCCAAGTGAATCTGTGGATGACGGTGCAACCTGGCAGGACGACATTGCACTACGACGCGTATCACAATGTTCTGGTAGTTTTGTACGGACGGAAGACGGTCACGCTCTATCCTCATTCGGACATGGCAAAATTGTATCCGTTCCCAGTTCACACCAAATCTGTGAATCACAGCCAAGTCAACATCGTGGAGCCTGATCTCGAGAAACACCAGCGGTTTACCGATGCATCCGCCAAACGGTTCGAAGTCATGGCAGGAGGTACAGCAATTTCCTCCGAGCAAAACGTTCGTATCGGTTGTATTTACTGATGCGCTGATGACTGCCATTTTGCTGTAGATGCTCTTGTTATCCCCGAAGGATGGTGGCATCAAGTGGACTCGGACGAGTTCACCATTGCCATTAACTACTGGTGGGACGGAATGCGAGAACAACTCGTATCTGATAAGCGTATGGTGCCTTACTACGCCCGTGTGATGCTAGAAGAGCTGGTCACGCAGCAATGCGAGTCACGTTTAAAAGCCTTGCGGCCTTCATCCAGAATAGAATTCTCGAGCAAACTCGAAGATGAACGTAGCGCAGCTACAGCAATTCTCGCGGCAAGAGATCAAGTCGGTCGTGAGCAGGTAATGCTGTCTCTCGAGAAGAATGTCTTCATGAAGACTCAGCGACTGCTAGCAACAAATCACGTTGAAGAATGGCGGCAGCTTCTTACTAACGCAAGTACTGCCTTCGTGACGGTCTTGGCTAGATGCTGGGAAGGCGAGGGTCTGGAGCCTGACTTCCTTGGAGTGTTATTTGGCGCTTTGCGAGACGAGGAAGAGGAGATCAAGCAGCAGCTCATATCGAAGCAAGCGCAATTTCGCAAAGAATGTGCTACCGATATGTACCGGTCATTGTTCGACTAGCTTCAAGCACCTGGTTTTCAACTCTACGTGCTCGACCACCGAAAAGCAACTTGTTAACCCCTTGGTTCCCAACGTCGTAAGTTACGACTTAACGAAATCGTACGTCGTAAGTTACGACGAAAATCGTCGAACATTAGAAAATGGCTCGGAAAAAGAAATCCAATACTTTAATGTAGTCATTTTTTCTCTCGCCCAAAGCATAAGATGATGGAGGTCTTTCGGCCAATTACAGAAATCGGACAGGGATAGGTTATGAAAAGGCATGGCGCCCGTCGCGCAGCTGATGATCGCTTATTCCAGAATTTCCTCCATGGCGCGCATCCGATCAACTGGCCGACAGAAACCTGCCGTTTCCCCCACGATGTCGATTTCCGGCACCTCTGGAGGCAGCTACGAGAGGCGGGATGGAGATCTAGACGTCCCAAGGGCCTCGGGAACGACTGGATGTACTTGAACCTGGTTCCTCGACAAACTGCACGGTTGGAGCTGACATCTTCGTTGGTGAGGCTGCTGTAGTAGCCTACGGCATTGACTCTGGATTGCTAGCGACTGCCAACGAGGTGAGCCCTTTGTATGCGATGCTTTTCTCAAAGTACTATAAGAGCCTATTCCTAGATTTGATTGATATGGTCATGGTGAATTCCTACATCTCACACAAAGCGGTTGACAAATAAACCGGCGATGAAACGTGGAGAATGGTGCAACCTTGCTACACAAGCAGTTACTCCAGTTGAAAGAGCAAGATTTCGTTGGAGTGGCGTCGACGCCTTCTCCCGGAAGCAAGAAGCATAGACAAAGACGCATAGGCCACTCCCTCATCCAGTTCGACGACTGGGTAACGGTATCTTGCGTTCAGAAACGACGGCAACGATCTTGTAACGTTTGCGCACTGCTTCGCTGAGAGCGAAAGAAGTCATTTCAAACCACGTTCTACTGCGAACAGTGCTCCATCGATGATGCAAAATGCTACTACTAGAAGTATCTGTGTCTAATGGCAAGATGTGAGTGCAAGGGTGAGATGAAAACATGCTTTCAGATAAGCAGATAATGAGCAATGTCAACGTAGTAGCGATGGTTGCGAGACGATAGTGAGTTCGATCTGTAGAAACGCAATATCAGCATTGTTATAAAATGAACTTCCTTGAGTCAACGTACCTTTTGCATCGCAGTTTCAGGAGTGGTTGGATCCCCAATCCAACTGTCGCTGCCTCTGGTTTTTCTGCAAAGCGCGAAGTTACTACAGGTTTCCCCGCCTAATTTGCAGGGGTCGGACCAAGAAAATCTGCCAGGATGCAAAATCTGCACAGGTATCACATAGATGCATCAGGTACTGAGTTACTGAAAAATTGGGAGGGAGTATCTTCCTTGAACCTTCATCGTGCATCCCATTTCCCCCGTGATTGCATGTAACTCAGTACATTGGCAGACCAGATAGAGCAAATCGCAAAATTACTTGATGCAGTTGCAAATTAGGCGGGGAAACCTGTACTTAGCATCCAGAGATCATCAAAGCAAGCTATGAAACTTACGACTAAATTGGAAACTTACCTGTGAAAACCTATGTACCTGGATCGATGTGGATAGTACAGGACCATACAAACAGGATGATACGAGGAAGGTCGTAAGTTACGACTTTCTCTTAGCTGTTCCCAGGGCCAAATCTTGAGTAGGGATGTTAAATTTTTAATCGTTTCGATTGGGCCAGCCACTCGATCGGAAGTGCACGGAATCTAATCGCTGATTGGCCGACTGATCGACGATCCGACTCTTTGCGATCAACTCCGGTTAGACAAACAACCTCTATTATTCAATTTATTAGAATTCAATGAACTTACAAATTATTAGAGAACTTAGGTTTGGCCGATTTGATCGATTCGATCGTTTCGACCGATTCCGATCGATTCGACTGGTTTCGACTCCGATTGATCGATTTCGAGAGGTTATCCGGATTCCGGATACGGATCCCGAGAAGGAACTCAGACAGACAATCCCCCCCTACGCTTCGTGAAGGAGCCCAGACAATCCTCCCTACTCATCGGCGTGTCCACTGCGTGCGCTGCTCCACCTCGAACGAGGATGGAGAGTGATCACGATATGCAGGAGGAAAGGCCTGGAGCGTTTAACAACTGTGAAGTGACAGCGGATGCAGAGCCAGAGCCAGAGACTGACGCAGAGGTGGTAGCGTCGAGATCGACGTCAAGTGAGCAGAGGGCACAGAAACGATCTGACATTTGGGAGTTTATCGTGGAGCATGATGATGGAACCTATTCATGTCTGTGTTGTTCTCGCAGTGCAAAGACGCAGATTTGGAACTCGAAAGCGCATACAACTATGCGCAGACATTTGCAAACTTATCATTCAGCTGAATATAAGGGATCTACAAGTGCAAGCGCTTCACAACAAAGTGACCTGCTGAGCTATTTTGAAAGGTGTGTAAAGCAGCGAACGGATGGTGAATTTTCTAAGTCAGAAGCGGACAGTGCCTTGGTGGATTGGATCGTTGCAGACTCGCAGCCCTTTGCAATTGTCGATGATAAGAAGTTTGTAGCCTTTTGCAATACCCTTCAACCAGATTACAAGGTTCCTGTTCGGCAGACCGTTCGACGTCATGTAACAATAAAATGGAAAATGGAAAAAGAGCTGGTGAGGAAGACGCTGATCAGCGAATGTATCGGTTGCCGTACTAGTATGACCACCGATATGTGGACTTCTGCAGCAAAGCGGGGGTACATGGTAGTTACACTGCACTGGATGAGATCGGACTGGATCATGCGATCTGTTATTCTGGGTTTTAAGAGAGTTGAGTATCCGCACACGGGTGTTCGGCTTGCCGATCACCTTCTTGACGTCATAATGGAAATGGATGGCGAGCTGCTAAAGTCGTTATGGGCAATAACGACTGATAACGCGGGCAACAATGGCACCATGGTTGATGCGATCAATAGTAGCCTACCTAATCAACTCCGTCAGCAAATGGAAATCAACATTGCGTCATCCGCTTCCGTGGAAACGTCCACCGCGACCAATGACACAGAGGCCCCAGTAGTTTTTCAAGTTCATTGCATGGCGCATGTCCTTCAACTTGCTGTGAAAGAAGGTCTTCAAAAATGTCCTTTTGTTGACAGTAGCATTGGAGTTGTTCGCGATATTTTGAAGAAGATTGCCGAGTCCCCGTCACTACTCGAAGCCCTAAAGAGCGTGTGCGAGGCTCTGCAAATTTCATTCCGTATCCCCGAACTCGACTGTGTGACTCGCTGGAACAGCACGTGGGATATGGTATCGACTGCTATAAAACTTCGAAAACCTGTCGAGGAGTTGCAGCGACGAATTCGCGAACGCCACACGGGATACACCGAATTCAAGATCGGACCTGATAGTCGCCTTGCGCGCGAGCTTTCTACCGATACATGGGACGCACTCAGCCAATTTCATCGTTTCTTGACACCAGTGAAAGCTGCTACCACCATGATGTCTGGAAATAACTATCCAACGTTTGGTATGGCTGTTGTCGTATTTGATATGATCTCCAAGCACGCTACAAAAGTCGTTTGGAGCGCCACTTCGCAATACACAATTGAATTCGCAAAAGCCTTCGCGGCGAAACTGGGTGCGTACAAAGAAGCCGTGAAAACCCGCGAGGCAAAAATTGCAGCACTGCTAGATCCAAGAGCGAAACAGTTGGTGCAAAGTGGGGATGCCGACATGGAGGCCTTCAAACGATGTGTCTGTGATGAGTATGAATCCAAGTATCGACCCATATTCGAGGCTCAGCAACACGAATCTCGCACTCCACAAAGAAGTCCACAGGAAGAGCAAGATGCTGAGCTTTACGAAGCGCTCAACGATCTTATCGATGACTCCTATGGTGTCGGAGCACCCACGACATCTGATGATGAACCATTTTCATCTGAACTGGATCGATGGCTGGCTCATCGAGATAAAACCATGCACAGCAAAACCAAGAGCAGGGAGGTTTGCAAATGGATGAGAAGCCTTGTCGGGTTTCCCCGAATCCAACTGATGGCACGCGATTTCCTCGCCGTGATGGCAACTTCCGTTCCGAGTGAACAAGCATTTTCGGCTGCAGGGTCCACTGTGAGTGTTACCAGAGCTCGACTTGGAGATGAAGCGGTTCAAGCAGTATCTGAAATGCAGTCATTTCTGAAGTTCAACAAAGCCACTGAAAAGCTTTTAAGCGACGGAAACGACAGTGAGGGTGAATAATCATCGATACCCTCAAAGCCGCGCTGTTCACCACCACACCAGCACTACATGCGTTTGAGAATCACATGGAAGACAATCCCGTCGCTGTGACTCCACTTCATATCACGGGATGGATGAAGCCCATTCCGACCATAAGAAAATATACGCCGTGACAGCAAGTTGTTCAGAAATGTCTGCATCGTCATCGCAAGACTGGGGGCTCCAGATAATTCTGTCCCTCCTCGTCAATTGTCTTAATCTTGGGATTGTCGTGGCTAATTAGACAGGCTGGGCATCCGCAGGAACCTTTGTGGACGGACGCGTCGAACTCGGCCACCTCGCCATGCATGGCGGTCACAATCCCCTTTTCAGGTTGCCGCTCAATTCACAATCTTCACGAGGACGTCGCCGAACTTCTCCTGGTACGTCTTCTTCAGTGCAAATACGTTGTATGTCCTGCGCAGCCGCATCGATGTCAGCAGAGAACGTCATCGACTCGCTCATGCTGCCCTCGCACGCGTAGCACATGTACACGCTGCGCATCGCGGCACTGCCCGCAGCAGCTCTCATCAAGGCCGACGTATTTTGTAAACTGTATCGGTGGATCTGGGGTATACTTGATATTTCATGCTTGGCGACTTGCTGAAACCAACACGACATATTAGTAAAGCCAGAAGTGTGGCAGGCCCATAGCCTGCGCTCCGAATTATACCGCTCGCGATTGCTGGGCCAGTCGTGTGTGGAAACAATCCACGTCTCGTCCTCGACTTGACACTCCACATCAGACACAAATTCAAAGTCGAGTTGTAGATATGTACACGACCGTATCCGGGCTCCAGAAGGCCCTGTTCGCGCCAACGTGAAGCGTAAAAGCCAGCATCATCCACTCTAAATCCTCCAGATCCTACCATGAGATGTACACGCGCCATCGCTTTGCCACTTGGAGATACGATACAGCTGTCGCCATACACAGTGCATGTGCGCTCGGACGAGTGGTAATGACCCGAAAGCACGATGTCAACATGGTAATCAGCCAACTCTTGCTCAAGTACATCGCACAACAGTAATGATCGATAGTAATCTCCAGCATCCGCGACGGAGCAGTACAAAGGCCGGTTGATGTACAGAAAGACCAGGTGTCTTCGAACGATCAACCGATTTTAAATCGTTCACCAGCCAAATGTGCAAAGGGGATCCTTGCGAAAACTCATGTTCGCTGCTCACCACCGTGTGGTGTGCAAGACCCGTATCGAAGCTGTACTAGTACACACCATTGCCATTTTCAGGCATATGGAAACGTTTCTCTGAAGGCACACCACATTCCTCACCTGAATCATGGCCATGAGTACCTTCCTTTTCAAATGTCAGGTGGGAAGTATGGTCCTTTTCCACTTATTCTAGGTACCTATAGTCTGTAGAAGTACATTGTACAGCGATCAGTACAGATAATAATGGCTCCTCACAATGAAAAGCTTCGCAGACGTACCATGATGTATGGAAGGCGTGCATCAATAAGGTGGCCAAACTGATCCCAGGTGTAGGTAGATCCCCGGGCGTAGGCGAGATCACCGATGTGCACGACAGCGACGTATCGGGTCTGCATGGGCTTGTTCCATATCGTCATGAATCAACTCATTGTAGTACCACAATTGCCATTATCCACCGCGAAATTATCGGTCGCTCTGACCGACGTGTTCAGATGTCCATACACGAAAAAAGCTCATACTCGATCCCACTGGATCCGTCGAAATGCTATTAGTACCAGTTACAGGAGGCATCCGAAACTCCAGAACATCACTGAGCCCTCCTTTTTTGTCTCCGACCTGATAGAAGTGTCTTTTCCCACCTTCCAGCCTGGTCATCACCGTGTCGAAAATCTGTCCGGGGTCT
This sequence comes from Phytophthora colocasiae, assembly GCA_018806915.1. NCBI lineage: Eukaryota > Oomycota > Peronosporomycetes > Peronosporales > Peronosporaceae > Phytophthora > Phytophthora colocasiae. Next base: position 108,120 of record JAGKQI010000104.1, on the reverse strand, counting down.
CTGAAATCCCGAGGAAAAACAATCATCGCTGGTCCATTGCACTTATCATCAGCTTTATAAATGCTCTGTGTGGCTTCTGCCACCTTCTTCAACCTGTCTTTAGCCTCTCCGAATTTCGCCACTGGATTGGTGACATTGTCACTCACCCACTTGACTCGCATCTCATCTGCATTTTGCGTCAAAGCCAAATGAACTTGCAACGGCTGCGCTGTCACAAACCGCAGCAACCACGATCACCGCATATTAACCAAAGGTCCGACTTCCACGACTCCTTTTCCTTCGCCATTGGTGTGTACTGTGTCCATAAATTCATGTACATTGGGCGTGCGATTGGCTTTTTCATCGGCAGAGCTCACACTGTTTGCAGCCACTCTATCCAGGCCGTAGAACTCTGGTTGAGGCGCCTTGTCGTCGAATGAGACGCTCACTGTGTCCAAGTTGTCCAGAATAGTCTGATTAAACTCGAATCGAGCCAAACGACGTGGAATATTGTATGCATCTCGGATCTCCAGACTCTTCTGCTCCTCACGCTGCGCTTTGGTCGAGCTGCCGGTCGCGTATAGCAGCGAGATGACAATGACAAGTCCTACAACGGCTATAAGAGCAGCCAGTCCATGCAGAGACAACCTGCGACTCGAACTTGAAGCCTTGCGGGGTCGCGTTTGCATGTGGGTGCGTCTTTGGAAAGCAGCATCCGCCGCCGTAGAACCAACAGCCTTCACCAATCCAGCGACCAGCAGCAACGCCAGACACACTGTCCGACGCACCAACGCTCGCCGCACTAATCTTCTCCTCTACCGACGCACTCGTGCTCATCGTAGCGGTAGCGGCGGTCACCGCAGCTCCGACGCAGACGTAGACGCAGTCAACGACGCCGACCCGAACTCGGCCTCAACGGCGTCGAAGATCGACAGAAGCAGCTGGCAGTACTCGCCGCTCACCGCAGCTCCTGACGGTATGAACAGCGAGTCGGCGTCCGGAGCGTGCTCGAATGGCCGCGTTCTCTAAGTCGATACTTAATTACGAGTTCGAGATCACGGTAAACGAGTACTGCCCGTTATTGGTAGAAATGGTTTTAGTTTTCACCAATACGAAGGCAAATTGGCACTCTATCTTTTTATGTACCCTTCATGAAGCGAAGGATGAGTTAGTCGTTTCTGAGGGGTTTGCGGCAAAACATAATATCGATCAGTCGGGAATCGATCGGATTTTGTCCACTCACAATCCGACCGATTACGATTGGTCAAAAGAGACAACCGATCAATCCGATTGGATCGTTTTAACATCCCTAATCTTGAGAACCAAGGGGTTAAACCGCTGCGATTGGTCGACGTCGATACCATCAGCAGCGGAATAGATAAGCCAATGCGTCTCAACAACAAGATTAGCAGCGTCTGAACAGCTCGATTGCACGCCTTGGCAAGCTGCTCTCAACGTCTTCGAGGCGTCTTCTCCTTTTTGCAATTTGGATCTCATTTGTCAATTGACCTCATCATCAATCAATCGATATGACCAAGACCACTGCCTTCGACGACCCCACTGTAGATGTTCCCATGGTGGACGCCAACCGCCAGGAGAAACTCCAGTGGAATGTGCAGCCATCTGAGTTCTCCAACTTGTGTTCCAACCCTATTCGGAAAATTGTGGACAACATCAAGAAGCCTGCTGCGTCGACCAAGACGCTGATTCCGTTGTCACTAGGTGGGTACGCTGGTCGGTGCAATTGTGCTATCTACACATCTAAATTTTGAGTCGTGCTTGTAGGTGACCCGACGGTGTTTGGCAATCTGCACTGCCCCGATGTGTTGGTGCAAGCGATCGTCCGCAATACTCGGTCCGTTGACGATGGCGTTATTTCACTTTGCAAAAGTTATCAACTAATTAATCTCTTGCATTTGTTCATCATGTACCAGCTCAATGCAGCACAATGGCTACATCCATTCAGCTGGCTCTGAGGCAGCTCGTGCAGCAATTGCCCAGCACTACGGCAACATGCGAGCCCCATTGACCATGGATGATATTATCATCGCCAGTGGATGCTCGGGAGCTATTGAGATTGCTCTACGAGGCTTGCTGAATCCCGGTGATAACATTCTGCTTCCGAAGCCTGGATTCCCGCTGTACCAAGCACTTTGCGAGGCACAGAAGATCGAGTGCAGGTTCTACAACCTCAAGGTGAGACCAGCAAACCCATTGCTTTTTGTGACGAGTACGTATATTGACCCATCGTGTACGGTCATTATATGTAGCCGGAGTGCAACTGGGAGGTCGATCTGGAGCATATGCAGTCCTTGGTTGACGAGAACACCAAGGCAATACTGGTGAACAATCCTTCGAACCCGTGCGGCAGTGTGTACTCAAAGGTGAGGGAACAACGCTATTGATCACCGTCAACTAGGTATTATTCATTTACTCCCTGTTTTTGCTTCTTCAGCCTCACTTGGAGAACATTCTCGCTTTGGCGGAGTCGAACAAGATCCCTATTATTGCGGTAAGCTGCTAACCTTTGTCATTTTTGTTTTTAAGCTGAGATTCTCACTTGATCATTTGAACTCTAGGACGAAATTTATGGAGACATGGTCTTTGGGAGCAACGTGTTTTTCCCCATTGCATCCTTAACGAAAACAGTTCCGGTGGTGGCGGTCGGTGGCTTGGCGAAACAGTTTCTCATTCCTGGCTGGAGAGTAGGCTGGGTCATGGTGCACGACCGGAACGACATTCTGAAAGATGTTCGCACTGCCTACTTCAAGCTATCACAAAATATCCTTGGAGCGAATTCGCTCGTCCAGGTATTGTATTTGCGGTTGGTTCGCAACATTAGCAACAGCTAACGTGTTGATGCTGATGCCACCAGAGTGCCATCCCCGATTTGCTGACACCGGTCCCTGGTAGTGCTGAAGAGCAGTCGTTGATTGACTTCAAGAAGCGATATTTCGCGACTCTGGAGGATAACGCTAAGTTCACCATGGAAGCCCTGGCGAGGATTCCTGGTTTGGAAGTGGTTGTCCCGCAGGGAGCCATGTACGCGATGGTATGGAGCGACGATGATTGCATCTGCTTCATAACACCACTAACTCTATTTCAATACCTCACAGGTAAAAGTCCAAACCAACGTACTTACCAAGATCAAGGACGACTTCGACTTGACACAGAAGCTGCTTGATGAGGAATCGGTCTTCGTTTTGCCCGGACAGGTAAGATCAACCGGGCTATTCACACACTCGTCATCAAACTTCGACTAACTATCCCTTGCCGTAGTGTTTCGGAATGACCAACTATTTCCGCATCGTTTTCTCGGCACCTCACGAAGTGCTGGCAGATGCTTACACTCGCCTCGCTAACTTTTGCCTGCGTCACCAATGAACGTGATCAGCACGAAGATGAATAATTGACGTAACCTCACCAATACATTTCTACAATTGTTTGAATGAAAAGAAAGCGAACAACTTTAATTTCCTTTTAAATACTCGGCAGGAACATTCGGCGTCTTGGTTAGTGATGCGTGTAGAAAGCAGCGTTGTCACTTAGTGGTTTCACGAATTCTGCTGTCAAAGTCGCGAGTGGAATGCTTTCTCGGATAGTAATGCATCTCTTAGAGGTTTACATCACTGTGCATCCAAACCAGGAGTCGTCTGCATCTTTCGCACGAGTACCATCAACGTCATTGTCCAAGTGCTTCATGGCCGATGCAATGTTGGTCTCAAAGTAAGGGTGCCAAACGTGGTCGTACAGGAACCGTGCCGTAAATGATAGATCATCCTTATACGCTTTAGCAACCTTGGTTCCACCCCAGACACGACTCCGTTCAACGATCCACGGTACCATTACGCGCTTCGGTCTCGTAGCACGAAAGATCCGCGGCATGACATACTTGTGAAAAGCTTTCTCTGAAAAGGCAAGCTCCATAGCAGGCTTGAATGCCTCTTCTTCTAATGCCAGCACGTTGAAGAGCAGGTGGCTAAGCCGGCGAATATCATCTTGCAACATGCCCAGACGAGTTTGCCAAGAATCTGCAGATGATGCTGCTGAAAACACCAGATCATCTTCTTGGGCAACGACCACATCGACCAGAGCGAAAATGGCTTGATACAGAGCAAGGATATCACGCTTCTCCACAAACCTGATTACCACAAGCGGAAGGAGAACCGTAGTCTTCACATCGTGCTGGTTTCGGATGAACTCAACGAAGTGCAGCTTGAACCATGTGAAAAACTCGCGCACATTCCAATTCATGGGCGACTTCAAGTCACGACTTCGTTCCAAGAACCGATCCATTACAAAAAAAGCGTGTCGAACCGGTTCGTGTAACCCAAGCAAAAACTGTGAGTTCCAGCTCATGTCCACTTCGTCGTTACGGGTGAGTACGTTCGAAAACACCACCTTTTCCCCTTTCCTCATTGGTCCCGATACTGGTGCGCTCTTCACACTAGCGAAATCATCCGACGACAGTTCTCTACGAAGTGTGCTAGCATCCATTCTCAATGGTCCCAGACTCAGTATACTTGATGGAGTGACGACAGATGAGTTTTCCTCACTACTGTGCTCTGAAATGGGCGTCGACAAGTTACTGGCATTTTGCTGTGTCTTGCTCATCAGCACATTTCTGGCAGCAATAGCATTCTGCTGCGACTCGAGTGAGGCCCAGATATTGAAAAAGTCATTATCGCTTGGGCCTTCGTAGCCGCTTTTGTAGTCGATCGTCGTCAGCACATGAGCAACTTGGCTAATGTCTACGAGTTGTATGGACTTCTTGGGTACAGGTACTTCTTTGGCAGTCTCGGGTGAGGACCAGATATTCGAATAGAAGACGGTCTCGTCGCTCGGGAGGCGCCGCGGTTTCTTGACACGTTCGCTCTTGGCCACCATTGCCAATCGGCTTTTCACTAGCGGTTTGCGATTTGGGGCGGCGACTGGTTTCATAGCACGGCTGCGTGGAAGCACAGGATCTTCTCGGTGCACTCGCTTGAGATGCAGGTGCTCTCTGCCAGGCAAGTCGCTCTGCACTTGAACTGGCATGGTCTCTTCTCCTTCTTCGTATACACCCGCTTTTCTCTCCCTTGCTCGTCACTTGATAGAGGGCAGCTCAATCCACCAGATGCCTCGGCGATATTTAGCGGGCAATTGGCCGTAGGTCGTCGAATGGCGAGATTCACAGAGCAGGTGTCGAGGCTCAGACAGATGGGAACAAACTAGACGAGCAAGACGTATCACAGTGAGAACAGCGCGTTGCACACGACAAAGTGCGCGTGTTGTACCCTCCGCACTTGTCAAAGAGAAACAGGTGCAGCCTCTCGACAAGAGTCGTTACTGCCGGTTTCGCGCTGGATTGAAGAATGACTCGGCCAGCCAACTTGCGGCAGAGAGATGGACGCGGCTTGGGGTTACAGGTACCTTGCGGAGACTTGCCTGCCACAGCAGACTTTCAACGCCAGCTGGGCAATGTCTCGGGTTTCCAGAGAGCGGTCAAGACGTTAACCATCGATCAGCCAAAAGAAAACCGATCTCGTAAATGTAGTGTATCACGCTGGACTGACCATTGCCGACCACGGTGACAATGAGGTGAAGTATGCGCCTCGTGACTCGGTTGGAAGAACCTCACAATGAGGGTTCTTCTTCTGAATCGAATCGGGATAAAAGGCCACCTACAACCTGACCGAAGTTCCCTTGACGATGGCTGAAGAAGTGCATAATGACAAGTTGAAAAATTTAGCGGAAGGTAACTTGAAGAGAAGTCAGGTTCTTGTGCTGTGCAACATCCAATAGTGGAGAGCATCAGCGCTACTTATTGGTACTCGCCATCAGCAAAGTTCCAGCACCTAAGACCTCAGTCCTTCTCCGCCCCAGCGGAGAAGCAATGGTGAAACAGTATAAGGGTCCCTTTGTTAAGACTATCTTCACTCCTATAGTCTACAGTGCAGGGGGCTGCTTTCTCTCTTATCAACAGAAATATCCAGCTTACTTAATGACTTTGCTTCTTTGTCGCAGACTTCTTCACTTGCCGAGAAATCATGCTGACGAATATGCATTCATCGGATTCTTAGAGGCAAGGAACTTTCGACCTTGTGCACTGACGGGTATCATGTGGTGACACCAAGCTCTTTCGTAGATACTGGGGGCATTGGGCCAAGTAGAACTCCAAATCTGCAACCAATGAGGCTGTTTATTATACGCTGCCTGGTAAATTACCAGTGGTAATAGTCCACAAAGTCGCCGAATCTCAACACCACGCTCTGTCTGACCTTCTCAATGCCATCGTAGCAACCACTTGACCGCTCTTTGCATGCAAGCATGCAGTCAACAGCGGCGTTTTCGGACCCACGTCTCCAGAGGCGACACGACGGCATGCACCAGACGCTGGCACATCGTGCTTCTGCTGCCAATTCAGACGACGGCAGACGCGTAGTGGATGGATGTGGGTAGCATTAGACGCTACCCCCCGAGTCTACCCCCGGGTAAAGACCAAGTCTTGTCCAAGAAAAGGAAGACTCGCAGCCGAGACGTGAACACCGCCAACAAGAACATGGAGAGAGCTATGCTAGCATAGTTCTCTCCGATCGGCGAAGCCTTCGTCGAGGAGACCTGTCAGACTACTATAGGCCCAAGAGTATCCAGGCTAGTTGGTAAACTAGGTAGACTCATAAGGCGAAGGGTTTTTGACACATTTCCTTCCACATGTCGTCTCGTAAGGAGCGATCGATGTCAGAAACCGCACGCGCTGCTGTTGGGTCGAGATCGCATGAGAAATGCATCGCGCAGGAGAATCAGAGACTCCTTGGCACGCTTCCTCTTACTCGAGTTTGGGTTTGACGATGTTAATGCATGTAGCAGCCATGGCCTCATCGACTTGGTGTAGTGGTGCAGGGACACCCCGTCGAACTCCTTTCTCGGACGGATCCCATTTCTGAATTCGAAATATTTCGTGTTCAGATCCAGTACAGCGTCCAACTCGTCCATGTCTAGGGGAGAGGCATTATGTAAACTTCCCATGGACCAGGCTGGATACCACCTAAAATGCTGGAACTTTGGGGCCGTCGTTTCCATGAAGAATAGCTGGTGTTTGCAAGTTGGCAAGCAAACACCGCGTTGGCGATGCCATTCGCTCCGAACCCGAGTACTTTGAGGTGCAGACCGAGCTGTGCAATAGATCGAGACAAATGCCAAGACTTGCGGACCAAATATATAGTCTGACCAAAAACGACGGACCAAAATAAAATTGTACGTGCCCCACACCAAGATCCATTTTTGTCGGGAAGAGTCGCCGGATGAATGATCTCCGCCCGCCCGACTGGCCGAGAAGAGCCCAGAGACCAACAAGAGATCACACCGGAAGACCTCGACGTTGAGCCATGGGGCAGCAGGTCTCGCTCCCGTCCGCGGTGACGCAACCGCCGGGCGAGCGCACACGACTGCGTCCTCTGCAGGCGCCATACGTGCCGCTCTGTGACATCCTCAAAGCTGGCGACGCGGGTATGGCGGTGGGCGACGAGGCAAAGGACACAATGGAGAAGATTCTCGAGTTCGGTGCTGCACTGCACTGCCTCCCTAAAGGTGCAACTTAAATGCTTTATTATAGGTTTAAAAGGACAACCATTTCACGTTTGTACTGCATCTCGGTATACAGAGAGCGAGATCGCTGGACGCTTGCAGACGCGCAGTCCGGAGCAACAGATGAAGGAACTCATGAGCTCCGTGGACTCGATCGACGCACTGTTCCAGCATATCTCTCAGCTCGCAGGGCTATCTACACAGGACGGGCTTGACCCTGCACGGTTTGACGGGAAAGGAGAATGTGGGGAGACAAAACCCGGTATATTCGATGCCCGCGTAGCAAGCTACGTGAAAAATTTACAAGCTCTGTATCAGACAACTAAGAAGGAGAAGTACAGACACGAACAGCGACTGATGGCTGCAAGAACTCAAGCTATGTCACTGCGCAAAGTAGCACCTCCACCACTACCGCTGCCGACGCAGAACTGCTTGACTATGGGATGGGACTTGGTAGCCATGCTTCTGAAGGCCACCCGCAAAAATAACCCTGAGCAATATGAGCAAGCTCTACAAGTGGTGAAAAACAACCTGAAATCTTTGAAACCGACTGCCTACTCCGATAGTATGTACCTCGCCCCGTCAGCCTCCGCAGCGTTCAACCTATTGAGTGAGTGTCTTTGCGAATTGGCTTACCCGGTTGCTGAAGGAGCACCGCAAGACGAGATGCGGATTGGGGCTTGTACAATCGAAACTTTAGCGGAGGTGGGATTGACCCGAGGTTCGCTTGCAACGATGCTCTTTGTTGTGCTGTGGCTAGTGAAACAAGCACCGACAAGTGCGGTGAACTTGGAAACGTCAATTACAAAACTCGCTGCACTGAAAAAACAGCCAATGTACGGTAAGTGCGAGGCTTCAGGTGAACTTTACAGTTGCGGGCAAAATTCGTATGGAGAACTTGGAACAGGAGACGATATTGAACGTCACCAGCTTACCAGCGTTGCACTTTGCGGGTGGGATGATATTCGCCAAGTAGTTAGCGGTAACGAGACGCTGGCAGTTCTTACGAATGATGGTGCAGTGCTAACCTGTGGACTGAACAAGAGTGGTCAGTGTGGACAAGGGCACTTTGATGAACGAGTGATGATGCTTCGTCCTGTGCACGCTCTTCGCTCTCAGGTTGTGAAATTTATTGCTGCGAGCAACGGTTGCGAGCATATGATCGCCTTGACAGATTCTGGGCTCGCATATTCATGGGGCTACAATGATCGAGGACAGTTGGGGCATGAAAATCTGACAACCAAGATTCATGTTCCGAAGCTCATTGAGTCACTGAAGGACAAGAAGCTTAGCTATGCATCTGTGAGTTACCATCACAGTGCTGTGATAACGGACGCGGGGGATCTCTATACATTTGGCATGAACGATTGTGGTCAGCTTGGTCTCGATCACACCCAGCACCAGTCGATGCCACAACTTGTCAGGAGCCTTGAGGGCACTGAAGTATCCATGGTAGCGTGCGGGTTGTATCATACAATCATCTGTACGGCAAGCGGTGAGCTATACTCCTGCGGCAAAAACGACTACGGTCAGTTGGGCTTAGCCCACAATCGACAGATCAAAATACCCACCCTGGTCAGCGTTCCAAATGAGATGGTATGCTTTGTAGCATGCGGCTACTATCATTCGATTATAGTTACAACTGGTGGGCGGTCGTTTTCATTTGGTCGTAACGACTATGGACAACTCGGAATTGGAAGCAAAATTCACCAGAATGTGCCAAATGTGGTAGCCTTATCTGCCAACACAAGGATGGTGCGGGCAACGTGTGGGTGTTACCACACTGTATTGCTATCTGAACAAGGGCAAGTATTCGTCTTTGGGCGGAACAACAAAGGACAGCTTGGAAATCGTGGTAGCGCTGATGCATTGCTGCCGGTCCCCCTGAAGGTTCGTCCGGAGAAGAATTCTCGTCGATGTGTGGATGTCGCTGCTGGGTTCTACACTACGTCACTGATTGTGGAGAGAAAGCGCGAAAACGATGATGGCGACTTCGTTATGTTGGACCAATCTTATGTCGTTTCCGTTTGCGGTCGTGTTGACATTGACCGTTCAGGAGAAATCGAGGGCTTGAGTAACTTTGGTTCAATTTCTACGGTTGGCGTATCCCTCTTCCGAGGTAACTGGTTTTACGAGGTTGAAGTCGTTACAAGCGGTTTGATTCAAGTAGGTTGGATAGATGGTTACTTCCAGGGAAGTTCGGACCAGGGTGAAGGAGTCGGTGATCATGCTCATTCGTGGTCCTATGATGGTAATCGCCAACGACGTTGGAACAGTGGGTCATCTTCGTACGGAGAGAAATGGAGGGCAGGTGATATCATTGGTTGCTTATTGAACTTAACCACACAAGAGATGACATTTTTCCGGAATGGGGTCAATTTGGGCGTAGCTTACTCGGAATTAAAGTGCTCTGTGGACGATAAGCGATCGGGTATGATGCCTGGTATCAGTCTTGAGCGAGGAGAAATCATCCGAGTCAATCTAGGGAATCAGCCTTTTGCTTACCCACCGGCTACTGGTCACGATTTTGAAAGCATTTCTCGTGCAGTTACGATGCCTTCTTCTAGCGCGATACTTCAATCACCTGAAGACCAACCACCCGAAGATACTATGACGCATCCTCCACCTCTGGAAGGCTCCGCATCCACGATGGTTGGCAATAAACTGTTTGTTGTAGGTGGAATGGTTGTTCATGAATCAGCTGCACCCCAGCGAGCAGAACCCACGAACGAAGTGTGGGTGTATGACATTGATATAAAACTGTGGGAAAGGTGGGCGGATTTCCCCATTGAAATTTGCCACCATCAAGTTGTTGCAATAGACGAAAATCAAATTCTTGTTCTTGGAGGAGAAAAAGATTGTGCAGCATCACGACACATGGACCTGTATAAGTGTTCTACGGTTAAAAATGCTGATGGCTCACTCCCGACATGGACACTAATCCAAGGTGCTATCGGTGCAGCGACATCAATGCCTCACGCACGTGCTTTCCACACAGCGTCAACTATCCGTGTACGCCTCGATACGATTGTATTCATGTACGGCGGGAAGTCCGTTGAGGACGAGGTTCTCGGAGACGCGTGGTATTTGTCCCTCGAAGATTTCGCCTGGTCTCGATTGCCGAGTTCAGTATCACTTGACCCAGGCCCACGAATCGGATGTTCATCTGCTGTTATCGGAGAGTGTGTGTACGTGTTTGGCGGGCAGGACCGTGAAGAAAAATTTCGATCTGATCTTTGGCGATACAACACATTCGACCGGCTGTGGCACTTATGCCATGATGACAACATTGGGGCATCGAAAGAGATAACGGGTGTTTCAAAACGCGACGTGCAAATGATGGTGCCTGAACAACGAGCACATTATAGTATGTGCTCAGACCTCGGGAATATTTGGATTTTGGGAGGTGTTAACCGAACCAACACCATTTTGAACGATATGTGGTGCTTTTCTGTGGCAGCTCAACAGTGGAGTCACATTGAAGTTAATATACAGGCTGAAATGATTGAGGGTTGCAGCTCAGCCGCGTTGTTCGTGCGAATAGGATCGGTAACCGCGTTACCCACCATGTCTGATTTTGAGCCATCTATCCAACAGGGTGGAGACATGCTTCTTTTCGGGGGACGTGTTAGTGTTCAGGGAAAAGAAACAAGAAGCAGCAGAGTGCGAAAAATATGTTCCGTGAACTCATCAGGATCCTACAATCTTGATATGACTAAAACTCTATCGACGACTGGAAAGGCAGAACATGTTCTCAGTGCCCTCCGCTCAAAGTGTGCATCAACAAGCAGATCAGCCCAGACATCTCATTGTGCACCGGAAGCTTTTGATTCAGCTGTTTGTTTGCTATCTCATTTGGACCGTTTAGCTGGAAACGACATCCCAGTCGAAGAAGTTGATGCTGTTCAGTTGTCTCGGTGCCTGTACAGATCCCTCTGTATAGACCCGAAGGACTCAACATTTTCGGCCTTGTACGCATTACTGGAAAATTTAACGTCTCGCTTTTTCGCCACGAGTTCGTTGGATGAACAGTCTACTGACCCATCACTTGTGACGCACATACTTTACCCAATGCTTGTGACAATAAGGCTGCTCAAGCTAAATTTCTTCGAGGTACGAATTGCGTAACTATCTTTTTTATAGCTACTCTTGACTAACCATGTTCCTGCTATGCTACCTATTAGTTTTCTCGGAGTTGCTTGGATGCATCCGAAATTGATCTTCCAGCTACTGCTACACTACCTGGAGGGATTCTCTATTTGATTCGTGAACTGCTTTTCACCATTACAGACTATGTACCGGAACAAGCAATGTCGGGTGAAATGCTATGGTTCTATCATGCAGTGAAGCAAGAAACTACATCGGCAATTTACCACGGATTTCCGGTGCTGTTCCCGTCTCTATTGGACAGATTACAAGTGATGAATCGCCTGATGGTCCACAAGCCTTCTTCTGTGGCTGAGCTGACTCAAGTACAGCAATCGTTAATTCCGATGCTGGTCCCGTGTTTCACATCCGCAAAAATGCTGTTTCAACTGCTTTGTGATCCCAATGTTCTCTTCAAGGTGGATGGTTTAGCAGATACCGCGGTGCCCGAAAGTGTGGTTACTTTTATGAATACGCTACTGGATGCACTTTGGGAACAGACAAAAAATGTCATCGACCACTCATCTGGAGATACAAATAAGCTTGTGAAGAGTTTGGATGCTATTGAGGCAAATGACGAGTTTAAATGCCTCAATATCATGCTGCGAGCGGCGATATTCTGGTGTTCATGTTCTGTAAGCCGAAGTTGGATGATTATTCAGTCGATTTGTTTGAAATTGGTAACCTTCACCTCGGAATGTTTGGATCGATGCCATGCTGGACAGAGACACATATTCGCGATTGCCATCCAACGCAGTTTCTCAGGCAAGCTTCTGCCATTTGTGCTACTGAGCGTATTTTCGTTGCCTTCAGTTCGTGAGGCACTGCCTGCTATATTAGATCCGTTCTGGCCTCAGTTAGAGTCTCTGTCTGAAAAAATCCATACCGCGCTCGTATTCCTTGGCAAGGAAGGTCTATCACCACCTTCGCGTGGACGTGCTGATGTGCCTACTTCTGTAGGGGAGAACAGTGGAGAAGCCGATTTCGTGGATTCAGATCTCGCATCAGTCTCTAAAGAGCTCTCTACATGCCTTTTGCAGAGTACAGGTTCTTCTGTAACGTATGGTCAGATTTTTAAAAGTTTGTGGAACAAGATCAATCAGTCCCAGGGGTTTACCAACTGGAAGGTTAGAGATTTATCGCAAAACGAAGAAATCCGACGAGTGGTAATTCCTTCGGATCTGGCAAAACTCTTTGGAACCGAAACGTTAGCTGTGAAAGTTCAAAATTTTAGTGCTGAGAAGGTTATTGAATATGACCCAAAGAAGATATCGTTTGTGCCTAGCCGGACGATTCTCTCGCAACACATATACCCCTTAAAGGAGGAACTGCTACCTGTTCTCGGAGGAATTGGAGCTATTACGTCGCCTCCTACAGCACCAACTGATCAATCACTTGTAAAAGATCGTGTTCCCGTGATATGGTGCCCTGACAAGATTTTCGAAGAAAGTCACGAGTGGATTAAAGACCTACAAAAGATGGTGGTCTGGGTTGGAAGTCACTATGCGGCTGCTTTGATCGCCGGTAATGAGCTTCATGATGATGCTGTTATCAGCGATCGATGGCTGCATTCTCCACTGTTCCGTGGCGGCTTAGACGATAAATGGCCTGATCCTACGTCAACCAAACCTGAAGTTGGTAGAAATGAAATGCTCCTCCTACAAGTGATGGAAAATGTCGGTCAAGGCAAAAAGCTTTTGGACAAAGTACGCAATGTTTTGGATCCTGGATCGGCTCCAGGAGGTGCAAATCCACAATTCCGAGTTGCGAGACTGAAGAGGCAGGACAGCGTGGAGGCGACTTTGGAAAAAAGTGGCGGAATTGAGGCAGTCAATCGCGCGGTTCGAGCAACGTTTGCTGCTCTTTTAAAGCACACGAACATTTCCTACACAACCGAACCGATTTCAAGCGAAGGAACCTTAGCTGAAACTGTGGTTGATGCCTGGAAGGCTGCACTACAGCTACGTCGATGGTATTGTACACCACGCGTGTACTCTTGATTGCAAGGAATTGCTGACACGTATTTGTTAAATTTAGGATTGTGAGAGAACAGCAAAAACTGGCAGCAGCATTCAGGTACATTTTTTTTATCATTGAGGTTATCGGATTCTGACAACGATATTTATCATAAAACAGTGAAAAGGGGGCTCCGAGCGGATTTTCTCCTGACATGGAGGCAAAGGAGCGACAGCAGGCACTATACAACGCAGTGTGCGAGCCAATTATTCGTCGGGCACTTGTCCTTCTTCAGCTGTCACCTGCCCCTATCCAGTGTACTCCGTCTGCATCGTCCCCAATGAAGCTCCTTCCTGGCATTTCGATGACAACAACCTACGGTACGACTTAGTACTACTATGCTTGATTAGTAAGATTGAAGTAATCTAAACGACTACAACAGATTTTCCGAAGGCTTCCCAACGTGAACCAGCTGAAATTCCGGTACAAGAGCCTGAACAAAAACGCTTTACCCGTCAGTTGAACAGGATGATGGAGACGAAGTCGTTAGAGGTGATGGAAGAAGAAGATGAACAGATACACGCAGACATTTTTGCGTTTATTCAGCAGTCAAGAAGCAACCTGGTGACTACTTCCAGCCGAGAAAGCGAAAGATCTCGACACCCCGAAGATCAAATGCGTGATATCTTAGTTGCTCATCAAAAGCACGCGAAAATGCGTCTAAAAGGGCTCAAGACCTTTGCTCGCCTGCTTCAGCACACTAAAAACATCCCCACCTCCCGATTCCACGTTATCCCGATGCTGTCTTTAGCATTCAAGCGTGTTCGTAGCCAACAAGGAGGGAAACAGTCCACGGGACAGGCTTCGATCGTTAAAGTTCACTATCTCGTTGACTTGGAGTTTGCTGGGCCTCAGCTTTCGTCTGCCATTGGACAAGAGTTCTTCCAGTTACTGACAATTCTGCTTGAATCCTCCACGTGTCATCTTCGTCAAGTACAAGAACTCATCGAGGTTGGTGTAGGTGCCACACCAAGCGACACGAAGACGTCATCAGCATCTATCCAGCTTGCAGTGCAGGACATGCTTTTGGTGTTAGAGACTTGCTGCTTTCCTTACAGAGGGGAGGATTGGGACCACCTTCACCGTACGAATTTGGTACGGTTGTTGACAGATCTGACGAGTTGGAAGGGATGGCAGAGTTTCGTTCAGTTTGATGCGTCAGATAACTCACAGGTCGATGTGAATAACGCCGAAAAGTACGCTATACTACCTGCGGCTACAGGGTCAAAGTACCCGAACATAATCTGCTCTCGGTATATCACACTCGGCACCGATCTTCGAAAGCTGACGGTTGCTCACAAGAGTCTCGACGGAAGTAGCGACAATGATTGTATATCACAGGGGTGTGGCGGGCTTGCAGTGCTTGATAAACCCTTCTACAGGGGCCGTTGGTATTGGGAAGTGTCTGTCCGCACACTCAGTGATATCCCTGTGTTTGTTGGCGTCACTACTGGCTCAGTAGATTTGAATACCTACCTCCCAGGGGATGGCAGTCTCTGTGGAATATTTTTACATGGTGAACGATGCAGTGGAGATATGTTAGGACCAGCCGGAATACGATGGAAATGTTCAGAAATCCTTGGTATCTTACTGAATTGCGAAGAACGTCAAGTGGAGTTTTATAACGGTGTAAAGAGATGCCATGTTGCAGAATTTAGCTCAATTACTTTGGGAGGAGGGATCTATTTCCCTTCGATTGGTATAAAGGATGCTGACGTACATTGGAATCTGTCGGCATCCGTTCCATCGAAGTTATGGTGTGGTAGTTCTACTTTCCAATTCCCGAACACATTTATTTCTGGAGGACTTGTCGCAGTTCCTTTTGATGGAGCAACAATTAGCTGGAATGGGAAGAGGAAAGGGAGTCGCTTGCAACTTCTGTCGAACGGAACAACTGTAGCTGCTGGTGATTCCAGTTCATCAGAAGATCAGTTTGAGAGTATCGTCGCAAGCCAGGGCTTCGAAAACGGGAGTATTTTTGTGGAAGTGCGTGTTGTGGCGGCAGGGAAAGACGGACGATCTGCACTCAGCTTTGGAATTGTCGACAAAGACTGTTTGGAGATGGATATGCCACTTCAACACAAACTGGATGTGAAGTGGAAGAGCGTCGAAGAATTGCTAGAAGGGGGTATTTTGGGGGTTTGGTTTGATTTCGAAAAGGCCACCATAACATTGTTCTCAGATTGCGCAGAACCCGAAACTGTCCAATTCAATGGGGCAACGCTGAAAAAGCCTCTGTTCCCCGCAGTATCAGCACTGTGCAATGGCATTGTATTCGATGTGAATTTCCATCCACGCCCCCGTTCCGAATTACCTCCGTACATTTTCTACCCTGCAACGCAGCTTCAGAACCAACTCATGGCTACATCGAACGAGCTACAACTGGGCAAAAGTCTTCAACTGCAAGTGATTTCGTGTGATGGTGGAGAGTTCAGTAGTTCACATGCTGCCTGCAACTGCCTCGTAGACGACACGACAGTATATAGCTCTACCAAGGGAGCTAATGTAAATTTGGTATTGAAGCATGAGGTGGACACTCCTATGTGTATAAGCTACATCAATATTCGAGGGCCAGGACCAGGTTATTCGAGCCCTCTTCGACTTGCTGTAGTGTTTGTCACCAGCACACCTCCAGATCTCTCTTGTTTTCACGAATTTGACAACATGATCGCAGAAGAATTTGCAGCGTTGCCATTCCCTCCAAGTAACGGGTGCTGCCCTCGAGATGAAAACGTACCTGTTGCATTCTTCGTAATGGACGGGAGTTGTGCTCAGGTTTCCAAACAGCTTGCCTATCCAGTTACTGGTCGATATATTTTGGTGAAAGCAATTAGCTCATCTGCGGGTACGAACATTGACATCGGATACATTGGCTTCTGCGGCATTTTTGATCGTGACAATGGACCTGCGTACAACGAGTCTGTGTCGGGATCTTACACCTGTGAAGAGTGCAAGAAGATGCCATTATCTGGCGTACACTATGGACAACGAGATGATGACAGCATCAAACTGTGTGCAGCATGCTATGATGATAACCGAGGTGATCTAGATGCTGCCTATTTTGTCTACACATCAAGCGCAGCTCAAGAGGATCAAATGGATTTGAACACGCTGCTCTGCCCTCCTCGTAGATCCTGGAATGACAAGATACGAGCCCTAGGCGGCGTGCTGGACAAAGGTAAAATGGCAGGCGAGGGGCATGCGGGAGATGCCACAGTAGCAGAACTAGGCCGGTCCGAACAGCTATCGAACGTGGCCAGTTTCGATGATTGTGAGCTGTTTTCTTGTGGGCAAAACAACTACGGTGAGCTGTGCTTAGGTCACTGCAACTCGACAAGCAAATTGGAGCATGTACCTTTCTTTTCAGCAAAAGGTATTCGTGATATTGCCGGTGGAAATGAAGTTCTTTCGGTAGTGATGAAGGATGGCGCGGTATTCACGTGCGGCCTTAACAAGAGTGGTCAATGCGGAAATGGAACGTTTGAAGAGAGGGTAATTATCGCCACTCCCGTTCGTGCACTCAGTGGAATTCCCATTAATATGGTTGCCGCGGCTAATGGATGTGAGCACATGTTAGCGGTTGCTTCTGACGGGGCTGTGTACTCGTGGGGCTATAACGATCGAGGCCAGCTAGGTCTTGGATCTACTATTTCGAAGAGCCATACACCTCGAATGATTGATAGTTTGCGGGAAAAATATCATATTACGACAGCAGCCGTCAGCTATCACCACAGTGCGGTAGTGTCCAGTAATGGTGAGTTACTCATGTTTGGTATGAACGATTGTGGCCAATTGGGTCTTGACCATACGCAACACCAGCACACTCCACAACTAGTTGACTCGTTATCGAGTCAAGTTGTCACTAAGGTGGCATGTGGATTGTACCATACTGTCGCGGTTACCAGTGGAGGGGAGGTGTATGCATTTGGTAAGAATGACTACGGCCAGCTGGGACTTGGCCACGCCCGCAACATGAAAGTACCAACGTTGGCAAGAACCGCACTTGGAGAGAGTGACGAAAAAATTGTTGCCGTTAGTTGTGGATATTACCACACCGTGACTATCAGCAAGAAAGGAAAACTTATCACATGGGGACGCAATGACTATGGGCAGCTTGGAATTGGGAGCAAAGAACACAAGAATAGTGCCCAGTACGTCCCATTGCCATTATCATCCAAGATCAAGACTGCATCCTGTGGGTGTTACCACTCACTTATCCTGATGTCAAATGGACGAGTGATGGTATTTGGGCGTAACAACAAGGGTCAGCTTGGAGCTGGGTCCAGGACGCTCCCATCTGCAGACCTACCGTTGCCAGTGCCTTCAAACTCGCTGGCAAACGATGAAGTTGTTCGCATAGCAGCCGGATTCTATAGCTCGTATATCCTCACTGGCCGATCAGGCGATGGCCACGGGCTTGACAACTCTCCCGATGATGCCAGCGAAGCAAAGGACCTTCCTGAAAACAGTTGTCTTGCGAACTCAGACGCCCTGTTTGAGTCGTTGATGAAGGAAATTGACTCCAAGTATATTGGGGAGCCTTCGGTGTCTAAGCGTTTACCATTCCAGAGCAAGCGTGTCTATCCACAACGAAAATTACCATTAGTGAAACTGCATGCAGCTGGGTGGGCTATGGCTCGCGCGCTGATGTATCGATCTCTCCAAGATGCCAACGAGAGTAACAGAAATAGTTCAGCAAGTGTGCGTGTGAACCCAGTGCTCTCAACCTTTATCGGGTTTTTGCTGGAAAACCTGAAATTATTACAAGATGATCCCGCAACTGGCAACAACGCGATGACTGCAGAGGCTTCTCACGATCTGGTATCGAACGCGTCATTGAAGCGCGTGTGTGTTAGCCTGCTGCAATATTTTGGCTCAAAGTTCGCGATATCCTCCCCGGTATCTGGGGCAGTTGGGTCAAACCCCCACTATGGCCATTACTATCGGAATCAGATACTAAGTGTACTCCTCTCCTGTGGGTCGGCGAATACTAATGTTGGCGCTATCATTGCTACGAACGCAATGGTAACTGCACACATTATTACGGGGATGAATTCAACAGACTTGGCATCAGCAACGGTTTGCATTCGATTAGCGATGTTAGTCTTCCCGCAGCATTCCGTGTCTGCACTCAACAAGATCTATCGGTCTCAACAATCTGCTCCTGCACTCTCTGGAGACATACTCAGTATGCTGATGGCATTGGTTGGACTCCCACTTCTTTTACGCCCTCGACTGTGCTCTCATGAGCTAGGATTGGAGTGTTCATGTACTTCATTATGCAAGTCTGCACGTTGTCTAAAGGGGATTGACGTGGCCAAAGATTTCGGAGTCTCACAGGTTCAACAGGACTTGATTGAGAAGGCCCATGTTGCAGATGCGAAGTCGGCTGAGGTTGTGTCTTTACTGCGTTATCTAACGCTTTATCCTACGTGGAAAGTAGCGATCAATGCTGCACTCACCAGAGGGCTTGCCAAGTCGGATCAAGTGAATCCACTTCTCGATTCAATTTGTGCATACTACACTAGCGTCCAGGAGGCTGGAAGCGCAGTATTACATACTGAAGTGCTTGACGAGCGCAGGAAAGATACCGACACCGGTTCTCTAAGGAAACCCGAGACGGCAACATCGTCTCCTGAGACAGACGAGCCCAGCAGCGGCGCAACCGATGGCAATACCGGCTCCGAAGATTCGGAAAACTCTCGCGACAAGCAGTCACTAATGTTATGGCAAAAAGCCAAGGACGCTCTGGATGCATTAGCAACACTTGCAGCGGCTGTAAGTATTATTGGTGGGAATGTGGTAGGTTTCAGGGAAGGTGGATACGTGGCTATCGAAGGTGAAGGATCCAATACATTTGGGGTCCTTTCAGGAGTTACGCGTGACCCACGAACAGCTGACTTATTGGCTCAAGTAGTGGTGGAAGTGAAATCGGATGGACCGATTTCGTCGTTTGTTGAAGCGGGCCCACGAGCCCAATCTTTTGCACTCTCAAAGCTCCACGTTATCGAGCGCATTCCAGCACTCGTGGACATGTTCGAAGACGTGGAAAACATCGTATTAACACTATCGTCGTTAATTTCTGAGGGCTTTTCACTTGGTGGCGAGTGCAGAATGCACTATGACCTAGAACTCCCCCAAAACAACTCTGTCCAGGAGATTTTGCGAAATCGATTAAAAATGTTCAAGCAACAGATACGCTGGAGATCCTCCAAAGCACTGGCATCGCTACTGAAACAGATCCCAGCGCTAAACCCGGCGCTCTTACATTCAGAATCTCAGCTGATATCAAGTTTGGCCACATTGCTGACGTCTGAGAATTCCCTGTCGTGGGCGAGCAAGTCCGAAGGGTCTGGTCTTGAAGCTGCCAATTCCCTGCAAAAGCGATGGATTTGTGTGAAACAGCGCCAAATGTTCTTGGATACAGAGGAAGTGATCGACTCAGCACTGGATCATTACGAAGTTAACATGCGAAACGAGGTAGTTCAAAAGTTAGGAAGCGAAAACGCTTTGAGCTGGGGGATGGATGCCATTCAATCGCCTCGTCGAAAGGTGAACCATCCGTCATTTGGTGGCACCTCCTCTTCTGGTTTTGGTCGTGGGGCCGAACAACGACGTGAGAACCGCTCGAATGAGGGAGATCTGCCGTTTGGCACTTGGGGGGTATTGCTACCTCTCCCTCCATTGAACGAGAATGAACACGGCCAGGCTGGTGTATCTGGCCAGGCAGCTATCGACTACGCCCCCTTCCCGCTCACGGCTCCTATCATCCGGGTTGGTCGTGCTGCAGATGCATGCGATCTGATTGTTAACGACCGAAGTGTCAGTGGTCGTCATTTCCATTTGCGTCGACTACGACGTGAAGCTGAGGGGGGTGAAGAGCAGTACGAGCTTCAGGACTTCAGCAAGAATGGTACAATTGTTAATGGTGTGAGGATCCATGGCTCCAGTACGCGAGTCACTACCGGGTCTCGGATTTCTCTGATTCTGTCCCGGGGTGGTCTGGTGACCTACGAATTCCAAGTCCGAACATCTAGTGGCAGCATTGGGCGAGGTGCTCCTCCCCCAATTTCCACGACGCCACAGAATACTGGAGATCTCAATATATTGATCCCTGGGCAAGAGTACCAGCAGCCGCAGATCGGAACACCTCAAATCGTGCCCAGAAGCCCGGCGGAGCTACAGAATCGTGGGGTGCATGGAAGCACGACCGCTTCAGGGGTAAGCCGTCAAGCGGTGACACAAGGATTGCGTGTGATTACTTCTGTGGCAGAAAGCAATATTCCTCGAGCTTTGTTATCGCCGAACCCTGCTGTTGATTCGCCTCGAGCTGGCGGGTATAATTCACCCCGGTCTTCGGTTCTTCAAGCCCCAGGGACACCTGCAGCCGCACCTCCTACTCCTAGTATGTTTTCTTCGATGATACCAACATCCATTCTTTCTCCTGCATCCTATCAACAACGAGAGAGCTTTGGACCGAGCGAACCTACAGGGATCACGTCGCCTCGTCAAGATGGCGGAGTCGGATCGATGCTTCGTATCGCACTTGGTCGAGATAGTTTGAACCGTGATTCATCATTACAACGGTCAAGTATCCCCAGTGAACTATCAAAAACGCGAATCCTACGCTCCGGTGGCGAGACTGGGTTGGCGCGTTCGGTACGTATAAATCTTGAAACCTTCCTGTAGCTATTGTAAACTAATTTTGTTGCTACTTTTTATAATGAATTGCAGAGTGCTCAGGAGATGCAAGTACTAAGCTTACGCCTGCTTGCTCGAGTTCAAGAAGCAAATTTAGTTGTGAGTACGACTGAGTGTGAAGAAGCCCTGCAGGTGGCAGCCGGTAATTTGGATGAGGCCTTCGTGGCGATTCAACATCGACGGGTGTTAGACTTGGTAAGTGCTTACTCTGTTGCTACTGATCAATTTCATTCTAACTGGTACACTATTTGAATACCTTAACAGCATAACTATCCGCCAAATGTGCGTCATTTAGCGATGATTCTGGGCAAGCCTGAGCGAGTGTGTGCTGAGGCACTGCGACAGACAGATCACAACATTGGAACAGCGCTGCGGCTACTTCTGTCGGACGCTGGAGCTGAACTGATGAAGTCTGTGTTATCACCCAGGCAAGGTGCTGGTCACTTAAGAGGTGAGCCCTTCCTTTCTGGGTCGAATGAACAGAGTAGCGAGCCCTTAGTCAATTTCCAAGATATTGGGGACGAGAATCCAAGTTACGCCTTGTCCGAGTCCAGCGCGCTCTGTCCTCCTGTGGCACAGCGACTTGCATCCCGCGGAAATGGCAGTCCCGTCAAGACGAAGAAAATAGAGCGCTCCAGCAACGTGAGTCTGGAGCCGAAGTCAGATCTGACACTCTGGGGCGAATGTAACAGCAATTTTGATGACGGGATTCGCCAGCTGAATGCTTTTGAGATTGATCTCGAAGAGGAGGTACTGTGCCAACGTCTTACTGCCGTTCATGCTCGAAAGATTCTACTCCACATTGTGAGGCTGGTGGATAATGCGACGCAAAATGAGGAAGTGCCTCTCAACGAGCTAGCGAACCCACTTGTTCTACGACCGTTGATATCTTTGCTGACTGCGCCTCGACCAGCCAACCCAAGATCTCCGTATGAGCTGGGGTATCAATTGCAGCAACAGTCGAAGGCGCAAAAGTCTGGGAAGATTCAGCAGATCCTCTCTCGTAGGACTCATGAAGTAATGGCGAATTCCCCTACTCAGACGTTAGCAGAAAATTTGAGCTCGTCTCAAAATCTGTTAACTCTCCAGCAATCTATTGACGAGGTGATTGAACAACCCTCCAAGCTAGGCTGGGCTGGTGTCACTCGATTAATCGAGTCACTTGTTGAAAGCGAACAGAGCAGGGATACCGTCGCCGGGGAAGACGTTAATATTCTGGATGAACCAAGTATAGTGGAGAACGTGACATTCGAGGCAATTCTGCACATTATTTCAAGAACGCACTCCGCTCCTACTGCTTTAATGAGCTGGGACACTTCACCACTTCGTACACGGAAAGTGGACGGACGATACCCGAAAGGGCCGATGCAACTTTCTTGCGGTCTAGAAGTTGTTGTGGTTGACACATACGAGCGCTTGTGGAGCGTTCCTCCTCCCGATCCTCTACTCAAGCATCGTCACAAATGGCGGAAACGGTTTTCTAGCACAACGATCAATGATACCGGAATGAAATCGGCAGCAGATTATGCTGTGACTATTTGGCGTCCAGTGATTCCACCAGCACTCGAAACTGCTACGGCAGGCAGTAAATGGTTCATCCTTGGAGACGTTGTGAAGTGCGGTAACGGTGCTCCAGATGCTCCGATAATTCTTGTCAGCGACAGCAATAACCGAGGGTACTTAGTTCCCCCGGCGAGCTTTGAACGTGTGGATATTACTGGAAAAGGATTGCCCCGAAACTCTGAAAGCGATCCCGATTTTCAGCGAAAACAACTTCGTTCGATCTGGTGGCCAGTAGCTCCGTCTGGATACGTGGCACTAGGATGCGTAGCTGGAAGCAAGGAAGACCCCTTCGAACCCCCTGACGTCTCAAGTACACGTTGCGTTCGTGAGGATCTTGTGAAGCGCGTAGAGACGTTCAACTGTGTGTGGCGTGCAGCTTCTCCAGCATCCACAGGGGGTGGAGGTGTAGAACTCCCCACTACAGTCGAGATCGAGAACGAAGCTGAGGATGAAGAAGCAATGGGAGAGATCGACCAGGCCTTACCGCCTCGTAACGTAAAGAATCAGTCGAGTGACTCGTCAAGGATTCAGTTGCTGCTCCCTGTGGCCGATGATGTCGTTGTCCAGACGTCTCTTTGGGCTGTGGATTCGGACTTTAACAACGGTCTACTTCTACCTGTGGTCACGTTGAACGATACGAGTGCTAATGAGCCTAGCACTGCATTTGCTCTAAATCTCACAGACGAAGACACCGTACTTTGCTCACCGATTACTGTCGACAACGTACTTGGTTTCCTCGAAGTTCTACTTCAATATCAAGGACTGGTGTCTAGCAAAGACCGTGAAAAAACAATTGCTGCAGTTCAATTACGGCCTGAGCTTCCTGCTGCTTTATTTGCACTAGTGCAACAAGTTCTACGAGAGAACCAACCTCCAAGCGGGCAGCACGCAGTAGCTCTCTTGCGAGTTCTTATTACAGTTGTTCAGTGCGGTGCACACTGGTACGACAAGCAGTCGCTCATTTATTGCCGTTCGAAGATTATGGCTCTTAGCCAAGACCAAGACGGTGGATTTACGCTTCACGCTTTGTTACAGGCTTTCGTGGAGTTGATGTTGACAGTTGAAGATCAACAATGTCATCAACGAGTACAAGAACTAGCAGCCTGTTTAGAACGCGACGGTAGCAGCGCACTGAGCCTGCCGTATCGCTTCCATTTTTCCAAGCAGCCTCTTGTGGAGATGCTGGTGAGTCATTCGTCCAAGATGATGGTTACTCGTAATCTATCAGGTGAAGAGCGCAAGTTCTTGCTGGACTACCGGGCTGAAGATGGCAGCAGCTCTACTACGCGAGATGCAATGGCAGCTGAGGGACTTGGAGTGCTACCTGGGGAGGTATATTCTTGCCGCTTTGAGCACACACCAGCCCTCGTGATGACAATGCAAGACGAGGTGAAAGCTGAAATTGTGTATTTTGAGATCACTGTCATCGAATGGAGTGCTGGCAGCAGCATGGGAGGTTCACTTGCACTCGGGTTTTCTCCACCATCATTCCCACTGGAAGGAGTGTTAGTGGGCGGAAGCGCAGACAGTTCTCGATCGTACTCGTTTACACCAGCAAATGGTCAAGTATTATGTGCGGGTGATACTGGTGTAGATCGGTGGCGATGGGACGAACCCACCGGAGCTGTGAGTGCTGGTGATGTCTTTGGCTGTGGATTACGTCTCGACACACAAGAGATTTTCTTCACCAAGAATGGACAGCTTTTAGGCACAGCCTTCTCGAGTATTTCGCGTCCTCAGCAACTTCACCCGACCATGTCTTTCAATGCAAACTGTAAACTACTCGCCAATTTGGGAGCTACTGGAACAGCGTATGTCAAGAACGCTAACTTCAGTTTCCGATTCCATTCGCTTGACTGTGACAATCTAATGAGCGCTTTCGAGTGGTTCGAGCCGCTAAGTCAAGTTTACGGTGTGATGAAGGCTCTAATGGACCCGGCAAGAACTGAAGAACTGGGTACTCCCGACGAGTCAAGCGAAGAATCAAGTGATCTTGCTATTGTGGCACAATTGCCGGACGAATTCATGCTTTCCGCTGATAATTTCCTGTCGGATATCTCGGAGGATGTGTGCATCCGTGTGGAAACTGCACACCCGTATGATCTGGAGCTTCAAGAGGCACTGGTGAGTATCCCATTAGCGACAAGTATTCGAGTGCGTCTGGCTCCCCAAAGTGAGACGGCTAGCTCTCACTGCCTACAGATTCTGCAAGGTGGAGGTGGTGAAGCTGAGGCTGATAATGCGACTACTGGGGGAAGTGAAGCCGAGGTGCGAGCATTTACAGGTGTCTGCGGAGGACAGGAAGTCACTATTGATGGAGATAACTTCGTGTGGCGGTTCCCAGTCCAGTCGAACTTCCAATGCCGTGTGGATCGTGTACGAAAGGGCCCCTACCTAAAGCTTGAAGCCCGAGATACTCGACTTTCACTCGTGCGCGATAAGGGCTGGCAGACAGCTATTGGAGTGGCGCGTTTTGATGGAGGAGTGCACATTTGGGAGGTGCGCATCACTTTTGTGACTGCAAGCTCCAATATCTTCTTGGGCATCGGCCGTAGAGACGTTAGGTTGGACTCATATTTAGGCAAGGACAACCGCGGCTGGGGCTGGATTGGCAACCGGGCACTGTGGCACAATGGCAGCAAACAACGAGGCACTTATGGTGACAAGTTCAAGACTGGAGATGTTGTACGCCTCACCCTGGATTTACGTCGAGGTACATTGAGTTATACTCTCAATGGGAAAGATCTCGGTGTAGCCTTTGGTCCTGGTGGCACGGGTCCCAAACTTGAAGGAACCTTTTACCCTGCATTTGCATTGTATAACCAGCGCGACTCGATTGACCTCATTGGAGGTCACCGTGTCGAAGATGGAGGACTAGAGCCAGGGCTACCTCGGACCGGAAGTGGACTGGCAAGTGGAGAAGACTCGTACTATAGCGAAGAAGAAGAGGATCTCGGAGGCTTTGTCGGCGGGGAGGAAAGCGGAGGTGATGACTCCATCCCGAACTTTCGGATGGAGTTGGGTATCGCTCTAAGCCAAATGGGATTCCCGATGGACTGGTGTATTTATGCTCTTCGCCATTGTGAAGATGATGCAGAGCAAGCTGCAGACTACATTCTCGCTAATATGCACGCGATGGAGTCGCTTGTGCGTGAAGATACCGAGGCCATGGCCCGTCGTGCTCGACACCGTCAGCTTCTACATGAACAAGCCTTATCTCTATCTGAAGGCGTGGAAGGCGAAGGGGTTGATATAGCAGCCATACCGCCTCCACCACCTATTGAATCATTAGGCACTGAAATTGATGCAGAGGAAGCTGTCCGATCAGCAGAAGTAGTGGCAACAGCAGTTGAAGTAACGACGTCTGCATCATTCCAACAGCAATCTACTGGGGACACCAAGTGGGGTGTAGCGTTCACAGCCGTTCCAGAATTCTCAGTAACGGGACGTCGACTACTAGCGACCAAGTACGGCCCCAAGCTGCGTCGTTTACACGCCTCGCAGCAGATATTTACTCCGGCACGTGATCGAGCTCTTGTCCAGCTAGTAAACGAGATATGCGAGTCCCGAGCTGAGGCATTACTGAGTTGTGATCCTCTACGCATGACTCCAGAGGAATTTGTACCGTCAGAAGAGCAAATCCACGCTTTCCCAGTTCTACGAGGCCTTCCATTGGAAACTCTACAGCGACGCTTCTTGGTGCTACGTAACTTCAACTGCCGGCTGCAGACATCACTGGCATTTATCGACTTTTCAGCTGACGACAAGCGTTCTCTTCTTGCTCGCGGCGCTCGTGCTCTTCGTGGGGTTGTCTTCCAGCATGTGAAACTCGCGTGGTGGCTCGGGATCTTGAAAGAACAGCAGGCACCAGCTGCAGCTAGACCAGAAATTGAGGTCGATCGCCATCGTGCTCACGATGCACTAGAGCTTTCCGAACAAGGAGATCCACTGGCGATTCAAGCTGGTGAGCGTGATAGTGTATTCGCGCAGACCTTTGAGCAGTTGCATGGGCTTCAACCAGCACTGTTAAGAGGAGCTGATCGAGCATTTAAATGCCAGTTTGTGGGCGAGTTTGGGGATGACTTTGGTGGGTTGTACCGCGAGTGCTTAGCCCAATTAAGTTCCGAACTGCAGACATTCACACCTCTGGTTCCTATCTTGCGACCATGCCCCAACGCTCTCTTGGGTACGGGGGAAAACCGAGAGCTTTTTGTACCGAACTCCCATCTACGCACGAACGTTAAACGTGTGCAGATGGCCGAGTTCCTCGGCAAGCTCGCAGGCATCGCTGTTCGGACTAAAACACCACTGGACCTAAACCTTCCGCCAGTTATTTGGAAGTTGCTAGTGGGGCAGCAAGTGACGCGACAGGATATTGAAGCTATTCATCAAGGATGTTTCCAGGTGGTCGACACAATTGCTAACCTCGATGCTCATGGGATTACGGAAGCCATGTTTGACGAGATCGTGGACGCAAGCTTCACTGTGCTCTCCAGTACGCGGGAAACTGTCGAGTTAGTTCCTGGTGGGCAACATTTGCACGTGACTTGGGAAGATAGAGTGGAGTATGCATCCGCTGTTGAGACGTATCGCTTGACAGAGTTTGCACCTGTGTGTGAGGACATTTCTCGTGGCGTGGCGACCATGTTACCAGCCCCTACGCTTGGCCTTTTCTCGTGGCATGAACTACGAACACTGGTTTGTGGAAAGGCCACGGTTGATATCTCTCTTCTACGGCGACGTACGATATATGGAGATGGCTGCCAGGCTTCAGACCCCCATGTCGCCTACTTCTGGGACGTCCTATCCGAATTCACGGATGAACAGAAGTCATCGTTCCTGCGCTTCGTGTGGTAAGTCTGTTGGAGATGTTAGACGTTTTCAATGTCTTTTTAATCATTCGTTTTTCTATTGTTTACAGGGGACGATCACGTTTGCCTACGCATGCTGCAGACTTCACGCAGGATTTCAAGATCTCAGGATTGCCTAAGGCTGCTGGTCGTGCTGATGTATATCTTCCGATCGCTCATACCTGTACGATTAAGTTATTCCGCTTGTGTGTGTTGCTTTCGAACTAAGAAACGATCGTGTTTTTGTTTTTAGGTTTCTTTTCTATCGATTTGCCAGCCTACTCCAGCAGAGAAGTCATGCACGACAAGCTCGTGTATGCGATCACTCATTGCCAATCCATCGACGCAGACAACACCACTGTAGCGCAACGTGCAGGCCAAGGGATCAACTGGACAAACACTGCCACTACGGCTACAGCCACTGCATCTGCCGCTGTCTCGAGTGTCATAGCTGGAATGGCCACCATTGCTAGGGAGTGAGCCATTTGATGCTGCAATTACATTTTCTTACATAATACATTCCATTTACATTACCCGTTTGTCCTTTTCTTCTTATGTTGTTTGGTGCGAGTGATCCGTAAGGGAACTGCTCGCTGGAATGCTCGCCCCCAATCCCCATGGTTAGCTACCTCGTTAAGTACCATGATGACAGAATCCACATTCATAACGTGAGTTCTCACCCGCGTTCCTGCTTTTTCAAAGTATTCTTGAAGTGGTAGTCTTGCAGTGCGAATGCCCCGTGAAGCTGCCTTCGTTTGCGTTTCACCCTGCTTACAGGGGATCACAATGTGTAAGGTGCACGATTTGAGACTTAAACGAGTGGATCGAACCAACCTTTCGAACGGAGCGATCTACGATACCATAAACAACGTACACACAGGCTGGATCAAGTTGCTCCAGCACATTTTCTGAATCTGGTGAAAGGTACACAAGCTCATTGGAATCGTAAATCTGCTCCAATGCATCCTCATGTTTTCCGATCTGTCCAAACGAGAGAAAAAAAAATCAGTACTAAACCATTCAAATCATCCAAACATGTACTTCCTACCTTCCAGCTAGGCACTCCATGTTGGGCACAGATAGCTTCAAGTTCTTGCGTATACGATACGAGGCGCAACGATACCAATCTATCTAGTGGACAGGTTTTCAAGTACCCGTAGACACATCCGAGCTGCTTGAAAATGCTATGACGCTCCTACAACACAAACATGTGCATTAGATAACCATTATCGTATTCTATCAACACAGGAAATAGCATACTCGAGTTGTTTGCTGAGCTGCAAAGGCTAAGTCCACCACTACGCGAACACCAGTCATTTGAGCTTCCTCCAGTTTTTGCTACACAACAAATAACCATTAACTCAATAATCTCATGCATGTAGTACAACTGACAACTCACGTATTGTTCCACTCGTTGCATCCTGATACGTTCTCTTTTCTCGTTTTTCTGTTCTTCCGTCATCTCTGCCCGTTGAGTTGCCAGCGCTCGACTTCGTTCCTGCTTCTTGACTTTAAGACGTTCGTCCTTGCGATTACGACGCTTCGACCGCTCCATTTCACATCGAAGTTGCTTGGTAGGTTTCTTGCGTGCGTTTAGCCAATGCAGACCATAATGATACCCACTAAGTCCTAATGCACAAGTCACTACGACCAGCACGATCCATGGTCTCATGTTGCCTTTTTCCGTCACAATTCAAGTATCTGATTGGCTAGATAAATCCTATAAAAAGCTACTATTGGTTGATAATCTGCTGGTCCTGACGCAACGATTTCTAAAAGACACAAAAGCTCATTCGACAATGGGGTCCAAGAAGCGCCGACGTTCTGAGAGCTTCCAGGCAGAACAGACTGGCGATGATGACGCTCGTAAGCGTCTTGCAGCTTTCCATGAACGTATGTTTGATCTCCCGCAGGAAAAAGCAGTTGAAGTAGCTTCAGAGATGCCACGTGTGGTGTTTAAGTCCAAGCAGAAGAAGCGTAAGCATAGATCCGGTGATGCCGACGATGAGGAGCCTATGCCCGTGATAAAGTTTAACAAGACGAAAGTCAAAAAGGAGAAGAAAAAGAAGATGAAGAGTATATCTGCTGCACCTGTGAAACTTGCTGCTCCTATAAAGGTGGCGGGTCAAGCGGTTGTGAAGGTGCCGGGGAAGCAAAGAGAAACCAAGAACAAACCGAAAAAGATAAAAGTAGTGAAAAACGTTGAAGTGAAAATCGAGAAGAAGAAGACAAATCAAGCTCCACAGTGGCATTCCATGACGAAAGAAGATGACGCAAATGACGATGTGGATCTGTTGGAACAGGCATTGGGGAGTATGAAGGAAATGGCGGCGAAACAAACGGTCAAACAGCTGCACAAGAAGACTAAGACGATAAGTAAGACTGTGGCTGTGCAGAAGGAGGAAAAGCCGAACCAAAGTGAAGGATCTGCTGGGGAGAAGAAACACGTGTTGAAGAATACAGTGGAAATCAACGTTGGTGGTTCCGTTGAACATTTATCTCACGGACAAAAGAAGAGGAAGAAGAATAGAATGAAAGCGTTGAAAGCGCAGGAGAAAAATAGTGGCAACCGTGCACATGACAATGCTACGGGTAATTCCTGTGAGGACAATATGGAAAAGGTCGACGTAAGTGAGAGGACGACTGGAGGAAAGTCACCAGCGAAGCAGACTGGAAACCAAAATGGAGCTACACCATCGCCCAAATCACCAAAATCGCGCAAAAAACAGAAAAAATCGCCGAAGGTGAAGCCCAATCCGCATACATCTACACAGCATAGGCAAGGGAAGCCTCTGACTGTACCCGACGAACCAAATAATGAATCTACGAAGTTATCCAAGGATACCATCTCTGTCGCGCCAAAGACAATGAAAGACTTAGCTGTAACCAAGGGCAAAAAGGCTACACAGCGTACTCAGAAAGTTGTTTCTAATGAAGACAAGACCACAAAGCTGTTGACTCCGATTGCGGCCTCCCTGGTCAAGGATGCGAAGAAGACGAACGACATGTTTCTGTCCGCCTCAGAAACGTCCCTGAAGCCTGAAGTATCAACAGGCTTACGCAAAGTAGCAGTTGCTTCAAAACGTGCTGAAAAAGAAAAATCTCCCGCAGTTATTCAAGTTCCTGACGTGTCCTCATCGTCTGAAAGTGAGGATGATGGTGGGTTTGACTTCGGCTTCGGTGGTGGCGATGACTCGTCACTATTCTCCCGTCTCATTGATTCTGCTGCTCGAGAACGATGGGAACTTATCGAAGTGGGTCGTCTTGTTCGATTATTTTCTTCTGAGTGGAATTTCAAGGAGAACAAGACCGCACAGTTTCTGGAAGACACCTGTCCAGAGCTGGTTAGTGTTGACTTCTTGGAAGGATTGGGTGTGAACCTGTCTGCGAAACAGCTTATTCGCGTATTTGAGGCTGGGTCCGGCAACTCAGCGGTACTGGTGAACAAAATGGCGTCCGCTGTGGAAAACGGACACTTGAGTGTTCATGACTCGGATTTCGTCTCAGCTTTGGAACGGCGTGTAGCGCTGATGGAATCGAACGGTGAAGTGATGGAGTTTTTACATCCTCTGCTGGAGAGTCTGTCTACTGTGAGAGATGTCGGTTGTCTACTAAAGAAGTTGTGCGAGCACTGGCAGCTCGAGCGCAAACTTTCTCTGGTGCAGCAAGTGCTCCTGTCGAATGTGTTCGACGACCTGGACGGAAACCAAGATGAGATTCTTGTGGACTTGCCTGATCTAACTGGGCGTTTAGATTTCCCGAGCCGTCTTGACCAGGAAGATGTTGACGAGAACGGAAACCTAAAGGGATTCCTAGCTAACGACGACAGTGAATATAGTGGAGAGGATGGCTCTGAAGAGGATGATGAAGAAGAGGAAATAGATAGTGAAGTCGACGAGAACCCGTATGAAGGCGAGTCTGATTCGGACGAAGAGGTTGAGATCACTGGACGTTCACGTGGTCGCAATCAGTTCATCGAAGACGAAGTAGAAGTAGGTGAAGAAGATGAAGAAGAGGAGGAGGAGGAGCTGCCTCACAGCGATGCTGAATCCTCGTCTTCTGACAGTGATTAAAGATTTTACTTCGATCCAAATTTTGGGCGCTTCGGTGGCGCAACATGATCCGGTGGACACTGCAGTTGAATAGTTGAATCGTACTCAAAAGTGTTTAGAACGCAGATCCGTTTGGAAGCAGACTTTGCAGGCCTACGCCTATGACGAAAACAAGGCATTCAGGACTGCGAGGATGGCAAACACCAAGGCAACCCACATATAGGGGGTCATACCACTACCCTCTTTGCTACTCTTGGAAACCTTTTTCTTCGAGTGAGCAATAGCGGCTGTGACGAGTTCACGTACATGTTAGAGACTGCAGGCAAATTAAGCAAGCAAGCAGTATGTAAACGTACCAGCTCGCGCCGCAGCAGAGTTGCCTTGGTACGAGTCGTCATCCTCACCCTTGCCACGACGACCTCCTTTCTTTGATGACTTCACTGGTGACTTCTCTTCTGGTTCCTCTGCATCGATATCCTGCTCAAACGTCTGCTGAGCTGTCAAACCATTATTGCTCACTTCGGTTACCAAGTCTGGGAACGCAGTCGTCAGCGCCTCCGCAGCTGCAGTTGGCCAATTTGCCGTTGGATCACAGTGCATCGCTTCTGAATGCAATGGAGTGTTCCCATGACTGTTTTTGAGAGGCTTTGCACCCTACAAGCGACATTGTTAATCACTTAAGGTATTTTCCAACACCAGTAAAAGCTTACTACAAACCTTGGAGATCAAATAGCTGATAAGCTCGAGTTGATCGTCGCCGTTCTTGATACACGCCCAGTGCCTACAGAAATCTCAAAGAGATTAGTATGAACAGTACAAGACAATCAAAAACTTCCATACATACAGAGGGGTGTTGCCCTTTGAATCTACCGCATTGATGTTGGCTCGGCCCGTCTCAACCAGCAATTGGGTAATCTCGAGGTTTCCCTTGCCAACTGCCACGTGGAGAGCAGTCATCCTCTTGTTGTCGACAGCGTCCACCTTGGCTTTGGCTCTCAGAAGCAGCTTCAGTGATTCTACCTCTTCATACTCTGCAGCCAAATGCAGTACTGTTTGGCCTGACGAATCCTGCACACTCAAGTCAGGCTTGCCCTTAAGCAGTGCCTGAAAGATCTCTTCAAAGCTCGGGGGCTGTTGCGCCAGTGCCAGCATAAGCGGCGTAAAGCGGCGCTTCTTCTCCTGCAAATTGAGCATAGCTCCATTGGACACGAGGTGCTGCACGATCTCCAATTGGTCCTCAGCTACTGCAATATGCAACACTAAAGACAGCAGACAATTAATATATTGCAAGAATTGTATCTTTTGACATGGGAGTGCCGTACCGGACTCGCCCTTCTTGTTCTGATAGGCCCAGTCACTGCGTAGCTCGATTACCTTTTCAAGGTTGCCATTGCCTGTCATAGAGTAGATATGGTAAGGGATATGCCTACGGAAGTGAAAGGCATTGGGGCAATGTGTACCTGCAGCGCGGAGTAGCTGCGCCATCGTGTCGATAAAAAGTGTGGGAATACCATTGTCAATGATGAAATTTGGCTCTGATTGGTCAACCTGTTATAGTTAAAGTTTAACCCCTTTAACGTAAAAATAGAGTTTAAACTTGAAAATGTAAATTTTATTTTGATCGACGAGTTCCAGCTGCAGATAAATTAGACATGAATACGAGGCACTGGCAGCAACTAGAGCTGGAATTTCTGCTCCGAGTCCTCTTCAGTTGTCCAAAGCACTGACGCAGGGAACGCAGCAGCGGCTGTAGAAGAGTTGGACGGCGTGAGGTGGGGGGAGGGAAACTTGGGAGGGAATGCGGCTGTGTGCACGGGCGTGGTCGAATCTCCTGCTGGGATATGGACCACTGGAGCCAGCACGTGAGTACTGCTAGGGCTGGTTGTCTTCTGTGGCTCGATGTTGAGCTTCATGTTGGACACGGCGGAAGCCATACGTACGTCGCGCTCCACCTCATGGAACATGTCTTCCGTGCTGGACAAAATTTGCAGCAGCGCTGGGTAGCTGGAGAAAGTCGACAAGTTGACTTTGCGACGCATGTACTTGGACCGCGTGTTGTATCCCGTCATTTTGTCGTGTTTCTTCAGAATCTGATTTCAACCATGAAAAAAAGTTTAGTCGCAGAATCAACAGTAGAGTCGTGAACATGCAGACCTTGGAAAAGCCCTGATAATTCATGACGGCAAAGTTCTCTAGACGGATGCATTCGCGATAGAAGTGCACGAAGGCAAACATCAGTCTCTGCGCTTCAGACGCCTCGATTTTCTCTCGTTTCTACCGAAATGCTACGGTTAGTGTGGGTTTCCAACATAGCAAATGCCAAAGGGACAAACCTTGAGATGCTTGAGAACGGAGCGCAACTGGTGATAGCGGAAGGAACAGCGCTTCTCTTCGGCTACATAGAAGAGAGAGATTTTCTTGAGCTCGGCCTGCAGGTCCCGGAAGAAGGCCACCTCGAGCTGAGACTCAGCTGTTATGGAGAACACACGCTGCCAAATAAGCAGGGGCGCCGCTGCAAAGACAAGATAGCAAGGACCACGTACAAATATCGCGCTGGTTGGCAGCATGGTGTGCCGCGCGAGTCACAGCCTTGATGCGCTTCTTGAGTATTTTGTAGTTAAGCCAGAAGGGCGCCCACTCCGGGTTGCTCTGCAGGATCTCCTGCAGCAGGCCTTTGCCGAATTTCATAACGAGTTGTCGAGCGGTATACCCTGAAGCGCAGCGAATGCGAAGTGATGAGCACTGGACAGAGGGACGGGTAAGATTCTGGATGGCCCGAGGCTAATGTATGGTAACCTCCAGAAGGTGTCAACACAATCTTCCGTCTTCAATGTGCCCATTTCTCGGAGATTCAAAAGCTAGTCCCGCGAATGAAAGTTACAAACGTTGTAAGCTCAAAACTAGCTGTATTATTGTATTTTATGACAGACGCTAGACCCCGTTCCGAATCAGGAACGTATGCGCTCTTTTTGGAAATTCTAGCGGTTTCGTGTGTGTAAAACAAATAATAAAAAAAGGACATCGAGATTCGGAGATTCTGCCAAGATGAAAACAATAGTCAATCCAAGTGTCAACCGCACAACCGGAAAACAAACCGAGATTCGCTCTTCTTGAAAAAGCAGCCACGCACTTGTCGTCATCACAACGCGAAGCTGTTGCATCGGGAATGTCGTTCGGTTGCTAGCCACCAAGCGATAACATGCGACACGTTCGGCATTTACACGAACATCTACTCTGAATGAAGCTTGAAGTCCTTGCGCTTCACCACCTAGGTTTATTCTGAGCTTAGCCTTTCGTGTCAAGTAGTGAGTGCATCATTTTGAAGACAGCAATTTTTATTAATATATCGTGGCATAATATGCCACCACGAAGTAACGTTTGTTGAGCCTTTCCTATTATGAATAAGTAGTGCGTGTGTACATGGACTTACAAATAGTTTGAATACTACACTACATGATGCTCGAACGTTCAGTTTAGATTCCTAGGTGAAGTCGATGGGTACACACTTCAAGAAGGTTTCACCTATGAGATTCAAGAAATTGTCGGAATTTATTACTAAACTCCTTTACACAAGATCCAACAGTTTTGATTGATCTCCATTCGGAACGAATGCCCCAAATTTGGGTTGACCATCAGTCAAGGTAGAACAGTGTATCTACAGCTATTGAATTAGCTTGAGATCGTTGCAAGTTAGTCCAAAGAGTTGTCCACATATCTAGTTAATCAAATACCTCCTTTTACACACTGCACGCTCGTAAACGCAGACCCAGCATTAAAGAGCTTCAGGAGCTCTTCCTGCTCTTAGTCCTCTGAAAGCAGGCAATTTTAGACCAGGACGAGATTCTGCAAATATAAATAGACCTTGTCGCCTTTGATCGCCCATGTAGCCTTTAGGTTTACTGTGCCTTCCGCTAGAGAAACCCGCGTATTCTCTCGTAGAGTCCATGGGTAGCATGTTTTCACGCGAACCGGTGACGGTGTCACCACTAACACACCACTTCCAGTCGACAACGCAAGCTGGCACTCTCGTTTACGTGGCTTTATCCAAGAAAAAACATCGTGTGAACCCTATCACAGATTCAAGACGACTAGATAACTCCATCTTCTTTGGCCTCAAAGTTCCGTTCGAAGACATTGAGATCGAGAGTCAAATTGGCACTGGTACCTTCGGCGTGGTCTACAAGGCGTTCTTCAAAGGAAAGCACATTGCGCTCAAGCGTCTACTTGCGCAACGATACTCGGCAAAAACTGTCCAAGATTTCAAGAACGAGCTGTCCATTCTCTCCATATTACAGCATCCCAATATCGTTATGTTCCTTGGCGCCGTACTCGAGCCACCAACGCTCTGTCTTTTGACTGAACTCTGCGCTGGGTCTCTAGCAGACCTATTGCAACTTGCACGTAGTCAACAACTGAATATTACGTGGGGTCTTACACTTGAGATTGCCCTGGACTGTGCAAAAGCTTGTGCGTACCTCCACGCGTTAAGCCCAGCTGTGCTTCACCGCGATATCAAGGTAGTACTCACTACAGTTATCTCCACGAAATTAGGCTTTTGAGAGCTGGCTCACTTTTTTCGCTTGCACAGGGGGAAAATTTGTTGATCACTGAAGACTTTCGTTGCAAACTCAGCGACTTCGGGCTGTCACGCAGCCTCGACAAGAACACCAATGCACAGACGATGTGTGGAACACCGAGATGGTTAGCACCGGAAGTTTTCCGGGGTGAGGACTATACGGAAAAGATTGACGTCTACTCGTATGGCATCGTACTTTGGTGTGCAATTTCTTCGCTCACTATGGATGTTCTTCTTGCTCTAACCGATAACTGTGTGCAGGGAACTATTTTGCTTCAAGAAACCTTATCTCGATAAAGATGCCATTAATTTGGCGTATCTTGTTGCACATGAGGATCTTCGTCCTGAGCTATTGCCGCACATTCCCGAAATTCTGCATAGGATCATGAAAGCGTGCTGGGACCCTGAGCCCACGCAGCGACCGTCCTTCAGCACTGTCATTTTCCTTATTGAAGAGGCCAAGAATGTTGTACCATTAGGTTTGGCTATTGATCTTTCCAAAAGCTTTTCGGAGGCGACAGCTGTGCATCGCAATATTTCATCGAGACCGAAGACGCCGTCGGCCAAGAAGAACTACGGGCTTACTTCGGGCATGATTTAGTAGCATGACAGCGACATGTATTTAATTAAAATGTTTACAGAGGGCGACAGCATCGAGGACGGTTTTTTGACCCCCCACAAAAATTGCACCAAACGATTTCTCGTGGCGTGTTGATTCGATTGGTGGTACTCTCGTTAACTATCTTCCAGGCGTCCACGAGGAAACTTCGAGTTAAGTTGACACCTATAGAAGAGATCACTACTCTTTATTAGCAGTAAAAAATATAATATTTCGGTTTACGTAAGCCAATCACGTTGCTAGAAATGTTGTTAGTCAGATGCACTATCATCTTCGGACGTTTGTTCATCGCAGGCATCCATAGCCTCGAGATGATTCTTAAGCTTGACCAACTGCCTGTTTGCACTATCAATACAACCATGCACAGTCGAAGGTGCTAGGTTGGCGAAGGCTCGCTCTAGGCGTGGCCGAATGTCAGCAAACGTTGTGGTGGTGGTGTATTGGCGACCGACTTCTCCCTTTACGATAGCCCAAACAATTTCGATAGGCTGAAGATCTGAATGATATGGAGGAGTGAAAATCACATCATGACCTTTGCTCGTGCCATGCTAACTACCACAGGAACGACTTGTGCTTTGATGTAGCTAGACAGAATTTCCCACAAATTGGCTTTGTTGCATTTTCAGGGGACTTCCAGACCATATTCTCGCATTGAATCCAGCATTTTCCCCGCGCAATGCCTGACTTAGGTGTCGATTTAGGCAGCACTTTGTGGTATTTGGCATTGTCCATCACGATAACACAGCTTTTGAGCCCCATAGTATCTAACACACTTAGCAATTTTTCCATCCACTCGACGAAATAATCGTGACAAAACATTCCATGATAGTCTTTTGTCTGTTTTCCTCCCTCAAAATGTCCACCGTATCTGACAGCAGCTGAGCCGATTGTTCGGAGGTACGATCGTTATCATCTACTGAGCGATCTTTGTCCAAAATTGCAGCTATAAAGCAAAGCCTCCTGCCTTTGTGCTTAGCTTTGACACTTCTTGTATCCGTCGGATCAAATAGCGAGTCGTTGTGGCGTGCATAGTGCTGGTGTATGTAACTCTCATCAAGATAAACAGTAC
Organism: Phytophthora colocasiae; assembly: GCA_018806915.1. Taxonomy (NCBI): domain Eukaryota; phylum Oomycota; class Peronosporomycetes; order Peronosporales; family Peronosporaceae; genus Phytophthora; species Phytophthora colocasiae. The sequence goes on along the minus strand of JAGKQI010000104.1, from coordinate 69,983 downwards.
GCCGCGATGAACGTTCACTGTTGGTCATTTGCTGAATGTATTCTGCCCTCGCCAAGTTATTAGCAGCAGACAGCTTCAATCCTTTTCCTTTATGAGCACCTCTATCATAACCTTGCCCCTTCAGAAAGCGTTGCACGGTTCGTAAAGCTGATTTTTGAGGCGTCTGCATCGTTCATGTCAACCACTAAATACTCCATTTCAACTAACAAATGCATCACATCTTTAGCTGTCGTTCTAGTCCGGGACTCACAGCGACCACGAATAAAGTCACGCACAGATGCTTGCATTGCCAAAGATCGCGGAAGTCGTGTCATTTTATCCTCTCGGTTTGCCGGAAGGGCAGCCGCAACAACGTATCCGTCAGCACAATACGCAGACCAAACATCTCCGACTGTTTTGTTTGAGCGGTTTGAGTAATCGAGCGATTTTGTTGGTCACTCCTTCGTTTTTGGCTGCACTTCTCTGCGGAAATTGGCCTGCAATGCGAGTATGTCGAGCTTTTCTCCTATGGTAAGAGCCCCACTGCGGTTATCTTTCACATACTCGATCGCTCTCTCTGCGTCAGCTTGGCCTCGACGAGGTTTCTTGCTGCGGCGCTTGGACGCCATCTCTGAATGTGAATTCTGCAGTGGTATTGCTATTTTTGACTCCGATTTGCGGCGGGGATAAAACAGTCACCTGTACAACATAATAAATTGAATGGTATATAATGTCAACATATATGTATTCACACGGTTCAAATATCCTGTTGTCAGTGGCTAAAATGGCGTTAGGGTTGCGATACAAAATAACATCGCATCTAGTATGCAAGGTCTCAGGAGATAAAGCAGCTGGCTTACCGCATACAGTGTCAGTTGCAACAGCTTGGGAGCTTCCAAATTTTGTAGAAATCGACGTAGTATTGACGAAGTAATACCAAAAACCGTCCTCGATGCTGTCGCCCTCTGTTAAGGTTGTGACAGTGTAACCAACTCATAAGCTCGAGCTGGTGATCATGTTCTGCTTTTTGCAACGATTCCACAAACGATTTTGATCTCAAGTTGAAGTGGCTATGTATCTTCTCATCCGGAACTACTCTCAGCATCTTCTTCAGTTCAAGCGACTTTAGCGTGTCCGTTTCAGAGGATCGAATGAATTGGTGCTGCAACTCTATTTATTTCTGCTGTGGGCGAGAAGTTTGCGATCAAACGTGCTAAAGGAAGAAAGGTGTTACATCTCCCCTTCTTCCCGTAGAGAAAGCCGATAGACTTGCAAGACGTCATATTCCGAATATCCACGATCGTTCAAGGCTCAACTGAATTGCTGGCCGGCCCCCAAGTATTCGTCTTCGATGAGTGATGTACTTGCTAATGCGTGCACCCAAACAGCGTCGGATGGAGATGTTGCAGTTGGAATTGCTATAACAACAGACATGACCTGTGCCAGTGGTGGTGTTGGTTGTATCGATAACATTTGTCGCTACTGCAGAACCAAAAGCACAACCCAGTCTGCCCATTTAACTGCATGTCCTGAAGCCACAAAGGTCTGCACAACAACCGTATCTACAGGCGACGCGGCGGTGGGTATCAACATCGTCACAGACGCGTCCTGCGCTCAAGGGGGCTTGGGGTGCATTGATAGCGTTTGTCGTTTTTGCCGAACGACAATCACTGCTCAGTCAGCCACTTACTTGGATTGTGCTTCGATTGGCAGCTCTGCTTCAACTACACTAGCCCCTACGTCTGCCCCTACGTCTGCCCCCACGTCTGCCCCCACGTCTGCCCCTACGTCTGCCCCCACGCCTGCCCCTACAGCCTCCCCGGCGACTTCGCCAACGACTTCCTCGACTCCCACTTACGCGATCCCATTGGAATGCTACAGGACGGTGTCCGGTGGAGATAAAGGTGTTGGTCTGGGCATGGTCTCCGATCTCCGATGCGGAGACGGGGGTGTTGGTTGTGTGGACAGCATCTGTCGCTTTTGCAAACGGTTTGATACGGCGCAGTCAAGCGGATACTTGAGCTGCACAGACATCCCTTCCTCGGACAATGGTGCAGACATTACCTTTAAGGCGATTGTCACCGATGATACGGTGGCACAGGAGTCAACGACTGATAATACGATAGTTCCGCTCCATGAGTCGGATGCGCTTACATTGGTGGGGACTGATGGAATCTGCGCGGACGTGGCACTAGCCGATGGCCAGGCTGCCGGGGGCATCGGCGTGGTACTCGATACAATCAACTGTCCCGAAGGCACTGCTTCCGGATGTGTTGGGAATGAAGGTTGCCGGTACTGCATGCGGTTTCCAACAAACACATCCGAGTATCTGGAATACTGCGCGGTAATTAACAGCACCAGCGTGGCGTATCCTTTATCGGGGCCAAGTGAGAATGGAAGCATTATCTTGGCCGATGTGGGTAGCATGAGTACCCTCTCAGCTGATGCAGACACTGCCATTTCAACTGAAACGAGCTCAACCTACTCGAAATCGACAATTTTTGGTGAAAGTGGGCCCACTCTGTGGATTGCTGTTGGAGCGGCGGCTTTTGCTGTTGTTGCTGTTGTTGGCTTTGCCGCACTCGGTTTAAAACGAACGGTTGGAAGCCTCAAGCGCAGAAATGCTCGCTCATCGGAAAAAGAAAAGGTCACCCCTGACGCTGAAAACCGCCCCAGTGTCCTGACCACTTCGAATATCGGCGAACCTGGCATTATTAGCGATGTGTAAGGAACAACGCAACCAAGTCAAGCTCATGTTCGATCACAGACCGAGGGAATGACACTTCGAAGTATTACATGTAGAAGCATGAACTCGTTCCTCATAACACATTTTCATATCAAATTCATTTACAGATAGTCTTTTGAGAGGAGATGTGTACAAGCCGCATTTCAGACCCTATCGGTCCGATTTGTCTGACAATCCAAAGGAGTTGCAAAAAGATGCTTTTCAAGAACTGGATGCTCCTTGAAACCCTTCATGAAGTCAGTGAAAATACCAACGAAGTAGACGACACACACTAAGAAAGCGCCGACAACAAGTAAGTCGTACAACTACTGTTGAAATCTTTTCAATTCGTGGTGCATTCAATTATAAAATATCGTAACGACAACTTATTGTCCTTCTTGCCTGCAGTGATTCACGCCGGCCTATCATTCCATCTTGTCACCACCAAGAAGTCCCACCGCTCAACACTCCAACTGCTCGGATCGCTCAGTCAGCTCGTCCTTGGCATGCCAGGATACGTTTTGCAGCGATGGGACGTTAGCTTCAGATGCTCGAGCCAAGCTGAACGATGCGCGGGTAGCACGGCAGAGTGAGGAAGTCCACCATGTCGTCGCCCGTCAGCACCTTGCCCATGATCTCACCACCAAGCGCCCATTTGTTGCCCGGAGTAGCGTTCAGGGACCGCTTGTTGACGCACTCCTTCAGGATCTCCAGCACCAGCGGCTTCGTCACGGTCTTGCCCTCCACGGTCTTGCAGCTGTGGCGGATCCACTGCCAAACCTGCGCGCGCGAGATCTCGGCCGTCGCAGCGTCCTCCATCTTGTTGTGGAGCGGGATGCAGCCGCTGCCACGCAGCCACGCCTCCGTGTACACCAGTGACACATCGATGTTCTCCACCAGACCGTTGTATGTGATCGCACCTGTCGGGGGCTCGATGAGCTGAGCAGCAGTGATGTCCTTGCCGGCCTCGGGGATGTATGCGATCTGGTTCGGACCCGACATCTTGCTGAACGCGTCCAAGGCGATCTTCACGAGACCCGGGTGTGCCACCCACGTGCCGTCGTGACCCGCAGCTACTTCGCGGGACTTGTCCTCCGTTACAGCGGCCATGAACTTGTTGTTAAGCTCCGGGTCATTCTTCACGGGGATCTGAGCCGCCATGCCGCCCATGGCGTGGGCGCCTCGGCGGTGGCACGTGCGCACCAGCAACTTCACGTAAGCAGCCATGAAGGGCGTCGTCATGCCAACCGACGAACGGTCCGGCACCACGAACTTAGGGTGGTTGCGGAACTTCTTAATGTACGAGAAGATGTAGTCCCAGCGGCCGCAGTTGAGACCTGACGAGTGGTTGCGCAACTCGTACAGGATCTCATCCATCTGAAAGACGGCCACGATGGTTTCCACCAGCACGGTGGCACGAATGGAGCCCTGTGGGATGTTCAGGTAGCCCTGAGCGGCAACGAACACGTCGTTCCATAGCTTAGCCTCAAGTGGTGCTCGAGCTTGGGTAGGTAGAAGTACGGACCGGAGCCACGAGCCAGCAGTTCGTGCGCGTTGTGGAAGAAGTAGAGACCGAAGTCAAAGATTGAGCCAGACATGATCTGGTTGTTCACGAGCACGTGTGCCTCGTCAAGGTGCCATCCACGCGGGCGCACCAACAGCGTTGCCACCGTGTCGTTGAGTGTGTACTTCTTCCCCGTCTGTGGGTGCGTGTACGAGATGGTCTTGCGCGCAGCGTCGATGAGGTTGACCTGGCCGTCCACCTGGTTGAACCACGTGGGGGCTGTCGAGTCTTCGAAGTCAGCCATGTAGCACTTGGAGCCCGAGTTGAGCGCGTTAATAACCATCTTGCGGTCCACTGGGCCCGTGATCTCGACGCGGCGGTCGGCCAAGTCGGCGGGGATGGGGGCCACTTTCCAGTCGCCCTCACGGATGTAGGCGGTCTCGGGCAGGAAGTCCGGGAGAACTCCGGCGTCCAACTCCTTCTGGCGCTGCACACGCGCAGCCAGCAGCGCCTGGCGACGCGGCTCGAACTGCTCATGTAGGAAGGCGAGGAAGCGTAACGCGTCAGGCGTCAGAACACGGCGGAAAGCGTCCGAAACGTGGCCCAGCACGCGGACGTTGGCGGCGTTCACGTTAAGCTCCGACATGGCGGTTTCAAGTTTGTGGTAGGGAGGGGCTTCTCTGAATACGTTTGCGGCGGGCGGGTGGGCTTGCGCGCTAGGAGGCAAATTGCGGAGTGGCTTTGAGCTTCTGCGATCCTGAGAGGCTATTGCACCTCCCGAACCCGACGTGACCTGTACGAATACGCTTCAACATCGAGTCTAGGCTCAATTTTAGCCAATAAGCGAAGACACTTGATCGACGTCGCCTGCGTCACGGTCTCGTGTACCCCGGCCCATACAAAAATCAAATCAAAAGACGGAAGACCATCACTCTGCTATTGCGTTTAACTTCCATCGTGTTGACAATGCCTTGCGAGCCACCGCGATACCGCAGCACATGCTGGAGTTCCTGTGCAGGTGATCGGGGTGATTGGACGTGCACTTTCTCTTTGCCAAGCGATGCATGTGAAAACAGTGAAACACTACTGTGGTGAGGTACATGATCTACTAACGTTAGATCCGATGACATGTCCTCGTTCAACGACGCTCGAGCCCTCAAACTGCGTGTTTGTACTCTGTGGTCCTTGTCGCGCTGTAGTATTTTCATCGGATCTAACGTTAGTAGATCATGTACCTCACCACAGCAGTGTTTTCACATGCATCGCTTGGCAAAGAGTGCACGTCCAATCACCCCGATCACCTGCACAGGAACTCCAGCATGTGCTGCGGTATCGCGGTGGCTCGCAAGGCATTGTCAACACGATGGAAGTTAAACGCAATAGCAGAGTGATGGTCTTCCGTCTTTTGATTTGATTTTTGTATGGGCCGGGGTACACGAGACCGTGACGCAGGCGACGTCGATCAAGTGTCTTCGCTTATTGGCTAAAATTGAGCCTAGACTCGATGTTGAAGCGTATTCGTACAGGTCACGTCGGGTTCGGGAGGTGCAATAGCCTCTCAGGATCGCAGAAGCTCAAAGCCACTCCGCAATTTGCCTCCTAGCGCGCAAGCCCACCCGCCCGCCGCAAACGTATTCAGAGAAGCCCCTCCCTACCACAAACTTGAAACCGCCATGTCGGAGCTTAACGTGAACGCCGCCAACGTCCGCGTGCTGGGCCACGTTTCGGACGCTTTCCGCCGTGTTCTGACGCCTGACGCGTTACGCTTCCTCGCCTTCCTACATGAGCAGTTCGAGCCGCGTCGCCAGGCGCTGCTGGCTGCGCGTGTGCAGCGCCAGAAGGAGTTGGACGCCGGAGTTCTCCCGGACTTCCTGCCCGAGACCGCCTACATCCGTGAGGGCGACTGGAAAGTGGCCCCCATCCCCGCCGACTTGGCCGACCGCCGCGTCGAGATCACGGGCCCAGTGGACCGCAAGATGGTTATTAACGCGCTCAACTCGGGCTCCAAGTGCTACATGGCTGACTTCGAAGACTCGACAGCCCCCACGTGGTTCAACCAGGTGGACGGCCAGGTCAACCTCATCGACGCTGCGCGCAAGACCATCTCGTACACGCACCCACAGACGGGGAAGAAGTACACACTCAACGACACGGTGGCAACGCTGTTGGTGCGCCCGCGTGGATGGCACCTTGACGAGGCACACGTGCTCGTGAACAACCAGATCATGTCTGGCTCAATCTTTGACTTCGGTCTCTACTTCTTCCACAACGCGCACGAACTGCTGGCTCGTGGCTCCGGTCCGTACTTCTACCTACCCAAGCTCGAGCACCACTTGGAGGCTAAGCTATGGAACGACGTGTTCGTTGCCGCTCAGGGCTACCTGAACATCCCACAGGGCTCCATTCGTGCCACCGTGCTGGTGGAAACCATCGTGGCCGTCTTTCAGATGGATGAGATCCTGTACGAGTTGCGCAACCACTCGTCAGGTCTCAACTGCGGCCGCTGGGACTACATCTTCTCGTACATTAAGAAGTTCCGCAACCACCCTAAGTTCGTGGTGCCGGACCGTTCGTCGGTTGGCATGACGACGCCCTTCATGGCTGCTTACGTGAAGTTGCTGGTGCGCACGTGCCACCGCCGAGGCGCCCACGCCATGGGCGGCATGGCGGCTCAGATCCCCGTGAAGAATGACCCGGAGCTTAACAACAAGTTCATGGCCGCTGTAACGGAGGACAAGTCCCGCGAAGTAGCTGCGGGTCACGACGGCACGTGGGTGGCACACCCGGGTCTCGTGAAGATCGCCTTGGACGCGTTCAGCAAGATGTCGGGTCCGAACCAGATCGCATACATCCCCGAGGCCGGCAAGGACATCACTGCTGCTCAGCTCATCGAGCCCCCGACAGGTGCGATCACATACAACGGTCTGGTGGAGAACATCGATGTGTCACTGGTGTACACGGAGGCGTGGCTGCGTGGCAGCGGCTGCATCCCGCTCCACAACAAGATGGAGGACGCTGCGACGGCCGAGATCTCGCGCGCGCAGGTTTGGCAGTGGATCCGCCACAGCTGCAAGACCGTGGAGGGCAAGACCGTGACGAAGCCGCTGGTGCTGGAGATCCTGAAGGAGTGCGTCAACAAGCGGTCCCTGAACGCTACTCCGGGCAACAAATGGGCGCTTGGTGGTGAGATCATGGGCAAGGTGCTGACGGGCGACGACATGGTGGACTTCCTCACTCTGCCGTGCTACCCGCGCATCGTTCAGCTTGGCTCGAGCATCTGAAGCTAACGTCCCATCGCTGCAAAACGTATCCTGGCATGCCAAGGACGAGCTGACTGAGCGATCCGAGCAGTTGGAGTGTTGAGCGGTGGGACTTCTTGGCGGTGACAAGATGGAATGATAGGCCGGCGTGAATCACTGCAGGCAAGAAGGACAATAAGTTGTCGTCACGATATTTTATTGAATGCACCACTAATTGAAAAGATTTCTCAACAGTAGTTGTAACCACTTACTTGTTGTCGGCGCTTTCTTAGTGTGTGTCGTCTACTTCGTTGGTATTTTCACTGACTTCATGAAGGGTTTCAAGGAGCATCCAGTTCTTGAAAAGCAAGTCGATATCTTGCAATTCCTCCGGGTTGTTCATTTGGTCTCCACAACGCAAATTGTTCACTTTCTGGCCAAGGCGATACCCACCCAATTCTGCCGGCCACCTTGGATCATCGGTAGGAACTACAAAACGCTGGGGCACCTTCTGATTCCCATAGATATCGTGATATTTCTGCAATGCAGGAAGGAAGTACTGATTCCAACGACCTTCTCGAGCATTCCAGTTGAAGCCCAGCTTGTTCAAATCCTCTAGTTGATACTCCAGCAGTGTATCCTTGCGACGTCGAAGCTCACTTGTCCAGTAGCCCAACTTGTACCCCCATGTCGAGCAAGGCCACGCATCATCACTAACAGGAACTGTAAACGACACCGGCACGAAGAGATCTCCATGGATTGAACTGTATGTCCGCATCGCTGGCACAGATACCTCTTCCCACAGGAAACGCTTCCAATCTCCAACGTCTGGTAGTCCAAGCTCGTGCAGTTTTTCTCGAATTTCGTCCAAACTCCGTTTTCTTCCGGGTTTCTTGGCCACTGCGGAAGCCTTCAGAAATCGCGAAATGGTCGTTCCTAGCTTCATCCCATGCACCTCGATCGGCCATTGCTCAGCCTCTTGACTCTGACTGCTGGGGATGATGAAACGCAGCGGAACGGCAAAATGGCCTCGAAGGCGCTGGAAAGTCTGCAATGCAGGCACCAGCAGCTCAAACTGGTGTTGCTGATGCGCCGACGAGCGCATGCTCTGGCGTCGGAGCTGTGTGTGGACGCTTCCCAGCCAGGAGCGATGTCGACTTGTCAAAGCCATGGTGAGAGTCTTGCAAGAAAATGGTATCATAAAAACTAATATAGTGATCAGCTTTGATTGCACCATTCCGCTGGTGCTCACAACGCATAGAGTGATGGTTGAATTATACTACATATCTACTGCCCATGCGAATGAAAGGAAAAGAATCCATTGTACTCGTTAGCCATAATTGTACGTAGGCACTTTAGTATAATACGAGGCAGTCGTCATTACCTGGAGAGACTTCTGCTGCTGGCACGAAGAGCGTTGCTTGAAGCGTATCGTGCTTGATCAGCTTCCTGGCGGGCATGCTCGAATTCTTCCTGTTGCAGTCGACGAGCCTGCATTTCTGCCATCCGAAGCTGCTCACGATCTTCAGCCAGCACAAGTTCTCGCACAGTATAGTCGTCGATGCGACCAACTTTTTCAATGGGCACGCGATGTTTCAGCTTGGGTAACAGCCACAGCAGTACGTTCGGATCGCTGTAAGATTCGTATAGACGTGGGTCGGACACCGCCTTCACGTTCGAGTACGGGTCGAGCATGAAGATGAGGCTGGGATCCATCCCCACTTCTTCATAAGCGACAATGTCGGTGGGGCGGTTTCCAAATCCTGCAACGAATACCGGGTGCTCAATGATGCGACCTGCGTGGATAAGCGTCAACTGCAACTCGTTCAAGACTTGAATCTTGAAAAGATGCGGTGTCTTGTTCACAACTTCAGTAAACAGCGCACCCGTAAGGCCAGTCGAATTCGTGATGAGGACTCCTGGCGGGAGCGGAATCGACTGTTGCACTGCATTCTCCAAGTGTGTTCGTGAAGCAGAAGCCCAGTCGAGTGGGCGAGCAGTGAGGTACACGATTCGCATACCCAGCTCATGCAACTTGGTGAAGAAGTCGCAGGCCCCCGAATGCAGAAAGTCGTATTGACCTAGACGCAAAGTGCGGATGTGGCCCTCTACGTCACTGATGGTAAGCGTGCCGTCCAAGTCGACCACAACTACCGATTCATTCGGCCCCCAGAGATGCAGTTTCGCATCTACATATCGGACTGTGTTCGTATACTTTTGGTAGTGTTCGAAACGCACATGATTCGGGTGTTCTTCCGACAGATCAGCGAAGCACAAGTCTCCAGGAGGAATCATAACACCGCTCGTGATAAATGTGCAGCGGCCGCGTTCCTGCAGCTCCATTTTGGTCGGCATCTCTTTACCATTCACCAAGATCCTCACCATATCGCCCACACCCGTTTGATAGTTTGAGCGGAAGCGTGACCACGAGAAGGATACATGCCACGACGTCGTAAGATACTTTCCCTCCGTGTTCTTCACCGCTACAATATCCACTGCATTGCCTGCCATCTTGTACGATGGAGGAGATGCTTGTTGTTCTTCCACCGGGGCCACTTGCAAGGCATTGCTATTGGCACGCGGTAGCTCTCCTCGGAACGATCCGTCGGCACTCATCGTTCCCGTGACAGTGCTGCTACTGCTGTCACTCAGGCCTCTCGAGGATGGAAAGAGTTCCGACTCGTCCTCTGATGGCTTTACACGGGGCTTGTCTGTTGATGCCAACGCTGGAAAGAGTTCGTACTTGGCAGGGGACACTGGTCCTGGAGGCTGCACGGGCACCTCCCCAGCACCTCCCTCTTCCACTGGCGCAGTACTGGCCATGGGCGCGGCCTCCTTCGTGACTACAGTTGCCACAGGGATACTGGGGCCTACACCGAAGAGGTCATAGCTCTCATGATCGTCCAATGCGCTTGTAGATACGGACTTGACCGGCGCGGGGGGAGGCGGGGGCACGGACGGCCCCCCAAAAAGACTCATGGCTTCGAAGTCGTCAATGTCACCGGTAGAAGAAGCTTTCACAGGTGGAGAAACTCCCGCAGGCTTAGCAGAGCCATGAGAATGTGGGTCCATCGCGCACAGAGTATGAGAGCAGGGGGGGTTAATACGACGGTGGCGTAATAAACCCTCGAAGCAAACTGTGCTGGACGTCGTCTTCAAAGACCCTGCTATTTTTGATATAAAGTTTGACTACGGTGCTACACGGCCGTTCGCGCGGATCCGCTCCAAAGGATAAGTTGGTGCAATGGACGCGCTGTTGGATCGCCTGTGGGAGCTCGCAAACGAAGACGACGACCCACGCAGCGCACGTCGCAGTGAAAGAGTAGCAGAGGCGCGTGCTCTATGGAGAGCGCTGGAGGTTTTGCTAGCCTCATTGGGGCCCAACGAATTAATTGTCGGCGACGGACTTTTCACCAAAACGTTAGCGTGCATTCGATCTGTTCTGAGTGATTTAAGCTATTGGGTAGATGCTGTTCCTGCCACTAGCAGCCCTTCCGACGACAGCTTCATGACAGTCTTTGTGTGCGTCAATCGAGTGCTGCTCAAGATTGCAAGCCGAGGCGAACATGAGCGTGAAGCGCTGGTTCGTGATGGTGTTGCAGATTTAATTGTCCGTTGTAGCGAATCGCATGAACCGTCTTCGAGTATATCAGCTTTCGGAGCAGCTGCAGCGCTGCAAACCATGGAGTTGCTGGCGATGGACAGCAAGAACAGGCCAAGCTTACAGATCTCATTCGTTATTCGAGCTTGTATTGCTCTGATGAATACGCACGACAGCGTACTTGCCGTGCAGCTTCGAGGATGTCAATTTCTGCGTCAGATGGCGCTTGAGGAGGATTGCAAAGAACGTATAGGGCGGAATGGCGGTTTGCAGGCGATTACTAGAGCTCTGTCGCGATTTGGTGAAGAGGTTGAGATTGTGGTTACGACGTTAGATGTACTCATCTCTCTTTGTGTTGAGCTGGAGGTCTCACTCCGTAGTACAAATGCCTCGGTTTTTCAAGAGGTTGTGAGAGCTGTCGTTGATGCGATGCGCATACTACCGACAGTTGATCTTGTGCAAGCTAAAGCTGTTACTGTCCTCAACAGGTCCGTTGTACATGTGATACTCTTTCATTCGTGTTTTCTAACTACTGTAACGATGCCCACCTAGTATTGCTACACATTCAGCAGTAAAAAAAATCGTTGTGTTCCCTGAATTTTTGGGATGTCGCTGAGAATGGGCTATCAACAGCAGCAACGGATGAGGCAGCAGGTGCCTTCGTAAAGTTACTAGATACACTGCTTCATGACCCCGTCACGTGGGAATCGCTGCAGCAAATGGTCGCGAAGAACTCGCCTTCATCTGATCAGAAAGTAACAAAAGCTCGGTACGCAATAGCGTCTGCGTTTTATTTACCGATGGAAGCTGATATCACGTTCTAGGCTAACAGGTTTACGGGGCCAGGTGGAAGCACTACAGTACAGCCAAATTTCAAGCAAAGAAATCGACGCATATGTGACTTTCGTGCTAGGCAGGTTGCAGTGTTTACTGGATGACCGGGTTAATAAACTTTCAGGAAACTCGTCCAGTTTGCACAAGGATCAAGATCGACTGGTATCAACGGACCGAAACAGCATCGACTACGATGGTTATGGCCAATTCATGCATATAAACACACACCCAACGGTGTCTCCGCAGTCACCGACACATTCGGATGAGGGCAGTGATGACGAACTTCCAGTAGATCCAGTGCGAAGCTTAAATTACAGGAGCGATCAGCTTGGTGACGATGCAATTGAGTTACTTGCAGAAGATGCCACTGGATACTTTAAGAAATTTCTCCAGCAATCAGAGAGCAGCAGTCCGATCACTGTTTCCAGTTCACTTAGTTCTCCTACAAGCACAGCAACTACACTTGATCACACCCATGTCGATGCCTTGTGTAAAAGACCTAATGGTGCCAATATTTGCGAAAAAGTGCGTTTACAAAACAAATGGAATCAAGGCACTGTTACAAAAAAACCTACAACAAATAAAGATGCCGAAGAATGGCAGGCTCTATATGAAGCTAGTAAGCTTGAAGAACAAGATATCCAAACCAGCTTTCGCCGTCCAAGTACCTCGGATATGGAAGCTGAAAATTGGCAAGCTCTGTATGAAGCGAGTCAACGTGAATTACAGAGAGTCCAGCTCTCCTTCCGCGAGTTGAATGATCGGTATCGTATTGTCCTTCGTCGTTCAAAGGAACAAGCCAAGTTGCTAACTCTACAAAACGCGCGAATTACGAACCATGGAAAAGAAAATGAGCAAATGCTTCGACGTATACGTACTCTTGAGGCTTCTTTGGAAGAAGCAGAGCGTCGGTGTCAAGTGGAACGAGCACTTCGGTCGGCTGAAGCAGTGCAATGTGAACAACTTTCGTTGGCTCTGAACGATTCAGTTCAAGAAGCAAAATCTCTTGCAGCTCAACAATCAAGCACGGTTCGAGAACTACAGCAAAAGGAAAATATGCGAACTGAGTGCATGATGCGTACTCGTGAGAGTAAACAAGACAAACAACGCGTGGAAATTGAGCGGGACAATGCACTTATACAAGTCCACACCCTGGAGCTGGAAAAGGTAAGTTTCCTTTGACTCATACAGTATTCTCAATGCGCTAACCATATTCAATAATACTACAGACCGATATTCTCCAACAACTTGAAGCTTGTCAACGAGAAGGACGTGAGTGCCTTATGATGAGAGAAGAAGATATGGATGCTCGACGCCCTGGGGTCTTCAGTGAGCTGGCCAAGATAGCAGACAATAAACAGACCCAGGCTCCGCGGAGCAAATTGTCGCGCCGAAACTCCCTTCCCAACGATACACTTGCTACCCATTCATCTGAGACGATCAGCTCAGATTCACCAACTAGTCGATTATCGAATGTTTTCCCCCTACAGACTGGAATCGACGAGGACCTCAACGATAACCCCAATTCTATCGAGACTTCAGAGATTCAAAGTTGTTTGGTATCGGTATTCGAGTTACTTAATGCTTCAATTGAAGAATCAAGCGAGGGTGTCCATGTATCTACCATTCGTCGATTCTTCATGGAAAGTGGATTAGTCCAAGCCCCAAATTTGCTTCCTGCTGACGTTGATGTCATTTTGGCGGGTGTTTTGGCTCAGGCTCAAGCAAATCGGAAGAACTCTATCGTCCGGAAAGACTTTAACGATACTCAACAACGACCAGGAACTCCACCTACAGGTTGGGCGAAGACGAAAAGAACCCTGTCACCTTCAAAATTGGCGAGTATTGGCAATGATGTGACGGGCTTCTGTCACACGGTCGCCGTGGTGCACGGCGACCAATTAGATTAGCTTGTGTTTTGTTGGTTCACGGCGCCCGACCCGGGCGCCACACAGATTCAATAGACAGAGTTTCATTTACCACAAACAAGGAGCACCGCCCCGTTACATCTGGTAGCACTTAGTAGTCCGTCCACACGACCATGAACGACGCTTCCTATTTCACTGAAGGGGCTGGTGCTGCCCTCGAGCATGCCAGCTTCCCCCACTTGTCCGCCTTCGAGTGGGAGGCGCTACACCGCCTTGCCGCGGTGTCCGGAGAAGGAGTCATCAAGACCTTGCTGACTGCCGGAACGGAAGAAGATCAACGACTGGCTGCTCACGAGTTCATGGCGCGTGAGCTCGCCGACCTGCGTCGGCGTGCGACGACTCCCACGCCGACCAAGAACAAGACTGACATCGTGAAGCTCGATGGCTCCTGCTACAGTGGCGATGGCGCCGCTCGCCTCCAGCTGAACCGCTGGTTCTGCGAGATCGACATCGCGATCGAAGCTCGGCAGCTGTCTACCGAGTTCGCTCGTACCCGGTTCCTTTTGTCCAAGTTGACTGGGAAGGCCAAGGAGTGGGCGCTCGGCAAGCTTGTAGCCGACCCCTCCTGCTTTCAAACGATGGAGTCACTAAAGAGCGATCTCCGCCTGGTCTTTGAGCCCCCTCAAGACGAGCGTGTTCAACGCTCGGCGTTCCTCTCGCTAAAGCAGGGACGGATGTCCATGCTCGAGTACATCCAACGGGCTCGTCACTTGGTGTCGTGCATCACGAAAAATCCGGTGGACATGGCGACTCAAGTCCATGTCTTTATCTCTGGCATGAACGCTGGTTACCAGCGCTTCTATCTGACTCGGAAGACGCCCGACTCGCTGGAGGAAGCGTTTGAGACAGCGCTGCGAGAAGACTACAGCGTGTCCGCCTCCGAGGCATTCTCTCTCACCAGACCTCCAACTTCGGAGCCCGAGCCGATGGAGATTGACGCCATCCAAGATTATCGTGGTCGTCGGCATGACAGCTCGCCGACGACATCTGCCCGTCCAGCTCCGAATACTGGTCGCGGTTCACGCCCTCTTCGATGCTTTCGCTGTCGGAAACTCGGACACCGCGCGGCTGTGTGCCGCGCCCCTGCGCCGGTACTCGCACACGTTGTTGCCGCCGATGCGGATGATATGGTCGCCGACCCAAAAAACGGCGACGACCAGTAGGTGCGGGGCGCCCTACTGGATGTGATGTGGAAGACGGATCTCTGGTGGCAGATCCTCCTCCCAGCCCCCCTGTGCTTCATGCGCAATTCTTTGCCACCACCTCCGGCAGTGATCCGAGACTGATCATCCTCAGTATACACGTCAATGGCGCGAAGCGTCCGCTTCGCGCCCTGCTGGATTCAGGCGCGACGAACAACTTCGTTCGCGCCGAGAGTTTGTCGGTGTTACCGGCGGACACGCGAGTTAGGGACGGCCCCGGCCACATGGTTGTAAAGTATGCTGACGGGAAGCCGCGGCGTGTCCCGCGGCGTTCTGCCACCTTCTCTTACGAGTTCGACGGTTTCCATGGGTCCGATGACTTTCTGGTGATCGAGTTGAGCGGATCCTTCGACTGTGTCTTCGGTATCCCATGGCTTGCTCGTCACCAGCCTCATATTGACTGGTTGGCTCGAACCGTCCGCCCGCGCGACATTGATGTGAATGCGGTATTGACATCCCTGCGCGGGACGCCCAACCGATGGCCGCACGTTGCAGTCATGGACCCCAACTCCATGACTCCCGCTGTATCCGAAGTGAGCGATGGCCCTTCGGGTGCTCGCGAGCCTGTGACGTGTGCCGGTCTTGAGCAGGTGACTCAAGACATGTCTGACGTGGTCGAGCATGAGTTCCCACGTCCCGATGAGCAGCGGCTCTCGGCAACAGACAACACCGTGGTAGAACCGGGGTTCCCACGTCCCGATGAGCAGCGGCTCTCGGCAACAGACAACACCGTGGTCGAACAGGGGTTCCCACGCCCGGATGAGCAGCGGCTCTCCGTTGACGATGAACAAGAAGATGTGGTTGAGCGTGGTCTCCCACGCGCGGTCGAGCAGGGGCTCCCTGATAGAGTTGACGCCGATGTCGTGTCTCGGCGTCTGAGTACAGCAGACTTGGTCGAGCGTGGTCTCCCACTGCCTGCTACGGAAGTGTTTACCCGGCCAGTCCGTCGCCGTGGCCGTCGCAAGCCCCGGCGACCCCGCGTTCCTCCGAATGAGTCAGACGCGTCTGACTCCGAGGTTATCTCCGTTCTGGTGGGGGATGACGCGGCATCGATCCCGCGAATGCACAATGTCGAAGTTGCACGCCCGCCGTGCGATGCATCAGAAATCACCAAGTTGCCTGGTCTGTCTTGGAAACACTTTCTCCGCGACTTGAAGCATGGTGAGATCGAGCAGGTTTGCATGATCGTCGCGGACAACACCGCGACGATCGCGGCTGTCGATGTAGACGCTGGTGATTCAGCGTCCAATACCCGGGAACGCCCGAAAGGCGCTGAGCCTAAGTCCGCCCGCGAGGCTCGCTACTTGGCTCAGTCGTTGCCGGCACTCGAAGCCGCCGGCAACCCAGTCGCCCCCCTGGTTCGCGAGTTCATCGACATCTTCCCTGATAAGGTGCCAGCCGCCCTTCCACCGGACCGCGGAGTCCGACACGAGATCGACCTCGTGCCTGGTGCGAAGTATTGCGTGACGAGACAGTGGCCGCTTCCCCGTGATCAAGTCGAAGCAATCGACGCCTTCTTCGAGGGTCGCCGACAAGCCGGCCACGTCCGTGAGAGTTTGTCCCCGCACTCCAGTCCGACATTTTGCGTGAAGAAAGCAACCGGTGGATGGCGGATCGTCCACGCCTTCAATAAGCTCAACGATGCCACCATCCCGGCGCAGACGCCGATCCCGAGGAAAGACATGGTGCTCGACACCATGTCGGGCAGCACCACATACAGCGCGATTGATCTGATGGACGGCTTCTATCAGATCTTGATGCGGGAGGGTGACGTACCGCTGACTGCAGTCAGCACGCCCAGTGGAATGCTTTGGGAATGGCTTGTGATGCCTCAGGGGCTAAAGAATGCTCCTGCTACCTTCAACCGAATGGTGTCGAACTTGCTCCGCCCGTACCGGGACTTCGCGCCCAGCTACTTCGATGACATTTTCATCCACAGCCGTGCTGAACGAGGCTTGACGGACGTCGAGGTGCATCTGCAACACCTGCGGCAGGTGTTCGAAGTGATGCGAGAGAACAAGCTGTACGCCAACTTGAAGAAGTGTATCTTCTGCGCTCCCGAGATCCCAGTGCTCGGGAGCTACGTCAGCAAGGAAGGTGTCCGTGCTGACCCCGAGAAGATTGAAGCCATCTGCGCTTGGCCCGTGCCTCAGGATCAGAAGCAGCTCCGGCAGTGGCTGGGGCTCGCGACGTATCTTCACCATTACTCGAAGAACTTCGCGCTGACCATCCAACCGCTGTCTCAACTCCTGAAGGCAGACGCCATGTGGTCATGGCGCCCCGAGCACCAAACAGCCTTCGACGCGGTGAAGACGAGTTTGTCGACCGCGCCCGTCTTGATGCTTCCAGATCACTCCAAGCCGTTCCACGTTGTATGCGACGCGAGTGACTTCGCGATCGGCTGTGCCTTGATGCAGTTTGACGACGTGGGCCGCGAGCGAGTGGTGAGTTACCAGTCGCGACAACTGAAGCAGGCGGAACGGAATTATCCGGTCCATGATAAAGAGCTGCTTGCCATGCGCTACGCACTCATCAAGTTCCGTGTGTATCTCCTAGGCGAGAAGTCCTTCGCAATCTACACAGATCACGCGTCGCTGAGGACAGCGACGAAGAGCCCCCACTTGTCCCAGCGCATGGCACGCTGATTATCGCTCTTCTCCGAGTAAAACTTCGTCGTGCATTACAAACCGGGCAAGTCCAACATCCTCGCCGACGCGCTTTCACGCCGGCCAGATTACGTGCAGCGCGGCCGCCACGCAGTTGGCGACGAGGATGATGACGACTGTTCCGTCTGTATCGCCGAAAGCGTCGCTGCCGCTGAAGTCACAGCGACCACACCGCTACGTGACCTGATCGTCGACGCGTATAAAGATGACGCGTCCTGTTCCGAGCTGATCGACTTCCTGCGCAACCCCAGTGGCTCAGCTGAGCGCAAGCTGTCCTCACGAGCACGCGCTCGTGTCGGCCGCTACTCACTTGAAGGCGCGCTGCTGACTTACCGCGTCGACCAAGAAGATTGCCCCCGCGTCGTCGTCCCGCTTGACGACGACCTCCGAGCTCGGTTGATCCACGAGTTCCATGACACCCCAAGTGGCGGCCACCTCGGTCGCGAGAAGACCTTTGCATCTCTCTCTCGCGACTTTTATTGGCCACACATGTACAAGTGGGTGAGGAAGTGGGTGCGCTCGTGTGAAGCGTGCCAGCGCGTGAAACCGGCTCCATCAAAGCAGGCCCCGCTCCGACCGCTCTCAGTCGCCACTGATGCGTGGTCGTCTGTGAGCATGGATTTCGTCTTCGGCCTACCTCGGGATACCCGAGGTCGTACGGGTATTCTGGTCTTCGTCGACCGCTTCAGTAAGATGGTTCATCTCACTCCGGTAGCAGCCTCGATCACTGCGCAACAGTCTGCTGCGCTCTTCGTTGACGTGGTGTATCGCCACCACGGTCTTCCGTCCTCGATTGTGTCGGACAGGGATCCTCGATTCACGTCCGCCTTCTGGAGGAGCTCTTCAAGCTGTTGGGGACGCGGCTGAGTATGTCCACCGCGTCGCATCCAGAGACGGACGGCCAAACCGAGCGCGCTAACCGAGTCGTCGAAGATGTACTACGCAGCTTTGCCACGTCGTTCAAGTCATGGAGCTCTTTCCTGCCGATGGTGGAGTTCGCCATCAATAATGCCGTGCACGCGTCAACTGGCTTGACGCCGTTCTTCGTAAATTTCGGCCGTCACCCGCGCGTTCCGGCGCTCCTTGGGCTGGAGCGCCCTTCCAGTTCAACTGTCCGAGAATCACGACGCTGCAACTGCCACCCCACTGGTGGTGCCTCCGTCGCGACGCACGAGATGGCCGCTGTCCCGAATGTGAACGCGGTGAGCACGAGGTCTTCCGCGCGGATCCCAAGCCAGCGTCCTCTTACACGGGCCGCCGCGCGAGCGGCGACTGCTTCTCCACGGGACGTTGCCGCTTGGACCAGTCGGACGCTAATCAACCCGCGTCCACGTCGCGCAGCCGAGCTTCACACTGCCCCCGATCCGGTCGCGCCTACTGAGCCTCCGCCAGCAAACTTTGCGCCCAACGCGGCGCCGAAGCGAAGCGACGCTGCGGCTGTCCGTGAGTTCGTGCAACAGCGTGAGTCAATTGTCCGCTACGTCCGCGATGCGATTGCTGCAGCCGTCGATCGCCAGAAGGAGAATGCCGACCGCAGCGGGCGCCGTAACATGGAAACATTCCACGTTGGAGACCAAGTCCTATTATCTACCAATGGATTTCCCCAACGCTCGTCACGAACTTGGGCGCGAGTAAGCTCGCGCCGCGATTCATTGGACCGTTCAAGGTGTCGAAAGTCATTGGAGATGCTTATCGGCTACAGCTACCGCCTACAATCAAGCTACACCCTACATTTTACGTCGGTCGACTTCGCCGCTACCACCCAGCGTCGCTTCCTAGCGATAATCCGGTACCGCGTGACGCGGTACCCACAGCTCCTGCCGCAAGACCCGATTCTCATGCTCCAGCTGGTCAACGCGATGCTCCAGGCGCTCCAGGCGACGCTCCATCGCCCACTCGCGCTCGGTTCCTTCGCGACGGTCCGGCCCCCCTTGTTGATCGTGATGGTGACGTTCGTCACATCGTGGAGGCCATTCTCGACCACGATGACTCGACCAGTGGTCGCAGCGCTCGTCACTGCGACGGGGGTATCCCGAGCTTTCGCCGGTACCTGGTACGGTGGATAGGTCCGCTGGACGACAGCTGGGAGCCTCGCTCCACCCTCCTAGAAGACGTTCCGGGCCTCGTTGAGGCGTACGAGGCGGCTCTGTTGGCGCGGGATGATCCTCAGGGCGCGGTAGCGAACCGCGCCTAGCCTCGTACAGCGACCGGCGATACAGCTCGATCCACTGCTTCTCTTCCTTAGTCTCTGGATACTCTTTCACGATTTGCGCCCAGTCAGCGTCGCCCGGTCGCGGCGTTCCAAAGCGGCGACAGCCGGCGCAGCCTTCAAGGTGATGGACGTAACAGCAAGGACGATCCTCGTCCCAGTACAGCGAGCACACGCGCGCCGCCAGCTCTCCCAGCGCGTGGCGCTGATGGGTCTCCTCGCGGTCTTCTATTGTCGCCATGAAACGTCGCGCACCCTCTGCGTTCCAGCGTCGGACGAAGGCCGTCCACGCGGCATCAAGCGAGCGCTGGGTCACCGCGAGCGTCGTGGTGCCGGGCTTGCCGGCGTCGAACGCCAGCGTCGGAACAACTCGCATCTCGTCGGGACTCAGCGGGGCCTCGAAGCCACTGCAGTCGTGCAGCGGCCACTCTCGGAGAGTCTGTGCGTAGGTGTGGCTTGTGGTGTTCATCGTGAAGCAATTTGAAGATTGAGAAGCTCTTCAGGCTTCTTTCTAAGGTGGGGAGTGGTGTGACGGGCTTCTGTCACACGGTCGCCGTGCACCACGGCGACCAATTAGATTAGCTTGTGTTTTGTTGGTTCACGGCGCCCGACCCGGGCGCCACACAGATTCAATAGACAGAGTTTCATTTACCACAAACAAGGAGCACCGCCCCGTTACAAATGATGTCAAACGCTTCCGGTTCTTCAGTCAAGATTCCTTCAACGAGGCTGTAACACTGGTTGGTATGCGCAAATTTCCGCGCTCTGATCTCCTTCGTGTGCTGCAAACCGTTGTAGCGTTGTATCTTCGACCTTATATGCGTCAACGACAAATTCCCATGATACATCCAGCTATTCAACGGAGCAGATCATCGTCAACATGTTCACTGTCTCGGAGGCCTAGTACCAGCGCTGGGTCACCATCTCAAGTTTGTACACGAGCTATGAAAAGCATTTTGAATGGTCTGGCACTTCACTTGGGCCCCGGGAATCACGATTCGTACCTACGAACATCGAGAGATACAAACGAAGGAGAAGTTCACTGTCACTTGTATCCACCATCGTCCAACCGATTTCACAAAAGGGAAGAAGTGGTGTTCTCAATGCTGGAAATGAGTGGAGTACTAAGTCGAGAACAACGTCCACTGGGAACGATTTGCGAATTTTACAGTGCACAACATTTCCCCAATGCTAGTGCAGCAACCGCAATTTCCATTACAAAGACGGAGCTTTTTGGATTGAGCTTTGAGCTGTTCCTCAGCTTTGCAATCGATTTCGAGTTGATTCCATCCTTTATGGATCGTGTGAGCTTGAAGCACTTGCATACTGAGGTTGCGGCACTGCTTAAAGCCTACTTCGCACTGCATGACAAGGACCCGCCTACAGGTGCTGATGCTGAGACGCTGAAGAAAGTTGCGTTCGGTATGGTCCTTGCTCGGCTTGCACTGGAACTATTTAGCACGAAACCTGGATATGAAACACCTGAGCGACAAATTACAGGGCTCCTTCAGTGGCTCGACAACTCCCTCGGTCGTGAAAAAATCATGCGGAAGGCTGGCATTCCACTTGTCATTCGCTTCAGTAGACAACTCTACGCTGGCAAGAAAAGTACTTAAATTCATGAGTTACTTTCCTACACAATATGGAGCTCGAGTCTTGATCCACTAAATATTAGCTGATCAAGTGGCAATGGACTGATCACACGGATATTGTGCTGCTCTGGATCGTTTGGATCACGTAGCAGAGGACACGAAAACTCATTTGATCCGCTTTGGTGACCAGATTCGCTCGATTTACTGACTTCGATGTCAGTAGAGGTGGAGAAGGAATTGTGCACAACCGAAGCACCCACGAGTGTATCTGAAATGCAAGAGCTTGTCACCTGTAAAAGTACTGGAACACCCTCCGGAGTAATTGAATTACGGCGCGCAAGGCCCTTGGAATCAAGAATTTGTAGTTGCAAATGCCCCATGGCTCGCGATCCACTCAGATAAACGACGTCATCCTTGACTGGTAACTTCAACCGCGGCAAATCCTCCCGTATTGAGACCACCTTTAGACAATTGGAAGAGCATAAAGCATTGCCAACGTGACTCCGAAGGAAATGCTGGTGCACTGCCTCAAACACACACTACAAACCAATAAAAAATCAAACTCAGTACGATTTCAAATGTATGATGACATGCATACGCACCTCGATATTCAAAAACATGTCCAGTTGGAGCCTGTAAGGACCATCGTCGAGTTCTGTCCAGGACGCGAAAGTGTTGAGTCGATCTAGGAGAATAGTTTGGAACCTTTCTAGACTAATCCCCCCCGTAGACTTGGGTAGGCGCAGAAGTTTTATCCAACGTTTAGGAGTACGGCTTCCTCTTAACTCGTTGGATAGTTGCCAGCAAGCCGGGTCTAGCGGGATATATCGACAGCTCACCTGTAAAGAATTCAGAAATATTACTTAAGACATGACTCTGCAGGATGATTTTTCGCACTTACCAATTCAAGTCGATCAATATCGTGCAAAACCACAGCTCGAATCTCCTCAAGCATTTTCCGTTCGCGGTTCACAAGAACTGTAAGAGGCGTACTGTACTCGAAATTACCACTCGACGTTGGTAAAACAATACTGTCCAAGTAGTTCCTGAACTCTGCCATATGCTCCAGCATTGATAGCACTTCCATGTTTGAAGACTGACAAGATAGATATTGAGCTGGAATATGGCATCCCCGATATGCAGCTAACACAGCCAATTGATTTGTGAAGTTATTTTGGCGAGTCTTGCGGATATTCTGCGGATCCCATAGCTCTAGTCCCTCAGTTTGGAACGTTTGCCCAGCCAAAACCTCTGTCGAGATAGACGATTCACTTACCCAAAAGTCCGGAATAGCGTTAATTATGGATCCCCACGGAATAGTTGCCACCTTTTCAATTACGAAGACAACTTCTGGGAGGGTCATCTGGGCTGAAATCGCAGTTGAATGGAGTTCTACTCCATCATCTCCGGTTGGCCACGCAGTAAGTACGAGGTTCAGGCAAGACTCAATAAGTAACTTGTCCTGAGGCCTTAATCTTGGTACGTATATACTCGAAATAATACCACGAAAAGTGATTTCTGTCCATACCCCAGCCTCTGGATGCCTCACAGGACTAGAAGCCTCAGTAGATTCTTCCAGCCGTAATATTATCAGAGAGCGAATTACCGCGCATAACTCCGCATCTCCAAATTCCCCTTGTGATTTCCACCCACCGAACGAAAAATGGTCTCGACAAGAAATAAGGGCATGGAAAACACCAAGCTGCTTCAAATACTTTTCTTCGACCCCACTCAATACAGCAGTACTCATCGATGCACCACTGGGCTGAGTTGTGGACGTAGATGTAGTTGCCAATGTCAATTCCTCGAGCTCGTGCTTCAGAATAGCAAATGTGTGGTGTAAACTTCGCTTCAGTGAGAAAACACCACCGCCCCATTTTCGTTGAATAGCAAATTTGCTCATCCGTAGCGAGTCAAAATGAACTTGGTGCATGGGTCGGGTATCTGAATGAGCATTAGTTATCGATAGCCATAAACGAAAGTCCGAATGAGTGCGGCCATCCTCGAGAGATTCATAAATACGACTTAGCTCCACGAATCGTTCCTGGTACGTTTGTAGATTGGGCAGTACTACCCAATGTCCCTTTTCCATGGCTTGTAACAGTAGAGCTTTGAAATCGCCTTCTCCAGCTAACAGTAATTGGATTGTAGCTGAAGTGTCCATGGTTGCTCCAGTGCGGCTTGCTACATCGGTGACAGCATCCATGAAATCGATACTAGGCGGGCAAAACACGACCAGAGGAGCTGTTGAACAGGAAAATAATTGCCACATGTAGAATAAATCATGATGTCTATCGGGCTTTTGGGCGATGGCAGTATGAGCTAGAGTTGCAACAACTGTGGGGAGGGTAGGCGTGTTGGATTCCGCCATTAACAAATTGGAGGCAGGAACAGTATGAATTCGCTGTAGCTCGCGTCCCGCAAAGCTTTCGATCTCACTCATCAATCGGTGTGGATAAATCGCAGAGACGATGCACATCCGAATGAATGCATCCAAAGGTGCTGGCACCTCCCAATCCGCTGAGCTTCTTGTTCCTAGATTAAGGAGGTCCTTCCACACAGTTTTACCGTCTTCCAAGCTCTCCATCCTTGATATGAACTGCCGTAATTGCCCAGACGCCTCGGCTAGATAGCAGATAGCTGACCAATCCGTAGATTTCATACCCTTAGGTTTCAGTGCTAGTAAACTCTTTAACGTGGGCTTGCACGCATCATGACCATTTCGGTCCTCCTTGCAACTAACGAGTTCAACAAGACGTCCAAGAATCTCCCCATCACTTGCTTGATGACTGTCTGATCCTTCCGTGTTCACCATCGATCCCTCTTCTTTCATACGTCGCTGCCAGATATAAAATGCCAGTAAAAATCGAAAGAGTAGGCGGTTTTCATCGCGAAGATTCATCTCAACACTCTGTTGGAGATAATTTGTGAAGCAAGCCATCACCACCTCGAGGTTTCCATCGGTCTTGCTGCATGTTTCACCAGCGCGAACTAACAAACGCCAGACCCGGGAAAGTGGAAACATGCTCTCTGCAAACGTGTCAGTAATGCCAAGCACAACATTGAATTCTCTCCATGCCCATACTGCATCCAGGCATCTTTTAGCTACAGCAGTATAACGGGCCAGACTGTTCCAGTGCGAATGAACTTTATCTTTCGCTTCTGTTTTGGAATTTTCAAGAGTCTGCGCCGCACTTCGATTTGCTACAATTTGAAGAGCCTTGGAGCTATCCGAATACACATGCTCGGCTTTTTCAGTGCTAAAGAAGTCGAGGAGTTCCTCCTCAAGCCCAAAAGTCTGTTCGTCACATATGATCATCTCGTTCTCCAGTGTGCGAATTTCTGTCAGCTCACGAAGCCGTCCTTGGGCCTCTAAAAGCTTTTTCAACGCTTGCTGTTCAACAAAAGGTGCCGTCATTTCGAACTGAATCACAGTCAACTGGCTCAAATATCCCGACAACCATTCGGGAGCGGCATCAGAGTCTGTGTAGGTAAAGAAGACCTTGCATGCGTCGCTGTAAAACTCGAGAATAGACGATTCTACTGGTTTTCCTTCAGCTGGGTGGCACCAACACCGGTATCCGTCACTTGTACGAGTACGATCGAGGTTGACTGCATCAAATAAAGACCTTCGCTTCGCGTTAATAAATGAGTGCAAGCCTTCTATGCGTTCCTTACATATATCCGCCAAAATCAACGGAGTCTCCTGTTTAATACTCATTTCCACCGCTTTCCAAACTTCCATAGTAGTCGAAGTATTGCTAGCAGGTACGACAGCAAGTTTCTGCGAGCTCAGGTGTGACTTCAACCAATCTGTCGCCACTCCATAAGGATCGATGAGTAAAGGTGGACGATAGCAGTTCAGCGTTATCAAGGCGTTCTCCAGCGAACTTTCATCGTTAATAGGCAACCCCGTAGCTTTCATCCTGCTAATATCCACCTCTTGAATTAGAAAAACATCCTGCATACATCGCCGTAAAGGCGACGGGCTCATTGAGTAATCTCCAATTGCATCCACCCATTGCTTATAGAGCTGTAGCCGTGATGGTCGAGTCAAGCACGAAGCATACGCTATTGTAGCCGTCGCAAGTAGCAGATCTCCTTTCCAATGGGTTGCAAACTCGGTATAGAAGTCCAATTTACGCTGCCATTTCTCGCGAGTAGATGATAATACTTTCCACGCGGCATTCGTCAGATGCAGCAGTGAAGTTGTGTCTTGTAGTCGTTCGTCCGCCTGCTGCCTTTCCATTTCTGACATGTCGTGTAGTTCGTTCGCTTGTCTGGAGGACGCGTTTTGATTGTAGATGTCCATTTTGCTTTTGACTACTTGAGCTTCTGCAAGTTTGAGCTGCTCTTGTTCTCGATGGAGTTGATCGTATTTGGGTCCAGCTAGAATAAAATCCCTTGCAAAGTCTACACATTTGATTACCCACTCACTGAGAACACCAGCGACTTCATGTACAGATGCGAATAAATCCTTATCAAAGTCCGGAGATTTGCATATCGGAAGCAAAGTGCTAACCATTTTTTCAGTAGCGTTCTTGGGGACGTCAAATGCTATCAATTTCTCCCAAAATTCAGCGGTTCCTATCTGCAGCGCAACGTTCTTCCAATAATTCATAATAATCTCGTCAGGGTCCATTTCATCACGCCCTTCAACGGGTTCGATCCCAAAAATTACACCAAGACACTCGGACAGTTGATAAATTGACGATGGGATGCGTCCCAGAGATGTGAACTCGCGGATATGCTCACGGAGACGCCGTTGATCCATATTTCCCTCGTTAGTGTCCGTCACACTGTCTGGGCATTCCTCATGTGTAGTCGGCGCCTTTAAATTATCACCATTGTTCTGTTCTTCATCAGTCTTAGAATCATCTTTGGTTTTCTCATGATCGTCCGTATCCTCGCAGTCAAATGATTCGTAATAGGATTGAAGGGTTTCTTTCATCTGGTCAAACTCACGCCGTGAAACGCTGATCAAGTCCTGATACTCTTGTGTAACTGTTGCAAGTCGCTCACGCTGCTTAGAAACCAAAATAGTAGCTAGCTCCAGTCCTCGAGTCAACTTATCTGCCGCCATATTTTCCCTCTCTATGCTACCAGACATCCTCCGCCTGAACTCGGTCTTGTACTGAACTTCTGGGAGTAGCAACTCCGCTTGAGCCTGTTCCATTTCGAGAATCTTCGCTGTTTCGTTAATAAATACCAATCCTGTCTCGTAGCGGGCGAGGTTGGATGAAATTGAGCGGTCAAGTCGATCAAAGTGAGAAGCAAACAGAGCCACGTGATCAACAAGCATTGCTGGGTCCACCTTCATAAATGGAGGACCAATTGCGCTTGCTTTGCCACTGTGGTGGCTATTGTAAGATTCTGAGAAATGACGAGATGTATTGTACACTTGAACAGCAACTTCCGAAAGCTGAGAGAATTCGTCTGTGTCCAGAGTTAGGGAGGACTGAGCCAGACACTTTTGTGCCATTGTGTTCATCGAATTTTCCGGCATCGCACCAGCATAGTAAAATGTGCCGAGTTTTGAAATGTGAGGAAATCGCCATAAGATCGGCGCCCAGACAGCGTTATCCAAATTATCTACAGGGCTCGATGAAGGCGAAAATATCAATACGATCTGGATATTCTGCCGCACAAGCTGAAAGAAACGATCAATTGTCGAATTCTTCGAACGCAGCACAGTCGTCATGTGGGTTGACGAAAGAGGACTTTGTTCTTGCTGGAAACTTTCACGGATAATGGAGAGGATTTCTTCGTCCAGATCATCGTACGTGATCACATCAAAGTTAAATCCACCCAGAAACTGGTCCAGAATACGATAAATTGGTGAATCTGCATCCAAATTACAGTCTTTCACGATAAAAACCACGGAAGAATCGCGAGTACGCACGCTTTTTAACATAGCGGCTCGAAACGCTGAGCACCACTTGCTGTTGTGCGAGGCCTCCTCACACGCAGTATCCGGAACACGGTGAACGGATGCTGTTTTTTTGCATATGAAGCACGCTAACCGCATGATGGTGACTAGTTTTCTCCCTCTTGCGCCAAGAAATAGTACCGCTTTGTTATTCATTCGTAGCAGCCGGGTCATTCGCAAAATGAGTTTGATAACGTACGGACAGAGAATGACTTCAATGTTCTCTCCACTATTCTGTGAGTTCGCTCCGGTATGAAACATCGCTCTCATGTTTCTTTCAACCACAACCGCAACTTTGGTCACTTCGCTTATCTCCAGGTATCCGTTACGATATGATTCAACGCTCTCGCCAATAAATCCAAAGTTCAAGTCGTTTGCCAGCCAGTTCTGAGCGATTGCCGGATTTTGCAGCATGCTCTTCTGTATCTGCATAGGAAATAATCCCTCGTTTCCAACTGCAAAGCTCGATAATGCAATATCAAGAACACGGTGGTGAAATACGGCGGCTTCTTTGGGATCCACAATCATGTCACCAAATAATCGCACAATTTCATGACACCACAATCTAGCTAGAGAAGGTTTTTCTGATTGCATCCAAGTAGGACGAATCTCGCAGGAAATGGTTTCCACAAGCTGGAATAGATGGATCGAACGCAAGTTGTAGTAAAGCTTAATCGGGTTGAACGTGGAATCTTTCGGAATGATCGTAAATTCCTTGCAGAAAGTCATTTGTCGAAATACTTTCAAGCTCGCCTTGATTAACGTAGATTGAAGCTGAGCGGTTTCTTTTAACAGCGCGGCTGCCGCTGCAGTGACAGATGAAGAAGTTACCGGCCTTTGTTCGTTGGTTGCTAAAGCTGCAGCTGGAAAGGTTTCACAAATGCTAATGAGGTCCGAGTCTGAGAATGGCAGGAGAGGAACGGGAATAAATCGTCGCACACAGCGTTCGAGATCGTAATTTCGTGCTTGGTTTAGTAGCTCAGTCTTTGGTACTGGTGTTTGCAATGTTCCGAATGGAAAAACATTTGGGCATGGAGTCAATACATTCGTCGTTGGGTCCACGATCGTGCGATATCCAGCGATCATCCGTAACAATTCCGAAGCAGAATTCATTCTTCGATCCAAATTAAAGCAGTGAACATCGTCCACAAACACGTGCACAGTGTCTCCTCCGCCTGATGCAGTAGGGTGACAATCAGCTGTGCGTTTGGAGTTTTCCTGGCGCCCGATCCGGATGTGCTGAAGGATGGTATCGAAGTGAAGGAGAACGTCACTAGCAGTAGTATAATACCCACTGTAAATCTTCTTCGCCGACGTGGAATCTTCACTACTTGAAGTCCCCATGTCTTGTGTTTGGGCATCAGATTCTTCAAATTGGGATGGATCAGATGGTGATGGAACTACAGGAGTCACCACTGGTGCATGTGAAAGGACTTCGCTCAACGAAAGCCACAGAGAACTACAACGAGTTTTCCCACAGTCTCTTGGACCACACAGTATTGTAGGGTAGTTCGCGAGTAGTAGCTGTCCTGATAAACAAATTGCGGCCGAAGTAGTTGTGATGGGGACGACAATGGAGGCATTTGAGAAGACTGAACTGGCACAACCCGCAAGCTTCTGCGTCCACCGCGTGTAGTATTCGGTCCAGGGTAACCATTTGGATCCAAAGACTACAGAAAATCCAAAATCGTAAATTGTCTGTTTGTTTGGTGTCGATCCTCCAGTCGCCACGCCAGTATGCTTGTCACTTGTGATGCTAGAGTTACTCCCAACTAACGTTCCAGCAGGGAAAAATAAAATCATTAAGCGCTTCAACGTGGACTGTTCGTTGTTGGGTCCTCGAAGGATCAAATCGTACAGGAACAAGTGAAATTTCTGTCGTTCAAGAGGAACGGAGGTGTTTCCTATTCCCCAAACTAAAGCTTGTAAGAAGAAGCAGTGGATAGCAGTTTTACGTTGTTTTTCACTCGTCAACGAACAAAATTTCTCCCATGACTGCTTTAATGCACTGTTAAACAATGCAAACATCCACCCCATCCTTTCCACGTCTTGATTTCCACCCCACCAGCTTTCGAAGTTAGCTCTCACAAAATTCACACTCGCGGGGACGGTCTCAGCAACAAGTGTATCCAGAACTGAGAAAATGAAGTCAGCATATCCTTTAAACTCAGTCCTTCGCTGGTTTTTCCAGATTAAGTACACATTTTCCCAGTTCTGACCATTGTGATCGACATTTACGTGAACTGCTCCAACTCGGCTAATAAATGTCGGTGAAGCGTTCATAAGTGTCGTAGTCTCCATGATAATCCGCACAAAAGCTGGGATAGCGAAGAACTTCCCCGATAAAAGCTGCAATCCTTTCTTGTGCCCTGGCATATCGTCTTGAAGGTCTTCGACAGTATAGAGAATCTGCTCGCTCCAGGAAGCGTCCAAGTCACCATCGAAGACAATCCATGTATTTGTCCCCTTGTCAACTTTATAGATCGCTTTCGCTTCTTTTAAAAGTTTAGCAAAAACACTTTGCGACTGTCGATCAGAAGTTACGTCAATTAGCTGACCATAACGAAGCGCTCTGGGGCAGACGAAGACACAGCGTGTAGGGACTGCGAGTACCACATCGCTATCCAAAGCTTCAAAGTTCAATCCTCGGGTGGCATTACTTCGATCTGCAGTGTTTTTTTGGCTAATAGCTGTAAGAGCTTGAGAAAGGGAAGTACACAGACTCGTCTTCCCTGCTTGAATTTCCCCTGAAACAACTACTGCGCGAGAGTGCCTCATGGTCTGTAGCAGTTGAACAACCTTCAGGCCAAATTCGACTCCAAATAGTTTCCACGAACTCTCACTGGTGCGAACATAACTACCCACCTCATCTTCGAGAGTTCGTTGTGGCATAACTTCCAATCCAGAACGTAACCGCATCGAACTTCTACGTGACGCACAGATCACAGTATTGACTCCAAGTAGATCCCTGCTAAGCGCAGGTGCAATAAAATCTTGTATGATAGCGTCAACCAGGTGAAGGTGAGCTGACGGTACCACTGACGCCAGGCGTTCTTGAAGCGCTAGACACACATTTCGGTACTCCCTTTTCTCTTCTTCTCGCTGTACAACAGCTTCCGAAGTCGCATCGCTGGGAGGAGCCTCGTCCGTGGTTGAGACTTCCTCCGTTTCGTCTACATCAGGGGTTATGAGAATACTCCTTCTAGTGCGTCTTCGGTGCTCCTTCTCCAAAATATTGAGCTCTACTGCCCGTCCAATGATTCTTTTTACTTGACGCAAGTCTCCATTTCCAGGTCCGAGAACTTTCACATGTTCCGCCGATTGCAGTAGTTGGAATCCTCGTTGAAAAGCGGTCAGTGTCACAGTCACAAGCTTCGCTAATTTAGTGGCGTGAATAAATTTGCCACACTGGAGTTCGAACTCCGCTAATTTCTCAATATCTGGGCATTGGACGACGATCGGCCGAAAGAAGAAGCTCGCATTTTGCATTAACGAGGTATCAGTAAGGGTCGAAGCAGGTCCAGTCGTTCGTGTCAGCAAGAACAGAGCCCCTTTTCGTAAACGGATTTTATCTCCAACAAGAAAACACTGCGCATGTCTGGCTGCAAGACTAGTCATAACTTGAGAACACAACAGTGCTAACAGCGATATCTTTGTTGCAGCCAACAACTGCAAGTTATCAACACACAGCCAGGCTCCAGAGGCAGCAGTGGCCTTGATAAAGCTAACCAGATCATCAAATGACAGCTTCCTGCTGCCACACTGGAACGTCACGTACAACCGACCGCACAATCGAGCGAGTTGGTAGCAAATCGTCGACTTTCCTGTTCCAGCTTCACCTTGTAAATAAGCCCCTTTCGCCAAGGTGCTAGCTGCCTGAGAGATAGCGTGGAAACATCGTAACGTTAGAGGAGTTACCAGTATCCCGGGAGCGCCATTCCCCAGGTATTCAAGCCCATGAGGCAGGTACGACGAAGACATCATCGTAACGTTCAAGACACTGTCGATGAAGTAAAACCGCGGCTGAGCGGTCCAGGTCAAGTATGGCGACGTAGTAGAAATTTCAGTGAGGATTTGGCTACTGACGTCTCGAAGCTGTGTCAATAACAGTATCACGTTCCCTAGCGTTGCTCTCACATGTGGGTAGGATGCCACTCGAATTTCCTTCCTAACAGATTCCAAGTTCTCAGAAAGAGTAGTCATAATATCCATCCAGGCTTTCCGTTGGTTTTCCTTTTGATACGCTTGCTCCGACTCCAAAGTCCAGGCAATTTGAATTGCAGCAAGAAGAGATTGTTCAGGCCAGATCAAGCACCATTTGCGGAACTCCTTTCGGGGTAAATCACTGCAAGCGGCTCGAATAGAAGCATGGAGGATCGTTGTCATAGAGGTCTCGAGTTTTGTCAACCACTCTGGCATTGGCGTGTCCGCTGTGACGATCGGGGATCCGAGGGGGAACGGTTCTCCAGAAGAACTAAGCAGTGCCGTGATCTCACTCGAAGAATTGGTTTGAACCCCGCTGATACCTGGAAAGCAGCGAGAAAGAGCTTTCCACAGCGTCGAATCACTTGGGAAATTGGCCAAAGCTAATGCAGTAACCAGCTCGTTGTCCGAGAGGAAATAAAACCGAGTAAAACTCGATCGTTTAATGTCAAAGCCCATTTGAACGCCTGCTCTCACAGTCTCCAGCAGCTCTCGACATTGATTTAACTCTGCGTTCAGTGCCGCAGTAGGAGAAACGAGTGCTTCAGTGCTGCTACCCGATAGAAAATACGTTTTACAAGCAGGTTGGTGTAGGATTGTAGTATGAGTCGACCGATAGAGCTGTGCCGCATGGCCAAAGACCTGAGATTCATTCGACTCCGTCTCAACGATTCCCGCTGCAAAGAGCGGAGTGAGTCTGCTCCAAAGTTGCTCGATCAGCACCAACAGTTTAACCACCTGTCCTGTTTCCGAGGCAAACGTTTGCCACAATGCGATGTCCTCGAGGAACGGGCCCGCATGCGCCATACAGGATAACGTTTGAAGACGTAAAAGGTGGTCCTCCACGAGAGAAACAATGTTTTCAGTGCACGTTTTGTCCATTACGACACCCCACACATCCGAGTCCACAGCATCCACAGCCATGAACGGTGCCAGGACAGCGCCAGAAGTGAACGGATGCTTCGAAGGCACAAGTTTGAAGCTGGTCGCATCCCATTCGCCTTTGATTTCGTCCAGTGCACGCTCAATTTGCTGCTCTTGAGTCGCATTGCTACTAATGTCAACGATATTGTTGACGAGCTCAAAAACTCCGTTCTCCAGTAATTTCAACAGTGTCACAACCTCATCGGAGCTGAAATCGAGTCCAATCAGAGCTGAAACTGCCTTCATGTGCCTCTCCTTCATCGCAGGGTTCTGAATCGCAACGATCAGTCGGACGTTCTCTCGGAAGTCGGTCATTTGTTTCCGAACTGTCTCGGCTGTGGCGGCTGCAGCGGAGTTCAAAAGAAGAACGCTCGCTACATTGGCAACCACTGTAAGCATCTGCTGAAGCGTCTGCAATCCTTCTTTACCTGGTAACTCGAAGATATTCCCACGCAGCCAGCGAGAGTTCATCTCCCGAAACTCTCTCACGGTCTTCCACAGTTGCTCGTACGGGGCCATTTCCTCGGCAATGTCGTCCAGTTTACTGAAGTCTGTGGCCTTCCACATCAACTTTTCCTCTTCCTTGATAATGGTCCCCATGGCCTGGCGAAAGATAAAGAGATTGTCTTGCATTTTGGCCAGTTGGACGACATACGTGGCAGCGTGTCGGAGGTCTCCTTTCTTTGCGAATCCGCGCACTTCTCCTTCGAATTCATCGATTTCTGCCTGGAATCGGGACCTTTTAGCGACGAACATGGCCTCGATCCGAGTCCGTTCGTTCACAAGGAGAGATTCGGCTTCCTTCAGCAACTGTGCAATATAGCTTCTCCATTTGACAGTCTTTGCGGTCGACGATAAGAGATCGGTTGAAAGGCGAAAGCCAGCTAACGAAGGTTCGTTTCCATTCTGGTCATTTTCTGCTTCCAATGAATCAATCGAGATATGGCCAACGTGTATGCTTTCGCGCTCAAACAGCAAGAACCGAAGTCGCTGCTTGATTATACTGCCCTTATCCTGAAGCTCTTGCAGTTTTTCAACCTTGAGACATTGAACAAACGCCTCTGCA
The DNA here is from genome assembly GCA_018806915.1 of Phytophthora colocasiae. Lineage (NCBI taxonomy): Eukaryota > Oomycota > Peronosporomycetes > Peronosporales > Peronosporaceae > Phytophthora > Phytophthora colocasiae. The sequence goes on along the minus strand of JAGKQI010000104.1, from coordinate 36,382 downwards.
TCCACCAGTTCGTACAAATCCAGCGGTTTCTTGGCCAATCGAGCTGCAATTTCCTTGTACTGCTGCCTTAACTCAGCATTCATCCGTCCTGTTCGCTGCTCAAAAGCTTGTAGTAGTCGGATAGTCCATTGTCCGAGCTCAGTGTGCAACTTCGTGTTTACAAACCGACAGTCGACCGAGAAAAGGCCTAAATGCTGTGAATGTCGGTTGTCGATTGCAAGCTGCATGGCGGTTGTCTGTACTCGCTCCATTTCAGCGCGATAACTTTTAAGCTCTCCGTTTTCCTCCAGATGGAAGCAGTCCACAGAGTTCACGTACCGATGTGTCAAAGCGAAAACGTCATAGTCACTCTGCAGCTTGCGAAGATGTACGAGGTTCCGCTCGATAATGGATCGGATCCGGATTGTAGCAACCACAACATCATCTTCTTGTGCTGCTACATTCCACAGAAAAGGTGAACAAGTTGTCGGCAAGAAAATCGGGTCGTCAAATTGCGTCTCGATTCGTCCGAGGTTGTAGAAGAGCTTTGGGATATTGTGAAGGACATTCAGCAGGCGACTGGGAATGTCAACCAAAGGATCACGGAACTGAATTTGACCGTCGTGCAAAGCCAGAGTCGTTAGCAAGCCGGAATACTTGGGTCGTTCTTGGACTCGCAAGTGGGAAGTGCTCTCTTGATTGTCATCGTTAAAGTCTCCGAATTGCTCGAAGAAATTCACGTACGTTTCGATAGATTTGAGGATCAGCGAACGTATCTGGAGCGACATGACTGCTGCTACCGTGTCAAAAAGGTGACGCAAGCGAAAGCTAACAACAGCTTCCGATGTATGAATGGAGAAAGTTTCGGCTCGGATCGCACTCTCGAACATCATCTTGGTCTTGTGGTACCAGTTTTCCATCATGAAAGTCTTCATTTTCGCAGCAAATGCCAGCTGAGCGCGTTCAAACGCGATAATATCCATCGGCTCAGTAGCTTCACTAAGACTCTGAGCACTGGGAATGTCCACCAAGGACACTGACAAGAGTAAGTCGTGCCACATGTAGCGGAGAGCACGAACTTGTGGGTTCGAAAGAACGAGAAGTGACGTTAGCTTCGACTGGACACGTTTACGTCGCTCTGTCTTACTCTCAGAGCAAGAAACGTCAGACTTTTGAGGTATTTTCACATGTGTCGGTCGGCCCCGCGGTGTTAATACTAAAGCTTTCAAGTCTGCGATACAGCCATTCGGTCCATCGCTGCTACCCCACTTCCATTTGGACGGGAGAATAGCGTGAACAGGAATTCCGTAAGGAATTCCAAGGCGCTCACGAGTTACATCGCGCATGAGCAGATAGTTTAGAATCGCTTTCTTGGCACTTGCATAGTAATTGTCCACGAACTCTTGGTGTGCCACCTCCATCACTTTTTCGATATGAACAGTCGAGGAGCCCACGATGTATTTCACTGCCGCTGCCACTACTCTCGCCTCCAGGTCAGTAGACAAAGGAGTCAAGTAACGTCGATCGATCAGCTTATCGTCGGACAAATACTCAAAATATCGCTGTTCTGATGTCGACTCGTGAGCTCCACCATTCCTTTGCCGTATCGTCTTAGAAGTGACCGGTTTATCGACAAACACCAAACCTCTCGCACCCTTCTCGGACGTCAAATAAGCCGCCGACTCAGTAAAATTGGACCCAATGCGGTTCGAGGGGACTAGACTTGACACATGCAGGTCAGGTTCGACGCACAGGGTACGGCTGAGGAGGTCAAATAGCTGCGGAATGTGGTTGGCCTCCTTCATAGACAGACTATTCTCATTCACTGAGTCCTCTTCAATGACTGGGGTTGAAGGTTCATTAAGGCGGCTCGCACGGGGACTCGCTGTTCGATTGTATCGCTTCTGTAGTTGTGTCGATCGGGGAGACGATCTGGTATCCAAACCGATTGACGTGTATGAAGAGGCTGGGGGTCGCGGGTTCGGAGAGCCAAACGAGAAGTCAGGAGCATCTTTTAAGCGATCAAGCACGGGGTTTAACTGGATAGATGAAGCAAACGTCGAGCCCGATAGAAATGATAATCTACGCGCGAAGCTGGTTAGAAATGTAGCACAAATCCAGGTTCCAGGTTCAACTTACTTGGCTTTTGGTGCGTTGACTATTTGAAGAGCAGCTTGTGTACGTAAATTTCGCTTGACAATGCTCTCTCCTGTCCTCACTTCATACTCGAATCGCGGTGTTGGACGCTAAACACAAATATGTTAGTCAAAATTCGTGGGAAATAGCTCATCGGGATCAGATACCGAGTCACGTGGAAGGAGATAGCGCTGGATAATTCTATCAACACACAGAATCACCCCGGCACCAAAATTCAATTCTACCTGATGATAACAATTGGATGCTTGTCAGTGAAAGTGCAACAAGTTGATCTGAACATGTCAACTTACTCTGCCACCTTGACCCATTGCACTCCCAACTTTGTGAATCACCAAGTTAAGCAACTCTTGTGCCCTCGTTGAGTCCACCGAACTGCCACAACAGGAAGCCATTTCCACGAAACTAAACGCAAAAACCTCGCCAAGCCCCACGATACTGGCAGCTCTATTACGACCAGCAGCTGACGACTCGGAGCTCGCCATGGAAGACGGTAGTGTAGCAACAAGTGCAGGATCGGCTACCTCCGAATCCACTTGGACGTAATATTTCATAAGGAACTGCTTCTCAGGCTCTGTAATGATGAGATTTAGTAAGTACCGGAGAATAAAAGTTTGGTAGTAGAAAGGAACACACCAAAGAGAATGATACGGATACCCAGGGACTGAACTCGCACGTAAAATGTCCCGAAACCAGGAATTGACGCAGGAACTTCCATTGCCAGCTACAGAGACATTCGTTGTAAAACAGTCGTCAACGTTGAATAAGTTGGGGCTGCAAACGCACCTGTGTTTTGACCCAGTCGCACAGGAACTTCCAAACTAGCCAACACTCGTTAGTAGTTATGGGAACCGTCATCATCAGTGACTGAGGGGTAGTCAATTGTCGGAGGATTGAGCTCGCATCTCGGGGGTTTACAAGAGGAAGTGAGGTAAATGGAGCAGTGCCAGTACTTCCTGGGCGTGCATATCCACGAGGAGATAGGGCCTCGAATATTGCCGACTCTCGTACAACATCTTCTCTCTGGGATTTCATGGCATCTACCAACACAACATGAACACCGACAGGTCAATAGGAAGTGATAGGGTGGGGTGACCGACTGTTCAGGGTGTATTTGGCGGAGAGGCAGGTATCTTTGTCTGTCGTTACATAAGGTATCCTTCGGTCTGCGCGAGTGCATGCGCCGAACGCTTGGCATCATTAAACAGATCGTTAGTCTCTTCAATGTCGTCCACTGCCACCTCAGAGCGGCCTTGGGTCTCGGCGAGGATCCGGGACGGAGTTAGCAACTGAACACTGTACCGTAGCGACGTCTGAGAGCCAATTTCACCCAGTCGCACGGTAGCGTCATCCACGAGCTTGATACCTTCAGCCTCAGCGCGGATCTTAATGATCTGCACCATTTCCTCTACAGAGTACGGCATCGTGCGGATGATAAGCATGCGGTCCAGCAGATCGAGCGGTACACCATGAGGGGCCGAAATATCGGTGCCACGGATCTGGCACACACCTCGGTTAGTGGCAAAGATCACAATCGGAGCCAGTGTCGATTCCAGCGCACGGTTCAGGTACGTAAAGCACTCAATGTCCAGCATGTGGACCTATTTGCATAAGATCAAAAGGTTATTATCATTTCAATCAACACCACCACATATCCAAAACACTCACCTCATCCACGAACAGCACACCGGGTACTAATTCAGCCACGCCCTGATCAATGTATCGGTTGACGACTTTGTTGATTTCAGTGCGGAGCTTCTCCGTGATCTCCGTCTTCTTGGGCTTCATCATCTGTCCCATCATGGACATAATGTCTTGTCCGCCTTGGGGTCGAGCGTTGGCAATATCCAGATCATGCAGCGTTACGTCCTGAATAAGCTCCTTCTTCTTGTGCACGTCACCCTTCGGGATAGGGACGTACTCTTCAGCCTCAAGATCGTACTCCGTTGCGTAAGCATCCGAACGTCCAACGCGCTTGACGCTGCCGTTATTAGCCTCAATGTAGATGACGTCTCCCACCGATACCTTCTCCTTCTGCAGGGCCTCATAGATACTGGGGTCGAGTCTCAACTGCTTGGATCCTTTGGTGGTTTTCAGACCCACAATAACATGAGAGATGGTCTTACCATATCCTCCAAGAGGGTTCTCTGTCTCTTCGGGCGTCATCTCCGTCACTTCTCCTTCGTACACTTCCTTGCTCTCCTTAATTCTCAGTCCAATGGCACGACGGAAGTTTTCCATCAGAATTTCCGTCTTTTTGACCTCGGACGAGTACACTTCCGAGCCAACCATGGGGCAGAACGGCACCTTAGGTCCCAGTTCTTGAGAAATACCCAGTGCAAGAGCAGTTTTGCCAGTTCCGGGGGCTCCAGCCAGCAGCAACGCGCGGCCTGCCATCTTCTTGGACTTGATCAGCTCCACCACCAGTCCAGCAGCTTCACGCGCCTTCTCCTGGCCTACAAGACCCGATCCAATGGGTAACGCTGTACCATCAGCCTCCAGCCCTAAGCCTTTCACGTGCGTGTGTACCGCAATGCGCTGCGCCTTGGCCGTGGACTGCACTTCCTCGATCTTCATGCTGCTGCTATTATATTCACTTGGGATCTAATGGTCGCGATCCTATTCCGCTTAAAAGTATACCGTATACTTATTGAAATTCCTTCGTTAAGTATTCAAATATTTAACCCCTAAAGTTAACCCCCATTTACAAACGAACCTGCTCAAGATGATCCGTCCATTGTTTGGTGGTGCGTTGAGTTGCGAGATCCCCGAGGGCTTCGCGGACGTGAGCGCGTTCCGACAGGTACCCGACAACCAAGAAGTGTTCGCCAATGCGGCTACAGATCAGTGCGTCATTGTGGAGCTGCTGCAGTACGAAGAGAGCGTGTCGGACAGCGGAAGTGCTCGCTACTTCTTCAATGAAATTGCGCAGTCCAATGGCTGTGGCCCTGACGAGGTGACAGTGCTGCTAGAGCAGAAGGCAGACGAAAGGCATGCACCTGCAATTGTTGATGCTCCGCACTCCACGCAACTCATTGTGGGTGACCAGCGCGTGGCCAAGTTCAAAGAAGGTGACCACGCGAAGAACGTGGTGCGCGTTTACCTGGGAAACATCCGACTGCCAGGTGTAACTACAGATGTGGTGTTATCGGTGTCTGCGCCCATGCGTATCAACCCGGCTAGCAGCAGCCACGGTGCTTTCCAGTTCGAAGACAACTCGGAGGTGGCCGCCTCCATATTTACCCATGCGGTGCAGTCGTTCTCCGTCCTGGACTGGTCGTTGTTTCAGTAACCGGATAGAAGGGCGCACGAGAAAGATAGTTTGGTAACACTGGCTGAGCGGTGTTCGTCACTGGGCCTGGAGTTAGCATCATAAACATTACTTGGTTTTTACGAAAGGGTTCGTGGCTTCACGGGTCCTTTGTCAATTCTGTTGCCGTCTGCAATGACAAGACACAACGTCCTCACAAAGATTCTCAAGAGACCTGTAAAGCTTTAGTGGTTGTCTGCAGAAGAGCGAACAGCTGATACGACGGGCCCATGCAGTAGCTAGAGCCACCCAGTTGCTTCATGGCTCGTGTTTGCTCTTTCTGTCAGGGCAGCATAGTCAGAGGACGGATTTCTGTCCACATGATGAAGACCGTCATGGTCTTGCCCAGAGTGCTGTCGGTCTGCCAGAGCAAAGATCCTCGATCTTAACCTCGCATCTTTGATAGCCGTACGCAACTCTGTGGCGACATTCACGATGGCTCGATGTTGGGTTGCGAAAATTGATGGTGCCGCGTTGGTGTTACCTGCCCTGTTGGCACGATTCAGGGGAGGAAACAAGTACAATTTTTTTCGACCAGTTTCAAGGCGAAATGTTTGATTGAAACTAAACTCTTCGTGCAGCAAACGCGTACGGAATTGCAAATTCCAGGTTTGCCATGAAGTTGGTGTCAATGAATGGCACAGTGGCGTCTCCATTGCCTTTGAAGTTGGTGTTATTCAGCGCTGTCCGTGCTGCCTCGGTGAGCTGGTCCCACATGACGAGGTTCTGGAAATCGCCACTTTTTGAAGTCCAATCCAAGTCGGGGTAGTCGTATTCGTATTTGATTTTTGGGCTTGCACCGTCAAACTTGTCCCAGTTGAACTTGTTGTATCTCAAATATCCCCCCTTGACCTGTGCTGACACGCCCAAGACTTTGGGAACTGCAAGAGAGGGGTTGTCGATCCAGACGACAATATTTTTCCAGTCGTGGATCAAGCTTGACGGAAAGTACCAAGCGTACATGATGGCCCACACATCGTTGTACCACGTCGAGCGCACGTAAACTTGTGAACCAATGCCACGTCCACTGCAATCCTGGTCACCGGTTGTCGTAATTCCGGCAGTGATTTCTCCGGCAGCATTCACGGCGGCGTACGGGTGGCATCCTTTCGAAATGTGCAGTTGCGGCTTGAGTCTGACAGCGGCTTTTTGCGAAAGTGTCGTCGGCTCTACTTGTGGGAATGGTTCGACCGTGTCATAAGGGAGGGCTCCTTCTGGGACGTCAATGTAGAAGCCGTTCTGCAGGCCTTGGGCTACAGCTAGATTTGCGATGACTACAAGCAAGCGTACAACCATCGTAAACGGCATGAACTCGATGCGGCTTGGTCTCGAGTAGGGATATTGAAGAGTGGCTTGGGGTTGTCCTGGACAACTTGTCCAGCCATTTCATTACCGTTCCATGAGAGCAATCATTGATGGTGGGAGTGTGGCAGGACATCAATGATGGCGCTTAAATTTCTTCGATACAGTAACGCTGTTCGTCAGTGGAATCGTCACTGTGATACTGAAAGAGTTCACTTGGCAGCGATGGCACTGCATTATTTTGTCATTATAAACACTTACTTCACTTGGTTTTTACGAACTTGGTTTAAGGTTTCACGGGTCCTTTGTCGCATCCGTTGCCACCAGCAATGACAAGACATGACGTACTCTCGAAGATACTCAAGAGACTTGTAGTAGTTGTCCACAGCAGAGCGAACAGCAAATACGTGACCGTGACGACGCCCATGAAGTAGCTGGACCCACCCAGTTGCTTCATAGCGCGTGTTTGCTCCTTCTGTCGGGGTAGCATCGCTAAGAACGCGAGCGAGCATAAGTTTGCTGTCCACATGATAACTACTGTCATGGTCATGTCGGTTCTCACGGAGTTGGTGTCGTTTTGGATCCGTTCGTTGGTCAAGTTGAACAAACTGTCCACGTTACGGGTGATAGCGGTGGCGAACGGGATGGCGAGATTGTAGACTGTCGTGAGTAGACCGTACATGGCGCCTTCGTGTCCTTCGGTGGCAAGTTCCACGATGATAAAGGAACTCACGATAAAGATCACACCAAGCGGCATTTGCTCAATAATGGGGATACCGAGCCAGAAGTACGGCGAGCGGACGATGTTCCAGATTGTCATGAGCTTCACGAATGCATCCAGCGTCACATAGCAGACCATTGTGATAGCTGCGGTTCGGCGCCAATCCCAACTGCGTCCGTAGTTACCCGCGAAATAAATGGATGTAGCATACATCGCAGTCGACAGAAGTCCGCCAACCTTCTCCTGAATGGGCGAGACGCCCACCCAGTTCCTCATGATCGGGTTCTTGGACAAATACGTGAATGAAGCGAAGATGCCCGAGAAGAACTGGTAAGCGATGTACTGGTACACGGCACGCGTCTTGATAACGTCCCAAAGTGTGTGCATGTAGTGGTTGAAGTTCATAGCGAAAGCATTCTTCTCCTCGTGAAGGAAGAACCACGTGACAGGCACGATCGGAGCTAGCACAATTGTAACGATCAACATGAGCATCGGGAAGGACAAGGAGAAGTTGAAATCCCCGCCATATTCCTCTCCGTTGAAGCAGAACCCCAACAGGATATAAGCCAACATGTTGAACACTGTACGCGTCGTGTAGATCACTGTCTGCGTGTTGCCTCGCACCTCGTACGGCTCCCGTTGCGCCAACTCCACCACAATTCCATCAGCACACACGTCCGACAGCAAATACCCGAACGCACATCCCATCATCGGGATAATGTACATACTTCCGTCGTTGGCCGCATTGTAGTTGATCGTCGCGATGATTTCGGGCGTGTAGTCTTCCGGCTTTACATCTCGATACTCTGGGTTCGTGAAGTACGGCTTGCCTTCAGGCGTGAACGACAGGATCAAAAGCATGATCAGCGCGAAAATCCAACCACCAAGGATGTATGGTCGACGGCGGTAACCCCAGATCGGGAAGCAGTCAGACATGATGCCGTAGAAAACCTTGAAACTCCACGGCATCTGCACGAGCACGAACGCTGTGGTGGTCTGGGATCCGGGCAAGTTGAGATAGTTCTGCAGGAAAGGGTAGATAACGTTGGGAAGCACGCCGTCAATGAATCCGACGCCTGCGTATTGCGCCACAAGTCCAAAGTACTTTCGCGAGAAAAGCTTTGGCATACTACCGCTCCGAAGTGCACCACCTTCGACGTAGTCGTCGTACACGTAGCGCATCTTTTGGTCCTCAAACACCATGGGGAACGGTGATTCATCCTGCGGCGAGTCCGTAACCATCCATGAGCAAGAGTCTTCGCTGTACAACTCGATAGGTGCCTGCTGTGAAGTCAATGTGTCCGTCCGAGACGCTTTCATCGCGGAAACCTGCACCTGCCACTACCTATAAGCCGAGCACCACCTCCCTCACCACTATTAGTCGCGCCGACAGCGTAAATTGACTAATGCTGCGGCACCGCGCGCACCAAGATCGGTGGAGCACCTGCCTGTATGTAGCTTCGCTATCCACCGAACTTGGATAGCCTACCATTTTAGCAGAAGCATTCCAAGACGACAAACCAACACGCACAGCCTAAGCTAAGCATACGGCAGCTGCATGGCTTGCCTTTTGCCCTGAAGGCGATGAAAAGCGGGGCGAGGCTCGATGTCTGCGGCGATTTTCGTCCTTCTTTGGAGGTGCACGCTGTTGAACGAAAGAGGCTTCAAATCGACGTGGAAGTCTCGACACTGACGACGCTGCCATCTGCCAAGGCGGACTTCCTCTCTCGTAACCGCGCGTTGTCGAAATACGCCGGCATGGGTGGGGACGTTGAGGCTCATGGTCTCTCTGGTTGGTATCCAGCGCTTCAGTGCAACACTGCAGGACTTTCAAATCGTGAGTGTTTCCCAACGGCACCAATCGCTCAAGCAATGGTGCCCTGGCGTTCATGTGGCCATTGTCAAGTCGACCGAGCCGGTTCGCGTCGTCGCCGTTTGCGGTCAACTTGGCCATGTATCTGCTGGTTTGCAAGGTCAACAGCTCATAGCACGCTTCGCCTTGAACACCTGCACCAATAGCACCTTGCATTTTGGTGCGTCTGCTGGATGAAGACAACAACCGCATGATTGTGCTGTACAGGATAAACTTGCAGAGCTAACTGTACTGTTCATACGTAGTGGTTGTACAGTGGGCACAGTGTTTATCTGCACGTCACCCTGCGGTAAAACAAAAGTTGCAAACCCACCGCAACGCGGGAATACCAGCCAAATAGAACATGAACTCAAGTACAATACCCTTAGGGTCGGAAAGGTACCATCACGCTGAAGTTGAGTTGAGCTGGGCAACCTTGGTCATTGTTCTTCACCAAGAGGTTGCACTTCCTGACTCATGTTTAAATGTTTAGCAGAGACCTTCTGATCGATCACGGTCATCCTCTGCCAGCCGAAGCTGCTCTCTTCAGTTCTTAGGTACCCATGCAGTTGATGTATTCTCCAACTGGCAACCAGTCTGGTTGGCCACACCTGTTGCTTTGCAGTGCACGTGTAGGTGATGGAGAAATTTGTCCAAACTACAACTGTACAGAGTGAGTCTGTCACGCGCCAAGACGGCGACTGACAATAGCAGTCCATGCCGAAATACCATGTGCATTCCGACTCGTCCTCGCCCCTTGGTCTCTTCTTTCACTGCAATCGGTCGGCAACTTGTGTCGCCTACCGATTCGGTAGTACCGTATTTGAGATCTCATAGTTCAGAGAGATCTCATAGTTCGCACCGTGTAATAGCCAATCAGCAACGTTGTTCAGTCCACATCAGCAATTGAGATCTCATAATTCGTAGCGTAAAAATAGGTCAAAACTCTCAAAAACAGGGCGCTCACTTCGAGAGAAGCACCATGGGGCCGCGGCCGGAAGGAAGGAAGGTAACGGAGTGAGCACTGGGAGATGTCTTAATGCAAAGACGTCAACTTGTTAGATAGAAGGTAAATCTGAGACTGACATACAACTAAGTGCCGCGGGACGCGGACTTTCTACCATCACTATTGCAACGGCAACTTCAACTTCTGTAGCAAAAGTGGGTACACTTTCCAACAAAGGACGAGGACGACGGGCATCGGTAAAGCTCCTAAGCAATTCAAACGTGGTGCAGTATCGTACGAGCACAAACTACGAGTAATAGAGTTCCATGATGCAGTACAGATGAGGGCGTGGTTAGTGAACACCTGATATGTACTAAGTCTCAGGTGGAATTAGCCTATCAGAGAGCCATAAAATCTGGAGGAGTGGTCAACGTAATGTATTTAGATATTCATTGACACTAATCGGAGGCTAGAATGTCACTGATCTGGGTTCGGTCTACGTACAGTCCGGCGTGCTTCCAGCAGGCACCGTCGACTTGGCAGGGGCCTTCTGTAAGTCAAACTGCTGCCATACCCATTCCCCCAGTTCCCTTAGGGTCCATAGTGGTTCTTGACCATTGCTGAGCCTTGGTTAGGCGGATGCGCTGTGCTTGAACCTCCTTCCGCATGGCCAATTTCAAATTTCCCGCCGAGGGTTATTCAAACGCCAGCGTACCCCTTTAGTGGTACCTAACAATGTCAGTGGTCCTGAATGCGACCTCATCTATAACATTCTGATGCCATTGGATGGGTTATAATTTGATGCCCGTTCACTAACCACGCCCTCATCTGTAGTTTCAGAGACGTGTCGGTACCTGTACGGCTCTTGTACATTTTACAACAATACAACTTCAAAAACCTGGGGTCTGAACTATGAGATCTCAAATACGGTACCGAAGTGCTGCATTTCTTGCGTGTGTTCGGGTGCCTGATGTTTTGTCCTCTGTTCAGAGGATGAAGTCAAACAATATGGACTTTAGTATGGGAGGAGACTGCAAATCTGTCAGCACCGTCGTCCGGCCTTTGCATTCCAGCGGCGCCGTCCTTGATGGCGTACCGTTGCTCTCTTTTCAATGTGATCTACCGAAGCGGAGCCCTTGATGGTGCAGTTCCCGATTCGCATTCCGCTGCGCATGAGCCACACCACGTTAGCGGAGACTGACTTCGAAATGCCTCTTCCAGACGAAAAAGTGGAGCTCTACAACCCCGACAGCGCCGCAATGCTTAGCGATTCGCGGTGCAGCATGTCACCGCTTGACCCGCCAGCACACGACTACGACAAGCTCCGTTACGTGTATGATGACTACATTGAAGGAGGCGCACTACGAAGCGGAGGGGCTCCGAACCTCTTCTCTCGCCAATACATCGGACTCGTAGCACAGTACGCCGCCGTCGGCTTTATCGACGGCGTGCTACCCAACGTCATTTATCCCTTTCTACAGAACTACCTCAACATTCCAGGCTCGCAAACGACGACAGCTACTGTCATGGTTCAGTTGCCGTGGAGTTTCAAGGTTTTCTACGGCATCGTCTCGGACTGTTTCCCGCTTTGGGGATACCGTCGTCGTCCGTACATGGTCATGGGCTGGATCGTAACGTTGGCCATGCTGTTGGAAATGGGTTTTACCCCCGAAGGTCGGCCGTACTTCACAGATACCTCTTTCCGTGATGTCAAGCCTGAGGAATACACACCGGAAATCGTCGCTACCATTAACTACGATGCAGCAAACCAGGGTGCCTTATACATCATCCCAATGATGGGGTGTGTCTTTGGTTATCTGATGTCCGACGTGTGTGCTGATGGAATAGTGGTGGAGCTTGCCCAGCGTGAGCCTCTCGAGATTCGTGGACGGACCCAAACGGTGATCTACACCACCCGCTATGTGTTCAACATCCTCGCTCTTGTTCTTGTTGCTTTCTGCTTCAACGGAGATGAGTATGGAGGAGACTTCGACTTCTCGCTGTCTTTCCCGATTCTCATGCTGATCGTGGCAGTCGCTCTAATTCCAATGGTCCCGATTACCTGGTTGTTCATCTACGAGGAGAAACGCCCAGAATACCACAAGAACTTCAAGCACTACATGTGCGAGCTCTGGGATATCGTGCAGACTCGTGCTGTGTACCAGTACATCGCTTACCAGACCATTTCGGGCATCTTTGCAATGTTCACGTGGGTGTCCGCTATGCCTATCCAGACGAACTGGGTGAACGTGTCTCCTCTTGCCGAGAAAATCGCCGGATTCTTCACAACTGGTGCCTTTGCCATGTCGGTCTGGTTCGCTGGTAACTACGGCCGTGACTGGGACTGGCGTCGCACTACCGTGGTGACTATGGTCTGGAACTTGGCTCTCGACGCGACAGTGAAGTTGTTAACGATCTGGGATGTTACTCGCTCGCCTTGGTTCTGGCTTGGAATCCCTGTTCTTCAACAAGTTCCTCAGGGAATCATCTACATCGTCGGTTCTTTCATTATCGTCGAACTGTCCTCTGAAGGCCACGAAGGAGCTATGTACGGTCTTCTCACTACAGTCTACAACCTCTGCACTCCGTTCTCCGCTGCCATCACCCGTAACGTTGATAGCATGTGGGACTTGTCTACCGAACGGATCCAGAACGACAGTCACGGAGTACGGCAGGATGTGACATACACAGTCTTGATCATGTACGCAGTCAACTTGTTCTCGCTGGTGTTCCTGGTCATGCTTCCTCGTCAAAAGGAGCAGACGCAGGTCATGAAGCGTCTTGGTGGATCGAGCTACGCAATGGGTATCGTCACAGTGATCTATCTCGTGTTCGCCCTTGTGTGGTCGGTCATGACCAACGTCATGAGCATCTACGACTCTACGGCCTGTCTGGTCATTGCTGGTGGCGAAGGTTGCTAGTTCTACTTGTAGTTGTGAAGCTAAAATCTATCTAACCTGAGCATTTTAACACTTGAAACCTTGATTGGCAATCCGTTGTTCAGAAACGTCTCGAAATCCTCCGATCAGATCCTAGAGTCATTCGTGATCGCGCCTCCTCCACCGCAAGTTCAAATGGGGCCACGAGACCGTAGCTCGTTGCTTCGCTATGGCTCCACGAGAGGTAGAAAGCTCTGCCGACGCTTTTAGCTGTTGATACTGTGTGGCTTCTAATGCGTCTCGGTGTCTGCAGCCGACAAGAATGAGCATGAACTGCCACAGTATGCAGTTCCTGACAGGCGTAGCGCTTTGACTGGAATGCCGTTGCGGACGGTGTTCTATGCCCTAAATGGTGTTGTCCTCTTCGTCCTGCTTTCTTTGTGTATTTCGATGCACAACACGATTTCACGGCTCGAGACGCAAAGCGTGTATGTATAACAAAAGGCTTATAACATACTCGGTGGTTGTTTGACTCTTGGGTTGCTCTGGTTGTAGGGAAAGTGTAAATGATATCCGACAGGAAACGGTAAATGCACGAAAAGATGTTAATGCTGGGGATATGCACTACCTTTCGAAAGGTGGTTTGCTTCCCATGGCGCTGCTGCCATCAAAGTTCGCAGTGGATCACGTAACGCCCCGCCAGGACCAGGCTTACCGCGGTACTTGCTGGGACTTTGCTACTATCGGCTTCCTGGAGCAGTCGTACCGAGCGCATGGTATTCGCAAGGGTTGGCTCAAACCGGATGAATATGTTGCATTCTCCGAGCAGGTTTGTTGGAAAGAACTGAGCGAGATATCGCTACATATAAACGAGTGTTGTGCTGTCCTAGGCGTATGGTGTCGAAATCCTTAAACTTTGCACCGGTGATGCAGATTCCCAGCAACAGAAGGCCTGTAGAGTTGCTGGTGACGAGGTTTGTTGTGCTTTCACAGTGATATTGCTGAATATCCGACTGACGGACATTCATGCCCATAGATGTGGATGAACTCGACAGAGGGGGGAGAGGTTCCTGAACTGTATTATCTTCAAAATGGGCTTAAAGAGTCCATTTTCCCGCAATCTGTCTGCAAGTACTACACAGATCCTGGCAACGACACTCTCTGTCCAGGGCTTGAAGCCGCACAGGCGGCTGGGAACCCGCTCAAATTTCAGCTATCGGTACGATGCTATCAATTCTACTGTAGTAAAAAGAAAACTCACAGATTCCTTATCTCCTCGCAGAGCATGACAACCAAATACGACGATATGTCTGTTAGAGAGCATCTCGTCCGCAAGAACCAGGCGATGCCGCTGTCCACTCCGATCGCCATGACTACGCACTATTACCCGTGTATTGGTGCTTTCGCCAATGACCGCCACTGTCAAGCCGAGACGTGCACGCTGTGCCCAGGAGACATGGCAACGACAACCTGTTGTATCCCGCTGAAGGGGGGTCGAAACCGTAACATGGAGGGCGAGTTCTTTAGCCACCGCGGCATGTCAATCGAAGGCGGTCACGCTATGGTAAGTGTGTTATCGAAAACGTTCTCATCAAGCCTTGGAGCTGATCTTGTTCACTCTTGTGACAGCTTCTTGTCGGCTACAACGATGCCTTTTTAACCCGTGAAGGCTTCACTGGAGGTCTTATCGTCAAGAACTCATGGGCGGACGGACCCACCCAGGGCAGTCACTCGCTCGCCTACTGGATGCAGGAGGTTTCCGACTGGGAAGAGCGCTCGGTTTGCCCCAACAGCTACAAGTACGTTCGTAACTGTCTGAATCGCGCGAAAGCTTTTGGCTAAGTGATATGTTTTGCTGCGGTGTAGCCCATTCAACTGGTATCAGTGTGGAAACGAAGGAATTTCAGCCAAGCAGCCAGGGAACGAGACCCATGAGTACAATGAGGGAGTCAAAGACTGCCTGACGGAAGAAACCAAGCTGTTTGCGAAGATCAATATCCAGCCGCTACACCTAAAGTGTAAGGACCCAGCTCTGTGTCGTACTGATGGAGACTTCACCTACTTCGTTCGCAATACAACGGACTGGGGAGATCGCATGACTGTCATGTGTCTGTGGGAGTATTCGAAGGAGCAGCACGTCGCGCGTGAGATCTGTCTCCCGCCCATGCTGGAGGTCTACATCGCACTCACACTGGGACCCATTGAAGAAGAAACAAAGGAGAACGATACCGATCGCTGCGGCTTTTACTTCATCCCGTACGTGGCGCTACGCCAATGGATCGCACAATTCCAGGGGTTCTTTGTAAACAGCTTCGATATCGAGTGGGACCCACAGTCGTACGCTGTCAACAAGGACTTGCACCCGGAGCTCGACTACTCTCTGTTGGAAGCCTCCACGAAGCAGCAGAACCACAGTGAGTTCTTAGGGCCGTTCCCGTACGCCAAGGTTGTTCAGCACTTCTCGTAGGCCAAACGCTTGCAAAAAACAAGTACTACTAGCAATGAGCCAGGGTAGGTAATTGAACAAAATACATAATACAAGTAGTACAGTAATTTGAAGTCGCCAACGAAGCTGAGTGTGATGCAAATCCGCACGCATGCGACGGACATTACGCTTGAAAACAAGGCAACAAGCGCCTGCAATAATGCCGTAAATGTAAATATACCTTCACACCGACCAATCGGCGGGTCATTCTCTCAAAATCAGAATAGGGCGAGGCCGAGTGGACGGGAATGAACATCGTGTTCGTGTGCACGAGCAATACGTGCCGCTCGCCGGTGTCGGAGCACTTTGCCGTCGAGTACTTTCGGCGCAAGCTCAACATGTCGCGCGAGCAGCAGGAGGAGAAGGGCATTGTTATCCGCTCGGCAGCGTACGTACCGCACACGACGCTTCTCTTAATGGTATTTAACCGCTTATTTTCTTATGTGATCAATGCACCAGTTTGACGGACGTATTCGACCCCGAGGGTTCGCCTGCTTCTAAGCACTCAGTGGATGTGATGCTCAAGTACCAGTTAGACTTGTCCAAGCACCGTTCGCAGCTCCTCACGGAGGAAATGTGCATGAAGGCCGACTATCTCGTGTGTGTGGCCAGCGGCATGGCCTACAAGGTGATGGAGAAGTTCCCACAGGTCAAAGACCGAGATGGAGTGCTGTGTGCCTTCACAAGAGACGTACCCGATCCGTGGCACATGGACCGGGACACGTACATGGAGAATATAGCGCAGAATGAGGAGATGACTCGGGATTTCCTCGATAAGCACGTTACGTGGTGACTCACCACGAAAATGGTAGCCACCATTATCTCTTTGTGAAGATCAGCACCGGAAGAACGACTTATGGAACTGGAGCTACAAGCAGACAAGCTTAAACCACCACCATCTATAAATTGGCAATCCATCTTATGAATTACAGGTCTTGATAAGGTGCCAATCTGGCGACGAACTCAACACAATGAACACATCCGCAGTGAGTTGAGGACACTGGGAGCTGTGGTGAAAGCACTGGTTAGCATTTCGCTTGGATACCGAGCACTTTCCGCCAACCGAGCCGCACCCTCTCGATTCAACGCTCGCGAGCACGTTAGACACGTGGACACGGTGCATCATCACGTCTGCCTTGCATGTATCCACTGCACTCAGTGCACTGGACGACAGAGGCGGCATTGGGGAGCACGCACACGCTGGTCTGGTTACACTTCACTCAGTGAAGTTTTTAGTTGCACAGTGAAGTTCACTGTGCAACTAAAAACTCGTTTGACCGTGACGGTCGAGGCTCGAATCAATTGTCTTCACCCTAAATTCTCTTGTTGGCGTTCACTACATGTACACTGAGGCGGGCCAGCCGTGTGTGGTTGAAGTGTCATCGTTCCCTGCGTGGTGACGTACAGACAGAGCAACCAGCGACGCTTACAGCAGGATGTGATCGGTCAGGCGTCTCTGGTCCGGCGTTTCATCAAGATGGCGGTTGACCTGCTGATCCTCAACCCGGTGACGTTCATCGAGGCGACGCGTTCGACAATGGAGCTCGAACGCAGCACGCACGAGCTCCACTCGCATGACATAATAGCTTACAGTACATGTACAAGTTGTCGTCGCGTCGTTAGATGCGTTAATTTAAACAATGTTTTGTATTACATGTCTCAGCCTCAAAAGGGCGTGGATACGTACCACCGTGGTGACACTGCAACCTAAATATTACAATAGAAATTTACGTTATGACAAAGTGAAACGGACTTGTGTCCTAGCTTGATACACCGATCGACAGAATGCAACGACCACTTTCCCGCAGGTGCAAAGTCTGTTCGGCGCGTGTAGACTGGTTATGTGAGAGCGAATTAATATCGATTTTGGTAAAAGATAGAGAGCAGCTGTATTTTGCACTAAAAATTGCACTAGTGACGGTTTAATGGATTCCCAGGCTGAAATGGCACGCTTTATCGTAGCCAAGCGCTCTCCTTTCGCCGTCGTAGCAGTAGCTGTTGCTCTTGCGTAGCTTTGCGTTGGCTTAGCCCCTCTATAGCTTAAAAGGACACGTCGTTTTTCTTGTATTGTGTAGTGCATGCGGCGTTGTTTGGCTGGCGCGTACACCTCGTCAAGGAGGCCTGTGTGTAGCAACCTCCTTTGCTTCCTGCAATACTGTCGCGGGTGGTGGGGGCTGCGAGGACTCCTCGTCCGCTTCCTCCATTTTATCGAGTGGCTGGTGGAGACCTCCGTTTTATCGAGTGGCTGGTGGAGTTTTATTTTAGCGATTGAACGCTGCATCGGGCAATTTAATTGGTTGATATCAAAATGTGCACACAATTTTATATCACAGGCGCCCTTTTTATATGGACGCTGCATTCTGTCGATCGGTGTAGGGCAACTTGCACACTACAGTACTCCGGCACAAGAGTATCTTTGCTGTCGTATCATCACGCTACTAATTGTGTGGCTCAGCCCTCCACGCGAGGACGTGAAGCGTTAAATCGCCGGCGCGAGTTCCAGCTGCCACAGATGGTCTGCTTTTGCGGAAACCTTCACTCCTGCCTTGGCGGTCGACGCTGGTTGAGAATGGGCCTCTCAGGCAGCAGTTGCTGCTACTGGTAATAAGATATCGAAAAGGTTCCTCTGGCCAACGCGAAACTGGATGAACCTCGGTTCACTGGCGCCGCTTTCCAAGGAATCGAAACGGTCTTTTTCAAGGCGGCACTGCAGTACAAGTTACACTCCATGGTAGCGTTTACGCCTGCCGCCACCAAGACGCTGGGGCGGAATCTCTCAATGGCGGCTCGACGACGCCATAGTCTCGCCAAGTCAATCGCCATCTGTCGGCAGCTTTCTCGCTCGTGCGTCGTCTGGCGCCTTTTCGCGGTTTTTCGACTCTCGTTTCCAGTATGACATACTGAATACAAGAGATCGGGTTTCAGAAAAATTGCGACAAATCGTGCCAGCATAGAAGAGGAGCGGCAGCGAGGATCGAGCGAGAGCTTGGGAGGGGGGGGGGACACCAGTTTCCGGCTGGTCTTTCGCCTCGAAGCCAAACGTGCGCGCCATACTTGAATCGTCCTCGCGCGGAGCAGCTCGAGCAAGAAGAGGTCGTTCTTCTTCTTGCTACTACACACAGTCGTACACAGTCCTTAGTCATTATGGTGGGTTTCCTGCGCAAGAAGAAGTCGGACCGCGCCGTGCTCTCGGGAGGCACCGTGCTGGATCGCAAGGGGAAGGTAGACGGCGCGAGTCTGTTGGACGGAGACGGAGAACCCACGGAAGCCTCGCTCTACGACATGAACGGCAAACGCGTGAGCCACAACAACCAGCGTAACTCGGACGAGGAGAACCGCCCCAACCCCATGAACAATCCAGGCTACCCGCCCAACATGGCCACAGGCACGTACCCGCCGCAGCACTCAGGCTATGGCAACAACCAGCAGCAGGCATACGGCTACGGCAACAACCAACCCCAGTACGGCCAGCAGCAGCAGTATGGTCAGCCTCAGCAGCAATATGGGCAGCCTCAGCAGCAATATGGGCAGCCTCAGCAGCAGTATGGCCAGCAGCAATATGGACAACAGAATGGACAACAGTTTGGGCAGCCTCAGCAACAGTACGGACAATCTAGCGGCGGCTACGGCCAGCAGCAGTATCCTCCAACAACACTGGGAGGTCAGTACCAGTACCCCGTACGATACGGCGCAATGCCTCCTCCAATGCCTGCAGCAGCACCCAAGAAATCTCGGTTCCGTATTCCCGGCATGGGCAAGAAGAACTAAAAGACTGGACGCGTGGCTCTGTGGAAACTGCGAGCGCACTCTCGACTCAAGCGGGCGGATTATGATACAAGTATGGTGGTCACCTAGACCAGAGCCTAGTGGTGTATTCTGTTGCGTGAGGGAGTCCCGTTGCCGTCTGCTTTGGGCCGAGTAGCCTCAGCTTCCCGACTAGTCTAGCTGTAGCCTAACCTTCCTCTTTTCCTTTCATTGCTAAATAAATTAAGGACTTCACATGTCATATCGCCGCTGTTGGACTCAACGCATTGCGTTCATCTTGCCATCTTGGATTAAGGTTTCGTGGTGTCGAAGTCCAAGATGGGTCAGATGCACTGGCTTTAGTTCGCCACGGAAAGGCGTCATCATGAGCAGTTTGCTGTCCTACATGAACTGGTAGCACAGCATGAGGATCTTATTACCAAGCAGCTTCGAAACGGAGAAACTACTATGCACGTTTGTCTATTTTGATATCACCACAGTTACTAGCAAGCCCCAAGAACTCCACGTTGTGGAAAGCTCGAGTGCGTCGTAGCAACGGACGAGTTAGTGAATGTTCTGGAACAGACGAATGGAGCCGTCGGCGCCGCCTGTCACCACCCACGGCTAACGAGAACAAACAAAGAAGCACAGCAGGAGTTAGTTTCATCTTCATCTCGGGTGAGGCAGCAGACAGAGGAGAAATAAACGTACCAGGACAGGATGGAAGGCTAACGCCATCACACCGAGCCCACCGGAGACCTCGTGGCCGCGCAGAATCTTGAGAGGCACAATCAGCGGGTTCTTCATCAGGTCCCTGTTGAGGTCACGTCACAAAAGTTGTTAGTCAATTTAATCGATCGTGATAATAATAGAGATACGTACGAGTAGACCATAGCGTGGAAGATGTGAATGGTGCCATCGTCTGAAGCTGAAGCCATGAGTGGGTATTTCGCGTGGAACGACACGTCACGCACAGCCTTCTCGTGGTATTTGAGCGTCTTGAATGGCCTCGAGGACAGATCCAGGTCAAACCAACACAACCGCCTATCGTAACTACCCACAAGCAGGTGGTCGCCGTTCGGATGCACCGCCATGCTTGAGATCCACTTGACACCCGACGACAGTTTCTTCACAATCGACTGCTTGACAAGGTTGTACACGCGCACATGGCGCTGGGTAGCGTGGAAGAAGAACGGCTTGGACGGGTGGAACAACACACACTGAACTTGGCCCACGCTCTTTTGGAACGGGTTCTGCGTCTTCCGCTTCGAGAGCTGATGGATCAGCACTGCGCTAGAACCAGCACCAGGAGCAACAGTAGAGAGATAGTCACCCTTATAATGCCATGCCACGTCCTTGATGTCGCTTGTGTGGTGCAGCACAACACGAATGCCAGTGCCCACACGACGCTCAAGCCACGGTCGCTCCGCAGCCTTCTTTGACTTGTGCTTGTCCTTCGTACCGCTGTAGAACCGCCACGTTACAGGTACCTTCTTCTTGAGTGCATCAGCCTCCACGCTCGCCTCGTCCTCGTCCACAACTTGGACTTCGTTGTCTGTCTTGCCATCCTTCTCGCTGGACGTCTGAATGCTATCGTCGGCATCACCCACGAGAGCATTGGTAAGTTCGGTCTGGTCAGCGCTACCCGTTCCAGTAGCAATGATGAAAACCTTCTTAGCAGCAGCGACAGCCAACAACTGGTGGTCCTTGTTCGGGTTCCAGGACAACTTGTTTACCACAGCTCCAACATTGTACACCTGCAAGCAACGCGCAGTCTCCAGCTCCCAGATACGAACAGTAAAGTCATCCGAGCCTGAAGCGACGTATTGGCCAAACGGATCCACAGCCAACGAGCGAATGCGGCCTGTGTGGCCATTGAAAACGAGCGCCAATGTGTTCGGGAAAGGGCGCAGATCCTGAGGCTTTGGCAGCTCCGGAACGAGCGATTCAGGGTCAATATTAAGCTTGCGCTTGTTGACACGAGGTGCCAAGTACAGATCCAGGCAGCGCTCAAAGCGCTCCCGAACGAAGCCACTGTAGCCGCATACCTCACGCAGTGATTTGAACTTCTTCGGCATAAAGTTCGTCTCACGGTCCTCGGGCTCGGCCTCTTCCCAAGCGCGACGCTCCTCCTTACTGAATAAGTACTCATCCGGAGGGTTGTATGATTCAATATGCCCAGGCAACGGCATCTTCGGAGCTTGCACATTTGCAGGTCCCTTGCGAGTCTGCGCCTGGTCGTCATCGAACCACATCTGATAGACCTCAGGCTTCTTTTCGGGCTCCTGGTCGAGTTTAATGCGGCCTTCCTTGATGCCCTTCATAATCTTCATAACCTTCATACGCTCCCATTTTGACGGCAGGAATCGACTCTTGGGCTCTAAATCGTTTCCCATGGAGTGAATAATCTTGTTTGACGAATAAATGTCCACGTAGTCTGGGTAAGCCTCGAACTCTGGGTGGGCGAATGCACCAGCCTGCATGCGGCGAATGATTTCCATGTCACGGTCCGAGATAACAATCTTGCGGTCGTTGTAGGCATCGTACACTGTACGGCTGCCAAGTAAAGAATACAATGTCAGTCCAATTAATGCAAGAATGCAATAGAGTCCCCATCGCGCAACGTACTCATAGTTCGGGTCATCTTTGGCAGCAATAACATCATCGATGCCATCGCCATTGTTGCTCTTCATGATCTTCTTGCCGTCCACATTGTAACCAATGTGATCGTAATCCTCATACCATCGGAGCGGTACGTTGCCAATAGTGTTAACATTCTCCTCGTCGTCAGACGACAGGTCGTCCACGTGCAGCTGAGACGCGACCGACAGAGATCCGTCCTCGCGCATCTTCTGCACTTCCTTCTCACGGTCTACTGTAAAGCGACGTGTCTTCTTTTCCAGCTCCGTGAGCTCAGTGTCCTCCTCTTCTCCTTCTTCGTCGCTTGACTCATCCGACGAGGATCCTTGGTCCTCAAACTCATCATCCTCCTCATCATCTGCCTCGTCGCTATCTTCCGTGTCGCTAGCCTCTTCATCTTCACTTTCAGCTTCGCTTTCTTGACGTTCTTCCTTCACCGGCAGCTTGACAACCTTCTTGGCAGTTTTGGCTTGAGTTTGCATCGGCTTATTCTGCTTCTTTGCAGCGACACCCGCCGTCTTCTTGTTGCCTTTGTTGCCTCCATTGGCATTGGGCGTGGACGCCTTAAGCGGCGCTGCCGTCTTCTTCCCGCGAGCCATCAAGTTCCTGTCGCTATTGACACTGGTAACGTTGATGCGGACGGCTCGCAACCAGCAAAACCAAGTGTACCACTTCTGTACCAGTGTGAATTTTTCCCGCGGGATACAAAATCCCACGGGACCATCACTCTTCCCGCGGGTTCGTAAGCCTACACACAAGGGGAGCCTCCCACAAACAACATCGCAACGCCCACTTGAAGAGAGAAGGCTCGCGCTCCGGGCTAGCTCCTCTCACTCGCTGTATCTCCCCTCTTAGTGACGCCTGGCCGATCGTTCCAGCATTTTCGTGTTCCCTGCTGTCTCTTCTTTTTGACGAGCTGCTGAACACGCGCATCTGCCCCGTAGAAGTCAAGCAAACGCTTGCTACCTAGAACGTTCCAGTCCGCGCGTAGATTGGTCTTCAGCGCCCCATTGCGAGCGCCCACAGTCGCCCAGCGCCACTACGAGACTCCGGCGTCGTAGCAGACCGCGTCTCATCTCGTGGAGCGCCATGAAGGCCCCGCGCGCCAGCTGCGAGGGCTATTTGACCTTCCGCACCAGCCCGTCGTCGCCTCCGCCCATGTTGCGGCGGTACTGTTTCCTTGTAGGAACTTCTTTCCACTATTACAGGTAGAGTTGATACTATTGGGTCTGGTTAATAGCTCTACGCCGTGCTGAAAGATCTGTATTGTTTGATGTAAATACAGCACACAGGAAGACGCGTATCATATGCTGCGGATTAAGGGCGAAGTGGATGTTTTAGGAGTGCAGGAATGGGATGGCAAAGGCAACATGCACATTTACCAACACGGTTTCCTGTTCGCTACGGCACAGAACAAAGTCTTCTACGCTTACGCAGACACCGCCATGGACAAGGAGAAGTGGATCCGAGCGATCCAGACAGCAGTGGAGACTACAGTACCGCGCCTTGCAGCGGCCTTCTTCCAGCATGCTTCGTTGGATGTGGCTATCTCTCCTGTGAGCACTGTGACGGTGCCAACCACTGAGACGGACGTGACTTGCAAGTGCCCAGATTGCACCCGATTGGCAGATGAAGCTGCTGCCGCAGGCCAACCAGCGCCAACTGCGGCGACGTTGCTGTACAAATGCAATAGTTGCGATGGATTGTATTGTGATAAGTTTACGGCGCATAAGGTGCCGCTTCCCCAGAGATCGCACTATTACGCCAAGCGCGTGTGTGACCGATGTTATGAGGCGCAGAATTACATCAACTACTTGCGAGCAATGGTGGAGAGACTAAAGGCCGGTATCTGCTTGTACCCAAAACCACTAAACCCCGAGGCGCCGATCGAGCTCATTATGCCTAAGCGTCCGCTGCAGACCGAGTCGGCTAAGATTGCTATTGACTTGTTGAAGGCAAAGGTTATCACTGCTGAAGAGTGCGAGGAGATTTTACTGAAAGATCGTCGATTTTATGACCACACGATGGATCACCCAGAAATCCCGTTAGACCTGAAAATTTTGGGTCTCCATCGAGAATTCCGTGCGCGCAGTTTCAGCGTGTATCGGGCTGTGATTTTGTTGCATCGTCACTTGGATAGTGATCCCCTGTTGTTCAAGCCAATCGTGGAGAAGCTACTGCACTTTTCGTACACGCGTATCAACCAAGTGGAATTCTACTGGCCTCAGATCGTCCATGCCTATCTATCGATTCCGAATTTTGACTTCGAGAAGATCTTCTGGTTGGATGAGCTCATCTTGTCGGTGTGCTCGCGGTCTATTCACCTTGCTCTCCTTCTTCGATGGCAGCTTCAAGGTGCGCTGGAAGACTCGTTTGATATAAGAAAACCCAAGGAAATGCTGGACAAATACGCACGTGTGGTGCGGCTGATGGTCGAGATTGAACGTGAGGTCGCAGGTGTGGACCGCGCAACGGTGCTAAGCCGCGATCCACTACAAGAAACGTCCCAGGTTCACAAGCGCAATTTACCGATGCCAACGGATGACCAGTTGCAGGTTATTGTGAAATTGACAGAGGAAATTGCCACTCACCGTCGCCAAGCCCATAGCATAACGTCCGCCAATGGCTCTCCTGCTGGCATGGATTCATACTCGCCAATTTCACCTCCCATGGCGAGAAAATCTACTGATCGTAGCTCGCTAGATGCAGATGTGGACAGCCGATTCCGTGATTTCTCGCGCTTCCAGCAGCATCTGCTTACGCCCAAAGAAGACCTGGATACCATGCTACTTTCTCATCCAACAGGTGACGACTACGAACACGATGAGCGTTTGTCTATTCTTGAAGAGGAGGATACTGACAATCAACCAACCAGCATATTTAGTGAGTCTATGCGACGGATGAGTCAGACTGACAAGTCCTTGCTGGCGAAGCACTTCGCTGATGAATGTGATTTCGTGGAGCAGATCACCGACATCGCTGAGGCACTACGCTTCGTGCCTTCTATCCAGGATCGAAAGGCCCAATTGCCGTCGTATTTGGAGAAGCTGCATCTTCCGCCTATGGCGTATGTGCCGCTGGTTAAAGCCACAGATCCGTTTGAACGTATTGTACGGATACCCACCAAGGAAGGTACTGCTTTTTCGACGAAGGCACGAGTTCCTATTTTGTTGATCTTCGAGGTGATCCGTGGCAACCCATTCGACGATGAGCAACAGCAAGACGCCTCACTTCTAGGGTCTCCACGGTCCCCAAGACAGAACCTCAACGGAAATGGTGCTCTTGAGTCTTCTGAGGTTAACTACGTCGAGGACGATGAGATCGGCCAACTGATTGGGCATCAGGCCAGTGATGCTTTTGCTGGTGATGCGCAGGAAGCGGAGGAAATCCCACCAGAGCCTATGATGCCTCCTCCTGCACCTATTGTTCCCGATCCATACCATACTCCAGTCGCAGCGCCGAGGCGTGCACCAGTTCCCGAAACGCCTATTGACGTCCCTGACATTGTCTCAACTCCATCAACGGCTCCACCAGTCCTCATGACCGGACGTACGATGAGTAACGCATCTGCAGGCGGAGTTGTGACTGAGGGGCACCCTTCTACGCCTTTGGACTTGGCGACAGGTGATTTGACAGCGGAGGCAATTGAGCGTGAAAAGGCTCGTCGCCGGGATTTCGAGGCAGCTTTTGGCGAATCCTGGAGTTCCAAGCGAGCAAGAATGATGGCTGCTTCGCCTTACGGCCATTTGCCTGGGTGGGACATCGTGTCCATGATTGGTAAGAGTAATGATGACCTTCGTCAGGAAGTTTTTACGCTGCAGTTGATCCAGAAGTTCGTTGAAATCTTCAAGGGTGCGCATCTGCCGATGTGGGTGAAGAGGTACCGCATTATTGCTACAAGTTCGTCCACTGGACTAATTGAGACTCTGATCAACGCAATCTCGTTGGACGGATTGAAGAAGCGCGAGGGGTATGTTTCACTTCTTCATCACTTCGAGAAGTCTTATGGACCACCTGATTCACACCGGTTCAAGGAAGCGCGACGGAAGTTTATCCAGTCTATGGCAGGATACTCGCTTGTATGCTACTTCCTCCAAATCAAGGATCGGCATAACGGCAACATCATGCTGGACAACGAAGGCCACATTATCCACATCGACTATGGTTTCTTGCTTGGCATCGCGCCTGGTGGGATGCTGAGCATCGAGACAGCCCCATTCAAGCTGACAGCCGAAATGGTGGAGACCATGGGGGGCCAAGACTCCGAGGGCTTCAAAGAGTACGTGACGCTTTGCACGCGGGGCTTTCTTGCGTGTCAACAACACTGTGACGAGATCTGCGACCTTGTGGACGTGATGTCCCGTCAATCGCCGTACCCGTGCTTCCTGGGCATCGACGCTGATTATATTTTATTGCGCCTGCGCTCTCGTTTCAAGTTGACTCTGACCAAGCAAGAAACTGTAGCGCACGTGCTGTCGCTCATTCGCAAAAGCAACAACAATTACAGCACGCGGCAATATGACAATTTCCAGCGCATGACGAACGGCATTCTTGCGTAGCTGGGTTCTGGAAATCAAGTCGCAAGAGAATTAAAATCACGAGCTCTTTTGCGGAGAAACGGGTGTCTTAGAAGCGTTTTGGTAGGTAGTGTATAAGCGAATTATCAGCAGAGGATGAGCCGAAATCTACAAGATGGAGAAGAATATCATTTGGCTGATTAAGACAGAGATGCTCGAGTGTACCGGTAATCGTCGCTATCATTTGTAGCATTAAGCGGCAAAGTAGCTACCGAGCCCCTCGCGTTTTCGCAGCATGCACCTCCGCGTGAATCCTGTGTGTACTACAGAAAGAGCCACGATGACGACGGCGCAGGCAAGTGCGATTTTAGTGCCTGTGGACGCGTCGGAGATGTTGGTGAGCGACGGACCCGAATCCTCTGCAACCAGCAGGTTGAAGTAGACGGCTGCAACGAGCGTGACGAGCGCAATGAGACCCCAGATAACTCCCCAGCACCGACTTGAAGTATGAGTCATCTTGGCGAAGACAGACGCGTCGCTTTCGTTTACGCGGCGGGAAATGAGGTCGTCCCAGATGTCGTAAACCGAAAAGAGGCAGCTCATGACGCCTAGGAAGAGCGTCACGTACTGCAGAGCATCGAATGTCGTCCAAATGTTCAGCGCCAACAGGCCCGCGAGCAGTAGGATGAAGCAGAAGTTCAGGATGCGAAGGTAGCCATTGTGGGCGTAGAAGATGAAGACCAGCAGGAAAAAGATGAGAACGCCTGCTGCCACTTCCGATGCCGTTTTGTCCGCACTAGCGATGGTCAACCCCATACCCCATACTGCAGATCCCAGGTAGCCCTACAAGTAGCAACAACAGACAAGAATCAAGTCAGTATAACCCCAGAAGTGCAACAGAGAGTTGGCAACAATGGCGTACTGCTGGGAGGATGACCCATTGGAGTCCGCCGACAGTCTTCGTCACACCACCTTCATCCGGGTGAACTTCCATGCCCTTAACCTGTATCATTATTACAGCAATTCTATTAGCATCAATTCTTATAATGTGGATAGCATAACTGCGCTTCGTACGCTGCCACAGGTGAGCCATGCAGCGGTCGCGTGTCCAAGTTCGTGAAGAAACACCGTTCTGTACACAAGAGAGAGAAATATCAATACTTGATCCCACTAATTGTACCCTGTGCTACTCGAACAAACATACAGGATCTTAAATGGGTGGAGGATCGAGACGCGCCATCTGCAACAACAAGTAAACATGTCATGAACAGGTCAGTCAGAGAGACCTGCATTGAGCTAGAGCCACAGACGACGTCCTTACAGTTTGAAAATGGCGACAGAGTAGCAGATGATGAGGAAGATGGACAAGAACTGCTTGTCGTTGCAGCACTCAGCCGACCAGTCAATGCTCATAGTGGCGGGAGTGGAGGACGCAAGTTGAAAGCTTTTCGACGCAGCAAGTTGGGGAATGAGTATGGTAGCGGCATAAGCCTATGAGATACCCAGCATTTCGGATTTCATCCAATCAGATGCTGTTATTTGTTTGAACCTATAAAGCTCTACGCCCATAATCACATGGTCAAAAGCAAGTCACACGCTCGGATGGATTCTCCAAGAACTTCTTGAAGAAAGTCCTCAGTGATAAGCCAGGGAGAAGACTTGCGGGTAACTGTGTCAATAAAGAAGTTCTTGGTGCTGTGGTGCTTATGGCAGCCATTTTTGAAATGCTATCCTGGATGTTCCGCATCGACTCGCAACCAAAAGCGATACATATACGTATGCTGGAGAAGAGACACAAGAGCTGTGTGGACATTCGTGGCTGGAATATGTCCAGCGATGTCAGTTGTAGGTTCTCTTAACCGCCGACCCAACATGGAACAGTCGCTCCTGATCCCTTTTATCGGACATTCCTTCGTCATGGGTTCACAGGACGGAGACGTAAGTGGTGGAAGCCGTCGCGAGTCCGCGCAGACCCCGAAGAAGCGCATACCGGACCAGCCGCCTGAGGTGGAGACAACTACGAATGGCACCACAAAAGCGCCATCGTCCAATGCTCTACCAGCCAGAGCTCCGTCCTCGACGGATTCCAACTGGCAGCGCAAACGGTCGTCATTAATGCTGAATGCGATGCACCCAGAAGGAGCCCATGAAACAGCGACGTTTGTTGAAAGATTGCCTCGATCCGCAGCCATTCGAGTCCTTCTCGCTCTGTTTGCCTACGGTCTGCTTGTGTCTGATGTCTTTCGCGCAGGGTCGAGTGTTGACAGTCTCCCGTTCGTGCAAATCGAGCCAAACGTCTTCACAGTGTACGGACCCACGGCACTTGCAGGTCGAACGTTCTTCCAGAATGGCACAATTATTACTGGATCGTTCACGTGCTCTTCCGAAGTATCTACAGCACTCTACAAGTTTACACCAAGTTCCTATGGACTACGTACAGCTAGGGATCTGCTGGATGCATCGACAGAGTTGCGATCATCTTGGCCTACGTGCATCCTTAGTGATCTCTCTGCAGGCTCAGAATACAGCAAGGACTGTGGTGACTCCCTTCCTGGAATGACAGTGTTCCAGATGCTTGACACTCTCGTTGAAGCACTTGCAGCCAATGCACCAAGCACTACAAGCTACAAAAATGTGGCACAGACTGATGATGGTATCACGATCATGGCACGAGGCGAACTGAGTTCATTACCGCAGCGTGTGTGCTTTTCGGCTCGAGCCAAAGCACGCTGGACGGGTACAAGCAGTGCAGCTTCTGGTTCTACGGCAGCAAGTAGCAGTACGAGCTTCCTCTCGCGGAATTTGCTAGACCACAAGTACTGGCTCAGCGTTTGGGTTACTTCTTTTGCTGATCTGGACTCTACCAACCCGGGTGTGGATTTGTGTGTGGATGACTTGGATCGCCCCCTCTTTTGTGAAAAACCATGGGCTGCGTCGCTAACTGTGGATGGAAGCGAGAGCGAGGCTATGTGGGAAGTTGTTTCGGTACGAGTTGCGGAGCTACAGAAGGCTCTGACCAAGAATCAAAAGCTGGATGTCACATTGGTGGAGACGGAATCGGACCCCCTGACAAGACTGGGTGGAGCTGTATTGTTGGCACACAAGATTTATAGTGTTGTAGCACTGTACCGGGTTCGGGAATGCACTAGCACAGAAACCTGCACAACTACTACGGTGTTTGAGGAACGTGTTGAGGGCAAGGTGCTGTATACAGACGCCCTCGAATGGAGTTCCTTGGCATCCACGCTGCGATTCATTGGGCAATTGTATATGATCGTGAGGGTTTTGTGCCTGCTCGTCGCTTGTTACGCCGTAGTAGGCTCAGCTTTCAGCAATGTTGCGAACACAAATCCGTCGAGACTGAAACGTACGCTACGAGTCTTCTTTGCGGTTCCCAGCCAGGTCGTCGTGTATGGAAGTTGGCTACCTGTCTTGTGCTACGCAAGCGCACACATTATCGATGCTTTGATTCTTTATGAACTAGAAGATGACGGTGGAGAGAATGCTACTGATAGCTTTTCAACTTTGACGCGGTGGTTGGCTGTGCATATGCGCTGCGTTTGGCTCATGGCATTACTAGCACGGTTTCGAGCATTGTTGCAGACCTCGGCAGGAGCGTGGACCCCTTCGCACGGAGTCTCGGGAGTGCGGGGCCATTTGCTTCCTGCTTTGGCTCTAGGAGCTGTAGCGTTCGTAGCACATGGCGGAATTGCTGTTGATGACCGTGACGCACGGATCTTGGAGGCTAATGAGGTGGAACCCGTCCCGACTTTCATGCTGCTGCGCTCTGAAACGCTAGATGCGTGGAAAATGAATCTTGAAGGAGTGTACAGCGATATGTTGGCAGTCGCTCTTGCCGCCATTATCTATATCGTCGTCATCCTAACAGTGCGCCAGCTGATGCGCTGGCATCGACGTCGTTGGGTCAAACCAGCGAACATAAGTGAGTCAAAACCCCAAGTGAAGGGTGATGCCGTACCCGACCCATTGTTCTTTGCTCGCTCAGCAGTCCCCAGTGCCGCTGGAGCTCTTTGGGAACCCAGTTGCCTCTCTGTGAGCTGGGATGATGATCTTCTGGGGCCTTTGCTCGGTTTGCTGACTGCTACTACACCGTGGTTAAGCCAGCGGAGCCAACGTAGTATCGGTCAGATACGAGGCCCAAGCCAAGAGACCACAGGTGATACCCTTGCCGCGAATGATGGCGAAGTAACGAGCTCAGCGTCGTCCTCTCAACGAATGCTAATGAATCTGGTGTTTTTGAGTGACCCATGGAATCTGCTGGTCCTTAAGCTTGGGCGTGCTCGTGTACATCTCTATCAACTTCGAGGGAGCGGACTCGACTGCAAAGTAGTCCACGCAAACTCCAAAGCTCGTGTTGCACGCGAATATTCGTTACCACTCGAAAACGTGGAGCTAGTAGCCTCGCTTCGAGCGTGTGAGCTATCCTGGTCGCAGCTTGTTACGTGCAAATGATTAATTTGCAGCGATACACAGTCAACAACTCTTGGAAAGCACGCAATATTTCTTGCTGTCTACGGTAGTTGTCCTCTTCATTTCAATTTCTAGGTCGTAAACGAGCGCAGAGGCGAGGATTACCAGTGGCGGCAAAAGGACTTCTGGGCAGAATTCAGCGATGGAGTTCCCCCTTTGCCTCCAGTTTTCTTCGCTGTTTGGATCGGATGAGCTCCTCAGAGTTATAGTTTCCGGCAATGCTTCAGCACGTTCTACATAACACAACTTCAGGATTTGGATCGTCAACATCAAAATGCCTTACACCAGCGTATCTCTTGCAGAATGTCCTTGATCTTAGAGCGCGCAACAAGTACATCTGCCAGCTTATCTTTGTACTAACCAAGATACTAAACGCAAACTGCGTAGCGCGTGCCAGCTCAGAGCACGCACGTGCTAAGTACGGTGCACGAGTTGAAAGTACGCTACATACAATTCTTGATTTCTAGTTGTCCTTATCGCCTTCATTTTGGTCTACCGGCTCGTATCCTTTGTGAGTATTTTCTAGGTCGTAAACGAGCGCAGCGGTGAGGATTACCAGTGTCGGCAAAAGGACAATCTGGGCATTGACGATGCAGAATTTTGCGATGGAGTTCCCCATCTGCCTCCAACTCCCTTCATTGCTTACAAGAAAGAGGAACTGCGCAACCAGAACCTCTGCCAGTGATGCGGTCAGCAGGAAGTACCTCGGTACCCACAGAGATTTCCCACGCAACTCCTTCTCTAGTGTCGAGACTGCCCCAGATGGTAGCAGTAAGATCAGACGGAAAGCGCATCCAACAACAACGAACGGAATCACGAGCTTTAGTACGACAAGAGCCTGCGCAATGGAGGGAGATGATTCTGTAAAGAACCGCTGAGTTGATGGGATCTTGAAACTTGTCAGACTAGCCACACTATTTGTGCCGAAAAACGAAACTTGAACAAACAACAAGAGCAACAGCGCTCTCTGTACTTCACGAGCTGCTGAAATACCTCCCACAGCAGTCTGCTTTACTTCTACCATCACCCAGCTAACGACTCCACTGCATAGTGCTGCGTAAAATAGCACTTCATTCGACATACTAAGCAATATGAAGCCTGGAGTGACAGCTAAGATCACCTGCGTTAAACGCACGACCACCAGGCGTGCAACCTCTCCACCAGTTTGCTGGCGTTCAAGATCACCATTATCGTCCAGCTTCAACAAACGTAACTCCTTTTCGCTGCTACATTTTGTTTGAACGAGTAACCAGGCTACTGGCACGACGACTAAAAGCCAATTTGACGCCACAAGAAGCGATGGGGGGCTCCGTTTACTTTCCAAGTAAGCCGAAGTACATTCCAGGGCTAGCATGGCCAGCAGCACAGGAAGTCCCCCAGGCAAAATAATCAGCTTCCATTGGGATCTTCGATCATAGACAGCCGATGTGTTGTGAACCACAGCGATAGTAAATATCAGCACTAGTAATGCACCAAGATGAACCAGCGGTGTGTTGTGATTGTGTCCACTCGGTAGACATGGAAAAATAGCGATTAAAATGCAGCTTGTAGGCCAATACAAATCTGGCGTTAACCATTTTCTCCAGTGTAGACGGTCATTCAACTGCACGTAATCCTTTTTGTGAAGGAGGCTGCTGCCGATGAACGCCAATAAGATAAATAGCAAGCAAAACAGTTCACGGCGATGATAACCGAAAACAACAAGTTCCAAGCATAGGAAAGTTGATACAACTTGTACACTCCATTTCCAACGTGAACCTCTTAAGGGCAGTGCAGGCCGAATTTGGCCGCGATGTCGCCACACAAATCTCCAAAAGATAAGAGGACACAACCCGTACAGATAATGCGTCGACGGAGAATCTGCAACGAAACGCCACGACATTACTGCAGCTACAACTGCGAACACCTTGACGTCGATCGTATGGGTCAACAACCACCGTGAGCGGAATTTCTGAGGCTTCTGGTACGCAACCGCCATGACCAAAGCCCAACCAAGGCAACTTAGAACGATCGACCCCCTTAAATACAACCAGTCGTAAGTCTGATAGTATACGATTGCCTTCCGACAAATATCAATCATTTCCTGGCTCAACAGTTCGACGACGTGGTAGGCATCGTCGTGAATTGGGTGACTTTTGCCTTCGCTAATGCTGTTAATGGCTTCATCAATATGGGCCTCAAGTTCTTCCACTCGGTCGTGGAGAGGCGAATATGGAATAAACAGCAGTCCCCGGTGCGCTCGCTTCACTTCTTCCTTGCGCAGCGCATGCTCATATAATTGTCGCGCATTTGCGCGCATAGCAATTGCACGGTATTTATCTTTGACCAGGTAAGTAAATGGAAGAACCCCAACGGAGTTTCGGGGATACGGAAGACCCACCAAAGCAGTGATAAGAGCCGCCACATCTGTTTGCATGACATCCTTGCGCTTGAGATTCAGCACTGACCTCCATTCACGGGTAGCAACCTGCTCTTCGCGTTCTTGTCTCCCTAGTCGGCTTTGTATCTCAGCTCTAGATCGTGTAGGTAAATCAATGTCAAACATTTTCTTGTCATTTGTTTCCACCGTCTCTGGTCCTTCGATACCTGCACCCCACGCAATAATTGCCGTCCGCGTCTTCTCAGGAGCATCATCACCATGGTCCCCTCCAAGATCCATCCCATGGTCGGCATTCACCACGTACGCGGTTTGCCCATCGTTTCAGGCAGGCAGGTATGGTACTCAATTCATTTTCTGCGTCTTCTCAATCAATCGCATCAACCATTGCCATAGCTCCTCCGGGCATTCCCTCAAGATCAGCTCCAAATCCATTCGGCCATGTTAAGCTGGGTCTTGTGAAAATGGCAATATATCTGAACCATTGTCATTCACAGGCTTTTCGTACAATACCGGATCCTTCGCTTTCTCCCCCCT
Organism: Phytophthora colocasiae; assembly: GCA_018806915.1. Taxonomy (NCBI): domain Eukaryota; phylum Oomycota; class Peronosporomycetes; order Peronosporales; family Peronosporaceae; genus Phytophthora; species Phytophthora colocasiae. The sequence goes on along the minus strand of JAGKQI010000104.1, from coordinate 2,448 downwards.
AGCAAACAATTCCTTCATCTTGCGATATGCCCATACATCCAATAAAGTCGTATCTTCTCGAGCCATTTCAATCTCTTCTCGTCCAGTATAGTGTTCTTCCGTGGCTTGTGGAGCGTGAGCAGCCAATATCGGGGCAACATCCTTATTGCCAAAGATAAAGGCATTTTTGCTTTGGTTGAAAACGGAGTCAAAGGGAACTGGGTGTTGCTTCCATCGCTTGTAAACAGCGTGCGGGTCCTCGTACATCCCTGCGGTCAGAGCCACGTGACACGGTCTACTTTCAGTCGGCGCGTGGTTGTGTGAGACTCCCCAACTGCCCTTTGTTCTCATCACTTGGCCTAGGAACGGAACATGACTATCGGAGTTGAATTGGGTGGACTCGGTACTGTCTGGATTGAGATCATAGTGGTCTGTGTGGCCGGCAACGACTTTGAAGAGCTTGTCAACGCGACAACCGTCTAGGGTGAAAATGATGACGCGCCTAGCAGGAGGTGACGAGGTGAAGTTGGCACTGTGAATGGAGGACTCAACGGATGACTGGAAGTAGATGTCGAATATACTCAAGATACAGAGTACATGGAAGGCCACGCCTAACAACAGTAGCCGCGCGATGCTGCCCCTCATGAACTGCGTTGTGCGTACACTACTTTAAAAATAAAACAAGATGGATACATTTAATATTGCGTGTGTGTATACATCAGTATACATAATCACTGTATGAAAATCGCGGATGCTAATGTAATGTAAATCGCCGTTTCGCCCATCAGGATAGTCTTGTCCCGATTCATCTCGCTCTTGTGCTTCTGCAAGAAGCTCATGAACGACACAGCACGCCCCACAAGCACGTCATCGGTCAGTGTGGTGAGATTGGTGCGACGGCGCAGGCTCAGACCGTTTCAGTTTCATGAACGAAGCAGACCTACATCCGAAGCCGCAAACCGAAATTTGGGCGCTCTTCCTTCTCCCACTCGTTCGGCTTCTCGTGACGAGATGGCGAGCTTGGGCATCGATCCACAATCACGAGTCACCTTCTCCTTGTTCAAGCTTAGATCATCGTAGATCATCTCGACGAGAGTATCCTCTGCCTCTCTCAAGACAGGACGCCGCCCAGCACCCCTCAAGACGCCAACGGCTCCTGAACGGCAGCCCAAATCTCCTCCTGTCACGCCACCAGTCGCGGAAGCTTGCGGCCGAAATCCGCCACCCACGCCCTCGAAAATGAGGCTCTGCTCGACTCTTTGGGAAACTCCGCCAATTCCTCATAGTCGCGATCCAGTCAATTGCTTGTTTTTTTATGCTGAGCTCCACACTCTTTCGTCTAGCTGGCATCTTGGCGTATGAAGCAAAACAAACATGCTGCCCGCGTGTCTGGGGAGGATTCACGGATGGCTGAGCATTACAGCGAATAAGAGAGAGTTGAGTCCTGAATTTGAAGGTAGTTTTGAATCGCACTTTACTCGCGCCTTCCGGGGGTGGCAATTTTTCTCGGTAGATTCCGCATCTGCACCCAAATTGCAGTTCAAAATGGAAGCGCGATAAGAGCAAATTGAATTTGAATTTGATAACTTACAAACACTCAGCATACTACCTTGAGCAAATGAATTGCTCCAGATAAGGCGTAAGGGGGCTCCCTGCTCGACGATAGTGAACCTATAGATACATAGTATCGTTCGTTCAGGCGCCCGCTAACAGCATCCGTACCGCAGACGCCGCCTTATCGGACGCGTCGTTGATGCGCTCCGTGGACTTGACGGTGAGGACTAGGATAGCTTGTTACTTCAAAAACATTCACATTCCGCACTCACCCCGTGACGCGCCAGGTGACGCGCCTTTTCCCGCCCTTTCCGGCTGCATTTTGCGTCAAAATGAATGAATCGAATCCGTACTTTGCACTGCAGCAATTTGGGATTTTGCAGTTCAAAATGTAACAGACGTGCCTGGCGCTGCGGCGCTAAGTTCGCACGCACTTTTTATTGTACTTTTTGGCTTCAAACTCAAAATTCTCTCTTATTCGCTCTATTGTCAAACTTTGCTACAGCTCCTGAAATTCTGCCGCAATGTAAGTCAAACTGCCGAGCTTTGTTCCCTACAGTGTTCAATTAAGAGGGCGTTCAATTTGAGCGCGTTCTATTCTTTGTATAACGCCCTCGGAGACCGCGTTCAATTCGTAGGGCGTTCTATTACTTTACCGCGTACTATTCGGTATTCTACGTTAGCTGCGAACAATGGTGAACACAATACAAGCGGGATTAACTTTATTGGAAGAAAATTTATCGACTACTGAGTGCGTTCAGAGAGCCAAGTTCCGTCAAGAACCAAGCTCCGAGTCGAAGAGAGACGAACCTTAAACTGTGAGTCCAACTTTTTAAGCGCTACAAAAACCATAAGTAAAGGTACTGTAAGCAAACCAGATGATACAAACGCCAAGCACAAGTACGTACTGCGAAT